>CM068367.1:311125485-311792985 GCA_034769895.1 Magicicada septendecula | reverse complement strand
ACGTCAGGTTTTACTTACGTAAAGTAAGGAAACCTGACTGACTGACTCTCTGACGCTACAGAGCACAATGAGCATTGGCCTCCCCGACTAATCGCCTCCAAACGTCTCGGTCCTCCAGCCTCGCCTCCAATCCCCGATACCCACCCTTCTGAGGCAATCTTCTACGTCCTGTAGCCACCTTCTTCTAGGTCTTCCTTTCCATCTTTGTCCATCTATTGTTCCTTTAAGAATCGCTTTGGCCATTCTGTCGTCCTCCATGTGAATCACATGTCCCAACCAGCTGATCCTCATAGACTTGGTAAAGTAAGGTAACCGTTGAAAGTTAATATGAGGTTTTTGCCTCATATGAGGTCTTCATACTTCATACTTGTGGATAATGAATATTTAAATCTGACAACAACAAGGATAATTTTTCTACAGTCAAGCGTACGCGAGCATCATATATGGATTGATCTCACGTCATTTCCAGCGGCGTTAATTGAAAATATATTTAGTACTGAAACAATCTTCACGTCACCATTATCTGAATTTGAGCGCATCTTCATATTATATTTCAACAGTTATGTTTTTACACAGTTATCTTCGTAGGATGCACATCTTTGTATAATTTAACTATAGCCGTTAATTCTAATAATATATAATGACGGCACGTGAGACACTGGACCGCGCCTCTCTGAACACATTGCCTGCGTCCACGTGTGACAGAACGTGTCTCATCTGCAAGCCAAATCAAACATTTCATACCCGAACACGCGCCAGCATACCGTATATACGGTTTATAAAGCGTCCAAAGTAAATGCAACGTAAGTAGCCATGTATATTAAATCAAGGTCATTTGAAAAGTTAAATAGCAAAGACCTAGTTTACCAAGTTCCGTGACAAAGTCAAGCTACCAAATTGAAACAAGAAAAATTTACAAGCACATCTGTGTATTATGTATTACGTCTGCTACTTATGAACGAATACCAACATAAGAGATAAATGTAATAATTATATAATAATGAAGTATTCATTAAGAGATAAACTGTAAATTGTAAATAAACTGTAAATTCATTAACTTTACCTGAAGGAAAGATTTCTGTGAAAGTGCGTAATAAATATTGCATTTATTTACTTACTTTGTTTAACTTTTACCTTTCACTTACTTCCAAAAAAGTATACGATTGATTGTAAATGATATTTTAAATTTCCCTTTATTTATGTGAGAATGTTTATTATTGTAAAGTAATGAATGCAATAATTCTAATAAGTTTCAGTGAGAATCTTAACAATCATTACTGTTTCTTATATCAGCAAGAACAATTATCACATTCAGAATCACACACTGTAATACAGTAGCAAAAGCTTTTCACTGCTTTCTTGACAATGGCATGTCGTCATCGATATCGTGGTGCAGACATCTTCTTTGCACATAGAGTCGAACGACTGCATTTGGTATAGCATTCGCTAAATGCATTTTTCTATAACCGCCGTTTAATACCAATTTTTCAATTGACATTTTCATTTTGAAGTGACGCGTGCGTTTTTTTTATTCTTTTAAAAACGCGTGCGTGATGGGGAAAATGTTCAAATAACTAATTTTTTAATTATTTCATTTGTTTATTTAATGTAAATATTTACAACATAAATTATTTAAACTATAAAACATAACATTTGGATAACACCCATCATCCCTCTTCGAAAAACTTGAATATCAGCTGAAGATAAATCTAGCATCCCATTACTACTCGTAGAGAGTTTCGGTGTTTGGATGATTTTTCTTCTTCTTCTATTCTTCTTCACTTCAAGGATTATGTTATATAAACCTGTTCCGGCACCCATCTCATCATCGGACGACCCACGTCTCTTCTACCAATGGCTTATAGTTCAGTGCCGCTTTCGGCATCCTTAGACTCTGGCATCCTTTGCAGATGATCCCACCATTGTCTTCTATAAGCTGAAATAATTTCATTTGTGTCGTCTACTTCGAGCTCTGCTCTGATATCCTCATTCCTTATTCTATCTTGCCATATATAGTTTGAAGTACTTCGAAGAAACAAGGACTTTGAATCTTGCCACGTTCCTTTTTTGTCATGAACCATGCCTCACTTGCATATGTCAATGTGGGTATTGCAACTGTCTTATAAAATTTGACCACTGTGCTGTGTCTTGTTTTACATGACTTTTTTCTTTGAACCGTAAAAGCTTCTGTGCAATTTTTATTTGTTTTCAATAGTATTTTCTATGAATATTCTGTATCATAAGTAGATTGTTAGAATTTTCTGAATTGCTGATTTTAGCCTCTAAAGTGTTTTAGGTTTTAGTCTTCTTAAAACAGTTTATAATGTACTGGCATTGGACCGTGGTCGATTTCTTTGATATGACATCTTCTAGACGTTTTGGCCACACACCGGAGCCTTTTTCCAGTGGTAAAAGTTTAAACAAACAAATTGACAAGGGTTGGTAAGCCGAATGTATATCAGACTTAGGCAAAAGCGATATTTTTAATGTTTTAGCATAACTTTAAAAAAGTAGTCTTACACAGATAACATCAACTTCATTATTGCTTGTTCACAACTCAACTAGCACCCAGACAATTTTGACAAGAAGACAAAATTGTCCCTTAATAAAACAACTGTTAAACGACGTTTGTAGAAACAATCTTGTTTTGTAACATGTTACAAGAAGTGTTTTGGGTACTTGTCTCACGTGCCTAAAAACTTCCATTTCGGAACTTTTTACGAAAATATACGTTTCCTTTACAAATTAGATTCTTATATTATTGAACTAAAGGTCTGTCTCTTCTTACCAGATGAGTTGTTTTCCTTGTCAACAATTACCCCCAATATATTGTTATAACGCTAACCTTTCCCTCTAATCTTGAACGTCAAAACTATTTTGTGTCTCAAAATTTTCCTTTATGAATCAAACCTCTATTTCATTTCCTCCACTTGATGTACCGGTACAATAGCTTAGCCTTCCTCTCGAAGTTTTGTAACATTTTCTTACTTTTTATAAGAAATCATATCAAATCAAGCTGAAAAGGTCGATCATTTTCTTTTAACTAGATTGGAATGTGTACATGATTTTCCAGATTTATCGGATTAACATTTTTCTCCAGATGACGACTTAAAAAATTAATTTTTTGTTTTACACACGTTTTAATAAGATACATCGGTTTGACAAAATTAAGTAAATTGCAAAGAACAAAAATCGTATTGGGAGTGCTATTTGATACATTTAAAATATCAGCAAAATATCAAATATTTTACCAAGTAAAAGATCCAAGTAATCCTAACATGATGTGTGACTGGTTAGTTTTTAATCAAGACACAGCCAATATACGGAATCGTGCGCGGAGAGGATTCCAGCAGATCGCCACGGTTGCTCCAAGCACCACCGTAATTTCAGGCGACTCTGATTCCGTTCTTTATTGCGTTTATTTTATGTATGTTCATGTTAAGTGGACTTCAGAATTTTTATTTGTTTGAGTGTTTCTGTAAAATTGATGTTCAAACATGTTTTGACCGAGAAAACGTTTACTGTCTGTAAAGAACTCACTGTTCAATTCTTAAAAAATAAATGTTCGGGCATAAGATTACATATTGATCAGGAACAAACTATAACGAACTCAGTTTTTTTTTAAATTACTTAGAAAATATATTTCTGCTTTATACGTTAGTGGTTTTAATACAGAAAATTACAAAACAACACTGATTATGAAGTAACAGGATTTACAGGTTTCTGGAAATAAATTTATTTTAATTTTCCTTGAAAACCCTTTTTCGTCGCCCAATAAGTAGAAGTTTATCAAAGAGCTGTACCATTTTATATACACCATTCTGATTACTTACTACTTATTGTTATTTTTTCGACAAAATAGTGTGTGTAAAGACTTCTATAAAACACAAACTATAGATGTTATGTTCACTAGACTCCAATGAGATCTATCCCTATACATTAAGATAATATTCTGGAAATTCAATTCGAGGAATTAAATTTGTCAAATCAGCTTTATCATGAACATCTCTATAGAACACCACGTCAGACGATTGCCTAAGGCGTATTAAACGACGTTCGAAACGTGGCGCAGGGACGGATTACATCGCATATAAAATAAGCTATATTAGACTACTGTAACGTCCTTGGGCTTATTCTTGAAGAAGACCAAACGTACCTGAATAGACTTGATGATGATAATAATAATAATAATAATAATAATCTAACATGTTTATCAATATTGTTTTTTATTATTGTATTGATTTAATTTCCCTATTCCTCATAGTTAGTTGCCAGGTCAGTCAATCATAGGAGTCAATAAACGACAAATTTAAAAAATAATTTCAGATTTAAAATGTAGACATATTAAGCTCCCTTTTATTTTTGTATTTAATATATGCATTTTCTCTCGCCGTTTTAGATCCACTTTATTGGTATCTAAGTTGGAACGAAAACCAGACGTTACGAAAACGAAGAACGTTAGGTGCAGTTCAGCTGTCACAGGAACTAATTCCTGTACAAAACGTATTACCTTTCTATAAACAAAAAAAAAACAGTTTGCACTTGTGGTCAATAAACCCAGATTTATTCATTTCCATAAACTGTAACCTTTAGATATTTTCACAAAACGTTTATTGTTGCTACAGGTTACAAAATTATGAAACTTTTTAACAATGTATAATAAGTATACAATAAAATAAGTACATTTTCTGACTCCTTTTTCGATGACTCCAATTCTAATAAAATATGAATTCTATCATGGTTATTTATTTCATGTTCTCTCAACCTACAGATTACTTCTACGCAGCCAAATACCAGTAACTTATGTCATTTTTTCTTAACTCAACGTTTAGTAGATGCTCCAAAGCTCCTCTGCCAATATTACAGTGATAATTTGCTTAAAAAATTTTTACTGACAATAGGAACTATATCGTGTCAACAATACAGTTTAAATAAACCCTTTTGGTTAATTTATCCCAATTTTATTTAACTTATTTAAGTTAAAAATTACGTTTTCAACTTTGTTTAATAGACCAAAAACACAAAAAAATAAGTTAATTCACAGAGTTTACAAAATGTTATGAAACTGTTTTTCTACAGCCCTTAAATTTATAAAATAACTTGCGCGTGACCTTCAGTTAATGCACTAGCGTTTAAGAATTTCTCGCATAGTTAGTTTTCAAAACATTAATTCTAAAGTTTTCTTATTAAGAAACGGGAGTTGTGACTAAAAAAAACTACTTCGTTCAATAATATATTTACTATATAATTCACAAAACATATTAAAAATGTTTCCCTCTGTTCTCCGCTATACTTCTTTTTTTTTCATTTTTTTATTTAAAATTATTCTCTTTCTTCAAATATTTATCAAAAAAATGTCATTGAAAAATTAATATACAAATACATCTTCATTTAAGTTGTGGGTTTCATACGGTAATTTACTGATTGTTAGAAACATCGCTTTCATTATCAGACTTTTATGAACGATGTTAACGGTAAAGTACAAGATCAGATTTTCTCGCCTTAATTGGCAGTCATCAGTCACATAAGAATTAAGACAGGACTTCACTTCTTGAGACCAGTCCTTTAATTACGATTTACGCTCTTTAAAAAGTAATGTACCACGTAACATGAATGGTTTCCATCGCATTTTCAGGTAATTTGTACCCTTCATATTTGGCCGTACACAAACACGTATTTATAATTACATAAATGGGTATCTGGTGTCAGTTGGGCGCAAAAAACGTCTTTCCTGTTTGTGTTACTAAAAACATAATTCTTTTTCATATATATTATAATGAAGCTAATTTAAATTTTGAGGTTTTTTTTAATTTTTATATGACTAATGCTTTTAGCTTTTTTTTTAGAATCTAATTTTAGTTTATTTTGTAAGCTAATTGGATAGACTGAAGAAAATGGACCGTGAAAACGTTTGTAGTTATGTGTTACTGTAGGCGTTCTGTATGTTATGTTATTACAAGACGATATTTTTAGAGTGAAAAGAAAATACACTCGGCTCACCTCACATTGACGCGGACATATTAATACCATCAATATAAAGAGTGGTGCCATTTAATACTTGCGTTATCTGCAAATTCACCAGCACTTCTTCACTGTTGTTTCCATTACATTAATCGCGCTCGCGCACGCGCGCGCACGCGTTTACGCCCGCACTGACGCTCAAGACCCTCGCTGTCACCTTTTATATGGTGTATACTTTTGATAGTAGTATAAGTGGGATACACCATAACATCATTAAAATATATAATTTATTTAAATTTCCGCTTTATAAAATTTTATTTACGAATATTCCAATATTGTTGTACATTTCACATACTTCTGTGAGAATTTTCAAGAACACTGCTAAAAGTTTTCTCCATTTGACAACTGATAAGTTTGTGTTAACAACAAACATTTTCAAAAAACTGTGGGACGCTACGTTAGTACAGTTTTATTAAATTCGACTTGTATTAGTTATTATAGTTGTTGTTATAGTATTTCCGCGACTACTTATTCATATCGGGAGTCCGACGTGCCCCTACGGAGATTCTGATCAGGGTAACACCCACCACACTTTTTCGAACGTGGTGGGTGGTGGCCGAATGGAGACTCAAGGCGGAAATTGGCCAGATAACGCCCAACAATGTTGTGAAACCATATAATCCTGTAGTAGCAAATGGAACCAGGTGGCGGGTGAAGGACGTAGCGCGCAGAAAGAATTCAGAACAAGGGAAAGAACAGTCTGCAGAGAGAAATAAGACTTACTTGAAGGAACCCAATAGCGACGTAACACTGGGTTCCTCTACGCCTGAAGAGGAGGTAGGGATTTTAGTGGGTGACAGTCCCTCACGCCACGGAGTTTGTGTCTCTCTGGTACATTGTGTTGCATCCACAATGCATAGTGCACCATTTTGTTCGTTGACAAAGTTTTACAAAATAAAGTCAATAGATTTCAACACATATGTGGAACTATGAATAGAACACTGAAAAATAAAACGAGGCGTGAGACAAAATCAATATTCTACAAAACAACGGCTGTTCCACTGTTATTATACGGCAGAGAATCCTGGATTACAAAACAAAGAGACAAAAGCAACATACAATCAGCAGAGTTGAGATTTGTAATAAGGGTTAAAGGATGCACAAGAAGGGATCATATAAGAAATGAAGATATACGAATAGAATTAAATATGTATAATATAAATGAGAAAATTGAAGAACACAGGGGAAAATGGAGACAGCATTTAAGTCACATGGATGAAGATAGAATACCAGTAATTGTAAACAGGTACAAGCCTCCTGGAAGAAGGGATGTAGGAAGTCCAAGAAATATAAATATTGCCTAATCCCTGAAGTGTAGAAGAAGAAGAAGAAGACCATTTTGTTCGTCCTGAAAAAGTATTACCATTGTTGTTATCACTTTTTCAACATATGAATGTCTTTAAGCAGATCGTCTAGTTCTAGACCAGAGGCTGACAACACAGAGCACGTGTGCCACACGAGACGATATAAAATATGTAGCATAAAATTGACATAAATGAATTCTTGAAATATGGATTTTTAAAAACTAAGGATTAGAGCAACTTGTAACTATATATGAATAATATTTATAATACAGTAATACAATAATAGGCCTACATATAGTACATTCATAGTAGTGTGTTCAGAAAGTAAGGTTGAAGATGACCAAGCTCACACATGACAGGGACAAGGATCCCATCGACGAAAATTAACACTTGTAACATTTTTACAAGCGTTAGTTTTCAAAACTGTAACCCAAAATTTTAGAGCGACGACTTCGGAATTTAAATTTACATAATACTCCTACCTCCAACCTCTGCTCAACAGTCCCTAAAGGACCAAGGCATACCGCGCGGCTTTTGTGTTTAGTGTGACGGTTGCATGGCCAGTACAACGCACCGCCAGCCGCTAGTTGCGGTATTCACAGACAGGAGACGCCGCTGTTGTCTCAGTCGGCTACTCAGTTCTGCCTCACGACGCTGAGTGCACGCCGTACGGAGCCTCTGCCGGATTGAACCCGGGACCACGATCGCATCAATTTGCGCTAGCCACTAAACCACCTGGAGGCTCAATACTCCTACCTCGGCATTAAACAAAAATTTTGAATTAAATTCAGGCCATATAGTATTAAATATTTATGAAAAAATATTTAACAATGTGTCGGGATTATCGGAATTGACAAGCTAAATGACATACTTTTTTATACACTTGTTCAAACACACACTTTGAATCCCAGCGCCAATTCCCTCCCACCAGCAACCCCCACCACACACACCTACAACCCATAACGGTTACTCTGTATTTCAAATCCCACTGAGGAAGACGGACACCACGTCGAAACGTCTGGGACATAAAACCAAAAGTAAGTGTTCACTAGTGAAAATTTGTTCACTAGTGTATATATATATATATATATATATATATATATATATTATGACTTCTTATGGAACGACATAACGCTAGCAAAAGGTTCCTCTCTGGTTTGGACTTTTGTTGTTCCGGTATTTTCCAACTATCAGATTTCCAGTTCCATGCAGATACGTTTCTCCTCTATATTCTACTTTCTAGGTATTATAACGTTTTCATCTATATACTCTTGTGTGCGGGCCTTACTTGTATATATTATCTAATGTTATGGCCCCTTTTTCCCTTTTCCTATGTGTCAAAGAATGAGTAGAACGGCTTAAAGGATATATTATTTTTGCCCCATTCGTACTTTCTCGTTATAATATTCATATTAACATGTAATTATAAATAATATTAACATATTGATTTGTTTTTGTTTTCGAGCCTTCGTAATCGTCTGTGTTAGGCCACAACAAGTAATTGCTCATTGAGAGTGATTTCGCATTAGCTTTTCATAACAGATTTTTCACTTATTTTTCATTTGTTTTTGTTTTGACCCTGACATTATTTTATAGCGTCTGTTTCTTAATATATACATTTACATCCTTATAAAACTTTTTCTATAATGCCTTTTATAGTTAACATTTAAATACACATACACACTATTACACTAGTACACTTTATTGTACAGCAATAAATTCGTTACGTGTGTGTTTGTGTTATATGCGCGCGCTCGTGATAAGTAGATAATGTTTTAGACTAGGGCAACGGTTAAATCCACTCGTGACTCTATTCGCAAAGACTAATGTAAGATCTTGAAATGGACTTTTCTCCTTTTCAATAAAGCCTGAACAATCGTTTGATACGCCTAGCGGTCATGTATTTTTAATGAAGATGAGCCGCAGACTTATTCCTCAAAGCCGATGTTTCAGACCCAATATTTATTTTAACACAGTACGTCGTTTTTCACTCTTCTGCTTGGTTGATGCCAAGTCCCTCGAGACCACTGTTGTTTTATGTCTTCCCACCATTAAATATTCAATTTAACTACAATCTGTTACAAAAGAAAATAATATCTGGACTAGAAATACAAATTCATTTTTACTCTGTGTGTGTGTGTGTGTGTGTGTGTGTGTGTGTGTGTGTGTGTGTGTGTGTGTGTGTGTGTGTGTGTGTGTGTGTGTGTGTGTGTGTGTGTGTGTGTGTGTGTGTGTGTGTGTGTGTGTGTGTGTGTGTGTGTGTGTGTGTGTGTGTGTGTGTGTGTGTGTGTGTGTGTGTGTGTGTGTGTGTGTGTGTGTGTGTGTGTGTGTGTGTGTGTGTGTGTGTGTGTGTGTGTGTGTGTGTGTGTGTGTGTGTGTGTGTGTGTGTGTGTGTGTGTGTGTGTGTGTGTGTGTGTGTGTGTGTGTGTGTGTGTGATATTATTCAACATAGTTTCTTCTGATAGTAGTGTATTGCGTTTTTGTAGTTTTACTGAAAAATATCAGCATCATATATATGTATATAAACATGTGTAAAAAGAACAACTACAAACACAAGTAGGTACAACATAATTATATAACTTATTACTAATTGCGTACTCCATTTCAGCTGTCTACAATTAAATCCATAGCGTAGACAAATTTTTAATTTTTTTTACATGCTATTCTTCTGTAAATACGATATAAAAACTTTGCACCTTCGAACTTAAGTCTTATTTATAACTTGTAATAGGCCTATATTCATGGATTTTAATATATTTATGAATTTTGCGTGCGCGCGTGTGTGTGTTTATATATATTCGTGCGCGCATGTGTGTGAGTGAATGTGATTTAATATACACTGAGATTTAACTTAGTACAATTACTTCGCTTTATATTTTAATAAATCAATATTGTATAAATGTATAACATTTAATTAATTCATTATTTCTTTATTACCTTTTCTAACCTTTTTTCGAGAACTTTAAATTTGTCATAAGCTACACAAGCAAGTGCCGTGTGATTGACCGTGAATAAACGTGTGTGTATTTATACACACACACAACACACACACACATATGCGTTTGGTTTACAGAAAATCTTTATTTAATATGTATACTGAAGAAGCGATTTAAAAATATTGTGCCTTTTTAATGGATTATCGTAAACAAACGTACCATACCTTTCTGTAACAATGTTTATTCCTCAGTATTGTGCCGTGGCAATGTATTGCCCAGGCGAGTTTAAAATATCGCACCGTTACGTCGTAGCAGAAGACAGTCAAGGTCGACGTAATGTAAACGCCACTCCGGCGAGCGGTAACGAGATTCCGTGTGCTGCGGCTGTTTCACGACGACGTAATTAAGTGGGCGAGCTCGCCAGCTGTTTTGTTCAATTTTCTGCCCTCGTGGGACGGCAGGCGCCGACATTCGGCCCCACTACTTCTTTTGCATTCAAACGGGACGCTGGTTTGGCGGCGTTATAAATTGAGATTCATCCTTTGAAATGAGTTGGTGATCTGTTAAAGAGCTTCAGGGTTCCCGCCTAGCCGGGAGGGAAAATGGACAACGGAGATGGGAGACAGAACATCAGTTTTCATCTGCAGAATATCGCAGCACCACACCAACACCGTCAGACCTCTAGAAATTCCCACACTGCCAGCCTAAAACGACTGCCCTAAGGATGAAATGAAGCACAGGATTTCGGAGACACCAGTTGTTGCACCATAGTCAGCATCATCGCGCATTCTGAGTAACAGTAAATCTTCTAAACACAGGTGGAACTATTCCTTATATTTTAATCCACAAAAAAAAAACAGCAACCACTGGATTTAAAACATGAAATGAAAGACATCTTCATAAACAGAAATTTCAGATGTTCAATGACTAAATGTCTGTTGTAGCATGTCCGGTGGACATATAATGACTAGTGTAATTAACTGAGTTAAAGAATCTACCTGTTGAAGAATGTCAATTACTAGGCTGTATTTTATAGAACACCATTTGCCTTTTGTTGTGATTAGTTAGCTAGCAAAATTTAAAACTGTTAGTTGGGCAGTTTAATTAACTGTTTCTTATGAAGATAAAATGTCCTCAACAACTTATACTTAACGCTTTGACAAATAACTATGGAGTAGTTCCTTCCTAAATCTCCTTGTGTGAACAGCTCCTAATCATAGGATGTTACAGAATTGAGCCAGAATAATTCTTGTAGTATGACACCTTAAATATTTTTTTTTAAAGGGGGCAACTGGTGTGTATAAGACATGGTGATAGTATCAAGATATATATTGCGACAGTACAATCACATGCTGTTCTGTACATTTATGAGATAAAATAAATATTTAACTTTAATTTATAAATATGTAATAAATGAGCAGGTATGAGATTGAAAGCTGAGTTTATGTTAAAAATACGGCATGTAGACATACAGGAACTGACCTGAACGCTCACGCGATTGTCGCTGAGAGTGTGTACAGTAGTAAATGATGTGTGTGAGTGAGGCCAGTTCGAGCATGAAAGTTTACAATCTCACCCTAAATAATTGTCAAATTATAGTTTTTATTTAATTATAAGGAAACCATAAATGGTACGAAAAATTCAAAGACTCCTAAATATGTATAAAATTAATACGCATGTGTAGTGAAAAAACGGCGTGAAAAGGACGCGCAGTGCGAATTCAGTGCGATTTTAAGTGCGTAGTAATTACACGGAGTATTCGATTACAATGTTAATTACGTTGGACATGTGTAATTAAATCATCCATCGTTAGAGCATCCTTTAGTTCACACTAGACTTTGCCATTGGCAGAACTGTGCGAAAATATGAAATTGGACGATAGTGGGGGAACTGATGCCACCAAGCAATTTCAAACAGGCAGAATTCTGTCCCAACAGGTGCTGTAAGATGCTCGAATATAAATAGGACACGGAAGAAGCCAGCCTTCTTCTCAATCAGTCTTCAGTAGCGGCGGGATGCTATGTCCATTATCGACGCGAATTTTTAAATTTTGTTAATTGAACAGTAACTTTTAGTCTGTTTCCGAGTACGAATATAGAACATACTTTACGATGTCTACACACAAACGTCCGTCAGTCAAGAAAAGCTACGAGGTTACATCATGCAGAGGAACGCTATGCTGAACAATAGAGGCGTCTGCTAGAACAACAGCAGCTGGCGCAGAGCAACATCTCACTCTATACTACATCAACCAGATGGGACCACGAGAGACGAGTAACTGGAGGACGACAAGTGGAACCTGGGAACGTGCAGGGAACTCCATCAGAAGAGGACCTACGGATCATGTAGCTCATGAGTATGAGCTACAAAATCGAGGTGACAGGTAATCCATTTATAAATTTTAAATGAGAGACTAAAGAGATTTAAAGGACATTTTAAAATTTAAACATGAATAAGAGTTTATGTAAAATGTAGATAAAGAGTTTCAGAAAGCCTGATTTAAATTTAATAAAATATTTTCTTTGATGTTTAACGATTAATTTAGTCAATTTAAATTTTATTTTAAAGCTTGTAGAGCAATCAATGATTGCTATGTATGCAATACATAAATGAACGTAGTTGAAAGTTATATAAAGAAAATAAAACAAAACTGCAGTAAAGCACACTGTCAGACTGAGCAGTCGAATTTTAATATTAACAAATAAGTATTTAGAACATAACTTTGTTACTGTAGAATATAAGATTTATTTATTGATAAATGGACTGCAACATTTGAACGTTTTAAGCAAACAATAATGAATATTTATGGTGAAGTAAATGAGATTTTTAAACACGCTTGTGGTTTATGAATAAAATTATGAAAACTAGTTACAATTCAATCAATGACTACTCTTATTACCATTACACCCAAACTCCATTAATTGGTACACTTTACCAGTAATGTAATATAAATGTTGGCACTACACAAATTAAATGTACACAAATTAATAATTTGTAGTGTTATATAGAATTGGCGCCCAATGTGGGGCTAAAAAATTACATTACATTAAATTTGTAATTTATGTTGTTAAATAAATTGTCGCCCGTTACGTAGAGCACGACACGCCTACATTTAATAAATAACTGTATGCTCTATTGCTAAAAGTGTGCATAGGATTTTATGTATAATAATTAATGTGTATGTATAAATATTTTTTATGTTTTTAATTTGTTGTGTTTAATGACACAACTGGCGCCCACCCATACCATTGATTTTCTATGATAACACGTGTAATTGTAACAAGAGTAATAATAATAACCACTAATAAAAATAAACAAATAAATCAATAAAAGTAGCTAACGGTTGTACAATAATAATAAATTTTAAAAAATAAATTTAAATACATCATATTCGACATGGCAGCACCAGGAAATATTAGTATGGAAGAGGCGATTGCAAATATGATGCGATCCATATTAGAAGAATATTTTAGAAAACAAACAGAAAATATAAATAAGCAAACAAAAAAACTGAAAGAGGAATTGAACCAAAATATAGACGAATTAAAAAATAAATTAGAAGAACAAACTGAAAGTTTAAACACTAAATTAGAACAACAGTCTGAAAATTTTAAACAAGAACCATAAAAATAACGGAGAGTAGAAGAGTTAAAAATCGGTAAACTACAGTTGAAAAAAGCCAACATTGAATTAAAGCAAAGTATAGCTGATAGGCATAAACAATTAGTAGAAAGAATTGACGACTCTAATACGCACATAGCGGGAGTAGAAACTACAATTAAAACAATGCTATGTGAACAAACCATAATAATTGAAAGTAAGAAAGAACAGACGTTCGTACTTAATAATGATAATTCGGGTGAGGTAATTAACATTAGGGAAGAATGCAAAATAAAAATTAAACAATCGTACCTGGGTAGCAAGAATATCCAATTAGCAGGGTACACACACAGTATTAAAACACGTAAGAAAGCAATACGTGTAACACAATTAAAACACAACATTTGCGATGAGAATACGCACGGTAAGTACCGAACGAGCGATAATTATAGTAACAATAAGTGTGACTATAATTATACAAACTACAGAGATTATCATAAACGACGCACAAAAATATGTTCAACTGTGTATGTAGGCCGCATACAACAAACTGCTAGTATGGAACAGGTGAGTTATGCAGTCATGTCAGGTGATCGCACAGTCGCAGCGGTACAATGGAATGTCAACACGAGGGTGAGAACAATGGTAAACACGGCGGCGGCTACGGCCAAAGGAACACTGTATTTCCTGTATACGACGAACAATTGTTAACTTAGAGAAGGCTGTAAATCAAACCGCACTCAACGCCCTAATGTGAATAATTATTTTGAAAATATTACTGTTAATTATTAATAAGATAAGGAATTAAATAATAAGGAATGTTATGTTTAAAGAAAGGTAAGAAATAATAAGAAATGTTAATGTTAAAGAAATGTAAGAAATGTTAAGAAATGATATTGTTAATGTTAAGAAAGGATTAGAAATGAGAAAGAAAGGTTATGATTGTCAGACGGCTGATCAAGCGAAAACTTCATACTTGTGTGGAAATGCAAGGACACCGAAGAAAGCGAAAGTGGAAGTCTAAGGGCAGAGACAACTTAGGACCTAGTACTACGATTAAAATATCGAGCGGGTTAAAAAACATAATAGTCTGTATATAGACGTGTTTCTAAGGCACTTCATCTGTATCCGATCATGCGACCCACAACAAAGCTAAAAAAAGTATTCTGTTACGGAAGTGTATTTTCAGTACATGGTAAGAATGAAGAAAATTATTAGCGATCAGAAAGGAAATGTAAGAGTGAAGATTGGAATAAAATGTTAAGAGAAGACAAAAACCCGAACAGATTTTGGACGAAGTACATAAACAAACCCGAAAACCAGAATGTACTGGTACCAATAAGTGTGAAGATTGAGTATGCAAAGCGACGTATAATAGAAAGGGGTAACAAGAGAATGGAGAGATTTAACAGAACACACAAGCTACAACAATTCAACGTGGGAGAAAAAGTATTATTGAAAGCAAATCCAGTTGGAAAACGAAGCGATAATATTGCAAAAAGTTCGTTAGACTATATAATGGACCATATACATTAAAACAGCGAGTCGCGAGACATACATTTATTGTATATGATGACGTGAAGAGGAAAGAAATTGGCAAGTACCACGCCAACTCATTTAGGAAGTTCTACACATAAAATAAATAGGTCAGTGGAACTAGTTTAAAAGGGGAACAATTGTTAAAGCGGGGCTACGACTAACTTGGTCAACAACACCTGTATGGGGAGAGGAAACATTACTTGTTCAATCCTCCAACTAATGGTGAATTGAAACGATTATTATTCATTATTATTGTTTTTATTATATGAATAAGTGTAGAAATAAATAATATAAAATATAAAAATATTATATGCCTAATGATAAGAAAAAAATTTTAATAAATACAGTAAATTTATTAACAATTTTTTTTACCAAGCAGAGGAATAATGCGACAGTACAATCACATGCTGTACTGTATATTTATGAGATAAAATAAATATTTAACTTTAATTTAAAAATATGTAATAAATGAGCAGGTATGAGATGGAAAGCTGAGTTTATGTTAAAAATACGGCATGTAGACATACAGGAACAGACCTTAACGCTCGCGCGATTGTCGCTGAGAGTGTGTACAGTAGTAAATGATGTGTGTGAGTGAGGCCAGTTCGAGCATGAAAGTTTACAATCTCACCCTAAATAATTGTCAAATTATAGTTTTTATTTAATTATAAGGAAACCATAAATGGTACGAAAAATTCAAAGACTCCTAAATATGTATAAAATTAATACGCATGTGTAGTGAAAAAAACGGCGTGAAAAGGACGCGCAGTGCGAATTCAGTGCGATTTTAAGTGCGTAGTAATTACACGGAGTATTCGATTACAATGTTAATTACGTTGGACATGTGTAATTAAATCATCCATCGTTAGAGCATCCTTTAGTTCACACTAGACTTTGCCATTGGCAGAACTGTGCGAAAATATGAAATTGGACGATAGTGGGGGAACTGATGCCACCAAGCAATTTCAAACAGGCAGAATTCTGTCCCAACAGGTGCTGTAAGATGCTCGAATATAAATATGGCACGGAAGAAGCCAGCCTTCTTCTCAATCAGTCTTCAGTAGCGGCGGGATGCTATGTCCATTATCGACGCGAATTTTTAAATTTTGTTAATTGAACAGTAACTTTTAGTCTGTTTCCGAGTACGAATATAGAACATACTTTACGATGTCTACACACAAACGTCCGTCAGTCAAGAAAAGCTACGAGGTTACATCATGCAGAGGAACGCTATGCTGAACAATAGAGGCGTCTGCTAGAACAACAGCAGCTGGCGCAGAGCAACATCTCACTCTATACTACATCAACCAGATGGGACCACGAGAGACGAGTAACTGGAGGACGACAAGTGGAACCTGGGAACGTGCAGGGAACTCCATCAGAAGAGGACCTACGGATCATGTAGCTCATGAGTATGAGCTACAAAATCGAGGTGACAGGTAATCCATTTATAAATTTTAAATGAGAGACTAAAGAGATTTAAAGGACATTTTAAAATTTAAACATGAATAAGAGTTTATGTAAAATGTAGATAAAGAGTTTCAGAAAGCCTGATTTAAATTTAATAAAATATTTTCTTTGATGTTTAACGATTAATTTAGTCAATTTAAATTTTATTTTAAAGCTTGTAGAGCAATCAATGATTGCTATGTATGCAATACATAAATGAACGTAGTTGAAAGTTATATAAAGAAAATAAAACAAAACTGCAGTAAAGCACACTGTCAGACTGAGCAGTCGAATTTTAATATTAACAAATAAGTATTTAGAACATAACTTTGTTACTGTAGAATATAAGATTTATTTATTGATAAATGGACTGCAACATTTGAACGTTTTAAGCAAACAATAATGAATATTTATGGTGAAGTAAATGAGATTTTTAAACACGCTTGTGGTTTATGAATAAAATTGTGAAAACTAGTTACAATTCAATCAATGACTACTCTTATTACCATTACACCCAAACTCCATTCATTGGTACACTTTACCAGTAATGTAATATAAATTTTGGCACTCCACAAATTAATAATTTGTAGTGTTATAATATATATATATATATATATATATATATATATAAGTATGTATGTAGAGCTAATACTCTACGCTGTGGCGGCAGTATTGACTCTCTCCATGGGGAAGTGTTGGACTCATTTATACCCAGCCGGCTACGTGATCAATTACGCCTTAACCTATTCTATCGGATACAGGCCAACGGAGAAAGGTTGTCTGATTTTGTTTACAGTATCCGGAATTCAGCCCGGATTTTAAGGTTGGGGTTGCCCGAGAATGATATTGTCAAAGTAATTCTGGAGGGGGTGACGCCACAGGAAGACCCCGCTTGGTGTTCGCAGACCGTCCTCGTTGTTTTGCGGACTTGGATCGGTTATGCGTTATGTCCCGGAACATCCAAGCGAATGACGAATCCAGGGATCAAGTAGTTGCGCGTGACCCCAAGTACGGGACTGATAAACGACGCACCGTTCTATCACAGGACAGTCCTGGGGTTTTGAATATTGATAAGTCCGGTAACGAGAGGGGTTATGATTCCCCTAAGGTGAAATGTTTTAGTTGTGGTAGGCCGGGCCATATTAGAAGATTCTGTTCCGGGGTCAGGTCGAGTCTAACGGCCTCCCCCAAGGCGTCTAAGGCAAACATTTGTTGCACGCTTCCTCCGCGTTCGCTGGGGCCCAGAAGCGCAACACACAGAATATACCCGAAATAACATAGTATATCACAAAACCAACCAAAACACTTATTACTATTTATATCTCTCTACACCTAATAACGTACTGTCCAAATATACTTAAAGCTTAAAATAATTCATAAAATGGGGGGTGGGTCTGATTAAAAAATTTGAAACGCCAGTTAGTGAACAGAGTCGAACCCGATCCGTTTATTTTCAAATGATACGAGCCTCGAAACCTTGCGAAATTACAAAACAGTCAGCCAAAGTTAATCCAAGTTAATCAATCAGCACTGAGTTAACCCAACTCCCAAAAACTAAATGTCGAAAAGAATAAATACTGAATAAATGGTAAAATAAATACTAAAATTCAATAATTGTACAATTTACAACTTGCATAACGAATTACTGGATATGAAACGGTTGCACAGATCAATACTGGTTTACATTAAATGGTGTTTAGCATACAAGCGGTGATCGGTTTATGACAATTCTGACACTACGTTGTTTCACAAAATATTCGCAAAAGGTTCTGGTTTTTTGTCACTTAAAGTGAGGAAACTAATCCAGCACTCTTTTCATTATTAATTGCAGTATTACTTTCACTGGAAGCTGTTAACTGTTAAATATTACTTCACACTCCAGCGAGGTTCACTCATGGCCTGCCGTAGATGGTCGCAACGGGTACACGTTTCTCAGCTCGTGCTCTGGACCATGCTGGAAGATCGTTGGCAGAAGGCTACGTCGAGTCTATGTACTCGTATTCTCGCTCCCGTACGTCGGACCAAGATTTTTAACTTGGTAAACGAGGCTTCTTACATAGTGCGTTGAAAGGACGGCTCTGTTCACAAAGGTGGTCTGCTGTTCGACTGACAAAATGTAACCGAACAAACGGTACCGTTATTAATGGGAACGACATGACGTCAGGTGTCGGGAAAGTACGATTCGTCGATCGTTGCATTCGGTCGAAGCCGAATAATCGCAACAGAACCCCCCCCCCCCCGAAAGGCAAGCGTCGGGTGTGGAGACGACGGTTGTCCAAGGTCAAATTCACCAAAAGCAATATTCAATATTCACAGAACACCAATAATCAGTTACAAAGAGACCATGAAAAGTTTCTTGCAAAAATAAGAAATGGCCAACAATCAAATTAACAACAAACACCCACATAAGGACAAAAGGTGTCCAATAACTTAGTAACCAACAAGAAAATATAACGACTTAATTCTATCACACATTACATCAATGATACAACCGAACACATACTCCAATAAATACCAAACAACCAACAAGTCATAAAAAATTCTTCATTGGGCGTACCTCAGACAGGCTCTTCGTAAATGGGAATCCCGTAAACGGGCATCTCGTGAATTGGTGTCTCGTCAATGGGTGTCCCGCGCGCGTGGGGAAAGGGTTGTGAGACAATCAACTAAGTCAACTTCGATATCTAGACAGCTTTCGTGTACTAAACTGAGAGGTTTCTAGTCACTCAATACGGCATTTACCTCTACCTAAAGGCAATTCCGAGAGCTGCCTTCAGTCACCTTACAAACGCTGCCTGCGCACAGCAACGCTTCGACACCGGAAGCGAACGACTAGGGGGTGATCAGTCCCCCGGTCGCTCACCCAGCAAGGTGAGTGAAAGCGGTATAGGGAACTAGCATCTCTATGTACAAGGGAAAATTGTTACTACGCCGGTACGGCGGCGTCCGGGGCATGGGAGCTATCTTCATGAAACGTGGGTTTCAAGGAACTGACATGACTTTTCTTGACGTGTGACAGGGTCTCCGGGTGTCCTAAATTCACTGTCGCCGGGGTTAGAAAATCGACAATGCGAAAAGGACCTGACCATCGGGGCATCATTTTAGCAGTAAGCTTGTTCACTCCCGAACTAAGAGGATGGGTCTTACACCACACCAAATCACCTATTTTGAAATGACAAGCCTGACGATCCTTATTGTACGAGCTTGCAGCACGGCGGTGGGCTTTCATTAAGTGGGACTTCACCGACTGCCACACTACCTGAGTAGGCCTATCTTCCGCTGCCTCGGGTGAAAGGCTCTGAATGTCCCAAGCGCAGGTTAGGGGAGTGGACGGAGCGAATTTAAACATTACATCAAACGGACTTCTCCCTGTGGATTCGTGCTTAGCGGAATTGAAAGCTATCTGTAGCCAGGGTAGGGACTCATCCCAGGAAGACTGCTTTCCTGAATGGAAAGCTATAAGGGAGGCTTTTAGGTTGCGATTACAGCGTTCTGCCAGTGAGGGTTGAGGGTGATAAGGCGATAAGGTACTGTGTCTGATGCCGTGAGAAAAACAGAAATTGCGAAACGAATGAGAGCTGAAACTGGTAGCGTTATCTGAAATCATGTATTTAGGGAAGCCAAAATTCTGAAAGATATGAGTGTTCAACGCCTGCACGGTAGCCGCCGAAGTGGAATCGCGGACACGACATAACCAACAAAACTTAGAAAACGCGTCCACAGCCACCAAAATAAATCGATTTCCCTTTTTACTCCGGAGCAATTTTCCGACGTAGTCAATGTGAATCTTCTCCATAGGTCTGCTCGGAATTGATGATGACAGAAGACCTATTTATGCGTTTCGAGCGGGCTTACTCATCTGACATACGTCGCAACGTCTGACTATTCTTTTTACATCATTATGACAACCGGGCCAGAAGAACTGGTTGCAGATATTGTTCTTAGTTTTGAAAAAACCCAAATGCCCTCCCATGAGAGAGTCATGAAAATACTTAAAAACCATGTCTCTTACCGCTTTCGGTAAGTAAATCCTATAAGGCTTATCCGCTTTATCTGTCGTACATAAGACTCCTTTCGACAGGCAGTACTTGGCCGTGCACGATCCGGACTCGACGTCCTCTATTATCTTCGCCACGTCGTTATCCTCGCGCTGCAGTTGATACAGGTCGGAAAAACTTAGGGGAAAATTAGACAGAATGCCAGCGCACAGGGCTGGCGTATCCTCAACGTCGTCCACATTAAACATTCGGGATAAGGCGTCGGCCACGGGATTTTGCGTGCCCCTGATGTGGCGTACCTCAAACTAGCAAAGTAAGTCGAGCGATTCAGCGCCCTAACTTACCCAACTGGCGCGGATGGGAAAGCAGCCACGAGAGGGCATGATTATCAGTCTCCAATACAAACTCTCGATGTTCCAAATACTGCCGAAACTTCTCTACCCCAAATATAACTGCCAAACACTCGGACTCGTACGCGGACGACGCCCTCTTTTCTTGAGGTAAGCACGCGGGAGGCGTACGCGATAGGCTGACGTACCCCCTCGATCTCCTGCAACAGCACGGCGCCGAGAGCACAAGAGCTAGCGTCAGTCTGGAGGATAAATGTCTTGTCAAAATCGGCCATGCGCAGGACAGGGGGTTAAGTAACTGCGTCTTTTAAAGCCACAAAAGCGTCCTGTTGTTCGGTTCCCCAAAGGAACTTCTCGCCCTTCCTTCTCAACCGGTTCAGGGGTGCCGCGATTTCCGAAAATTTGGGGATGAACTTGGAGAAATAATTCACCATCCCGATGAAGCGCGCTACGCCTTTGGCGTCCTTGGAACGCGAGAACTCCCGAATGGCGCGGGTCCGATCCGGATCAACGCAAACGCCTTGCTCGGACACAAGGTGTCCCAAAAAGCTTATTTGCTTGACCCCAAAACATACTTTCTCGCGATTTACAGTGAGCTTGGCTTTTCCCAGTCTCGCGAGCACTTCGTCCACGTGCGGACGTGGTCCTCCCACGATTTGGAATATACAATTATGTTGTCGAGATAGTTGAACACGATCTTGTACTTTATGTCGGACAAGACCGTCTCCAACAACTTGGTAAGTACCTGGGTGCCGGTACTCAATCCAAAGGGGACCCGACAAAACTCGTATAACCCGTAAGGAACGACGAAAGCAGTAATGGGCATCGATTTTTCAGATAGCGGAATCTGGAAGTAGGCGTTAGAGAGGTCCAGGATACTAAAATACATCGCGCCTGAAAACCACCCAGGTATATCATATTCGGTAACGGCTGCGCTTCAATCTCGATATTCTTATTGAGCTTACGATAATCAATAACCAACCGAGGTTTTTTATCAGGTCGGCAGACCAAAAACGCTGGACTCGCATAAGGGGATACGCTCGGCTTGATCACGCCCTCTTTAACTAGCTGGTCCGTAATCTCACGCATGGCTTTCATTTGGGGGGGGGGCGAGCTGGTCGGGATGAGCCTTGACAGGCCGGTTATCCAGCAAGGTTATATCATACGTCAACCTGTCCGTCCGGCCAAGCTCCCCGGTCAAAACGTTCTTATGACGGCCACATACCTTAAGTATTTCGTCCGCCTTCTCTCGGTCGAGGTGTCCGACATCAAAAGGCACTTTTTCCAAAAGGTTAGAATGACAGCCTTCGGGACTGTTTTTGCGGTCGCACAGAGAAATAAGGTTCTTCGGACGAAATTTGAAATACATTATCCCCTGGTGAATATCCAGCACCAAACGGGTGCGATGGATAAAGTCTGCGCCGAGTATGAGGTTGCAAGACAGGCCCTCGGCGACCAGTATGGGGAAATTACAGGTAAACGCGGCTATTTTCACCCTGCACAAGGCTTCCAAATTGATTTGTAAGTTGCTGTTGCAGGCATTCCTGCATACTACAGCACTCTTAGTCCGCTTCAAGACGCTTTGGTTATTTTCAATACTCTCGAACAGCCGACGCGACATAATTGTGCGCACCGACCCGGAGTCAATCAGTCCGTTCACGGTTTTATCCTTAAAACTTACTTCCACCTGGGGCGAAAATAGTTTGTTCTTGAACAAACTCGTTAAGTTCTTTTCCGCTCCCAGATGTTCTTTGTATAAGTCGTGGGAAGTGACTCTTTGAGTCAACATTCGGCTCTTTCTTCCGTTGGCCGTGCGACGGCACTTTCTGGGATTCTTTTTTAACGCTCTCCCGACAAACGAACGACACCGCCAGATGTAGTGCCCCTTTTTACCACACAGGTAACAAATCGGGGTGAAGGGAGTCTTGACGGGAACGCGGCGACGGCTAGTCAGGTCAGGCTTACGGCAGAAAGTTGAGAAACAGTTCCTGACCGTACTGTCTCTCAATACGCGTTTTTTGGATTCGCGGTTCTCAAACGGGGACAGTAACGCCTCACGTGCCCTTCTTCCTTACAATGGTAACACAACCTCCGGTCCTCGCGCGGTCCGGCATTAGCTGGGGGGTTAGCAGGGCCTCTATTTGCCGTAGTCTGGTCGATGAATTGGAAATTAGCCACCTCCACGCAGATCTTGTCCAGATCAGCAAACGTGGACGGGCGGTTACAGAACACGAGACAGGACCTCGTTTGGACGGACAGCCCCGAAACGATGTTATCTACTACTTCCCTCTCAGTCACGGGTAGTCGCAGAACTTGGGCTGCCTCTTTTATTTCGGAGATGTAAGTCGACAAAGGCTCTCCGCGCCCTTGGGCTCTTAAAAACAGCTTCTGCTTTAAGGAGGAAAACAGCCGATCGGGAATAAAAAAATCCAGGGCTTCCTGGTGAAAACGGTCAAAGTTATCCGCCGCTAGGTGCTTGGCAAGTCGATCGCCCAAAGCCCCGTTACAATAAGGCATAAGCAAGGCCAGAAACCCGGCCTCCGAAACCAAAAAGCACCTTTTCAGTCTCATGGCGACTTAAAAAACTCTAGAAGAGTTTCCACGCAGAAACCGTCTGCCTTAGGGAGGCCGCGTACTATTTTTTCAGAGGGATGTGGTAATTTACTATAACAAAAGCTTGTAGGCAGCAGTGAAGGAGAGGCGTTCGCTGTGCTCAAGAAGGGGTACCGCTCGAGTCCGGGAACGGCGTTCCCTAATGGGGCCACCTTATCTTCAAATTGAATGGGCGAGCTAGCGTCAGAGCTACTGCCACCCGGCCGTGCGGACTCGTGTGGGCTCGCCTCGTTTTCCGCGACGGGGCAAGTCTCGCTGGCCGCCAAAACATTTTTAACCTTTTCCCCTATTAAGACTATGTGTTTCCAAGCGTTTACGTCCCCCGACGATTCCGCCCAGGACTCTAATAACTTTAACCGGCCTTCAAAGGCCCGACACCTGGCTCTAAGCCTTTGATGATCGTTCCGGCACTGGGAATCGCCGATGTTTGTAGATCGACATGTAAAATATCTGATATTAACTCGCATTCTTTGAATTCGCTCGAAATATCTATCCCCTCGAGACGTTTCGCGTCGGGGGTTTTCCCTTCATGTATTACATTACGCAGGCATTTCCGCAGTTCCTCCACTGTCCCTTCTTTTAAGACACCACGAGCCCTTAATTCGAATAACAAGTCGTGCTTTCGTAGCTGGACAATGTCTCTTAGTAAGGCCATTTTACGAGTAGTGGAGAAAATTAAAATATACAAAGCGCAACGATAAGGGAGCAGCTGATCGATGAGAACTGCTGATATGGCAAGCCGAATACCGCAATGCACCGCGTTATCTGCCGGGCAAAGTACAACTAACGGTTTTCTTTTCCCGAGCGAATAATTTGAACAATTCCGAATAAAACGATTTTATAATAAGCTAGCTACTCGTGACAAATTTCCTAACCCCACCTAACATTTCGAAATACCTCACACAAAACCCTATACAAAATTTCACGTGACCAATAGCGTGAAATACAAAATTTCAACACAATTCACTAACAAAAAATACAACATTAACAAAATTACACATAATAACTATGCATTATAACCCATGGACCAAGGAAAACCGCGCTCCGGCTACCACTTCTGTTGCACGCTTCCTCTGCGTTCGCTGGGGCCTAGAAGCGCAACGCACAGAATATACCCAAAATAACATAGTATATCACAAAACTAACCAAAACACTTATTACTATTTATATCTCTCTACACCTAATAACGTACTGTCCAAATATACTTAAAGCTTAACATAATTCATAAAATGGGGGGTGGGTCTGAGTAAAAAATTTGAAACGCCAGTTAATGAACAGAGTCGAACCCGACCCGTTTATTTTCAAGTGATACGAGCCTCGAAACCTTGCGAAATTACAAAACAGTCAGCCAAAGTTAATCCAAGTTAATCAATCAGCACTGAGTAACCCAACTCCCAAAAACTAAATGTCGAAAAGACTAAATACTGAATAAATGGTAAAATAAATACTAAAATTCAATAATTGTATTGAATTTTACAAGCGGTGATCGGTTTATGAAAATTCTGACACTATGTTGTTTCACAAAATATTCGCAGAAGGTTCTGGTTTATGTCACTTAAAGTGAGGAAACTAGTCCAGCACTCTTTTCATTATTAATTGCAGTATGACTTTCACTGGAAGCTGTTAACTGTTAAATATTACTTGACACTCCAGCGAGGTTCACTCACGGCCTGCCGTAGATGGTCGCAACGGGTACACGTTTCTCAGCTCGTGCTCTGAACCATGCTGGAAGATCGTTGGTAGAAGGCTACGTCGAGTCTATATACTCGTATTCTCGCTCCCGTACGTCGGGCCAAGATTTTTAACTTGGTAAACGAGGCTTCTTACATAGTACGTTGAAAGCACGGCTCTGTTCATAAAGGCGGTCTGCTGTTCGACTGACAAAATTTAACTGAACAAACGGCTCCGTTAGTAAAGGGAACGACGTGACGTCAGGTGTCGGGGAAAGTACGATTCGTCGATCGTTGCATTCGGTCGAAGCCGAATAATCGCAACACATTAAGGAACGGGGCAACAAGGAGAAAATAAGTCGGAGGTTTCCTCCTCCCCGTCGAGAGTCTTCCAAGGTACGTGCCTCCAGGCAGGCGATAGGTCCCAACTCTTCGGGCATCAAGGTCCTCCAAACCATCTCTATGGCCACTTCTGTATGCCCCTTCTTGCTGATGGATTTGAAAAGAAGTCAACTCAGAGCATTAGTTGACTCCGGATCAGCAAGATCCATCATTTCATCAAGAGTGTGCGAGGACCTTGAAAACCAGCGTTTGGTCAAACGGTCTGATCCGTCTTCAGTAGTGTGCTGGACGGCATCTCGGGAAATTCTGCCCATCTCCAGGGTAGTTTCCTTTAAATTTAAAATCGAGGGATTTTCTTGGGTGTGGAGCTTTTTGGTTTCTCCGGCTCTGGGAGTCGACTGTATTGTAGGTGGCTATTTCATCTCCAAGAGTGGTCTCTTGCTGGACATCAATGGGCATCAGTGCTACTTTAAGTTCAATCGGGGAGTTGTGCTTCCTTTTCTTGGATATCAGGCAGCTAGGGAAGATATCCAAGAAATAGAGTGCCCCGACACATCTAGAGACCATCTCACTCCGTCCCAGCAGTCCGCCTTAAATCAGTTGTGTGAGCTGTTCCCTACCGTATTAACTCCTACCCTTGGGCTCACACACCTCTTGGAGTACAAAATCCGACTAACGGACTCCAAGATAGTACGCTCCCACCCTTGCAAGTTTGCCCCTCCAAAAATGAGCGTTCTGAGGGAGAAGGTTCAGGAATTGTTAGAGCAAGGGGTGATTGAACCTTCTAATTCCAGCTATACCAGTCCAGCGTTCCTGGTACCCAAACCTGGAGGTAAACACCCCATGGTGATCGATTATAGGAAATTGAACGCCAATATTGAGGTGGATTCTGTCCCCCTTCCGGATCTGCATTCGGCGTTTGACTGGTTCAGTGAGGCGGGGTATTTTACCATCATTGACCTCAATTCTGCATATCACTAGATTCCGTTGTCGAAAGAGAGTAGGCCCTACACGGCATTCTGTGTTCCGTGGAACCTATACCAGTACACTAGGGTTCCCATGGGTTTGGCGGTGGGGACCCAAACCCTCACCCATCTACTTGACACCGTTTTCCACGAAGTCAAGTTTAAATTCATCTTTAACAATCTTGATGACTTGCTGGTATATAGCAAGAGTTATGAGGAACATTTGGGTCATCTAAATGAGGTGATGTGCAGGTTGAGGAGTGCCGGCCTCACTGTTAACCCGGAGAAAGTAAAGTTCGCACAGACCCAAATTTCATTTTTGGGGCATCTAGTATCACATAGGGGCGTCACGGTGGACCCCGAGAGAACCCAGGGCATCAGAGATTCCCCCCCCCCCAGGGATGCCAAGGCCATCGCAAGATTTGTGGGGATGGTGAATTTTTACCGTCGATTCATCCCCAATGCTGCAGAAATCGCAGCCCCATTAAATGAATTAAGGAAAAAGGGGGCTAAATTTGTGTGGGGGGAGAAAAAGCAGAAAGCCTTTGAAGCTCTTAAAGAGGCGATTATGTCTCCTCCAGTACTGAGTATGCCAGATTTTTCGAAAAAATTTGTTCTGCAGACGGACGCGAGTTCGGTTGCGCTCGGGGCGGTTCTGTCCCAAGTCGTTGATGGTGCTAGGCAGCCAGTGGCGTTCATATCAAGGACCTTGACCCAACAAGAAAGGAAATCGTCCGTTTACGAACTAGAGTGTTTGTCAGTGGTATACGCTCTAGATAAGTTCAGGCGTTTCTTGGAACATGCTGAGTTCCAGCTCGAGACCGATAATCAGGCTCTCTCTAGACTTCTTGCTCATCCCCGGCAACTGGATAAGATTGGAAGATGGGTGGTCAAAATTTCATCATTCAATTTCAAGGTGCAACACATTAGGGGAACTCAAAATGTGGTTGCAGACGCTTTGTCCCGTATGTTTTCCCAACCCAATGAAGTTCAACCTGAGCAACCCTGTTTTTTACTATTAGATTTCCCACTAGCCTTTACTGATGTGTTACCCCATCAGTTAGATGATGAAGAGTTGGGTCCGATCATCCAAAATTTGAAAGAGGGTAACGTACAAGTCCCGTACTTCTTGTCCAAGGGCGTCCTGTGCTGTAAGGAGAGATAAGGACGTGTCCCTAAGATCGTGCTGCCTAGCAAGTTAGTGCCCATGGTCTTCAGTTATTATCATAATTCCCCGGTAGGTGGACATAAGGGGATTTCAAAGACCATTTCCAGTATTAGGAAGCATTTCATCTGGAAGGGCATGGATGGGGACATTGCTACTAGAGTGAAGGCTTGTCATCTCTGTGGCTTAAGTAAGCCTGCCCAAAACTCGAAGCTAGGTTTGTTGTCATCGGACGTGGAGAGCAAACCAATGGAGAAGTTATTCATCGACTACGTGGGATCTTTCCCACGTAGCAAGTCAGGTAACTCTTACCTGCTTGTTTGTGTGGATGCTTTTTCTAAGTTTGTCTGGCTATTGCCCTGGCGGCAGGCAAACGCTCGACTAACCATTCTCGCGCTACAGAACCATGTATTTCACCATTTCGGACTTCCGGCCATCATTGTCTCTGACAATGGTCCACAATTCATTTCTGGCGAATTCCGGCGAATGTGTTTCGCCAACGGGATCCAACATGTAACCACTTCCCCTTACTACCCTCAGCCGTTCCACGTGGAGAGATTCAACAGGAATCTTAAATCTGCTCTGATCGCATATCACGCAGAGCAACAGAATTGTTGGGACCAGAATCTTAAGTGGTTACAGTTAGTTAGTAAATACGGCCCTCCATGAGAGTCACAAAACCGTTCTCTTTTAGGTGATGTTTGGCTTCTCGCCCACACTTCCCTTGGCCAACTTGTGGAAAATAGATGATCTTCTGCCAAGTAATCCAGACAATAGGACGGCAGACAGGTGGAAAGAGGCCCGGAAGAATTTGCTTCGTGCGCACGAGCGCGTCCATAGTCGTTATAATCAGGGCGAACTCCTAACCCCTTCAAGGTTGGGGACTTGGTCTACTGCCAAAGCCACGCGATCAGCTCAGCCGTGGACAAAAGAGCCGCCAACTTTGTTATCGTTGGTCCGGTCCATACAGCATTCTACGGTTTGTGTCGCCGGTGACTGTGAAGTTGAGTGAGCCCGACAAAGATGTCGAAAGGTTGACCACTCACATATCCAAGTTAAAGTTTTGCCATAAGTGCATGGGTATGTGAGTGGTGGTGAAAGGGTTGTGTTGTTGTTGGTGTCGATTTGGCTCTTGGGGTCTCAGTTTGTAAGGTTGGGAGGCCTTGGGGGGTCAGTGCTCCAGTGAACGTTTCACGATTCTTGTCTTTCTCCTTTTCTTCTTCTGTCTCTTGTTGCTGTATGCGGACCAGGGCCCGGGTAAGCATGCAGTACCGCACACCTACAGGCAGACACACTCAGGCACACATGCACATATACACTTCAGGTTCTTCCTTCTTCTTGTTTCGTTTTCCTCGGAGTATCTGTCTTCCTAAGAGCGATATGTTTACTGAGATTTCCCCGAGCAGCCAAGACACCCGTGGGATGAGGGTGTGCCGTGCTAATGTATTGCCCCGGCGAGTTTAAAATATCGCGCCGTGACGTCGTAGCAGAAGCATGGCCCCCACATTCGATTGCGGGCCCTGCAACCAGGATCAGGCTCGCCCCCCCCCCTTCGTGTATTCGGATGGTATGCTGTATTTCAAAAATTAATTTTTTTTATTGTATTTTAATACTACACAAATTTTATTTAAACTGGTCATTTATGGAAAGAATAATTAAGGCTACCATTTCAATCTAAAAACCAAACTTTATTGACAAAATAATAAGATTAACATTATGGGAAAGATAGGAGCTAAGCAATTAAAATTAACAGTTAAAACTAAAACATTACTAAGATAGGAGCCACTGATAGTTGAAATACTTTATTTCAATATAACTTTCCTAGCTTTCTTTTCACTAAATTCAGTTATAACATCTGAGAAGTCGACAGTTTTGGCTAACTCATTTTCAATTGCCAAAATTGCGAGATGGTTCAATCGGGTTTGTCCAGTTGTGCTTCTTTGCCAAGTTTTTAAAGAATTTGACAATCTACTGAAAGACCTCTCAGCCGTTGATACTGTCACTGGAATAATACAAAAAAGTTTAATAGCTGTACAAAAGTTCAAGAAAATGGGCTGGAGGTTTTTTTCATTTATAGAGTTCAAAAGCTTTAACGGGTCCTTTTCCGAGTGGAACACTGTTACAAAAACATTCTTCATATGAAGAGTTTCTTCAAAGAGAGCTTCTGAGTCAGCAAAGTCTGAAGGGTAATATGCGACCAGATTGGCAGATTTAAGCTTCAGCTCCTCCTTGTCTAGATCCATGAATGCTAAAACTGGAGCAAAAAGTTCACAAATTTCTTTACAGCTAGCAAATCTGGTTTTCAAATCAGCCATTATAAAATCCAAAACAGGGAAGACAACTGACGATTTGAAATCCTGTGAAGCTTGTTGCTGAAGTTGCTCTGGCGTGCTTTCTGGAACACTGGATTTTCTTTTGAGAGGGAATTCACATTCAGGTATAATACCAACTGCTTCGGCGACGTGTTTTGCTTCGTTGAGGATGGTTTCCCATGAATCCCTTAGAGCCTGCAATTCAGACAACAAGTCTTTAATAAGTTGAGTTTCAGTGTTTAAGGAAATTCCTTTCCTTTGTATGATCTCATTTCTTTGATCAATGGAGGCTAAGATCTTGTGCCAAAACGATGATGTCAAGAGGCCTTTAAAAGACCCAAAGTACCTCTTCAACGCCAAAGCAATGTTTCTAGCTGCTGGTGTCAATGCAGGCAAATCATTTTCTTCCAGAAGCAGGTCCAAAACCCTGAGAATCGAAGGATAATGTTTGACGATCGGTCGTACAGCTTGAATTCTTTCACTCCAACGAGTCTCGGAAAGGCTTTGCAAAGACAAAGGAACGTGTTGCTTCAATAATTCCCAACGGCCAGGGCTACTGGAGAACAAAGAATAGAAACTATCAATGTTACCGAAAAATGTCAATACGTCATGGTTCAGTTTTGCAGCATTTACACCAACTCTGTTGAGGGAGTGTGCTCCACAGGGAGAAAAAATAGCAGACGGATTTTTTTCAAGTATTCTTGATTGTACACCTTTAGTGTGTCCACGCATGTTAGAGCCATTGTCATATCCTTGAGCTCGGCAGTCGGGAAGTGGGACTCCAATATTGTCTAAAGTAGACAGTAATTCGTCAGTTATTACCTCACCTGTTTTCCCATTAAAATTCATGAATTCAATGAATCTTTCACATACTTCAAATGTATTTTTTTCTTCATTTTGAAAAACGTACCGTAGAATTAGTACATTCTGCTCCTGATGGGAAATGTCAGGAGTGGCATCAACAATAATCCCATAGAAGACAGACTCTTCTCGTTGGTGCAGAATAGTTTTCAATAGTTTTTTGCCACAGAGAGAAATAAATTCATTCTGCGAGTACCATGAGAGATAGTGAGCTTGACCTATCATACTTTTTTTATTCAATTGATTTTCTTTAATCTTGGCTAAATGTTCACGAATTACTTCGTCGTATTTCCCTAGTAACTCTAACACTCCTAAAAAGTTTCCATTGTGAACATCGCCGATCTGGGTATTTTCACCTTGGAAAGCTAAACCTCTACTTGTTAAGAATAATGTAGTGTCCAGAATTCGTTGAAGTATAGCTTTCCATCTTGTTGCTTCACAGTTAATAATCTGTTGCAGATTACTGTCGACTCCATGTCCTTTCAATGATATCTGAAGACTTTTCCATTCTAGGTAGTGTTTTCTGTGGTCAGAGCTTCTTTCGTGCTTTGACAATATTTTGTATAGTCGTTTGTATGGTTGTTTTTCCGGGGAAAACCCTTCTTTTGCAAGTTTACTTTTGTTTTGGTTTGAATAGAATATGCTACAAGGCAAACAATGAATGCTGTTTTTCGTTTCACTCCACATTAACCAATCACGTAAAATTGGTTTACATGCTCTGTTTTCTGTTTTCATGTACAACAATGTTTCAGGGAAATGTTTTCCTGACGGGTCAGCTGGAAAGGATTTTGAACTGGCCTGAAAAGCTGAAAAACCACCGTAGCACGATATTATTTCCTGCCGTAGTTTATCACTCATCACCGGTGGCCACGTACTAGGACTAGGATCGTCAAAATTACATGTTTTATTGTCATCAACAGTATCCTTACTAAGACTTGGATCAGCACCAGCACATTTGTCATTACTAGCTTGACATAGGCCTACAGTAGGAGTAGAACCATCTTGGATTGAAGAAGGGTGAGTCTGAGTGGCTGGGGTTTTACTGCCATCATCAGTATCCTTACTAAGATTTGGATCAGCACCAGCACATTTGTCATTACCTCCTTGAGATAGGCCTACAGTAGGAGTAGAAGCATCTTGGTTTGAAGAAGGTTTAGTCTGAGGGGCTGATGTAGGTTCTGCCATAAAACCCGGTTGAAATTCTTGCAATTCTTCTTGTTCATTCCTCTTGAAAAATTTCTTAATATCCTGGCGACCTTTAGCGGATTGTTCTAATTTTTCTTTCTGAAGCTTTCTTTTCAAAGCTCCAGATTTATGTTTATAGCTTGATGCCATCTTAAATTATTATTTTTTCATAAGAGTGTGTGAACCTAAAACAAAACACGACGGATAAAATAATAATAACAAGATTTAATGTTTTTTCGAACCTAAGCATAAGCATACATATAAATATTAATATCTTTTCAGCTTTCTGTTGTACATATCCCACTATCTATAGAATATGTTTAAATTGACGATGGTGGCCAATGCTGTTTTAACCTTTATGTAAAAATTTGCTGTAATTTTTTTGTTTGTAACAAAATCGATTCCGTGATAATATGTAGCTACGATCTAAATTTCTTTTGTCACAAAATTCAAATTTATTTGCGAGCACTCGTTCAATTTTTATGCCAAATGTAAACAAAAACAATACTAGAAAGATAATTTATTTATTTAATAAAAAGCATGGAAACCACAAGGGTCAAATCATGCATGCATGACAAAAAAAGAAACAAAATATAAACAAAAAAAGAAACAAAATATAAACAAAAACGAGCCAATGGCCACTTCAGTGTGTAACCTGCCTCACAGTATTCTTATCTCTTGAATACTGCAATGAAAAACAATCTAACGCAAAAGACAGCTATCGTTGTAAACAAACAGCATTAACTGTTTAAATATATTTTTGCTTAACATCATTACCTGTCAATAATAAAAGTAGAGCAGAGTAGAGCGCAAAAATTAAACAGTTCAGTACTTGTCAAACAGCATCAAGAGGCTAACTGAGGACTGAGCGAACTGACGAACGTATGCGAAGTGTCAATTTTTAGAACAAAGCGGAGAGATAAAGCTCGATTAGCCGTGGCGGGGGAAGTAGGGGCGGCGAGGTGCCTGGTTGAAGGGGAAGGTAGAGGGAGTGTGTTAGGCCCGCGCCGGCTGTTATATGTAAACAAAAGTAACTAGTACAAACACACTTAATTAAATTGTAACTAACATAGAATTTAGGAATAATATTATTTTACGAAACTTGCCTTTGTCATAATTATATATTCGAATTTATTTATCTTCGAAACCGTTAAATATTCTCTCTAAAAATAAATTTAAAAAAAAATAAAATAATTATGGCTAGGCCCGGGCCCCCCGGGGGTCCGGGCCCTGCACCCACAGTTGCGGCAGCCCCCCCCATGTGGGGGCCATGAGCAGAAGACAGTCAAGGTCGACGTAATGTAAACGCCACTCCGGCGAGCGGTAACAAGATTCCGTGTGTTGCGGCTGTTTCACGACGACGTAATTAAGTTGGCTAGCGCATCAGCTGTTTTGTTCAATTTTCTGCCCTCGTGGGACGGCAGGCGCCGACATTCGGCCTCATTTCTTCTTTTGCACTCAAACGGGACACTGGTCTGGCGGCGTTATAAATTGAGATTCATCCTTTGAAATGAGTTGGTGATCTGTTAAAGAGCTTCAGGGTTCCCGCCTAGCCGGGAGCGAAAAGGGACAACGGAGATGGAGACAGAACATCAGTTTTCATCTACAGAATATCACAGAACCACCCCAACGCCGTCAGACCTCTAGAAATTCCCACACTGCCAGCCTAAAACGACTGCCCTAAGGATGAAATGAAGCACAGGATTTCGGAGACACCAGTTGTTGCACCATAGTCAGCATCATCGCGCATTCTGAGTAACAATAAATCTTCTAAACACAGGTGGTACTATTCTTTATATTTTAATCCACAAAAAAGACAGCAACCTATTGGATTTAAAACATGAAATGAAAGACATCTTCATAAACAGAAATTTCAGATGTTCAATGACTAAATGTCTGTTGTAGCATGTCCGGTGGACATATAATGACTAGTGTAATTAACTGAGTTAAAGAATCTACCTGTTGAAGAATGTCAATTACTAGGCTGTATTTTATAGAACACCATTTGCCTTTTGTTGTGATTAGTTAGCTAGCAAAATTTAAAACTGTTAGTTGGGCAGTTTAATTAACTGTTTCTTATGAAGATAAAATATCCTCAACAACTTATACTTAACGCATTGACAAATAACTATGGAGTAGTTCCTTCCTAAATCTTCTTGTGTGAACAGCTCCTAATCATAGGATGTTACAGAATTGAGCCAGAATAATTCTTGTAGTATGACACCTTAAATATTTTTTTTTAAAGGGGGCAACTGGTGTGTATAAGACATGGTGATAGTATCAAGATATATATATATATATATAGACCTATATGTATTAATCCTGTGATGCATAATTTATTTTAAAAGGAAAAGAGAAATATTTTATTTGGCAAATATAAAACGGCATATTACGTGTTCTTGTTAGGCATGCTGTATCATTGCTTGAGTGTCAGTTTAATTCATAAGGTATCTACATATCCAACATTTAGTAATTGTTTATTAGAACTTATTTAGAAAAGTCATATGAATAAAGGTTAATACTTAGTGATGTCAGCTTATTTGAAGGCAATGCACTTAAATGTGTTTGAATAATTTGTTGTTGTTAATTATGTAATGGTTCAAAATTAATTCTTTGTTAATATTACCAACTGTTATTCAATATTTGAGAGATGCACGTTTATTAGTGAACGTTGAAAATATAGCCGTGCATATTGTAATAAAGATGTTATCATTATAAAAAAAGGAACACTAATAAAAGCTGTTATCGTTATGCAAGTGTTTTGTTGCAAGTCCTGTCACACTGGGCTCAGCGCATCTTTTTCCATCTATACCACGCGTCTAGTTTTAAAGAATAAGTAACGACCCATGATTAAAAAAAAAAAAAAAACTTTAATAAAAATTTAGGGGCCCGTTTCAGTATTGAAACAGTATTGAAACTAAATCGTTATCTACTGTCATTATCATCATCATCATCGTCACCACTCCAAGGATTAGGTCCTAGACCTGTTCCGAACCCATCTCCTCCTCTCCTCCTCGGTCTACCGACATCTCTCTTCCCAGTAGGGTGATAACCCAATGCAGCCACGGGTAGTCGGATATTAGGCATGCTGTTCAAGTGTTCAGACCATCTCCTTCTGTGATCTTCAATCCAAGAGAGAACCCTGCCTCGCTCTTAGAAATTTCATTTCAGCTGCCTGTATCCTCTGTACATCCCTTTTACCAAGAGTCCATATCTCAATAGCATACAGGAATGTAGAGACTGCCACAGTTTTGTGAAATTTCGATATTTACTGTAACAGAGTAAAATCTGTTAATATTTTACAGTAAAATTGTAACCTATTACTTACAAAACAATCTTAATAAATTTGCTACTAAAAAATGTGCAAACACGACCTGTAAACTAAACAATTCATACTGATACAGTATTGTTTCGTTTACAGAACATTGGCTTCATAAATTTTGCTTGCTTTAGTTAATGTGCCAAATATCGGCACATTAAAATAAAACATCTCTCATTATAAAAATATCACTATTCCAAACAACCAACAGACAACTCGCAACAAAACTGTTTACCTCGTTGCGTTTTGTTTTTTTATATAGCAAGCTACCAACTGAAATCGCCCATTACAAATACAAAAAAAAACCATAATTAAAGAATCTGTATAAATAATCAAATGATTTGATTATCAGTACCAACATTGTCGTAGAGCTTACATTCTTGTTCTCAAATTTAGAAACACATTCGTTCGCACTATCAAGTTGTTCATTTTTAAAGTAAAGAAATATTTTACTTTAATAATTACAAACAATTTCTAATCCACTGTGTATCTAGAATCTTACTTATATCGTCTAGCAGTAGCTTGTGTTGGCGGCGTGGTTGTATCTGGATGCCTGTTCTTATGTTCTTACGACACATTGTAAAGAACACAGGTCCTGGTCACCCCCTCCTGCGTACAAAACAGACTCGTCTAGTTTAAGTTTCATCAGTAGTAGTTGTTACTCAGCTGTCTGATATGTTTGTTTCAGGTATGCGGCAAAGTGTTCGGAAACGCCTCGGCTCTGGCGAAGCACAAATTGACGCACAGCGATGAGCGGAAATATGTGTGCAGCATGTGTGGAAAAGCGTTCAAGCGACAGGATCACCTGTAAGTGGTATACATGTCAGGATAAAAACTTAACAACTGTAATTCTTGAAAAACAAAATCTTTGTTTCCCTTTCAAAAGTAACAAAAGTCTTGGATCTTATCCAGAAAGCCGCCGCCCCTTAAAAAAACGCGAAAAATTGTCTCAAGAAAACACAATAATGTGTGTACACAAGAAGACAAAACCGACCGTGTAAAAACTTGTCAAGATCATCGCTCACTTGACAAAGTATCCATACGTATCCATACGTCTTCTCCTTTCAAAATGCCTTCTGTTAATAAAATTTGATACAAAAATAAAATAAGACGTTTGTTCGGAATTTCCCATTTTAGTTTCTAAAGTCGAAGAAACAAGGTTAATTACAAATACGAGGTGACTTGAGTAAACTAATTTTTTTTTAATTTTACATCTTTATGGTACATGATTTTTGAAATTAGTATTTTAAATGAGTTTTAGGAACATACAGTCTTTATAAGTAATAATAATAACTAAAATAAATTTTAATTTATGAGCTTTTCGTTTGCTTAGTACAAATTACAGAAGGAGAAGTTTGGTCTTCCTTGTGTCTTTGCTTGTGATTTATGCCTATTTAATAATCAAAATCCTATTAAGAACATTTCTGTCCTCTTATTATGCGTGTGATTATAATAATAAAAATAATTTTTTATGCGGAACGCTGTGGAAATCTGGATACTCAGGTAACTACTTTATGAGCCTGGCGGTCCATTTTCCCTTCGTACCACTTGTCCATCTTTCCTGCCACTGAACCATAGTATCGTCTCTGCCATCCCTTCGATATTATGCTTGTCCTACTTCGGCCTTTCTCCTGCACAAATATATATTGGTGTTATTGTCGTACCTACATCTAACGCGGACTCCAAGACCGTACGGTAGGTGCAAACCACTCTGAGACACCACTGCGCCGCTTCCCTGCACTGCTGAAATTTGTTCTGTATTTCTCCACTTTGAGTGCATCAGCATACATTTCCGCACCGTAAAGAAGTACTGACTCCATGACTGACATCAGAAGTCGGTGCTTGAAAGGATTAATAAACAGGAATAAATATAATAATAATAATAATTTACCGACACGATGAAAACTTTATTAGTATATCAAATCCTATAAATTTTTGTCACACTGTCGCACAAACTTCCATTTACACACACGTAAATGGAATTTATCTACTTATGCATATAAGCTTATTACTACGTGCCTGTGAATCGAACAGTTCTATCCTCTCCTCATTAGCCGCTTAGTTACGATCCCTGTAAAATGGGATATATGTGCAGCAGTAAGAAACAATATTTAAAATTTATATTTTAAATATAAATTTTAGATATTTACAAGCTAATAGTAGTTAAAAACTAGTATTCACCTTGCATCATTGACATTCAACTGACACCCTTGAAATGTGATAATTGGCATTTCATTGACAGTTGCTGGTTTATAATAAAATTGCAACGTAAAAAAATAAGTAAAGAAAATATTATCATAATAACTTTATTCGCTATTGCTCTAAAAACCTAATCAGCTCTTTATATTTTATAAGAATTTCTTTGTGTTGCCATACAAACAAGTGTGGATGTAAGCAGGAGATATAGTGTGTAAATGAGATTGTGAATGGGTACAAAATTTAAAACATATCACTTTTAGCCCTTCAATTAATTCTCTTTGCTTACTAATTTCACTAGTTTTATTTTTTAACCAAGTCATATATACGCCTATTTTCTGTACACGTTATATGTGTTTCCATTAGGAAAACTATTTCATCTCTTGTGAGAAGGAAACGAAAATCCTATTTTCCACTTCCACTTCTTACTGTCTGTAACAGAAGTATTTTTTCCATTTTTCAAAAAATGCCTGATGTTTCAGCCAGTACTGAGTTTTAATACTTGTTGAACGACTATGGAAACTGAACCGAAACACATGCTTCTTTATTTTCTAGAGACATTGACAGCTATAAAATTGTTGTAAGGTTCGTTTTCAGAGATATCAGTTCGTTCAAGTACACACATAATAAATATGTGTGTGTGTGTGTGTGTGTGTGTGTGTGTGTGTGTGTGTGTGTGTGTGTGTGTGTGTGTGTGTGTGTGTGTGTGTGTGTGTGTGTGTGTGTGTGTGTGTGTGTGTGTGTGTGTGTGTGTGTGTGTGTGTGTGTGTGTGTGTGTGTGTGTGTGTGTGTGTGTGTGTGTGTGTGTGTGTGTGTGTGTGTGTGTGTGTGTGTGTGTGTGTGTGTGTGTGTGTGTGTGTGTGTGTGTGTGTGTGTGTGTGTGTGTGTGTGTGTGTGTGTGTGTGTGTGTGTGTGTGTGTGTGTGTGTGTGTGTGTGTGTGTGTGTACTTATGTGTGTCTACTTGTGTGTGTTTGCGCGATCACGCGTATTCTTGTGGGTTTCTGCAGCCTGGTGTATTAGCATATTTGTATTTTAGGAGTTTTGCTTTCGGTGTTTTCCATCTTTCTGTCAATGATTCGACGACTTTCATTTCCGATGTCTTTTAAGGAGTGTGACGTTTGTTTGGACGTTGCTGTTTTTTACTTTGTCCGATCAACAGAACTTGCCGAACAAAATAAAAACAGTCCAAAGAAACGGCACACTTCGAAAGAAGATATCGGAGAAAAAGGTCATTGAAACATAAAAAGAAAGGCAAAACAGAGAAGGAAAATGCGAAAAAACAAGAAATCTGATCATTATCATCTTTGCTGCTGCAACTCATTGCCTATCATCATTATTCACGTCATCACTTCATAGAAGCTTCAGCTTACTGAACAAGAACTAACACTCACACAAACACACACACACACAATACATTGTGTGTGTGTGTGTGTGTGTGTGTGTGTGTGTGTGTGTGTGTGTGTGTGTGTGTGTGTGTGTGTGTGTGTGTGTGTGTGTGTGTGTGTGTGTGTGTGTGTGTGTGTGTGTGTGTGTGTGTGTGTGTGTGTGTGTGTGTGTGTGTGTGTGTGTGTGTGTGTGTGTGTGTGTGTGTGTGTGTGTGTGTGTGTGTGTGTGTGTGTGTGTGTGTGTGTGTGTGTGTGTGTGTGTGTGTGTGTGTGCATATTCTTTGGTAAAATATATTATATTCTTTGGTATAATTCTTACTTTCCTTGAAGTTATAGCACAGACTAGGTAATTAGTCGCTTAACAGAAATGAATTTTTAATAACGTATAGTAATGAAAAGTTTCTGACGTTTAGTCAGTGACGATTTTTCGAGATTTCGGCAAAAGTTATTGTCAAATGTTTTAAAATTGTGTCTAGTTAATGACCAAACATCAGAAAACCTAACGTTGTTAATTACTAACAACTAATCCCGCTAACCACGGTCATTACTAAGTAAGGATAACTTTCATTACCAGGCTTCTTATAGCCCATCATTCTGTAGCCTATAATAATATTGTATTGTGTACGAAATCGAACAATCTCTGTGAAAAACACATAGTACGCTACAGTTTTTTTAAAATTGTTCTTGCATTGACCAATTTTTTTTTCATGTGTGTGTGTGTGTGTGTGTGTGTGTGTGTGTGTGTGTGTGTGTGTGTGTGTGTGTGTGTGTGTGTGTGTGTGTGTGTGTGTGTGTGTGTGTGTGTGTGTGTGTGTGTGTGTGTGTGTGTGTGTGTGTGTGTGTGTGTGTGTGTGTGTGTGTGTGTGTGTGTGTGTGTGTGTGTGTGTGTGTGTGTGTGTGTGTGTGTGTGTGTGTGTGTGTGTGTGTGTGTGTGTTACTAGCAACTCTTCAGTTCCTCGTAAGTAATTATCACAATGATTAATAATATGAAAACAATTAATTAAAACGTAATATTTATTTAAGCGTAATTAATTCTCCAAATATAATTATTAACTAATTAATTCTGACAATATTTAATCCTCCAGTAATACTAACCATGGAATGCTAAAATGTACAGTAGATATTTACAAAACATTACACGCATTTGAAATAATTATTTTTATAATTATTGTGATTACACATACGTACACTTACATGTATTAGTGTGTGTGAATAAATTTGTATTAAACTCGGTGTTAATATATAGTAACAGAGTGGATTTCTAATTTATATATGAATATTTGTGTGTGTGTGTGTGTGTGTGTGTGTGTGTGTGTGTGTGTGTGTGTGTGTGTGTGTGTGTGTGTGTGTGTGTGTGTGTGTGTGTGTGTGTGTGTGTGTGTGTGTGTGTGTGTGTGTGTGTGTGTGTGTGTGTGTGTGTGTGTGTGTGTGTGTGTGTGTGTGTGTGTGACAGTTACTGTGTATACCTACATATAAAAAATACATTCTTTTTTATTTCTTATAGGGAGAGACAATATGTCTACGTAAGATAAACGTTACGCATGTAACAAGATTAGTTTCTTTGTCCCCTACAACTATTCGTAGAAAAGTTCAGATAATAAAATTATAAAATAATATTTGTTGGCCATATTTGTTGGCTACGGGCAAAGTATATAGTGTATAGTAGGCTATATTTTAAAGTATATTGTATGGAAAGCTTAATATTTTAGACACTCTGATTAAATCATTAGGTCTGACCAATGTCGACTATGATCAGAGTGATTTCCCCGGAACAAAGCATTTTATATTCGCGTAACATTAACACTGACATTAATGTTAGTTTAAACTTCTCTCCACGATTTTACACATGCGCCAAAGAAATGTGTCAAGCATTACAGACCGCACGTTTTCATCAGTACATTTCCATTTCTTGGGTTTATTACGTATTCCGCTGTTACAACTCAAAACAAAATTTGTGTTTTTACGTAGATCTTTATACCACCTTATAAGGAAGTCCCCTTTTGTAGATAACATCGATTTTTACATAGAGTAAAACATGCTTTTGTAAAAACATGCTGACACTTTTGACGCTTCTTATACAATAATATGGTTTATTTTGCAGTGTAACCACCAGTCCTTTTCTTATTACAGACAAAATATAACTACGGTAGTTTCTTTGTGCTCTACGGTGCGTAGATGTCGCGCCACCGTCCTCATGGTGTTTTTGCCAAACAATTACTGGTAGACTCCCAACCAAGTCCACTACTAAGAAAAATCGTGAAAAAAACATTTATTGGTGTTGTTTATTTGTATTTTACACACATACACACATATATATATATATATATTCTATATAAGTAACTCGACGTTTCTTGCAGTAATTATATAAATTTGTGATGTTATTCAATTTCTTTCTTCTGCAAGTAGTATAATTCGTATATTCTTTTTAACACCTGACGCACGTTTCACTGAAAAATATTCAGTGCCATCAGAGGTTTCTAAGTGATAATAAGTGACTTAGAAACCTCTGATGATACTGATATTTTTCAGCGAAACGTGCGTCAGGTGTTAAAAAGAATATACGAATTATACTACTTGCAGAAGAAAGAAATTGAATCAAAAATAAAAAATATGTAAAAACATAATAATTGTAAGAATAAAGATTTTTTTTAATATTCAGGTGTGTGTTGCTAAATTCCACAGCTTTTTGCAATTACTGTACAGTAGCAATTACTGTATTGTACAATAAATTAATTTCTTCTGTAAGCATAAAGTATTAAATGGTTTTATTATCACAGAACTTATCTATAGGATAATTTACACACACGTGTGTGTGTGTATATACATATGTATTTGTGTGACTAATATATATATATATATATATATATATATATATATATTTATATATATATATATATTTATATATATATTTATATATATATATATTGTTACGATACCAAAAGCAGCCCCAATACCAGAGAAGAAATATAAAATAAAAAGGCATGAAAATAATGACAATAATATATATGCAAAAGTTATATGTTAAATATTTAAAATTATTGCAATAATGTTATAAGGAGATGAAGAGAAGATGATAGGGATAGAATTGTTCAAATGTTATAATTGTTGAATGACGTATACGAGACAAATGACAATGACCCAACCCAAGTGATTGGCCCAATGACAAAAGAAACAATGACAAAAGAAATGAAATGAACACATGAATTCCAAGTAAATATTATTAAATGTACCATTAATCATGGAAAGTACAAGTCCAAAGAAAATATTGTATTAGCAATTAAGTAAATATAGAATGATAAAAAAATGAACAAACAATAAAACACACAAACCATGATACAAAAAACAAAAGTGAAATTTAATAAATAATATAATACTAACCAGACTAGAATGAACCAAGAGTGCATGATAGGAGTAGGAAGTGATTTACCAATTAACAATATAATAAGGGTGATTACACCAAAGTGAGTTAAGGAAAAGAAATTAAATAATATAGAATAACCACTGTAAACACTAAATAGTACTGTGAAAACCTTACAAAGTGCCAGTGTAACCCAAAGATAGACAAATATAATTACTTATAAGCAAGAACTCATCTAGAAGTGAGAGTGCCTAAGGAAAGTGGATAAGTAAAATTATAAACCACAAAAAATATATATATAAAAACACTCAAAGAAGTGAATAATTAAATAAGTTTAGTGGTAAAAAAGGAACTAATATCATTCAATTAGATTGTTAGTCAATAGAAAAAACCAAGTAATGTTAGTCAAAATAATATTGTTTTTAGTTAGATGTAAGGATTAAAAAGAACTAAGCCAAACTCTACACCAATAACATGGTATAAAGGAAGGGAAAACAAAAAAGAGAAATGAATGTTTAAATGCAAAAGTTATATGTTAAATATTTAAAATTATTTCAATAATGTTATAAGGAGATGAAGAGAAGATGATAGGGATAGAATTGTTCAAATGTTATAATTGTTGAATTAGTATTAAGAATAAGTTGTATTAATGATGATAAAAGCATAAGGAACAAATCATGTTAAAATTATAAAATTAGTTATAAAAAGCAGTAAAATGTCAGAGAAGCTGTAATAGCCATATACCAAAGAATGTAAATCAATGATTAATGTAAACTACCCAAAACAAAACGATAAAAAACTAGTATTAAGAGTAAAATTAAAATAAAAACATTGTAATAAGGATAGGTAAGGTTCAAACTAGGCGAACCAAAATTGTAAAATAGCCACAAATAACAGTAAACAGTGGGAGGAAAAGATAAGTAAACATAAAATAACAAATCAATGAACAATATAAATACAAAATAATTGCATAAAACAACATAATAACGAAATTAAGTAAAAAGAATAATAATAGCCAAATGTTAAAATAGGCCAGAGATAACAAAACATAATCATGTTTGATGTCTAAATAAACTACATCAGAAAAGCTATACAATGATATTAATAATAATCAGATTGGTAATAAGACAAGGAAAATATCTTAGTTAGAAAATATTTATTCATTTTGAACAAAAACTCAAGCTTTATAACAATGAGTACAAAATGCTTTCAGCCAATAGAGATGAGTCTGGTTACTATGACAACAAAACAGTATTATATAAAAACCGTTGAAAAACGAATTAAGAGTCCATTTTTAGCATCAGAAGAGGGCAGATAATAAAATTGTCGATCCATAGAAATTAGTAAAAATAAACCAAACAGATGAAAGAAAATAACATATAAAATAACATAACAATGAAGAGACAAGATTGATAGAACATTTCAACAAAATTAATCCAAAATAAATCAGAATTACTAGAAATAAAACCCATATAAGAGAAGGACGACTCGAACACCAGAACTGATGAAAATAATCCAGCAAACATCAATGAACTTGTAAAGTATAATACTAAATTACTTAACTACACCCACAAGACATTTCACAACACTTAACGAATTTATGCACAATATCAAACTTGGTTCAAACTTAATAAACACTGAATAATTATTAAAATATTCAATAATTAGTATTAAAAGATTGTTCAAATTCACTATTAACACTTTGAGAAATAAGAAACGATTTATGCACAATTCGAACTTAACCTATGTTGTAAAATGAACTCACTATTGTTTTAAACCATAAGCAAACTGTTGTAAAGGAAGATTATTATATTTAATTAACTTGATGTCAAGGATTGTACTTTCAAAAGTCATTTTGTAAACCTTTTGGCCGTAATCAAAAGAACTGTTTGACTGAATAAAGCAGTGAAAACGTTAATAGGCTTTCAGTAGAACGACCCAAGTCGAGAATACAGCCAACCGCTGAGTGGTAAATTATTTATAGCCGGAGCATAACAAGCAAAAAAGTAATATATTTTTATAATGTCATGTTGTCGTAATTATTAACAGCAGAATTGACCATTACTAAACCAATACTTAATTTGATACCTGTTCATTATTTCACGTATTAATCTTTATGTGTTTACTTCATTAATCTAGCACCGTAACAATTCTTTCTACAAGAAATACAGGTTGGTAAGACTTCGCGGGTAAACAGATTTGAATTTACCCGACTACAACCAGTGAGAAATACGGTTACGCTAGACGACAACTTTTTAACTGTTTTGGACAAACAATTTGGCGCCTATAAACGGGAAAATCACAATTAAGAATTAAAACAGGTAAACAGGTATTGGCGAGGTCACATACGACGCAAGAAAGTCGTTACGTAATTACGACGCAACGTGAACTGTAACGAAATTTGATACGTTATTGTTACAAATTGACGACTACAACGTGTGGTTTAATACACGTACAGAGTCTTGTCGTTACAATATATATATATATTGTGTGTGTGTGTGTGCGCGCGCGCGTGCGCGCGCGCAAATAAATACGACTCCAAGTAAGTTTATTTGACCCACGTTTCACAGAAATTATTCTGTATCTTCAGAGTTTTTTTAATTGTAATTCAATGTTTCGTTTACAGTATAGTTAACAGATAATCGATTATTATAATTAATATTATTCGAATTATTAGAATATTAATAATATACTATTAATAATATTGTTACGACGGTCTACTTGATCGTCGTAGGTACAGTGGAAACAAAATACAAGACACCAATTAAATCACTAATCACCAGCTTTAATTTTCACAGTTAACAGTTCGTAATTAACAACACAGTCTCTTATAACAAATCATATAAAATTGTTCACACGCAAATAAATGTCAACTAATATTAAAACACAATTTTATTACAATATACCATCCGATAAAACACAACACTTAACTAATAATCACTTAAACGCGCACAGTAATATCGCCCGATAATAACTCGAACCGCACTGTAAATATATCACAGCTATACTGAAAACTAAGGCCGCTGCCGCCATGTATTTATACCTCCGCTCACAGACCAGAACGTTCCAAATTGCGTCTTAGCGCCAGTGTGAACTACGTAATTAGCTGCGGCCTTGACACAGTCCGCGCTGCTGGCGGCTTGGAGAAAACTCTCGCGAATGCGTTGACAGTCACGTATGCCACACACATTAGAGCAAGATTCTTCTGGCACATTCGACAAACACGTAGACTGTTCTGTAATGTCATAACAATATATAATATACAATTAATAATAATTATTATATGTATATATATTCACATTTAGTATTTTATTTTTTGAATAATAATAAATTGTTTATATATATAAATAAATATCAATTTCAACATAAATACGAATATATATTATTTTTATCAAATTAATAATTTAGAAAATATTATGTTGTCTAAAAAAAAAATAATTCATTATGCTATAACGTAAACTCGCACAGAAAACACTCGTTATAAGTTCAAACTATTAATTATGCCTATATTTCTCGTAAAAGCTCCTGATGCTGACAATAAGTTGCGTAGAAATACGACACAAATGTGCCGATTAGAATGAGAGTGGTGCAAGGTAGTTGTCTATAGTTTTTTTAATATTTAATATAAAATAGTCCAAATTAAGAAATAAAATTAGTTTTGGTGGATTTATACACAAAAATGTTATTAGTTACCATAAAAATATTATTATGTGTGTACCAGGTTTACCAGGATTTCTCTGGTTCCTGTGGTTAATAAAAGTATATAGTAGAGAAACAAAATTATACAGGCAAGGTCTGGAAGGTAAACGGTTAAAACTGCACATATACAGGTACATGCGACGAAAGACCTGTATTAAGGAATATTAGATCACAAATTATACGAATTTGAATGGAACAGACTTGAAAAAATTTATCAGCAATTAAAAACGGCCATTAATGATGCATCCTAGAGAGGCACTGGGAGGGGGACAAGAGAAACCACAACAGCGTTTTTAGACTCTAACAAACGAAGGCATCAGAGTAGGCCTACATATTCAAAAAACAGTATCCATAGAATCGAATGATACAAAGAAATGTAGAAAAAAATATAGAGAAGTCAACAGACTAGAAATAAAAGAAAGGCTCAAGATATTGGGAAGAAACATGCATTAACATCAAGCAGCACAAGGAATTCAGAGTCCTGTCAGGTTTTAAAAGCACTGAAAAAGGGTATATATTAACAGACGAAAAGGTGTATATTAACTACATTAACATACAGAGTGGGAGAGGTATTACAAATTATTCGTAATGAGAAAAGCTGCCCTCCATAGAGCACAGGGAAGACAGGCTAGACACTACAGGGCAGAAAATTCAGGTGTCCATGAACGAAGTCACAAAGACTTTAAAATAATTAAAAATAATAAAACGCCAGGACCTATGGGGTGTATCCCTAGAACCTCTCACATACGATTCAGATACATTATTTCATGTAATTCATTATATGCTTCAGAGAACAAACCAATGTGAAAAATTACCAAGCCAGTAGACAGAGGCTTATGTTACTTTTACACTCAAGAAAGAATATATAAGGAAATGCAAAAAACATAGGCTTTAACGGAAAGGTTACATGGAAAAGTAGTGACGCGAAATTGGAAGAACACATTAAATTCAAACTTGGAAATTACCAAGCGAGGCTCACTGCAGGAAGGGCGAGTACAATCCACATCTATGCACTGCAACAAGTAATAGATAGAAGGATTGCGAAGAACAGATTAGTACACCTTATTTCTATATATTTGAGGGTTTATGATTCTGTAACCAGATATATTTTACGACAATCCTTAAAGAACTGATAACATCTGTTCGCAAGTTATACAATAAGAATAAATCTTACATTAAAATAGGGACTAAGGCATCATATACTCTTTTTAAAATATTCCTGGAGCATAAGTTGAGACCTTGCAAAAGAAAATATAAAGGAATAGGAATACCATTAAGAAACGTATATCTTTACGCTCTGAGCTTTGCGGGCGATCAAGTGGTCATCTTCCAGGATGAGAAAGATCTGATTTTATGTTTAGGAAATTACAAAAAAAAAATATAAGTTATATATACATAAAGAACTGCCTAAAATTAAATTTTGATAAACTCTGTATATGGCAACAACATAAGAGAAGGTACAGTATCTGGACAAGGTACAGTGACCGAAGGACAAAGGACAAGTAGTAAGAAGACAGGGACTTTGGGTACTTATGACTTAAGTATTTAGATTTATACTAACGAAGCACGAGAAATCTGAAGAAGAGGTAAACAGCAGATTACAACAAACAAGAACGTGCATTGGACAACTCAACTCCAATCGCTGGGTGGATTCGTATAACAAAATAACCACAGCAGTGATATTCAATACCATTTTGCGTAGTACAGTAACGTACCGAGCGGAAAATTGGGTCATAAACAAAGATTATAAATGAAAATAACATCAGCGGAAATGGACTACTGGAGGCAGAGCTCTAGACTCTCAAGAATGGACAGAATCGTCAATGATGGTATCAGAAGGAAAAGGAAGGTGGAAAAGATGTGACCAGTTTACTGAATAGAAAAGACTGGTGTAATATGGATACACAGGAAAAACGGGAGACGATGGATGCATAACAAGAATTAGAACTGGAGTCCTTTAGGAGGAAGAAGAAGAGAGAAGCCTCGAAGGTCGTGGAGAACAAGGTAGTGGAATGCGAGATCTCAGACGGGGAATGAGAAAACAGAGATGATTGGAGACTGTCGCTGAAGGGTGTAAAAATCCTATCAACGTGTGCTATATACGAGTATATATTGACGTACACTCAGTAGGTTGTCGGTCATGCGAATGTTTAGTTTTTTAAAACATGTCAGTGGCACCGCACTGCTACAGGACAACTTGATATTATAGAAAAGAAATCATCCTCTGAGCAAGGTAGTCAACAATACGAAAAAACTGTATACTCCTAACTAATAATTAATTCATCATCATCATCATTAAGGTTTAAACCAAGAATGGTTTGTTCCGGTCTCAAATAGGCAAATATTACAGCTGGTTACTCCAGCGCTTCCTCGGACGTCCCACACCTCTCCGTCTCCTCGGCTTATAGTTCCATAGTGTTTGGGGATCCGGCAGTCATCCATTCGGCAAAGATGTTCCCACCAATTCAGCCGATACTGGGCGATCCTGTCGAATATACTCATAATATTCAGTTCCTGCCGTATATCTGTGTTTCTTCTGTGATCATGGAGAGTACACCCTGCCACGTGACTGAGAAATCTCATTTCAGCCGCTTTGATGCGACTGGCGTGGCCTTTCGTTAAAGTCCAGTTCTCAGACCCATAAAGAAGTGAGAGAACTAATAATTAATTGGAAAGGATATTTTCTCAGTGTAATGCCCTACCCTTTGGCAAAGAAGTAAGTAAAAACTTCTACTTGTCATATAAAATAATGATTTTAATCAACAAACAGTCTACATTTATTAATTGCAGATAAGAGTAAAATTAAATAAACGCCAGAATATATAAACTGGAGTTTGGCTAACCCAAAATTTAATGAAGCAACCGGTTTTTTTACACGTGTCGTTGTTCTTGAAACAATGTTATGCTGCAACTCAGCTAGTAATACAGTAAGTGTAAAAATCGATACCGTAAAACTAAATCTGTACATATTCTTACATCTTATCCGCATAAACATTGTTCCTGTAATGTAAAGCAAGTAAATTATCACAATTATCTTGATGGGAGTCGCCAGCTGTAAGCGTCTGACGTATCTGTCAACTCGATGTGAAGCAGTCACACATTTCCATGTCAGTTTTCAGTTGAGTTTGCATGTCATGTGAAATTGCTTGCAACCTCCACATAACTGTGCTGTCAGAAACTTCCAGTCCACAGACTTACATTACCCTTAAACAAGCATCCAGCTCTTCATTCAGCAACAAACCTTGCCACCATAGCAGTGCTGACTATATAAAATTCCGGTAACGAAATCAATGATTTGTGTAGGAAGAATTACGTATTTGTAAATTTTTCCTTTTCCGTGAAGTTACTCTACTGTCTTGTCAATACATTGTCTAGTCCTGCAGTAATATATTAAACATTTTAATGTGTTACAAAATATTCAAAACGCAGTTTAATTTTATTATTTCTATAAATTCCGCTTGCAACGTTTCTATACATTGAATCAAAGATATATTTTAATACTGCATTAGCATTTCGTGTAACCATTATTACCATTGCCATTCAGCAAGACAAAACTCAAAAATCAGTTTATACACATATTTTGTTTTTTGCTAAAAACAGTTCACATGTTTTGAAATGAAAATAATATACCTGTCTCAATAAATAAAATGTGTTACGTTTATTTATGTTGTGTATTGAAATTAAAATTTACAACTGTGTAAGTATTAACAAATACTACTTTTAATTTTCTTGATTATGTAGGTTCTTATATATACTGTCATATTACAAAGGTTCGGTTTTAATCTTTGGAAATATAACGTCATAATTAATAATTTATATGTCAATAAGTCTTATTACGTGAATTTGAAAAGCGTGAATATTTTAAACGGTTATCGGTATGCATAAAGTCCGGTCGCGAGGCAGTTAAAAGTTGGATGCCAAACTAAAAAATTTTAATCGGTAGATTTATACAACGCAAAAAATCGTATTCAAAACAGAAAAAAACATACATAACTTAGCGCTCCTTACAATTAATAGTAATCACTTTTTCTCAATCTCTTTCTTTAAATAAATTAAAAATGTCAGTTTCCAATTTTGATTTTCTGATAAAGATTATTTTTATCAATTGAAATAGTTTCAATTTCTTCATAAAAATAATTATTATCTTTCGTACAACCTAAATATATATTATTATGTTTATTAAAAAAATATATTTCATAAGTAGTGTATATATACACAAATGTGTGTGTGTGCGTGCGCGCGCGCGCGTGTGAAAAGAGAGAGCGAGCGCGCGTGTAAAACACTCGAACGCATATTATATTTACGTATTTATATAAAGGCCTATATGCCTACATAATCGTATCCGTCCATGTGTGTAAATGTGTGTGGGTTGGTTGTCTATATCCATGTGTATGTTTTTTCATGTAGAGTTTCTGTGAATTAGACCGATAATAAAATACAACAAATTAATGGTGTGTAAAATGTTTTTTAATTTGTGAAACAATGTATGCTTCCTCCGTTGTAATGTTTTCAACAACAAAATACCATCGAACAATAAATACAGCGGTGTGCAACGACAGCAATCGTTTGGCGCGGCGGAAAAGTAAAGCTATCGTAATAATTGCTTGCATGAAATATTAAAAATCAACAAAACTCCCATTTTCTCTTGTTTTATTTTCTGTTGTGTGTGTGATCGAGTGTGTGTGTGTGTGCGCGCGCGCGCGCGCCAATAACAACATTATTAAAATACCTTTTAGATTCCTCCGGCTGGGTAATGAAACAATATCCATCCTTAGTCGCGACGCTATTATGAAATACTGTACGCGCGTTAGAAAATGTTGTTAATTTGACAGATATATTAGATAGAGCAACGGCAACTCTTGGCCACTTGAAGATAAATGATTCCTCACAGTGGAATGTCGAGGCTGCGTACCTACCATACTGAGCTGAAAATCGACCGTCTATAATTTATATAACTCACCACTGTTTACGCGAACGTATATGCGCTTACATACATGTAGCGTCGTCTACTACATTTCCTGATATACGCAGAACGGAAACTTAGAACTATATTTCGTCTGTCAATGTTATATTTTATATTACATTTTTTAGATCATTCAGGCTAGAGTCGATTTTCCGTTTTACTATTTTTCTACGTTACGCTCTTGGAAACATGAGTAGTCGTCATTACGGGCTGTCGTCCAGTATTTCGTTATTTAGTATTTCGTTGTGTGTATCGTGTAATTACGATGTACCCGGATGATAAATTGTACATGCTTTCAGCACCTCCTTAGATGATTATTTAATCTACGTTTAAAATATATGCCTACCTCAAAGCAGCCATCCAAACCAAGGATATCTTTGCACTCCTGGAAACACTTTACAATAAGTCATCAACGATGAATCTGTTTTTTGCACCAAAAATATGTCCTCTGTTTAAAACTATCTTGTTTCAATACATATTCGTAACTTGTATTTGTAGCCTATATAGGCCTACAAATTTACAAATTGTATCAGTAAATGCAATTTCTTTTCTCAATGACAATCTCAAATAAGCGAATCGGTTAGTTTTGGTATTGCTTGTGTCGCACAGCAGTTTCCTTCATTCTGTATGGATCTAATGAAAAATAAAAATAAATTTACCTATACACTGTTCAAAGAAAGGAGAGCCTTGACTTTAGACTTTTATAACTTTCATAATTTGTAAGACACAAATTAACAAATAAATCATTGAATCTTCGTTTATTTCTCTATCCAACTGTGTACTTTCATATTTTTTTAAGATTGTGTTATTTAAATTGTAGTGATGTCCGCAATGTCCGCAAAAAGTCACTGGATTTTTTCTATTTTCTAGCAGGAGCGTCAAAATTATAAAACTACTGTGAATAAATCAAGCGTCAGAAAAAAGTGCCTGTTAAACCGTAAATTGAATATATGCGTCTATCGTAAATGAAAATTTTATTTGTGTACTTCTAAGGCAGTAAATGTTTCCTGTATCGTGCTAATATGTTACCTAAAAATGGTACAGGTCTAAATTGTAATTCGGTTAAGCAAGAAAATTCTTACTGTAAGTAATTTTGAGTATTGTAATAAATATATAACTATTGAGAATTTCATAACCGTCAGATATCTGAAATACAAAAATCAACATCCGTGTAGAGAAGTACACTCATGTCTCTTTCAGGTTTGTGTCCAGCAGCGCTTCAAACGAAGGTTGTTTCACGCGTATTAGAGCTAAATATTGAACAAATATATTAGTTATAAATCTAGGAATTCATGTACTTCTTTGAGGTACTATATACAAAAATATACAAATTTGCTTTCCGTTGATTTACTTACTTGTAAAATGTGCTCTCCACTAATTTACCTAATTTATTATAAGGTATAAGAGGTTTGCCAACTGTTTCAATATTTTCATTTTCGTTGTAAAAATATTCTCAAGCTTTCACTTAATTTTTCTGCTGATTTAATTTGAGTATTTCTTCTCACGATTTAAATCGTGCCTTCTCAGAAGATTCGCATAATGTGTATTTTACTACTTGTAGATCTACTCTTTCACTCAACATTTTTTTTAACTTGAATGAATTATTTTAAAAAGTGATTAAAAGCTAAAACAAAACTATTCTCACAACTCACTGTAAACCCACTCAGGAAACACGACACGCACAAAAATTCTAAAGGAAACACAAGGACTAACCGTCAAATTACAACGGAAGTAGTTTTTTACCGTACTCAGAATTATGTATAGATAAACGTGAAATAATTCACTGAAAACTCTTTGTTTTGTCTACTGTGTACGTACACGTTGCATTTGACTGACTCGTTAGACATTACAGGCCTAAACTAACGTAAAATCAGAGTTTCTAAATAACATGAACACTCATTTATCAAGTTTGCAGCATTTTTTTTATTCAGAAAAGTAATTAATGGGTAATGGGTTTTCACGTTCTATTATTTCCATATGGACTGTTTCTCCTAAACAATTTAGGATATGTTTTATCAGGAGAATGAAACGTTACATTTTGAAAAACCGATCAAATCCGATATTTTATTAATTTATTGAATATCCTCTTACATTTTTACGAACATTTACTATTGATGTATAATAATTTCCTATGATTTACGTGTAAGTTAATAAATAAATATAAATAGACCTACGTGCGTGCGCGCGCGCGCGTGTGTGTGTTACTCCCGTACCCAATACTCCTGATATTTAATTTATTTCTTACACAATAACAAAGTAAAGTTAAATAAGGATAGTATGATACTCTCCCTACTGTCAATGTTGCGCGATCCCTTTGACGCTAGGAAAACATGGTGCCAGTAAGTCATCGACTATACAAGCGGACGCAAACGTCGCTTTGAAGTTCTGCTAAATAACGGTTTAAATATTAATTTATGTACATTTGGTAGATACACTTACTACATTCAGAGTGTACTAGTAGTCCACTAGTAGACAATTATAGTGCAAAAGGTATTTCTTACAATGTAGCCGTTATGGAATTAGGAAACCATTACACAAAAATTATTAACATCTAAAAAATTAATAACATCTAAAAAAATTAATACAGAAGAATAAAAATGTGATATAAAGACAAAGTCGATGATTACAGTTCCAAAGCAAAATACGGTGAGTTCTGACACGTTTCGCTGAACTATAAATTAATGTAAAAGTATATGACAGTGTACAATCAAGTAGAGAAATAAACAAGGATTTGAACGTTGACTTTATTTAATTTGTATCTTAGATTATGAGAGAACTGAAAAGTTCTTAATTTAGGAATCCCCTTACTTCGAACAGAGTATAAACGAATAATATTCAGGCAACAAGTAAATAAGACCGTTCTGGCTAAGTCGTGCTCGGTAGCATCCAGTGATCTGAAGTCTTGGTGTTACCGTCTTGTTTATATGTGTCGTAGTGGGCGCGGTACCTGCGTTTCTATAGAGGCGAAGCAGTCCTGTCCACCACACATTAATAAATGACCGTTTCACCAGTACTTCAGACCACCGGACGTAGGATACCGCCGAGCATGACTCAGACATACGAATACACAAAAACAACCATCTGCACTTTTGCAGAGCCAACACAATCAAAATACGATGAGGGCGACCATTCGAGAAACCAACAACGCACATTTGTATCTACGAACACAATAGAAACTATATATGTCTGTATGGACCCTGTCACGTGACGGCATTTTAATAAAATTATAGATCATTCTTGAAGTGATACGCCATCGAAATTAAACACTCTTCCTAAACTCTGTCAGTGTTTTGCAAGTTGGGAGCATCAAACTCTTCGATTTGCACGTTGGTCGTGGAAAACTCTGTATAATAAATTTTGTAAAAAGGTTTTTTACTTGTTCTGTAGTTTTTTACTGATTTATTATAGTGCATGTAAACAGTCTATTAGTTTTAATCAGATGTTTAGTTAATCATTATTTAATTGCCGGTTTGATTTTCAGGAACGGACACATGCTGACGCACCGCAACAAGAAGCCATACGAGTGCAAAGCAGAGGGTTGTGGAAAGTCGTACTGTGACGCAAGGTCGTTAAGGAGACACACGGAAAACCACCACTCCGGCAGCAACAGCGTCGCATCCAGTACAACGTCTCCGGCTCCCGCCTCACCCCTAGCGGCCACTTGTATACAGTACGCGCCACCTCCAAACTCAACACAACCGTCAACTTCCACAACCTCTACTACTACCAAAACAACCCCTAGTCAGCTGCAGAGGTTACTAGCCAGTGAACCTGTAGCTACTGCACCTACCAGCTCCACTGTTACAACTAAGGTAAGTATCTTGCACTTAATTTGGTGCTTTCCAAAAGTAGATTTTAAAAACTAGAGAGATACCTCATATTTTTAATCGTGTTCGACAGCCCGTTGAGTCAAGTCGACTAACGAAAGCAAAGTCAAGTGACCTAATCAGACTTAAGATCGGTATAATATACACAAACGTAAGCAATACACGTTAAGCCCAAAACTGCGTGCAAGCGGGTGTGTGAAAACTTTATTCCGCCTATAGGCAAACATCCGTACGCGTTTATTATATATATATATAAATTTTAATTCCATTCAATCAAGATCTCTTATCGACTGACGACATAACAGACGTATTAACCTGCTAAAAACGCAGATCTGAGAGTAGAATCACAACCCCTCCCCTTCAAAAAAATAAGAGATTAAATAAGTTAACTATTGTAAACGACTTTTAAATGCGAATAATGCAAAAAGTATTTATAGGAACTATAGACTATCGCAATGTAATTTAAAGGTAATTTTTTCGCGAAAGCGGCTACTTTTACGTTTTGTAGGAACGGTTGTGATAAAATACGTAATTGTGATTGACTACTCGTAGTCTACAGCTAGTGAATCAACCGATCATTATCTGAAAATACGTAACCCAGATTGTAATTCTGACTTGTTTGTCTTACTAAAAAATCTTTCGTCAATTTTACAAAAGCCAAAGATAATTTTTAACGATATCATAAGTAGTTACGATTGGCTATTAATTTATAAAAATGTTATTTAAATGTTTTGCTAAAAACGTTAAATCTTGCAACAGACAGAATGGGCGTGCGACAATTTCGTTATGTCGCCAACTTTGCGACTCTTTTATTTTTCTCCGCAGACTAATGTCTACTTTAGTTTCAATAGCGTACTTTAAAACTTGCTCGGGAAATAACATGTCGTTATTAAGCAGCCCTCTCAGATGAGAACAAAGAAACAGAACACACAATGGTAGCAAATAAAAGAGCACATTTGGTACATCGAGTGTGACACAGAACTATTACATTGCTCTGAAGTGCTGTTACGTTGAACAAAGAAACAGTCAATATGCCAATTACTAATAAAGGGCATCGTAACTATTACTGCAGTAAGTGGAAAACTTGCGTACAACACTATCCTCGCTTTATAATGCCAGTGAAGGTGATACTGTTACCTAGGTAGAGAACAAGTATGTAAAACAACATATTGAGCTCTTGTATGTAGCAGCCGTTGCAAAAACTAAATAATGCACTTTACTCAGAATTATAAACAGCCGTAGCATAAGCTAAACTACCTCTATTAAATCTAAACTTTACGATGCTCCGTATGCTATCTGAACTCTTGCGGTTTGTTACAAGTTACATTGTTTCACACAAGAATGTATTTCTTTAATTAAGTACGCCACTCACTGCTAGCACAACGGCGGTACAAAAATATTGTTATTAGGAAAATACTGCCAGTACGTATTGTATGTGTTATTTGAAATATCTGAAAATTCACCGTACGAATGCGGTGCTCGCAAATATTTTTGTTGGAATAATTTCTTTCTACCCGAAGTCTCGTTATCCCGTCGTTTCACTGCGTTCCTCGTCTCTCTGTACGCCGTCTCCTTGCACGTGCATGTACGCTTGTTATTCGTTCCTCACTACCTCTTTCTCGTTTTTACACACACGCATACCAGCGAGTAAATTCTTTAATTAATGAAACGTTACCATTTTCATGTACACGTTTTTCATAGTTGGTTTAGATAACCTACGACGTAAAACTCTATTTTTAAATACCCAACGTGCGCGCTTGTTCTATTCAAAGAAGAGAGAGAAGGAGCGAGAAAGAAGAGGGCGGTAGAAAGAGTTAGATAGGCAGCAAACGGACAGACAGACGCATAACGAAAGAGAGAGACGGGGGGGCTTGAGATATAAATGTACGAACGTTGTCTGCAGTTATAAACTTACCATGTACCGTATGTGTGCAGGAAACAAGCTTTGATTTACATGTTAAAGGAGGCAGGGCAGGACAATGCATACAGTGACAGTGTGTGCAATATTTGTCTTCCCAAATAAACTCGCCGCCATTAGTCATACTTCACTGTGACCACTGCGTATAAGCAAACAGAGATTCACTAATTTACCCTTTGTAATTTATTTGCCCACGCTTTAACGTGCTGTGAATTAATATAGTATTACAACTACGGCCAACGTAATTTAAAGACGTTCAAACATCATTCTTATTGCTGGATTGACAGATTCGTTGACCTGTAATCGTCTATGATGAAGCTACATTACTATTCCTTTAGTATAAATATGACATATTACTTTGAGATCAGTAGGAAATTGCTTACTAACAAAATATCTGATTTGATATGTTACCGAAGAATATTTTTCTAAAACAATGAAAACATTAAAATACTTGATCTTAAATGTGAAACATTGTTTTTAACCGATTTTGAAAGTTGACTCACTCTGCTGTTTTTAATTATTCTGCAGAGGTGACTAACAAAATTTTTTAACGCGCTCAGAATTTTATAAACTCTACGTTACAGTTATTTTTATAAAGTGAACTTCTTTGGTTTGTTATAAAGACGTTTGCAAAATCTTTGTTGCAAAAGCGTTTACAATTCGAAGTAAAGAATACCAGCATAATCAGCTAACACTACCATATCTCAAGTGTACATTTTCGAAGTAGGGTATGTATTTAAACATATGTCAGGTGATAGTTTACTATACCAGCACTAGTACCATTTAACCAGAAACTTCTATAAGAAACTTCTGTGCTTTGTTCTTATTAATATTGTTGGTGGTGGAGTTGTCGTCGTATTCTTCTGTGATAGGAATAGATGCGTTCAATTTCACTGTTGCTTTCTCAGTCCGCCTGAACTTCTACTTTCTTCAATAAAAGTGCATAATAAGTAAAAAATAAGAATTATTCAACGGTGCAGTACAATGGTATAACCCAGATACACTTCCCATTACAATTCTTAGTTGAAAGTGAAAAAGTATAAATTCTTCTAACTAACTGAATAAAGAAACAGTAATACATTTCCTGCCAATATTTGAAGAGAAACAGCGTTAATTCTATTCACCACCTGTATAAAGAAATTGCAAACAATTAACGAGACATGTTGTTTTACGCCAGTCTCTTCGTTAAAGCAAAGTGTAAATTTTAACATTACATTTTTACGAAAAATCCGAAACATATCTTATTATTTTTTTATATTATATTATCAAACTCACGATATACTCAAATATTAAAAAGTACTATGTACATTTCTTCTGGTCAAATCGTTGTGAAAAAGACATCATTCAGCAACGATTCTTGTAAAGACATCTAAGCAGAATGACGACAAACTTCGTTTAGGTCGAGAGGCCGTTGTTTCATCAGAGAACTGGTACCGGCGAGTTCTTGTATAAGGTAGTTCATGTGTCCGAGACATCGTACGTTATATTCTGATGCATTTCGTCTTCAACATACGGAACGTCTATTGAACGTATTGACATACGATTTAACTTGTTGATGACAGTTTACATTGTTTTTGGCAGTGCATCCCTAAAGTGAAATTCATAAAGTCAAAATAGGTTTCCGAATAGTTTTGTACATAACAAATTTGTCTCTGATGGAAATCTATACGTGGGTACTATATGTTGGTACTACATCTATTGTTAGCATGCGCGGCATGTGTGTGCAATTTCTGGTCATTCTACCAAATAATGTGTATTATACAGCCGTTTCGAACGGAAGTGTTGTTCGTCTTCCTTTAAATGGATAAAATTGAGTATCGTGCGGTCATGAAGTTCTTTGTGAAAGGAGGTTTAACTCCGAGCGAAATTAATTCAAAGTTCGTTAAACTGTATGGGGACTCTTCCCCATCATTTTTAAGAGTTTAAAACTGGGCTGTCGAGTTTAAACATAGTAGTACCAGCGTGGAAGGAGATCCACGTGAAGGACCTCCAAAAACGGCAACAACTCGGGAAACAGTCGAAAAAGTGCATAATATGGTTTTGGACGATCGCCGAATTTAAATGCATGAAGTTGCTTAGACTAAAGGCATTTCGAAAGAACGCGTCGGACATACTTTACGTGAGGAATTACAAATTAAAAAGCTTTGTGCTAGGTGGATGTCGCGCTTGTTCACAGCAGATCAAAAACTCATGTGCATGAAAACATCTGACCAGTGCTTGGAGCGTTTTAATAAGAACAAAGCAGAGTTTGTGCGTCGGTTTATTACAGTGGATGAACCTTGGACCGCCACTACACATCCTACACACCAGAGTCCAAACAACAATCAAAGCAGTGGACAAAAGCCGGTTCAGCGCCAAAGAAGGCAAAGTCTATTCCTTCAGCAGGAAAAGTCATGGCGTCAGTGTTTTGGGATGCTAAAGATGTTTTGTACATTGATTACCTTGAAAAGGGTACAACAATAATCGGAGAATATTACTTCAACATTTTATCGAAACTAGACAAAAAAAAAATTGTAAAAAAAGACCCGGTTTGCAGAAGATATTCCCCAGATTTTTCTCCCTCAGACTTCCATCTTTTCCCAAAACTCAAACTCTTTCTCGCTGGTCAGCGTTTTTCATCGGATCAGGAGGTGATTTCAGCTGTAAATGGGTATTTTGCAGACCTTACAGAAAATTACTTTAGGGACGGGATAGGGGCATTGGAACGTCGCTGGAATAAATGTGTTACGCTAAAAGGAGATTATGTTGAAAAATAAAAATAAGTTATAAAAAAAAATAAATTATAAAAAAAAGACCCAGATAACCTCACTTCCCATACGTAACACTTTGTCCCGTTATATTAATTCAATAAATGGATAAATTTTATTGGTTCTGACCTAGATTTTCGCAGTAGACGACTCGGCTATACGTATATCATATTCGAAATTCTCCAGTAATTCTCAGTATTTATATTTCTCGGAGCTATTTAAACATCCATTGATCTTATTTGGACAGTGATTATCGGTAGTTATTCCCAATACAGCTACATTCGAGAGTGGAATAAACAAGCCCCTCGGGTGATGCACGATCAGATCACAAGTAACTAAATTTCGTTTTATTTGCTATTACACTATTACTCAGAACACTAATAAAAAGTTACAAACACGTGCCATAAACTTCACCCACTGCGACAAAAGTAAAATATGAAAATGATTTTTTAAATAAACTGATATAATATTTTACACATTCTAGTTGTCTAGTTAGTTGTCTAGTAGACCGTGTCTTTGTCTACTTAGTCACGGTAAACAGTTAACAGTTAAAGTACTTAGTAAAGTGTCCATAGTTTTGGAGGTAAATATCACGAAGTAGACACTAAACAGATTTTATGTGGTGACTACATTCATATTGTTATAACCACATGACAGTTATGCTGGAGCCAAGATAGGTGAATTTGATAGTTTTTTGTTATGCACAGAAATGAAGTTCCGTTCGGTACAAGGAGCTGAAGAAAGTGAATAGCGATAACGTACAAGTAACACTAGACGTTGAAGAGTTCCCAATCACAGCTCGTGTTTAAAAACTACTGGAGATATTATGTGAAGTATTTATTCAGATATTAACCATTTTTAAATTATACATTTGTTTTAAAATTGTAAAAAAAAAGTTTCGATCACTATCTATCAGTGATCTTCTCTCATTTTTACAAAAAACTGAATCTAATATCTACTAAAATCTAAACTACATTAGATCTCCGAAAATGCAGGAGAAAATAACAGATGGAAACGATGATAAATAAAAATACATAAATAAACAAAATATTAAATTTCTTATAGCTTGACAGTCCGCAAGTGCCAAACATCAACGTACATAAGATATTCGCAACTATAAAAGCAAATCGTCAAACCAAATATTAAACGTCAACCAAAAAAATGAGCTAAATTAACAAAACAAACAACTAAGGAACAAAGCAAACTAAAAATATTAAAATAAAATCGTTAAACCCTGTAACAGTTCACAAAGCGGAATCAGCACCAACATTTACAACAGTTCTGGTAGTAAACAGTGAACAGTTTTACTAACGTTTTATTCCTAACTTGACGATTTGCTACGGCTTTTGAGGAGTCCTTATGCGTTTTGGGTTTTTAGTTGAAGTTAGATTGATTTTTTGTAACTCCTGAGGACGATGACAGGAGATATGATCGAAATGTAATTAAAAATTTAACGTTGGGTAATGTCCGATAAGTACTATAGTATAGTATGTAACGGTAGTGTATCGCCTAAATTCATAAACATATATATCGTCTAGTGTTAATAATACATATATTAGTTAATATTTAGTCTCTTGAGTAACACCTTATTAAGGAAATGAAAAAAACTAAAATTAGTTTTCTATTATAGTAAACTCTTATTTGAATGGGCATACATTAACACATTGTGTTTGATTACGTAAGGCAATAATTTAGTACCACCAAAACAATTAGTAGAATATTATGGTCATGTTTGTTTACCCAGTATACAAATTTCATTCATTAGCTTAATAATCAACGTTCAAAAAAAATACCAGCGAATTATATTGACACTGATAAGATTTAGAGGTTACAACGCATTCAAGATTACAATCATTGGAACGTGTAAGGATTCCAGTAGACCAATGAGGGGGAAACTTATAAAGGCTCATACCTCTTGTTAATTAATGCAACTGGGAAAGTCAAATGCCAAGTTGCAAAAAACGTTATCATTCACTTAATGCAAACATTTTCAAATATTATTTATCACTTTTCGAGCTTATTCTCAGTAGACGACTTATATATGCAGTCTATAAAAAAATCAAATTAAGAATATTTAATGAAACTAAATGAAAGTGAATTTACCCTTGACACATACCAAGATGTGGAATACTGGAAGCCTGTAGAAGACAAGCCGGTGGTGAAGAAAAAGTAGATACTGGAGGAGAAATAATCAGGTCAGAAATACTGTAGAGGAAGCAGATTGTGGAAACCAGATGTCATCGCAGTTTTTGAGAACTGTTTAACAAGTTAATATAAATATATTTATGATTAAAACAGTTTTAGTATTTATACCATAGACCCTGAGATATAGGCTTGTCTCATTTACAAGCCCACACATATTACTTGATTTATACAGGCCTATATTTTCTTAATTTATATGACACTGAGCCTAAAATATTATCTATTGCTTCAAATTACGTTTTTTTGCCGATAGTTACCAATGACTAGCAGCAAGTTGTTAATTAATTCTGTTTAATTATAACACTACAATATCTCATTGATCGTGTGTGAATTTTCTTATAAATGCGTGGGCCGCATATAAGTTCCTGAGCGGCTATAGGCCTGTATTAACTACAGTACCTCTCACTATTCTCCATTGTTTTTCCGAGTACAACGACTCATTTAAACTTTACCCGTCTACTCCGTAAACAATATTTTTAATCTTATCCTCATTGTTTTGATGCGCTTATGCCGTCATTTATAAATTGAGTATCTGTAGCTATTTCTTAGGTCTAGAAGTTGCTAACAAATTTTATGTGTGAGCGACAAAAACACAAGCGTATAAGGAGGACACGCTTCCAAAGTAATCGCAAGGAATGAGACGAGATAACATTGGAATCCCCAACCAGTAAAAACAAATAATTGAATCGTGTTCCGAGTTTAGTATGTCCTATTTTGAGTCGTAAATGTAGTACAGGAGCTGTATTAAATATCAGACTACAATCTCAGAGGGCAGTGTTTTTCTAACAAGGTTTGTTCTATAAATCAGGACTGATCATTGACCACTGCAGATAAAAGACTTTGTTTTCGTCATGCTGCTAATAGAACACAAACACCAAGGACTCGATATAAATTCTTATCTGTTGTAAACCTACAAAACAGAATTACAGAAACCTACATTCCATTGGTATTGATAATAGACTTAGTATTTTAACGTTTTAATTTTTTACGTCTTTTACGTTGTAATTTTTGTAAATAACACTTACTTTGGAACCGAAAAGCGAAATGCGCAACACAATTATAGTTACAGTATTCGAGGAACATTCTTCATTTAGAACATCAGAGGCTTATTTCGCTGGTATGTTTTTTACTTTAATACTCGTTGTTTCATTTTCTCATCATCAAATGCTTCATCTGTACTATGGATGAGACGTCAAATGATCCACTAAGGATGAGGCGTCCTTAGTGGCTTACTCGACTGACCACTGAAGATGCCACATCAAGTGTGGGCGAAACGTTTTATGATATAAATATTAAAACAACGTGTGTTAACCCGGAGCTCATGTAACAATAAACAATAAAAAATTTCTTACGTTGTAGCTCTTTTCTAAACATATTAACTGTTAAGGTATTTGTGTAGAGAAATGCTTTAGTGAATTTTTTAGAATTTCAGTAAATCTGAACTTTAATACCCTGTCCTTACTCCCTTAACTACCTTAACTACCCTTACTCGAAACCTCAAATACCCTGAAAAGTGTTCCTGTTGCTCTTAAAAAAATACTTTAAAATTTCCCTTTTTTGGGGTTTTTAAGGTTTAGATGATCCTGTCTGACGATCGGATCATGGGGGTACTAGTCTCTCATCAACGGCTAAGATATACGATATAAAGCCTACCGCGCACCCTTCCGTAATAACTTTGGAACTTTTTGTGGTAACAAATTAAAAAGTTAAAATAAATTTTTTGCTACGGTTTATTTTTTTTTTTATTAGAGAATACTTAAAAACTTTTTTTTTGAAGCTCAGTAGACCAGTGAGTATGGCACCTGGCTACTAATCTAGAGATCCCGGGTTCAATTCCCGGGCCCGCACCATAAAATCAAGGTGCATTTTTCAGCCCCCAGGTCGACTCAGCCTGTTGAAAATGAGTACCTGGGATAACATCTTGGGGATAATAATGGTGGCTGAAGCGTAGTGCTGGCCACTCTGCCTTCCTTGTATGCCGTAAGGCTCACATTAGGCAGCCTACCCTGCCTTCTCCTAAGCTACTTCGGTGGTATACATGGGTGCCATTATTATTATTTAGAAAATATTTTTAATAATTTAGTAATTGTATTATTGATTAGTAATAAATTACTATTTAGTCATAATTTATTATATTTTTATAAACCATATTTCGTCATTTTTAACCAACATTTTGGTAGGTTTATTGGAAAAAGTAAGCAGTGTGTATTTTACTCGGTGTAAATAAAAGAAGACTAAATTTTATCAGTACAGTACTATAATGACTGTTAAATGTGGCAAAATATAGGAAACTATGAACTATTTTATGGTACTAAATATGATAAAAATTATCATTTTGTCAAATAAGCCTGGTCAAACTTTGAACCTTGTAAACTTTGTAATCTGAATACTGCATTGCGACACGTGTAGATGACGTCACGTTTTTTTTGTTATCTACAGCCGGTCTTTAGCAGGGCTGACTGTAGTGAAAATTACGTTAGTTTTACTCAAGACTCCGAGAAGGCCACTCGTTCCTATTTCCAGCCGCGGCTACAGAATTTTCATAATTTAAATTATTAGCATGTTTTACATGCGCTAATTCCACTTGGGCGATTTCTGCCTTACTTCTCACGATTATGTCATTCGATACTTATTTCTAATTCAATTAGCGGGCATCATGCCACGGTAATTACTACACGTGCCAGCAATCGCAGAAACAAAATTTCAATAAACAGTTATTTATATGAAAAGCATACAGTCCACTTAAATCTTCATTTCTAACCAGCCATCTCCAATTAGCGTTCCTAAGAACAACTCAAGAGCAATTCAAGAGCTTCTAAGACGCAACAAAGCCTAAGGCAATAACATGAAATAAGACAAATAAAATATATACAAATTAAATAAAGTTGAAAGTATCTTATGATTCATTAAAAAGTTTATTTTATAAAAAAGTACCGTGACTTTATGTAAACACGTTTTGCTTGCTTTGTGAACTGAGCGCCATAATTTTAGGTGAGCCATAAGATTTAGGGTTTAGAACGATTCTATCTTTCTTTCACTAAACTTTAAATCCTACAAAAAATTAGATACAGACCTATTGTTGTAATGTGGACTTATTTTAAAGTCTGAATTTATCCAAAATTTTCTTGTAAATTGCATAATTTTTGTAAAATAACATTAAAGCAATTTTTTGAGTCAATTTAGACTCAAGATATATGGGAGATTACGTTTAACCCTAAAGCGAAACTGAATTCAGTGCTAGATGTTCATCATAAAACACCACTTATAGCCTACTGATATGTTTTCTGCACAGGAGCTATAAGTTAGACGAAGTGACTTAAAATTATTTCGTGATAAATGCAGTATATATGTAGCCTCTGATAGGTGCGACAGACTCCAGATCTACATTTGACCGAAATAAATAGACTTCATTGCTTTCTTGATCACTTACTTATTTAACTTTCTTACATCGTCGCTTATAGTTAACCAGAACGTAAGCTAAACTGGTTTATGACAGCCGCTTGTTCACCAGTAGTGTAGTAATTTTATAGTGGACATCATCGATGTTTAACACTAACTAGCCGGTGATAGCAGTTGAGAAGTTGACATGTCTCTGATTGGCTGAGAATGTTCTGTCATACTGTGTGTTCGTGACGCATTTTCGTAGCTCATACTGCCTACTAATACTAGGCATACTAACTTTTTTTAAACGTTTTAACAGACCTCATTTAGGTATTAAAATATTGAATTTCAATGTCTCCTTTGATAGCACTGTATTCAATTTTTTTTTTGTGAAAAGAGAGTAATATGCGGTGCCTCAAATACTGTGGAACGATTTTTGTCAAATTGACATGCAGACGTGAGCAGAGTCGACCAAGGTTATTTGGCGAATAGTTTGTTGCTCGTGTGTAACATGCGATGTGTTTTACTTCTTCTGCAGTCTGATAAGTGCTGTGAACGTGCCAGGAAATCTCAACACTGCAGATATTATTCGTGACGTTGTGTATACATGACTACTATTCACAAAAACTCAATTTAGTAAGCGACGAGCTTTGATAATAAAATTCTGAACCTTCTTAGAAACGACTTGAACTATTTCTAGTGAGCGACGTATTAGTAATAAGCCGAAATATTTATCGTATAATGTGTGTTCGAGGCAAAAAGCGACAACGGTACGCAGCAATTTTCAATCTACGTCTGGGAGAAAATAATTAAGCAGATGTGCCAATATTATAATGAAAATAGAATTTATCGTTGTTTCCCCTTCCAACAATGGCATAAACTGAGGAATTCTAATTACACCTAACGGCGATTTTTTACATTACAAAGTTTTCGTATAAATTTAATGTTTTGAAGAACAAAGTTTTCTGATTTAGAGTCCTGTTTTATTTTTAGATAAAAAAACTTTCTTCAATATTTTCTCAGATTTCTTTGCTTGAAAGAAACCATTTTTACCAAACTTTTCCCTATGAGAACAAATTTGTCGGTATAAAGTAACTATCGAGAGATTCCAATAGACAAACAGGCGAATAGGCACAAAGGATTTCATAAAATTAATAGAAATGTAATCATTCTTAGCTGAGTGTTAAGTAAACAGAAACATTTCTTTATTAATGGACATAATGTTATATACATAAAACATAAGCTCATAAAGCTATTTTTAAAATTTGTTTAACTGTCATTAATATCATATTGTAATTGTTAAATCAAAATACAGAAATACAATTGCTCTTTTTGTATTAATAGTTTCCAATTAAACTAAAAATTAATAAAAGAATTCCAAATTAAATGATCTTTGTAAACGAAAAATTGTGCGTATAGTAAGTCTAAATATTAAAAATAAAGTTGTGTGTTCGGCGTCAGCAAAAATTGTCCTGATGATGACAATAAACATTGTCGAAACGTCGACACAAATAAGTTAAAAATTTGTGTTATATTTTTGACCGATCTCACAAACCCTTCACTGAAAAATTCATTCATTGATGGACACTACCAATTTAAGGATTTAATTAAAATAAAATACTTCTAGAGATGCTTTCTAGGTTCCCTTTAACTGTTTTATGATAATTTATGAACAAATCTGTTTTATATATTTTAGGAGAGAATATTATTTACGTTTCCTACGATTATTGTTTTTATTCTGTACCTTATATGTTTCCAGTTCAGTAACGTTAATTACATATACATCGATGTATGCATATCATTGATGTATACTTCAAAGTTTGTTGTTGAAACAAGATTTGCGGCATGTCACTACAAACCTTGCTTGTATTATTCAGTCAGTAAACGTAAAATAACATTTTTGTTGTTGTTTTTTGTTTGTCCTATGTTTTTATTTTGAACATCTAAACGCCTGCAAAAAACTAGAAATATATAAATCTAATTTGGTCACACATGCAATAAACACAGGACATGAATTCCCAGACATAACCAACATGACACTAATAACACACATACCACACAAAGGCACCATAGTGAATATATGGAAAAATGTACAAATATACAAACACAAATATTCCTGAACAAATACAAATCAATACAAAACATGACACAATTTTCAAAGCACTCAACATCGAAAATACTCCAAAAGCTAATATATACATCACAACCGCACATAATAACGCCAATAGAAAATACCAAAAACCAACAGAAAGCCATAACAACAACGTACCAAAACACAAATACTCCACAAGATATAAAATAAGGAAGGCTGAAGAAGGAAACAATACGTTTCCCAAAACATGTACCAAATAAGGGAATAAAACATCTTGAGGTAAAGAATGTATAATATTAAATAAATTATATATGCATCAAGAAATAGACTGTAGCAAAAAGTATTTAAATATATATATATATATAATACAAAGTAAATCCGTTAAGTAGAATGCAATTTTAAATAAAAATCAATTTTTAAGTAAATATAAAAAATGCAGTGTAAAAAAATCCAAGAAAGAACAAAGCGTGGAAGGAATGGACATTCACAATACCTAGAAGATTCTATAGGCGATTGTCAGCATGCTCATAAAAGAAAAAAGGTCCAACGGTTATTTTGTAAAGCCGGTTACATACCCCACTTGTACAAAACATGACAGGTGAACAAACGAATATTAGCTGGAATAAATTAAAATGAATTTTTCATCGCTAAGCAAAGGACGAAAACAGTAATTACATGTTTTGGAGACAAAATAATGATTCAGGGCGTACAGAAATATCGATCAATGCAGTGGTTCGGTCACTTGACAACAAATTAATCTGTAAAGCCATTGAAAATTTAATACAAAGAGAAATCGTGTCTTAACAAAAGAAGGAAAACCAGAGGTTTTTCACTACCTGGTAAACCTTGTTAAGCTGCTTTCAGACAGGGAAAATATTAGCAGCCCACCAACACGCGCCAATTCCAAATGTCCTTCTGTGTATTAGGGGGAGCTTGTGTGTGTGTGTGTGTGTGTGTGTGTGTGTGTGTGTGTGTGTGTGTGTGTGTGTGTGTGTGTGTGTGTGTGTGTGTGTGTGTGTGTGTGTGTGTGTGTGTGTGTGTGTGTGTGTGTGTGTGTGTGTGTGTGTGTGTGTGTGTGTGTGTGTGTGTGTGTGTGTGTGTGTGTGTGTGTGTGTGTGTGTGTGTGTGTGTGTGTGATAGAGAGGAGCGAGAGAGAGAATGAGGAGAGAGACTGTGAGCTCTAAAACAAGAAAAACAATTTCAATTGTTGAGGACGTGAACGATCCCTGTTCAAAATGAACAAAAGGTTTGCTTTATTTCAAGCGGTTTTCAGTGTTTCTGTTGTGTATCTGTAAATGTCACAAACACTGAAGATCCACATTTTTGTGGCTTTAACCTGTTTTTGTAAGAAATGTATGTTTCTAAACGAGTCTTTTTATTTTCCAGACTGAAACAGCAACGATAATGTAGTAATCATATTTATGGAACCAAGTGAACATGATAAATGAAGAAACATCCAGATTCCAAACATAATGATTTTGAATCGAATTGGCTGAACTATTGTTTTTAGTACTATTGCTTTTTAAAGTGTTTTCTTTTTAAGATATGTGTGAAAAATTTAATTTATCATGGCATAATCATTTATTTTAATTCACACCATCTGTTGTGTAACAATGAATACATGCACACACTTTATATTCCGTATTATTTTGTTTACAGACATTTCTTATGAAATTTCAAAACATCTGTTAGGAAAATTTTAACACAACTCTTAAATGTCTCATTAAAATGTCAGTTATTAGAAAAATTAATTTTTTAAAAAAATCTATGAATTAAAACTACCGTCTGTTCGGATACAGACTGTATGTCGGTTAGAAAACTGTATTTATATAGGCTATATGTGAAATTTGTTTTTATTCGTTATTTATTTACCAGCTGAAGAAGAACGGTCTCTGTTTGCCGCATCAGAAATTATTTTAAACGTGATCCGGCAATGATTAACAGAAAACGTTACTACATGTAGACTCTATACCTAAGCGAATAGAATGGCTCTACAGTCTTCGGTTGCAGAATTCATTCATTGTAATAACACGTTGAAGCCATCGTTTTAAATATTCTTATATTTTGAAAACGAACCCAGTTTAGCAGTAACGAGTATAATCATTGGTGATAATTATGTTTGGAAAATTAAGTGGCCATCAAAAGTTACATGAAGAGGATGACTGTCGCCGAATCACTTTCGTATGAACAGACATACAAATATCCACGTAATGATGTGTTGTTTTTTTAACACTAACTTACGAACACAATGTGTATAGATGCATTATTGTACGTATCCGTGTAGGGAGTATGACGTTGCCAGCTGGTGAGTGCCCGTGTAGCCGAATCTCGTTCTTGTTTCTCAAAGACTAAAATTCAAATAAAATTTTCAAGTTAACATGGTACGCCAATCAAGCTAACAGAACAAACGGTAAGTCTGTTGTTTTGTTTACCGAATTATGTTAATTCAATAGAGCCTTAAGAATTCTAGCTAACTGGATCGAGGTAATACGGACTGTCAAAAGCACGGATTATAAATACATGTAATACACCCTTATTTGAATGGTTTAAAATAAATATTAAAGTACTACCAACACTATATTAAAGTACAAGTAATGAAACTACAAAATACAATAACGCAAAACCAATTTATTTTCATAACCAAGATAATTAGACTTAACTACGTAAAAAATATCTTCTTCTTCTTCTTCTTCTTCTTCTTCTTCTTCTTCTTCTTCTTCTTCTTCTTCTTCTTCTTCTTCTTCTTCGTCTTAACTACATGGTTTCGGCTATAGCCCGTTCCGACTTCACAGAGACTTTACAGAGACCATTTTTTCCAGGGTCTTCCACGATCTCTCGTTTCCACTGACTTATATTCAAACGCTTGTTTAGGTATAAGCGTGCCTACTATGGGTTTCACATGGGACTTTCAATTCTGCCTGTATTTCTTTATTCTATCCAGAACCGATAGTAACTTCAGGTCTTGCCTTATGTTGTCGTTCTCTCAAACTACATCCCTGAACTGCTCTTAAAAATATCATTTGCGAGTCCTGTATTTTTGAAATATCTTTTTGCAGTAGAGTCTATTTTTCACACCCATACGTTAAAGTCGATACAGCCATTACCTTATAGAACTTCAGCTGTGTCTCCCGCTGCGTTTTATTCTTCAATAGTCGTCTCATTGTTCCACAGGTATAACTAAATATATTTAACTTTCTTTCGATATCGTTGTCCTTTCTATATGAGATATCACATCCCAGATAATTAAAATGTGATACCTGCTCCTAAACACTATTATCAATTTTTCCTCTTATAGGGTTCTTCTCTAGGAAGGCCATTCATTGGTTTTGTCTTAGTATTTGAGATCTTAAAGTTGTATTTCTGGCATGTATATTGCTAAAAGCATTACATTATTATATTACATTTTATGGTTCTTATGATCTATAATTTACGCCATTACGATTCCTCAATTTGCATTATTTCTTTATTGATTAATAATTCCCTTACACTTCTTCAATTTAATATTTAATTCATTTAAATTATATTAAACTTATTTTACTGATTTATGTCTGTACTGATTTATTATACGTCTTGGCGTTAAATTTCATTCTTCTAAACTTACTTCGATTTACTAAATACTAAATAAGTAATCTCGGAGGAGTCAGGCAGGGCTAGTCGCCTGCGTGGGTGCCCGCTTGGAATCCAATATGCTCTGCTCAGTGTGACAACATCTTCACGGTCAGAGTGCACAATTGTGACCTCAGATAATGGCAGTTCGTGCAGGGTAGTGAACACTGGATCATTCAACATTGTGTTTTATTCACACAGTCAGTGCTGTAATTGGGTCTCGCGTAACGCCCACATATTCGCTGAAATGTCACCAGTGTCAGTCTACAGAGTAGTCGATAAGTATCGATATTTAAAACACAAGTGGTAATATACTCAAACTGCAGTAAACAAATTTCATATCTATATGGTTTGGTAATAAGAAATCATTATGTTTCTGTACAAAAAATATGTGCATTTAATTTACATATTTACGAAACCACATACAGGAGAGAAACAACAATATCAACTGTACTTTTAAAATACGGATTCGAGTTATCATGCTAAGACAAAAATTGCAGCTCGATTTTCTCCAACCACACCACCACCAGTTAACAGAGATATACTTATATTAAATAAGCAACATATCCTCAAAACATCTTCAAAGGGAGATTACATATCTCTCTCTCTTTTCTCTCTCTTTTCTCTCTCTCTTCTCTCTCTCTCTCTCTCTTCCTCTCTCTCTCTCTCTCTCTATCTATCTATCTATCTATCTATCTATCTGTCTATCTATCTCGCTGTCTCTAATCTGGTATAGGACGATACAGTACGCCTCACAAATTGTCTGACTCGGTCAAGTATCTAGCGAAGTTATGTCGAATTCATAATCCAATGAAAATCATTTTCCTTTACACGAACGCGTGTGTCCTTTTACATAAATATCACATTTAGGGGGACTTTTGATGTGAGTGTAAATGTTTGTAAACAGATACGTACTTGGGTTGGCAAGGTTATGTTTCCTCAGAGCTCGCTGAAGCCCATGAGGAAAAATAATAATTCTATTCATCTTATTATTATTTCTTTTATGAATTTGCTAACTGCTATAATTTTTTATTGTTCGACTAAGCTTTTCGTCATTGCTGACATCTTCAAGTCTTAAACAACCTTGTTAAGGTTGTTTAAGACTTGAAGATGTCAGCAATGACGAAAAGCTTAGTCGAACAATAAAAAATTATAGCAGTTAGCAAATTCATAAAAGAAATAGTAAGGATGGCTGCTAATTTAAACAATACGAAGAATAAAACATCTTATTATTCTTCAACACAAATAAAACTTTACTTTATCGACGTTGAGTGCTCGCTTTGGCTCACGTATTAGCGAGTGACGTGCAAGAGCTGGGTACTCATCAACCGTTAATTTTTATACGTGATTTTCCCTGTTCTATATGTGTGAAGACATCCGCTGACGCAAAACAACAGGCACACTAATTTTAAGCTGATTTCATTACGCAGACACAACCCATTGGGGTACATCGCTTTCAGGTTCACGCTTCGTCAAAATTAAATTGTACATGAATTTCTTCTTAAACAACAATTTGTTAATACTATAAGGAAAGGATACTTTTTGTTTTGGATATATCTTCGGTAGATTTACGTCAAAAGTAATTTCAGTAGAAAATACATCGCTATTCAGATAACGTTGAAAAGCTAAAACTTTTCTTTCACTTTTTTCAATATTCCAAAATATTTCTAAGACATAAGGCGCTTGATTTAACACTGATGATAGTTTATATATTTACTTTTACTGTAGAAATTTACGAGATAAATAGAAGAACGAAAAATTTACTATATAAGTTACGTTGCATAAAATCATAATCAAACAGGGCTAGCATTTTCATCGGTTGAAGTTGAAACAGATATATAGGCCTAGGAATTGTGGCTACGTGTAATTTATACTTTACAGAAAACATAAGAAATTTATCTGTACTTATGGTTGAGACATTTATATTTTTAAATTCTACGGAGTTTAATTCCTATTTTGTAAATGGGACATAGTTGTTATTATAGAGTGCAGCACGTGAATGCAGAAAATCTGAATTAAACATAAAGAAACACAAACACAAGTATGTTTGCTTGGAAGATGCTGTGAATATTCTAGGAGTAATCGACGTCTTAGTAGGAATTGGTAAACAGGAAGCCGATCAGTAGGTTTCATTTACGATAAAAAATTATTTAGTTGTATTTTGCGAACTTTTAGGATTTAGTTTACTTTGCGTGTTGGATAATATTATAACGTTTAGGTACATACTACCGTACGCGTTCAACTATCAACTAGTCAAGTTTCTGTCACTGAATAACTTAAGGAGGTAATAATGTGCGTATAAATTTTGGCGGTAGTTGCTAAGACATAAAAGTGTAACCACATTTACGATAAAATAAAAGTAAGTAACTATAAAGAAGGACAGTAAACACGCGTTCGTCTTGACGATAAGTGTCGTTTTACATGACTGTTAACATTTAGGGGACCTGATATGAATGTAAATGCCCGTAAATAGCTACTTGGGTAGGCAAGGTAATTCGGAATATCAGATGACATTCTGTCACGCTTACAAGCGTGCTGATACCGAAATTGGTAACCACGTACTTCATAATAAGAAATAGATATTTTTGTCGTCTGTTTGTCACTGCTAAATGACTATACGACTGCGGGCTTAACTGAATTACGTACCCCAATAATGTCGAGGTATATAAAACGTTTAATCATTTCATTTCTATACGACTATCGATAAGTTAAGTCCATGGCAGTGTAAGAATGATTGTTTTCTGTACCAAGTATTGTATAAAATCATGTTTAAATGTTTATGTAACGCTTACAACAGACTAGGTAATACCATCGATGTATAATAACACATACAATCGATGTATTATTATACATCGATGGGTAATACCGTCTTTCCTGTACAGTTATCTTTATAACCAAATAATAGAGGGTTTTATAGAAATTGATATAATATAGAAGAATACAAATTCATTTCCATATTGACAAACTTTTTTCACTTTCATTTAAACATAAACGGATAAAAATGAACCGTATGCCTGGGCAACAGCATTTCCAAATATATACCTAAAGATTTAGCCGATAAAAAATAATGGAAAACAGCTATATAGTCCATTCACTTATATTTGTCTTCTTCTTCTTCTTCTTCTTCTTCTTCTTCTTCTTCTTCTTCTTCTTCTTCTTCTTCTTCTTCTTCTTCTTCTTTTTCTTCTTCTTCTTCTTCTTCTTCTTCTTCTTCTTATCTATAATTTTTATCGTCAGACGTCGGGGTCTTCAACCACTTACTAAACTCATTTCTACCTTTTGGCTTGGAGTTTTACTTTTATTAAGATTTTCTCCTTCTGTTATTCAGATTTTCAATACGGTCAACCCATTCCAATCGTAGTCTTCTTCGTCTTCCTCCTTCTGGACGCGCTTAATGAGCTTGGGCTTTCGTCAGTCTTGTTCACATGTTCAAACCACTGCAGTGCTCTCTTCTTCACTTTCTATATAACTGATTCCTGCTGAAAATTTTTTCTCATGGGCACATTCCTAATTCGATCACTTATATTTTTTCCAGCAGCCCGCCTCAAAAATATCATTCACTTGATTTCGCTTTTCGACGCAGAACAAAATTAAGCAAATCTTTGTTCCAAAAATGTAAGAAAAGAAAGTCACAAGAAACAAGAAAGATTATGGAGATCGGTTTTAAAAAGAATGAATCGAACCTCGTCAGTTTAACCCTTACTTCAGTCGGTATATACTTCAAAATTCTCTGACGGATCGTTCATATTATAAAACTTATCTTAAATAGTATTACTTTTATAAAAATGAACTGCTTATATACAAGTACAGTATAATATGATTATGATTTAAAAATTACTTGTAAAAAATCATTGAAAGTAACGTACCGGTAAATAGCGAAAAACTATTGGAATATCTTATGCGGACTCCACACGACTCACTCAAAATAGTTATTACTCAAAACGGAAACGTATGTAGGCCTATTTGCACTCCTTCAGACATACTGATAAAATTGTTAATATAAACACAGTGTTCAAACGTAAGCGTTAAGTACGCAGAGTTGCTTTTAGCACCTTCAGCCTACTTTTTGTCACCAATTTTGATATAATGCACATATTGTCGAAGATGCGCGTTGCAATAATGTAGAATATACTCACTGAAAACAGAAACAATGTGATTATTTAATTATTACATATGAAATCATGTAATTATTGTAACAAAATCATGCGATGTGACATGGTATTTCTGTGTGACACAAACGCCTAGCACGTCGACTCTGAGGTACAGTATTTTTAACTGTCTGCAAAAATAACGTTATTTCAGTGACTTTGTTAAGACAAGAATAATGAAAAGTAACGGGAATTTCACAGACGCTAGTGTCAGTATAAGCAGGGCGTGCAACGAAAGCCAGGAGAAAAACATATTAACGATTTCCTAACGAATAGAAAAGAAAAAATATCTCTGAACCACATCAAAGGAATTAAGGCTACGTTGTTAGACACGCTACTAGAAGATGTTTACGCAATGGGTAAAAAAAAGGGATGCGACACAAGTAACAAAAACTGACAGCTGTGAAATTCGTAATTCTAGATTACCGTTAGCAGTATTGACAAAATTTTTACAAAAATAATTAATGTATTTAAACCTTGCAAGTTCTAATTACCGCATGATTATTGTGAAAGTAAAACTGGAGTCTTCGTTCTCTCTCAGCCTTGTGGTGTTTATAATATGCAAAAGTTATACTAAAATTCTCGAAACAAATCAACTGAAATCAACTAGGAACTTTTAGCTCACCGTTTATTAGCTTAAAATATTCTTCAGTACGCACCTTTTTCATGTTTTATAAACTTTGGTAAAATAATGGACCTTCATAGGTTCGTTTATGTATCTATCGTGCCGACCAACACAATCGAATACTTTTACGATTTCATTACTAGAACAGTGTTTTAATATGCAATACTAAACTTAGTTTTACAAGAATTACAATACTAATATTGAAATATTTTAACTCTGCTTATTGCTCAGAATTCATGTAATTATTTCCTTATTGTTTCTTTAATTTCATATGCATCAATCTTATTATCCGGTTACACATACTGCGCATTACACATATTATTCGAATATTATTTTTATCTCTACCTGCGTAGACGTTTTTACACCTATGCTCCCTCTTTCTTCTCTCTATTTTTCTGTCTTTTTCTAATTTCACCGTCATTTCCCTTATCTGTACTATCCTCCTTTTTTGTATATGCAAATTCATAAGTTTGAATTTTTAACCATAAATTTTAATTATGTATTAAATAATATTATTTCTGTACCGGTATATAATATTATCTGAATATAATATAATTTCTTAGTGCATTGTTTACTTTTACATCTTTTTTTATAAACACCACTTCCCCACTGAGACAAAAATTCTGGGATTATACGATTCATGAATACATTGTTTTAAAATTCGTTAAAAAATATTTTATGCGTGAATGTTATCTGTCCCGTGTAATCAAAATACAAAGATGATATTTTCACTCATACCGCAATGGCAACGCTATAATTTTCCATTCAATACCAGTTAATTAACCTTTCGTAAACCTGAATTATGTCGGAACGAATGTACGAATGTCGGAACTTTCCAAACGTTATTTTATTCATACACACACACACACACACACACACACACACAAATGCGATGTGAATGAGAATGAATTTTTTTGGCATGCGTTCAACTTTGGGTACTTGCATTGTTTAAACTAAGATTAATTGGACCGTTCATAAATATTCAATAGTTGTGGAACATTTTCAGTTCCATCCCCGCGCCGTGTGTCTCTCTGCCAATTATTTATGAACACTGAGAGCGCTTCTTTTTAAATTTTAAATGACTTCAGTTGTACTCCAGTTCTACTAAACACGTCTGCTTATAGTTATAATGTTGAGAGTTTGTCAGCTAGTTAGTACCCTGCATAAAATTAATTTTCGCTGTTAAACAGCCTCGTTGCTCAACAGATAATTACGGAGGAAATTGATAAACAAAACACTAATAATTTATGCAACACTGTGGTAAACAACAAATCAGGGAAACAACAAATGTACACATTTATTAACTAAAATTAGTTCATTAAACACGGTGCAGCAAATTGTATTCGTTCAGCTGTTGTAAGTCTGTACATTCCAGTCCCTACGTTAATGAAAATAATATTGGTATGATATTTCATTACATACAATCGTCTTCTTATTTTTGGACATGAGTTTTACATGTGATAACATCCGTTCGCCCTGTCTCAGATAACGTTAACATAAAATGTTGACGTATAAACCAAAATCATGTGCATATTTCTGTGGCGATTCTATAGCTTTAGAGTTGGGGTCATCTTAGAAGCTGGGAATAACAATAACAATTAAAATTTTAAAAAAAATGTATTGTGACGGCAGTCGTAGTATGTGGAAATGATAATAATTACTACACATAAAAAGTAATAATATAAAATTTTATTTCATCATCATCATCAATCGTTCAAGGCTTAAGAGCATTCTCCTGTTCCGGCCTCATGTTTCTCGCCACCCTGCTACCGGTCGTCCGACGTCTCTTCTTCTATATGGCTGTAATTATAGGCTAACCGTGGAATGCGGGTATCACCCATTCGTTGCAAATGGCTTTTCCATTTTTCTCTACACAATACTATCTTTTCTCTAACTGATAATATATTCAAATTCTTTCTTACGTTCTCATATCGTATACGGTCTGCTTTAGAACATCCCTTTACTGTTCTTAAGTATTTCATTTCCGCTGCTTGAATGTTATTCCAGTCGCTCTTCCTCATCGTCCAAGATTCGCAGCCACATAATAATGCTGGAACAGCCATCGTCTTATAAAATTATAAAATTCTTTTAGTGTCCTTTCTGGTCTTCTTTTTCATTATTGTTTATTATTGCAATACAAATATGTTAAAATTTATAATGTTTTATTTATACATTATTATTACATTTCTTACAATTTAAAACTTAATAAGAAAACTCGTAGGCTTTATGTGAGACCTGACTTTTGACCAAGACTAGGCCTGCCACTGGTGTAACAGCCTTTCCAACTGGCATTAACTATCAGTGTACTACATACTACACAAAAATGTATCTAATTTCGCCCCAAAAAAGGCGCTCAGCGCCTGAGATACCGTCAGGTCTATAAATAAATTACCAAAAACCATCCCACTGAATAGATAACAACGTACCTGATTGTGTTCTAGGCACGGCAGGGTGTTTATCGGTGGTAATATGTTTTTAATGCAAGTTTTAAGTAGCAATTAAGAAGTAGTACTTTTTTAGTGACTTGGTCAAAGTTTTAATATAGTCAAAATCATTACGATCACAAAGTTCTAGATATCTGTGTGTTTCCAATTGTCATATCCAATAACAAAGTAATTTTGCATTCAATCGTATGTTTGCATACGTCGGAAGGCATTTCATAGCCGATCTTTCAAACATTCCATATCCTTCCAAATCTACCGTATTAACTGACAAAAAACTGTCACTTAGATCTAAAAAAAATCAATTTTTAGAGAACCAAATTCAGCCTAAGTTACACAAGCGCGCGCATGTGCACAGCTTTGTGGGTATGTGCGTGTGTTCTTACTTCGGAAACTACGAACTCAGCTGTAAGAGATCTACAGATATTTATTCCGAACAGGTGCGTAAAGATAGCTTACACGATGTACCCGTGTGTTTGAGAAACAGTAAATGCAAGTGAAGCGAGAAGTCCAGTTAACGTTTCGTCGGTAACCACTTATGTGACGTGGGTGATCTTTAATGAATTACGCTGACTATAACTAAAACTTAATTACGTACATTTAGTCTCTCAGTATAGACTCTCTAAATACCGAGACGAAACGTAATGTTTAATGGCCCTTTTTTAGAGTAATTACTTGATTTAAGTATACGTCCTGGTATACAACATTCAAACGGAAACTCAGTACAGTATAGTAAATTAAGTCACAATCGCACTCTGTTTATCAGTAACATTTTTTTCTCCTTGCCTCGTTTTGGTCCATCAAATGCAAAATTTGAATCAAGAAAGGCCTGTACACATTATACATCACACCTTTTCATCGCATCCATTGCGACTTGGTAAATTCTATTTTCACCTTGTTATATCTGAATTTAAATTATAATGCAATATGTGTTTGTCGTTCTCTCCCTTAATAAATAAAACGTTAGGGATCTATAATTTGATATACGAATTGTATTATACACTATGTAAATTTAATAAATAAATAATTATACTGTATATACAGTTTGATTCGCTTGTGTACGTGTTGTCTGTGTCTGACCGTATGACACATACACGCACATAGTAGTGCGCGAGCATGTTGTTCAAGCTAATCGCATTTTATATTCCTAACGATAAATCAGGACGCATAGCGAGGACTCCATTTTAATTTGGTATTCGGAAAGCGGTTTCAGTATGATAACGGCGTACAGCGACAAAGTAGTTGATCAGCGTTAAATCGATTCAGACGATGACGCTAAAGGATACTGGTAGAGATCAAGGGTAAACCTGAACCATTTGCACCCGGACACCCAATTGTAAAGACAATAAAATACAATATGCTTTGCTTTTTTGGTGTATCTCTGATTGTACACTGAAAATTAATTCTGAATTACTTTACGTTCCTCCTAAGTCACGAGGTTAAGCCAGATGTCGGTACTACTTGGGCCTGTGATTGTCTACTTTTAGTACCGTGTTTATGAGTGGGTACCAACCAAGACATCAGTATTATCAGTCATGTTAAATCCTGTGATAATATATAAATATCGTTATTTATTATTTTTCTTCGTTTAAATAATTTTAATAATTTTTATCAGATATTACTGAGAAAGAAAAGCTGAAATTATAACGTTAATAATAATTGACAGGTAACAATTAAGAAACCAATGTAAGCAGCATGATGAACATTTTACTTAATAATACACATACTGATACGATAAATTTGAAACATATGATTATAAGCTTTACATATTTTTGTGCAGATATAATAAAATAAATGTATAAGTTACAAATGTATTTAAATACTGTAAATTAAATTTAATCCATTGCTGAATATCTATATTATAATGCATTTTCCTCGAGTTATGTTTCTCGGTAATGTTTTAATTTAACTTATGTGTCAAATCATGCGCTGTGAAATACACACACACACACACACACATTATTACTTATATGTATATATCTTTATTTTGTAAGTACCTTTTACGTATTTCTTGCAGGTTTTTACATTAAATAACAATATTTATGTTTTATTTTATTTAAATATATTAAAATTATATTTTATATTTGTATATAAGAGTGTCCAGATTGCAATAAATTTTACGTATGCCGGACAAACAACAAACTACTCGACAGATTCCTTCAACAACGCAATGCTTTTTTAAAACCAAATATTTACAAATCTAATTATTTGTGTACATAATAAACATCGATTTCCCGACATACAAAATGTGAAGTTAATTAAAAACAAACAAAAAGGTCAAAAAATGAATATTTGGGAAAATCTTAATATTTACAATCACAATAACAATAATTAACTAATTAAAGGATAAACTCAAGTAAAAAAAAACAAGATGATCTATTTAAAATTATAATTTTATTATAATAAATTAAATATAAACATAATGTATATTCCAATATAATCGACAAAACAGCTGATTGAGTAAATAAATCGATACGTTTTATAAGTATTAAGTAAATAAAAATCGATAAGTAAAATCAAATTAAATCGATCATTTTTGTTATATTAAATACGATTATCCGTTATTTCTTATATTGAAATCGAATCAATTCAATTGTTTGTTTATTCATTTATAAGCCCATGACGATGCTGATTTAATCAGTGAAACGTGAATAAGGTGATAATACTTTACTTGCAGTAATAGTTAATATTTGAAGAACTGTTAAAATATATATATATATTTTATATATATAAAATATTTAACTAAATGTAAATTTTACTACAACTACCTAATAGGGCCTATTTTTCTGTTTGAAAACAATGAATATCAACGTTATGGATCACGACGACAAACTCTAACCATTAGTAAAAATAATTAGTTCCGCTTTCAGCGTTCGTGAAATGCTTTCAATTTGTGTGTCGGAGGGACTGCACCAAGTACACTGATGGTGTATTAACTAAACACTTCCTAACAGTTCGGCAACATTTCTCACATAAAAACTTTTTTAAAACAATTCGACGTCCTAACTCTTGATAAAAAATTGTTAGTCCAAAATACAATACAAAAAATACTCGAGTTGAATAAGTAATAATTAATCATACTTTTTTTTGTTGCTCCAACTTTTCTGGATTGTCTGAAAGAAAGCGTATTAATTAAGAACTGGATATAAAAGAGAAAGCTAATGAATGGATAGAAGTTAGGGCTGCAGGCTGTGACGCCAAGTGTTTAATGTTGCCGTTGGAATTTATTACTTTACTCACGCGCGCCCATAGTAGTTTCATAAATCTTGCATAGCGTACAAAACTTTTCTTTACATAGTTGTGTGTGCGTTTGTATGCGTGAATGAATGTTTATGTGGTAATTTTTAGCAAAATTTTAGGAAAGCTAATGTTCTGAACTACGTTAAGACAGCGACGTAATCCTAAACTAAGCATCATAAGTTTTAGTGTAACAGGATCTTTTATCTTATTGTATGCTCAACGATCAAAACGCCTAGATTTTGACGGCAGGTATTGGCAGACTGCTTTTTTACCGTCATTTGTGTCTCTGTTTTACACGTCTCTCGTTCTCTCTCATCGTCCCCGTGCATTCCTTAACTTTATCTCTCCCGTTCCCTATCCCGCTTTTTATTATAGGCATTTGTGAACATACACACAACACACACACACACACATTCGCTCAAACTCAAACGAATACAGGTGGCACGTTAGTAAAGGTTTAAATTTAAAAACGGACATTACTGACTTTGATTTAATTTTGTAAGAAACCAACGTTTCGACTACTACCAATGCATAGCCGAATTCATGTGTGTGTGTGTGTGTGTGTGTGTGTGTGTGTGTGTGTGTGTGTGTGTGTGTGTGTGTGTGTGTGTGTGTGTGTGTGTGTGTGTGTGTGTGTGTGTGTGTGTGTGTGTGTGTGTGTGTGTGTGTGTGTGTGTGTGTGTGTGTGTGTGTGTGTGTGTGTGTGTGTGTGTGTGTGTGTGTGTGTGTGTGTGTGTGCCAATTTATATATACAGGCCAAAAATTCTAAAAAATAAAAAATACATGACAACTATAATGATACAAAATCAGAAGTGACGACAGTTACTTAAGATACAAGTGACGACAATTTCCCTTACATTTAAGTACGAAAAACTCTACCTTGTAGAATCCATTTGTTAAGTACCCTTATCAAAAAGCAGAAAAATTATCATGAGACTACCCCTGCCTTTCACTTGATAACTGGATTATGCGAAGTAAAAAGTTTGCCTTACTTATGTGTAGTTTTTAGCAGCCTATACATTTGTCGTTAAAGCGTGACTCCATATCGCTGTAGCGATAGATTAATCCTTATATAATTTGTACTTTTGTTTTAGAATTACTGGCCAAACGTTGCGGTTTTAAATCAGCGACTGGTAACATCGGGTTTCCTAATTTAAATCTTTATGCATGCGGCATCTCCATCCACTCAAGCGTGAGCGAATATGTGCGTTAGAAATGAGATATAAAAATGATATAAAAATGAATTACAGGGGAGTGATGGCTATCCTTGGTTTTCTAAATTGAAATAAATATTCCATCGTTATTGATTTTAAATATAATGCGTAAGTATCACATGAATGCATCGTTCGGAGTGCATCAAAGTGTGAGTAGGCCTGTGTAATGAGGATTTTAATAACAAATATTTATAATATAATACAATTGCTCTATTGTAATTTTTTAGCTAACATCTAGTTTTACAGTGGTAGTTAATTCGTTAAACCAACTAGGTACTCTAAGTCCTTCATTCTAAGAGTAGACAAACGCGACAACATCAAAACATTAACAGCTAACGAGTTTAAAGCAGTATAAGCCGTATAGTTCCTTTTAATAAAACTGAGTAATATAAATGTAATTTTCCGTAATAATTACTTTGGTCAGACTGCGATTTTTTCATATCGGATTTAATAACGGCTGAAGAGCTAGATTTCAATTAGTGATGATAAAATGTTTGATTCCAAATTTATCGTAGTTCTAAATAAACGCCGTCTCGCGCTCCAACCGAGACAGAATATTGAACTTAAAATAGAAGTATTGAATTTTTATGAAAACCTTGGTAAATAAGTGAGTTATGTCGTGAATAATTCATTAGACGCAATCTATATTACAATATCTTTTCAGCGTGTTTCGGTAAATCAAAGAAAGGTACCCGGTCGCTAGCGTGGCGATTATTTCAAGCCGCATGTATTATGTATAATTAACAATAGTGCGCCTGATGTGTTGTCAGAACAAACGTCGAGAAAAGTTTGGTTACGTACGTCAGTATTCTCGAGCACAGCGGCGGATAAATAACATTTTCATTGCTGTACCGAGTGAATTTGTTAAGTTTTCGAAAGCATTATTGCTTGGAGAAGTTGTGGTGTAGACAATGTAAAAGTTTTGTTACACTGTATTGTTCTCTGCGGGAGACACACCTTAAACAAACAGAACAAATTATGTTATCTACATCAGCATTTCGTATAAAACTTTCTTACGGGCGAAACCTTTTTCCACTAGTGAATAATAACACGACGTCGCCTCAAACGGGAACACAAACAATAATTGTTGTCATGTTGTGTCAGTCTACGCCGGCATACAACAACCAATTTTCTCTGCTTATTTATACACAAATTTTGTTGTTAAAAAAATATTTTTCTACATTCTCTATGTCTTAAATTTTAGCATACATTTATTTTTAAAGTGATGCCCTAAAAAAAATTGCCCGGTTATAAAAATAAAAGTTCGTTTTTTTAGACAACTTAATGAGAATCATGTAAATCCATACTTATGATGTCACACATATATTTTTATTTCAGATACATTTGTTACGTGCAATTAATTTTATTATTTGTTTTTGTTCTACAATACTAATCGACTTTAGAAAATTAACCACTACATTTCACATCTGGGCATGTAAACAAAAAATTATTTATTTGTCTAGTTGCAATTTAATGTGTCCTTTATAAAGAAGTACTGTACGAGCAACAGACACGCGTTTAATAAATTCACTTATTCATACAGTAACGAGCAGTATATTCCTCTGTAATATGTTGGGAACAAGTTTCGGGCTGTGCTTCTGTTTAGTTTATGGCTGGTTAGTTTTGCTTTTGAACTCGCTTTAGCTACAACTTTTAATCACATTATAAAATGTGCGCTATATAAAGTCAAATTAATTTCAACTTTGTACGGTATAATTTATATGTGTAGGTACGAGTGGAAAATTGTGTAATGAAATTCCAAACGAAATAACAGCATTAGAGCGTTAATAAAATCTACCTAGTGAAGACAGTTAGTATGTTTTCATTTTTAATTTTGCATATCGAATACGAATTGGGTTTGTGTTAAGTTTATGTTTTTTTTATTATAACTTGGACACATACACGTATCTAAATGATAAAATTTCACACGCGTGCTGAACGGAAATGATCTAACGGCATCTACGCCACATCTTTAGAATATTCGAAATCACATAAAACCATTAATAAAGTGACTCACAGTACAGTATTACACGCACAACCTCGAGCGCTGCACCAACTCATTTTTACATAATAAACATTTTCAAAACTTTGTTCATATATTGTTAAACTGTTAAAAATAAAATTTATAAAGTTCTTAAATTATGAACGGATAAGCATGGAGTGTTAAAAAGTGAATATCATCTAACAGATGCGAATGCAATTAGTGAAAGCATCAAAATAATTGTGTAGGTATGGGGTAAAGATAAAAAGAGGTGTGTAGGAATATCGTACATTTCCCTGAATTCATGGACTTCACTCAGATTTGCAATTTAAATAGCTTTAAAACGGTAGTCTCCTCCCCCCTCTCTCTACCCCCTCTCTCTGGTATTCAGACCCCACAACAATTCTTTTTTTCCTGTTTCCTGTTGTGGTTCTCTACTGCCGCGTTACAGAGTATTCCTTGGATACTCTGCTGTGTAATTCTCAGCTACTCTGTTCTCATGATGTTCCTTGGATCTTTGGGACCATTTAGTTACTCACTCATATTCCACTGAAATATTTCTTGAACTCAAAACATCCTCTACCCTTCAAACACGTCTTGCAAATCACATTTCTAGTTGTATTGCATTCACTAATTATAATTATAACATCCTTATCAAAAAACAAAACCTACATTTGACTACAATTCTTACTTCATTTAAGTTACTGAAAACGTCTTTTAGATTCCAATTATCTTAAACTTATCGTCTAGAGACCCTGACGAGATCAGATGTAGATAAGATTCTGGCAGCATCAGGCGAGCCTCTAGCTGAAGTAAGTTTTAAGTAATCGTCTGAACGATCAAAGAAACGGAAGAGCCTGTTAATTAGTTTCCAACAACAAAGCACTACAATAACGTAGACGTTTAGATGAACAATAGATGGCCAGAAAACTGCTTAACAGTTCAAAGTAATTTGCGAATGCAACACATGTTCCGAGACTTCGGTAACACATTCACGTAAATGTTGAGTAAATTTTGATCGTCTGTGATCAGAAATACATTATTACAAGTGATAACGGTGACTGAGCAAATCGCTTATCATTTGTGAAAACGAACACGCAGTTAGTTGCACACAATAGCAATAGCACATTAATGAAAACTTGATCGTCCCCTGGTTGTACAAAAGCCCAATGGGATTTCCTGAGGAAGACCTTTTGAAACAGTCGGGGTGGATAGCGGGAGCTAAACTTTATACTCGGATTAGGGTCGCTCCCATCCCTTTCGCCAACCACCACGACCTCTTTATCGCCAACTCTACAGACATTACGAAAATAACGTCCCACTTAAATGAAATCATCAATAAGGCAGACTCTGCATTGTTCAGCAAACCGAAATTACACAACTTTGTACCGTCCGGCGACGGTGTACACCGTTAGATTCTGATTTATAGTTACTATTTCACAGAAGCAATAAAAAAATATCTATTCTTTAAACTTCACTACAGACAAAACAGCTAAAACAGCTAAAACTCATTAAATAGCAATCAACGAATTTTGAACGAAGTTAGCCTACCAGTTTTCATTACATCATATTAAAACTTTGTATTTGTATGTAACTTTTATGACACCTTAATATAAATTCTTATCTATATAAATAAAACTGAAAGTCTGAGGATTTATAGGTACTGAATACAAATCCATACCGTTACACCGATTGCCACCAAATTTTGCACAGGTAACCTTTGACACAAAGCAAAAAATACTGTCTAACTTGTAATTTGATATTTTCCGCCGTTCGTACGATTTAGGCCCTTTTAATTATGGCTTTTCGTTGACGCGTATAAAGATGTCAAGAACACCATGGAGACCAGAATTAATTACCATAGTAACAAGTAAATAAACAAATGACATTTAGCGGCATCGGAACTGTACCTTTATCCGTTCCTGCAGTTTTTAATATGCGATTGTATCGATATATTTTGTAATTTTGTATACAGATACGTCTATATATTTTGTAATTGTCTTAAACGATTATAAAATTTATGTTTGTACGTATTTCTGATGATGCAATGAATAAGTAATGAAATATGTTAAAAAATCGGTATGGAGAACCATACATGACTTCCATATTCTAAGATTTATATTTAAAATCATTTTCAAAATGACATATTACCATAGAAACTACTTCTTTCTACTTACTGCTTTAGCCTTAACCACAGTACTGTGGTCACTAACGTATACCACCTCACGTTATCGCACTTGATTTTCACTGATGATGGAAGTCGATGGCATTGCCGAAACGTCTGTTTTTGTAGAAAACATCGGACTACAGCCAAATATCCCGGGAAGGAATTTTAACAAAAACTACTTCTTTGTTGCCGATAACGTTGTACACATATATAAGTCAGTGGCGAAGTTACATGGAGGCAATTGAGGCAATGCCTACCCTAAAAAATTCTGTAGAATAAAAATTATAAATACGTATGAACTACATAACGTAAAGATTATACATTGTTACTGCGACTGTCAAATTTATTAAACCGAAACGTGCTTTATTGAGCGACCGCTAGATGCTGACAGGTGAGATTCGGCATAGCTCGTTTAAAGCGAATGAGGCAACCTGAACTTGCCTCAGCGTTTTTTGTACACATCGTATGTAAGCAATGTAGTGGTGTGATAGGGAAGTGAAGGGAGGGGGGATTGTCCCGCGCTGTACACATAGAGCGTTGAGGCATGCCTCACTTCTGTGGTCCAAACAGTTAAGTTAAAGCGCCTGTGTTGTTTTAAGTGTGTTTATTTTATGCGGTTATTAAAAGTGTCACTGTTATTCCGCTGAACTAACAGATGATCAAGATTGTTATTTGAATTATTTGTAACATTAAACATATATATAGAAACTAATCAAGTTTAAAAATTTGAAGTTCAATCAGTTGTATTATTGTGTATGACTAATACAAGGATTGTTCAATAGAAACACGTATAGAGCTGTAAAGCATTTTTTATTCAACGATTTTAAAAGAAGTCTCCAATAACATTAAGACATGAGTTCCACTGTTGCGCTAACCTGTAGATTCCCTGCTAGTAAAATCCTTACGGCTGTTTGTGGAACCATTCGGTTACAGCAAACTCTGCCTCAGCGTCCGATTTGAACCACCGTCCTTTTAGTGATTCCTTAAAAAAAATTTAAGATAAGACTATTGCCTACCCATTCAATAACTACTAGCTTCGCCACTGATATATATATAAAAAATATGCATAACATTAATGGGTTGTATAAGTTAATGATTGATCTCCATTAAGTAGTGCTCAAGTTTCCAAAGTTTTAATATTATGATGTCCGTAATTAAAACATCAGAGCAGGTATAGTGTGTATGAGGGTACACCGTGCACAAAAATTTTCAACATTTCCTATTGAGCGTTGCTTAGAGTAAAGCTGCGAATCTACAGTGTACGTTTCACAGAACAAACACGCGAAAAAGAAGGAGCACTCCGAAGTCACTCATGGACCTTCAGCATCTTGCAGAGGGTTCATTCCCTAAACACGAAAAGTCTGTCTATGAATCGTTCCTCTGTAAACACGTGCAGTTACACTGCCCAGCGATCCACAGGAAGCAAATCGCTATCCACGCTGGACGCTTTTTCGGCTTGCACGCTTTATGTTGGTATGGGTTTCGGCACTTACCATTTAAAAACCGTGCAAATGTAAGAAAATAAACATGAGTGAGGCCAGAAATAACGCGAATTGTGTGTGTGTGTGTGTGTGTGTGTGTGTGTGTGTGTGTGTGTGTGTGTGTGTGTGTGTGTGTGTGTGTGTGTGTGTGTGTGTGTGTGTGTGTGTGTGTGTGTGTGTGTGTGTGTGTGTGTGTGTGTGTGTGTGTGTGTGTGTGTGTGTGTGTGTGTGTGTGTGTGTGTGTGTTCCCTGCCTTTTTATTGCGGTAGTCATAATAATAAAATGGAAACGTAAACATTACATAACTGAGATATGCTTGCCTGCCACGAATGATATTGATGTTTGTAACAAAATTTTCTGTTTGTACATTTTGAGTGTAAATTAATCCATTATACTATTAACTCATACATGATTTACATTAAAATGAAAAATTATAATTTTATTGCCTGGCAACAAAATTATTTTATTTTTAACAATTACCATTGTTTCAAAAAGTTTAAATGAATTTTCAAGTACTTTACTGTTGTTAAAACGTAAAAGGTTGCAGGTAAACTACCCCTTCTCCTTAACCGATATTCACCAAAATCGAAAGTCCTTGAGATCTCTACAATTTAGGGACGTATGCAAAACATTATTTGATTCTGTTTGAATTTGCGGCTGTTATCGTTTGCCATAGAAAATTACCCTTGATAAAAAAACGTTGCAGGTAAACTACCCCTTCCCCTTAACCGATCTTCACCAAAAACAATAGGTCTTGAGTACTCTACAAATTAGGGCTGTATGCAAAACATGATTTGATTCTGTTTGAATTTGCGGCTGTTATCGTTTGCCATAGAAAATACCCTTGTTAAAAAAACGTTACAGGTAAACTACCCCTTTCCCTTAACCGATCTTCACCAAAAACAACAGATCTTGAGAACTCTACAATTTAGGGGTGTATGCAAATAATCTTTTGATTCTGTTTGAATTTGCGGCTGTTATCGTTTGCCATAGTAAATACCCTTGTTAAAACATAAAACGTTGCTGGTAAACTACCCCTTTTCCTTAACCGATCTTCACCAAAAACAATAGGTCTTGAGAACTCCATAACTCAGGGCTGTATGCGAAACATTATTTGATTCTGTTTGAATTTGCGGCTGTTATCGTTTGCCAAAAAAAATTACCCTTGTTAAAAAAAACCGTTGCTGGTAAACTACCCCTTTCCCTCAACCGATCTTCACCAAAAACAATAGGTCGTGAGTACTCTACAAATCAGGGCTGTATGCAAAAAATTATTTGATTCTGTTTGAATTTGCGGCAGTTATCGTTTGCCATAGAAAAAAAATCTATAGACACACAGACACACAGACAGACAGACACACACACAGACACTTTTCGGAAAACGACTTTTTTTCATGTTTTGAGTGTAGTAGAATCTGAATCTGCAATAATCTCGAACACGATTTTTTTTGCCATCACCATACTTCCATTTCCTTAAGGAATATGGAAGTAATACTACTACTAAAGATACACCATGGAGACCAGAATTAATTGCCATAGTAACAAGTAAATAAACAAAAGCTATTTAGCGGCATGGGATCAGTACATTTATCCATTCCTGCAGTACACTTTCGATGTTTTAAATAATATGGGATTGTATCGATATATTACGATGTGGAAAAGAAGAAGTGTACTAATTGTAAATTGTCCTATTACTTAATGCAAAGCGAAAATACGTGTTGTTCTCATTTTAGAGGTTAGATGACAACGGTTTTGGTTTTTAGTTTACTGCTAAATAAATAAAAGCCATGATTGAGGAAAACATAACGTTTAATGTGTTATACAATGCTTCCAGCACAGTAACATTAAAATAAAGAATTTAGCATTTTTTATTTAACACGTACTTTATAAATACCGGTATCTCCAAAGGCTTTGTAAACGGGTACTTTTAAATCTCCAAAGGCTGTTGCACCAACATAATAATTTAGTACAAGTTAAAATGGTACAAGTGTTGAAAACAGCTTTGGAGAGAATTTGACTAATGAGAACAAAATTGTTATACGAGCTGACAGAACGCCACATAGACATAGACAATAAAAATTATAGTAAAATACTTACTAAAAGTCAGATATTCACGTACGAAGCCGCGGGTAACAGCTATTTCAAAAATAATTCTCTGCCATAAATTAATGCCCTGCATTAAATATGCCGTGTTCAAGTATCAAATATGATAAATTAATTTTTTTTATAATTCTAATAACACACTAAATTTTTGAACAAACTAATTTCTAGATTCCAAATAAAATATAGAAAAAGGCGTTCCTAAACTAGTTTATTAATTAGGTTTAATTAACGAAAAACTTATTGAATATCGGTTTGTAGGAAGACCTATAAACGCATTCAGTGAACCGTTCAGAGTAAGAATAAAGTGATGATGGGTCGCAAGTGGTGACGTTACACTGGTGTCATGATTTTAGTACAGACGAAGAACGAAAGGAAGAAATGCTAGAGAATGTGTGAGGATGATATAGAGGGAAAGAAATATAAAATACAAAAATCTGAAATAGAGATCATGGAAAGATTGAAAAGAACGGAGACCGACTGGCTAGACATCTAATCGTAAAAACAGTCATATAAGACTGATACAACACAAGATAAATGATACATGAACATTTCAGCCATTTTGACTTCAGCCCTTTATTAACATTTTCGTAATTTACATAACATTCTTAACACAGCAAGCATAATGTAACAAAACGTAATATTTTTACAGCGCAACGTTTAGAAGTTAAAATATTTATCAAAACTTTATCGCCAATAATTTTCCTAACATTTAATTAACCGTCTCGTAAATTTACTTTATATTTCTTCCAGATTAACTTAGTTTCTCAGCGGACACATTACTGAGAAACTTTTAAAACATTCTTGAAAACTTTATCAATGAGAATCCTTCATTCATTTTGGAAGATTATTTTCAGAATTAACTTATCACGTTTTTGCGTAGTATCTTTTTAGTATCTTTTCGTACTATCTTTCGCTTATAAATTTATAAATGTGGAGGTAATAGGACTTTCATAATGTATGTCTTTGTGAGATATGAATACTGCTAAAACTCTTGTGTTGATTATGGTTAGATATTTTAAAAAAATATTTTGTAGGTATTCCTTCAAACAGTATAGCGTCAATGTGTATGTATTTAAGCTATTTCCTGTATATCAATTTACAACAAACAGGATAATGTTGACATTACTCTAGGAGACATTGCAGGAATTCTACAAACACATTGATAGATATTTTTTTGTTAACTTGCTACAGTTTGTTTTCTTGTTATGTTAAATTATTAATGGTATTATAATGGTATATCAAACATCTTATATGGCTGCCGATCTGTGTGCCCATCAGTGGTCACTGCCACTTTTTCTATAGAAAATTAAATCGTATATAGATTCCTTAGGCTTTCACGGCCGGTGTCATTTGAATTATGCATGATATCCGGACTGTTTGGCCGTGGTCCCTGGTTTAAAACAAAACCAAACGTTTCGGCAGCTCCACTGGCTGCCATCATCAGTGGTATAAAATTTCTGCACTTTGGGTGTCTACGTGCAGGCCCACAGTACTGTGGTATAGACTGTTTTAAACCAGGGACCACGGCCAAACAGCCCGGATATCATGCATAATTCAAAAAATCGTATATAGGTTGGGATATACCGTTAGTTAGTTGGTAACAAAGAGTCAGAATACCCTTTGTTAGCTGTAGTATTGTTAAACGATTTTGGAAATGTTTATCTGTGTTTAAGACAAAATGTTTATTGTTCCAAAAATATTGTGCCGTTTATTTATTTAAATTTGTTTAACTGTTAATTTTTTTTTTTTTTACTTTATGCTTTAAATATATAGTCTTTCCAGTTGTTAATAACTATGTCATTTCTGGCAAACGTTTATCAGTGCCATTATTAATGGTCGTCAAATCATACATCTGTCCGTGAATTATGATATATGTTGCTAAAATAAATTTACAAATATTTTGTTCTTTTAAATGTTTCAGCGTATTCAATGTAACGTTTCATAATTGTTTTTTTGTTTGACATGCATAACATTACTGCAGTCTTTCCACTTAATTCTGATTAACATTCAGTAACATCAATAGCATTATTATAATAATGTCTCATGTTGAAAATTTAATTTTCATTGCAAAATTTGTATGAAAAATTAAATTACCTAAAATATAATTTATTACTTCCATGTTCCATAAGGAAATGGAAGTATGGTCGTGCCAAAAAAAATCGTGTTCGAGATAACGGCAGATTCTGATTGTACTACCATCAAAACTTGACAAAAAGTCGTTTTTCGAAAAGTGTCTATGTAGAATTGTTTCTATGGCAAACGATAACAGCCGCAAATTCAAACAGAATCAAATAATGTTTGCATACAGTCCTGAATTGTAGAGGACTCAAGGTCTATTGTTTTTGGTGAAGATCAGTTAAGGGAAAGGGGTAGTTTACCTGCAACGTTTTACGTTTTAACAAGAGTAAAGTGCTTAATTTTGATAAATAAAGTATCCTGAAAAGAAGGTCATAATAATCCACTGTAGAAAGATAGATGAAATATCTATAAATGAAAAGGGTAGTTGAAAGAGGAGGGGGTAATTTTTTTGATAAATTAAAATGGTAGTTGACGATGGAGGAGGTAAATTTTTATAAGTTTTATATGTGTACTACTTTATTGACAACAAAGAAGTAGTTTCTATGGAAACATTTCATTTAACTTTAATAAAACTCTATATTTTTTCATTTTAATTTAAAACATGTATGAGAGAAAATATATCGTTCGTGGCAGGCAAGCATATCTCAATTATGTAATGTTTACGTTTCCATTTTATTATTATGATTACCGCAATAAAAAGGCAAGCAAGACACACACACACACACACACACACACACACAATTCGCGTTATTTCTGGCCTCACTCGTGTTTATTTTCTTACATTTGCACGCTTTTTAAATGGAAAATGCCGAAACCCACACCAACACAGCGCGTGCAAGCCGAAAAAGTGTCCAGCGTGGATAGCGATTTGCTTCCTGTGGATCGCTGGGCAGTGTAACTGCACGTGTTTACAGAGGAACGGTTCATAGACAGACTTTTCGTCTTTAAGGAGTGAACCCTCTGCAAGATGCTCAGGGTCCATGAGTGACTTCGGAGCGCTTCGGAGGAGGGATGATTATCTGCGTAGTTCGGTTTCTTTATAAGAATAAAGTAAGCCTACCTAAATTTATGGATAAAGTGACTGAATATAACATTATATTAAACGACTACCCCATAATAACAAAAATATCTATAAATAGTGAAATTAGTTTGAGGGTGGGTGAGATTTTTTAGAAATTACCGAACCGAATTCAAGTAAATTATTTTAAACATAAATCTTACAACATGGAAGTCATGTACACTGTATGGTTCTCCATACCGATTTTTTTTTATGTCATCTGCTGCTGCTATTGTTTTGAGGCAAGAGTCAAACGTCACAAAAGGAAAATGCAACTCCTTTGCGATAAATTTTAATAGTAGGTAATAATTATAGATAAATTTTTTTATATAAACAGACACACATGGTTTCTTCCTTTCTTTTGTACTTACATCTGCGGTTTTTTTCTAAAGTTAATTAAAATTGTTAAAATTGAAATAATTGTGAAGAACTGAGTTTTTACATCTTTTCAGAGATTTTTTGAAATTTCATAGTTAAGTCCGAATCAATCGAATTTATGAATTTATGTACAAAGGAGGAAACGAAAGTTTACTGAACCAATCCTCCGCATAATCTCTTTCCTTACATTACAGTTCGGCTTGTAACATCTTCTTAGTTGAGGATAACAATAGCGGTAACAAACTATCGTGCAGAAACGTCGTGTCTAAGTATGGTTGTAAGCTGGCATTAATAATTAATTTATAATCATGCCAATGGCGACGTTAAAGAAGTAAAGAAGATGTCTTAAGACAGACTTGGAGAATCGCCAGTTGGTACATAGCCAGCTGAAACCTCAGCAAAGTTCTTTTCTTTATATCTCTTTCGTCACGCCGAGCTTAATAATTTTTTGCACACCTGTTCTGTACATTCCTGCATTTAAAAAACTTCAATACTCTATACACTTCTAAACACTCCACATTCTTATATTAGGGCGCTCCGCCTCCTCTCCTCCTATAGGTATCAAGCAACAAGTTAGGGGCCTACCTATTGCATTCTGTGTGTGTGAGGCATTCTGAAGCGTATTCATAACTAAGATATTGTGCTATTACTTTTCTCTTGTATAACTGTAGACAACTGACACTATGCAAAATCACAAACATGATACCCACCCCCAAAGAATGCTTGTCCAGGAACACCAGTGCCTAGGCCACTACCAACTCCAAATTGCCAGCGTTTCACGAAGGCAGTCTTGATGTGAGTAACCAAACAGTTAAAGTTGGTTCTGATGAGCTTGAACAAAATTAACATAATGTTGCTCGGCGTGAACTGACAACAACATAAGTCCTGTCAGCCACACATTTCATTTTAGCAAAGGTTTCTGTCGCTTTCCATAACCATAAAGAAAATTTGAAAGTCTGTCGGCGAATAGCTGTCCAGGTACTGCACAGCGCTGACGTATTGAGCATGCTTCAAGGAAAAAGTTGATGAAAATGGTGAAACTCTTTAAAAACGGTGAATATCATACGCTTCCCTTTCCTCTGCGAAAAGATTTCTTTGTTCTTTTCCTTATCACATTGTTTCATTAATCAAAGACTTAGCAACAGTTTGTTCATCTGGTTCAGGCAGAGTAATTAAAAACCTGTACATTGGAAGGTATAGTGCGAGATTCATTTCTGTCATCGAACGATCTTGAGTTTCTTCGCCGAAAGCAATGTAGCGCATCATGAAAGAAATATGTTGTTTGCAGACAGCCAAAACTGTCATTTACTGACATTATATTCAGTAGCTACCCTAATAATAGTGAACTAAGATTAAAACTATTATTATAATCTTTAAAATAAATAAGTAATATCATGTTTCATCATTTGTGACACTCTGTACATTACAAAACTCAAGAAGGGAAGAAGAAATCTAACTGACTACCGAGTAATTTCATACCTATACAGAGAATTATGCCTTACTATAGTCTGTCTTGATAATTGAAACGATTAGTAAACTAAAAAAATCAAACATGAACTCACTAGACAGATGTCCAAAACAAAACTCACTAGAAAACAGGAGTGCGTTCAAAAATGAAGACAAGCGTGAGAATAAATACGCTACTACTAATCATTATCGACATACTGCCCCAAAAATAATTGAGCTATTTAAAGACACGAGTATCCAACAAACAAATGCTTATTACCTGCAACTTATCTATGAAGCTAGCTACTGCAGATTAGCTACAGACACTCTCTACAACAAACATTAATTTATTGATTAAAAATGCACACAAAAAAAGAATATCTGGAATCTGAAAAATAACAAGTAGGGCCTGTGTAAACACAATATCAATAACAAGCTAATTACACAACATATAAAACTCAGAAACTTTATTTATTCAAAATTTTTAATATTTTCAATCATAACTCTAATAAGAAAAAACTCTGGCGACTGCAATTTCAAAATAACCAACTAAACACGTAATTATGTAGGCTATAGAAATTAATTTTACAAAAATTTAAATAATTTAAGTCAAATATAAATCAGTTATTAGTTAATACATAGGCTCAGATTATGCGTAACGATTGAGTCTTTGAAACGTACGTTAGAGCATATAATTTTATCACTTGCATTGGAAAATAAAAGTTTGTATTTTATTATCATAATATAACAAAAAAGGATCCATTTTAGTGTGTGTCCTATCTCTCTGCCTCCGTCTGTCTCTGCCTGCCTGCCTGTCTTCCTCTCTCTCTCTCTCTCTCTCTCTCTCTCTCTCTCTCTCTCTCTCTCTCTCTCTCTCGTATAATGTATACATGTTAAAATAATATTCTTTCAGAGGAGTAATTCTTCCCTCGGGAAAAGAAAACTGTATCAAGTTTTGTGTGTGTGTGTGCGCGCGCGCGCGCGCGTGTCTGTGTGTTGCACACAGATTGTAGTAACACGTAATATGTAACCCCAAACACAAACTCGTAGACTTACAAGTAAACATTATGTGCTGATGGACTTTCATGATAAACATTTCATCAGTAGACGTAATGTAGTTGACCAAATGTCTTTAGACTTGAACTTTTAGACATTATGTGATTATTTTCTTGGACCTATTGACTGTGTGCCGTGTAGAGGTCTCCGGACCCTGAGCCCTCGTGCAATCATCTATCCACGCATGTGACGCATTTTACATGTGGAGTTGATTAACATTATGCCGCTATAATTATGCCGCTATATGATTGATTGACCACACCATACCGCTAGGTACGATTAAGTAATTCTGATTGAATCTGCAAAAGTACTTACCAAACTCCTTTGGTAAATCCTTATGTTTACGATTCTCTCTCTCTCTCTCTCTCTCTCTCTCTCTCTCTCTCTCTCTCTCTCTCTCTCTCTCTCTCTCTCTCTCTCTCTAGGTTAGCAGCCCATAGGCTGGTTGGCAGCAGCTCGCCATTCTTCACGCTCCTCTGGTTTTCTTTTCAACTCACAGTATTATGTGCAGTTCATATCGACCATAAGCTGTTTCATGTAGTCTAAACAGGGTCGTCCTCTGTGATTCTCCCTTCAATTGTTCCTTCTATTATTCTCTTAACCAACCCATTGTGTCGTAGTATATGCCCTATAAAATTAGCTTTTCTGCCTTTTAAATTTCGTAGAAAGATCTCCTCCTCAGCTCTTCTAAAGACTTCCTCAGTCGTTATCTTCTCCCTCCAGCTTATCTTGAATATTCTTCTGTAGCACCAGGTCTCAAATGCTTTCAAAAGTCTTTTCTTGTCACTTTCTCCAATTGTCCAAGATTCACTCCCATATAGGGCAACACTTCACACGTATGTCCTTACTAGATATGTTTACGATTAATACTTGATAAAGATCAGAAAATGAAACATGTTATAAGAGACTTTGCAATTTCAACAACATAGGATGCTGAAACTTACGTTTTACCATAAATCAAGATTTGCTAGTTTTGTGCGGCTGTTATATTGACATATGCACTTAGTTTTAGAGTAAATATTTAGTAAGTTTAAAAATAGCAAAATTTATTTAAGAAATTAATATAAATTAAGTAAAAATAATCTTTAACCATATGAACGATCACTGCAGTAGTTCCTCACCACATTAGATAATAGCTTTAACTGCATTTTTAATTCATGCAAACGCGATTATGAACGTGTGTGCTAAAATTTAATAAATTGTTTTACATTATTACATAAAATAGTAATTACGTCAGCAATTGGTAATTTTTATATTTTCAGTACAATGGATAAAACATCGCTAATGAGAGATCTAAATTACATTACACAACGGAATCCCAAACTAACAAAATTTGTTGTTATTTTATCGGAAATTCGTTAAGAGTTTACCACGTACTTCGTGCACGCAAAATTCAAGTCCATTATGTTATTAATATTGTTTGACCCATGATATAGGCCTACAGCACATTAGTGGACACTAATAACATATGGAAATATGTAATAGTTTAGTAGTCGCTTTACTTGCACTGCTAAAATAACATGAGATATTAACGTATGCTAATGTATGTCAATTCGTTGCTGTGGGCAGAGACAGTAGCGGCACTACAGAGACTGTAATGGATGTTTTTCAACAAAAACTAAATTAACTGTAATAAATTAGGTGGAAATAAGTTTAGATTACCGACAACGTTCTCACTCACACGCTATTATTTTTATTTTCTGTTTTAGACATCAACGACTGCTCAAGCCACAAACAATGACGGCCTAACCAAACAACAGCTGGACTTGATTCACCAAATAATGCAACAGACACAACAACAAGCAGCTGCAGCACAACAACAAAAACAACAACAGAACAACGCAAACAACAACAACAATAGCAATAGTAACACCACTAGCAACAGTTCAAGCAGCATAGCCAAAACAACGACGGTATCTACCTCCACATCGGCGACAACGGCCAAGTCAAAGGCTTGGACAGTTCAGGTATGGCTACTAACTTATTTGTCCTTCATTCCTTTCCTCGCATCAGATTACATGACATTAAATTCTAATGATTTGGATTGAAATTAATTTGTCTCGGAAAACCAACGGTATTATAACGGACCGTTGTGTGGAGGTTCTTAAATTAAATCTTAAAGATGTAAAAGGAAATGTAAGAATACAAACTACCAATCCGCAGAAAACTAATTATTACGATACTTTTTTTAAGAAATTTTCAACATCCAATAAACGCCAGAAAGAAAAATTAATTACAGTGAATAAACCGACCCAATAATGACGTGCAAGCTGTCTTATGCGGAATTAGTATAAATAATCTACTCTTGGAGAATACAATAATAATACTACAATGGTATACAGGCACTTAGAGAACTGAACATCGTAGGCCGTGTTTGGGAGTTGTTTTTATTGTTTTTACTTAGATAGTCCGATAAGACAAATTGTAGCGTAATTGAAGAACACTAAAAATTAGCACGATCTTTTCTTTCAGAATTATCCACAGTTCCTTCTATAGCGGAATATAGCAATTCAATAAGCCAGACAAAGACATCAGCTGTTTTGTTATTTTTGTTCTGGAAACAAACTACGTCATACGGACAGAGTCACAATGTACTTTTAAAGTATTTCAAAGATTCGTTAGTCTTTTCAACTAAATAATGAGTGTGTTCACTGTTATTTCTTTTCTTGCTGGTAACATGTGTGGCTGTGAGAATTGGATATTATATAGTCGCTATGGAAAATCTTAATAGAAAATCTCCAGCTGCCGTGTGCTTTGTTTACTGATCCAAAATTGTAAATATATATATATATATGTTTTCAGGCTTTTTCCATCGGCGTCCCGTTGATGAAATTGTAGAGTATACGTGCTACAGGTCTGTGATCCAATTCTTCCTCTTAGAATCGTTTTACACGATTCCCTCTGAATATTCTATCAGTTACAGATGGAGACCTTGTCGTCATCAGCGGTGAGGATGACTGCCGCAGTCGCAGCCGAAACCTCTGAAGCAAGAGGAAGCAATTGGACTACAATTCTACAGCCCAGTATACTTTACATTTTGATCACTTGTAAATAGACTACTCTCACACTATGCTACAATAAACATGCAGGGGAAAACTTACCTGAATAATGTTTGGGGATAATAATTGATTACAGAAATTTACTACTGCCTGCATTTCTTTCACGTATGCTGTTAAATTGCAACACAGTTTATGGCCCCACATTCGTCAGACAGGTTAAACATCTTACTAAAGATTTATATTATATTTTGTTTATAATAGTGTAATTTTTCTTGTACATGTATAGGAAAAGGGGTTGGGGGGGGTCAAACCCCGTCCCGAAATTTTCCAATTGACTAAAACCCGTAATATTGTGCATGTTATTTTTCAGTTAAGGAAGGTCTAAATACTGTTTATAACAAGCAGGTTACATGAAATTGTCAGTGTCTGCATAAATGGTGTTATGAGATGGGTGATGACAATAACCATTTATTTATCGTGAAAATTTTAAACGTGCGTTGTTTAAATATTTTTTAATTTGAGTTTTACGAGATAGTGATAATTGAAGGAAATAAGTTAGTTTATTTATGTTTTTACATGTAACGAACAGGAACAATTTATCAAGAAACAAATATTTAATGGCATTATATATTTGAATAAAAATTGGCAAGCTTAAAGATATTAAGTTCAGCTCTGATTATTTGTTATTAAGGTATTTGTAAAAATTTTACAAAATTCGTATCTGCAAAAGTATAGAAATGCTGTATAGAATTTACAGTATCGTAAACTAAATAAATACTTATACTTTCCAGGATCTTCGAAATTTACTCTTACGAAACAACAAATGTTCAATATTGTTTGAACTTTTGTCTACTGTTGTATTAGACTGTGGTCTTGTCTTGTTGAAACCAAGCGTTTCGGTCTCACCGACGGAGGCCATCTTCAATGGTAAAAAGCACGTGGCAGATGTCCGCCTACAAACCTCAGTATTGAGAGAAACTATGTTTTTAGTTCAGTACATGGTTTGCCTCAGTACTGAGGTTGTTAGGCAAATATTTGCCAGTGAACATGGTCTCCGTTGGTGATGCCGAAACGTTTGGTTTCAACAACACAAGACCACAGCCTAACAGCCCGGCATACAACCGTCCAGACAATATTGACGCCGGGTCAACAACACAAGACCACAGCCTAACAGCCCGGCATACAACCGTCCAGACAATATTGACGCCGGGTCAACAGCACAAGACCACAGCCTAACAGCCCGGCATACAACCGTCCAGACAATATTGACGCCGGGTCAAGAGCACAAGACCACAGCCTAACAGCCCGGCATACAACCGTCCAGACAATATTGACGCCGGGTCAACAGCACAAGACCACAGCCTAACAGCCCGGCATACAACCGTCCAGACAATATTGACGCCGGGTCAACAGCACAAGACCACAGCCTAACAGCCCGGCATACAACCGTCCAGACAATATTGACGCCGGGTCAACAACACAAGACCACAGCCTAACAGCCCGGCATACAACCGTCCAGACAATATTGACGCCGGGTCAACAGCACAAGACCACAGCCTAACAGCCCGGCATACAACCGTCCAGACAATATTGACGCCGGGTCAACAGCACAAGACCACAGCCTAACAGCCCGGCATACAACCGTCCAGACAATATTGACGCCGGGTCAACAGCACAAGACCACAGCCTAACAGCCCGGCATACAACCGTCCAGACAATATTGACGCCGGGTCAACAACACGAGACCACAGCCTAACAGCCCGGCATACAACCGTCCAGACAATATTGACGCCGGGTCAACAGCACAAGACCACAGCCTAACAGCCCGGCATACAACCGTCCAGACAATATTGACGCCGGGTCAACAGCACAAGACCACAGCCTAACAGCCCGGCATACAACCGTCCAGACAATATTGACGCCGGGTCAACAGCACAAGACCACAGCCTAACAGCCCGGCATACAACCGTCCAGACAATATTGACGCCGGGTCAACAGCACAAGACCACAGCCTAACAGCCCGGCATACAACCGTCCAGACAATATTGACGCCGGGTCAACAGCACAAGACCACAGCCTAACAGCCCGGCATACAACCGTCCAGACAATATTGACGCCGGCCGTGAAAGCCTAAAAACTTTTTAACAAATATTCAAATTCGTGGTAAAAATTTCCTTTCTTAAGATTACGTAAGAAATTTCCACGTTATTTCGCCAATGAATAGATTTGCTTCTTACCGTGCACAAAAGTTTTTAAAAGAGAGGTCGCGTGTAATATTAAGTAAAACCTGGCTAATCAACAGTATGTCGTGACCGATTGGGATAGTCCCAGCAACACAATACAGATTATGTATTGGAACTAATTTTCTGTAAAGCAAGAGTCAGGTGGAAACTTTTTATTGTATTTCATAAATTTTAAATGCCTGAACTTAATGGAGAAACAAACAGGTATAAAACATATAATTTTACGTCTTTTCGAAAATAAGTTACGAATAGTAAAACTGCCAGCACGTATACAGGCTACATTTAATTGAGGATAGGTCGTTACCTAATATACGGGCCTACTCCAACAAAGGTTCCTTTACGAATACTGAATAAGTATTTTCTCTATGACGGTTTTATTCATAAATTTAAAATGTTTTGTATGATTATGGTTTCGTGCAATTAATAAATCCAATCAAGTATTATTAAATATCTGATTGAACTATATTACAGTTAGTTTACTTTGTCTGATAAAGTTTTTAATAATCTCGGATTACAAACATCCAGTATCGCGACAGGCTAATTTAATAGGTACGTATAAAGCGGATCTGTATTCTCAAAATCAATCAATTAAGCAAATAAAACTTTTTAATTACAAAATGCATTGATAAATAACCCTCTATACAACAAGTACATTAATGAATTATTTTTTTGTAGAGATTTATGCGTACAGTTCCACATATATAATTCATTTCCGGTCTGCTGAATAGTGAGTACTATGTATCATTTTACTTTCATTTGATACGACAAGTATTGTCAAATATGTGCCATCACCTGTCAATCAACCAGTTTTCTCATTATCTCAAGTAGGACATGTGAGACTACAGCGGTCGCTGCCTATAACAAGTTTACTTTTAATTACATTACTGACATGATTTAACCCCCTTTTAATTTGCACCCTCTTAAAGTAGATAAGTACCTATACCGTAATATAGATTGTAAATAATAATTCAATTGTGTGTGTGTGTGTGTGTGTGTGTGTGTGTGTGTGTGTGTGTGTGTGTGTGTGTGTGTGTGTGTGTGTGTGTGTGTGTGTGTGTGTGTGTGTGTGTGTCAATTTGGTGCTTACAATATCAATTTCAGAAACAAATTAAAGTGAAATGCTTATTTATTTACCGAGAGATGCCATATCTAATAACAAACTAGGTGAGTGTGTGCGTGTATTGTAGTCAGGCCCCAATGTAAACACGGACCAGTGACGGAGATAGCGTGAAGCTGGAAACATAGTACTGATGAAACGAAACATTATTATGTTGCAATTTTTGTAATAGTTGAAATTCCGGTTACAAAACCACTTAACATAAATATTTGTCTCATATCATTTGAAATCGTTAAGGAATTGTAAGAAGGGTAACGGGTGGGGGGGGTGAACAGATGCGACTACATTAGACTGCTATCCCCGCCGAAATGTGGGAAAATGTCGGCCAACACAAGCAGCAGGACACCGGCTCCAGCCGATTATTTATCTTTCATTGTTGTGTTTACGTCATCAAATAGGGGGAGGGGAAAGGGTTGTTCGGTCACCATTAATCATCCCCAAACAGGTTCTAACTGTACTGTTCTTATAATTTTATGTGCACATTTCGCCATGTTTTGTTAATTGGCTAACGATAAAATTTATGCATTATTTCTTCAAAGCAAATACTGCAATGTCAAGGAAAGTCGTCTTCAATTTTAGCTATCTTGACACAGAACCGATTTCCCATAAGATGGTCTGTTTACTAAAACAATTCAATTCAAAGACAGTGCTCTTGAAACCGGAATTAGTGTTGTGGACGACTTTTGTTAGAAAACCCTTATAACTGCGAATGAGGCCACGCTAAACGTTAATGCTCCGAATGTAATATACTTGTTTCTAATCCGATGAATTCGGAGAAGAAATCTCTCATATCATCTGGTAAATTATGTATTACGGAATTACAGAATTCAATAAGATAATTATGATTGTCAGTAAGCGTGAAAGAGGATATTAGAAAATTCATAAAAACGACACGAAAACAAGAAAGTATAGTCAACGCTGTCAGTCTCCTAATTCTATAAGGTGACTATATTTGTTACAATGTTAATTATTATAAAGACGGTAATGAGAAAAAGGATCATAATACTGAATAGCAACCGTGATGATGATGATGATGATGATGATGATGGTGGTGGTGGTGGTGATGATTGTGATTATGATGATGATGTTGATGATGATTATGGTGACGACGACGACGACAATGACGATGACAATGCCCAAAAAATTTTATAAAAAGTTTTTTCTTGGTAAGTTCATGTATGCTAATTAAAACTAGTACCCACTAACAAAAGTTAGCAAATCTGATCGCTGAAATGAACATTCCACGTCTCTTGAACTGTGTGCAACTGCAGGCCTACATAATATTACATTTCTTATAAGGTGTAGTAACAATGAGCTCGATTCCCGCACAGCCGTTTAACCTGTTCCAACGTTACATTTTCCGACCATTCGCGCACAGTCATTGATAAATGTTTATGGCACAAAAGTCTCATAAATATAACCATTCTGTAGCATCAGCCATTAATACCGCTGATAGCTTTGCTGCAACACGGATAAACACATACAAAATTTAGAAATGAGAGCGAGCGGGACACACATATACACAGTTCAAGTAATCTAATTTGTTAGTCAGCTTACGGGTTTGGTTTGTTTACACACTAGAACTCAACATGAACCAGAGTAATTGTGTTTGTTTACCGCTACAACAGATACAAATAAATTGCCCTAACTTCAGAGTTACGCATCGTTGTACCGTTGTCTCGTCGTACAAATTAAAATCAACTACAGTACTCTACTTGCGAACAGACTCCGTCTACAAAGTGCATACGTCGTAATTTAATACATCTTCAATAAACACAGTTCTTATCTAGTTGTTAAACTACGCATGAATTAATTCAGTATCTTCTGCTAGCCCCCAACAAATTGTCTCGGCAGGGTTCACAGTATCATGAAATTAAACAATATTATTACCAGTAATAACGTTATTCATCTTTTCATTTATCTCTTTTGCTTATGTTCTATCAAATCCTTTATCCGCTTCCACCATTCCTTATTATTTTCTATCATTTCTCAAATTTCTCTTGTGTTTTCCTAGTTTTATTTATTAATTTTTTCTATCATCTGCAGTCATCGATTCCTTTATCACCCGTCTTAAATTTTCTGTATCTCCCCATTTCTAGCGTGATTTTGGACAATCTACTGTGATCTATCCTTAAATACACCCATACCCCTCCAGTTGTCTACTTTATAATTAACGGCCTGATGACCCGACGTCCTCGAACTTGACAGATCCCGTTTGTCTTTCCGTTTTTTTTTTCTTAAATATATTATTTCTGCTATGTCCTTCTGCTGTCTGCTGTCTCAACTTGGTCTTCGGACTGCTTTAAACTCCCAAGTTTCACTGCTGAGTAGCAAAATAGATACCGTCATTTTATTATATAACAGCGTTTTAGTTTCTAATATCTCTGAATCGAGATAGTCTATATATTTGTGTGTTTTCTTATTTAATTAACTACTTAATTATACGAACTACTGTCCAAGCTAACTACCTCCTCATCTATTTTGCTATAATTTTTTAACATGTTTTAAAGTACTTATGTGTGATGCCTGTTTGTTCCAATATTAATAATTTTCTTAGGTAATCCTACATTTTAGGCCCCGCATTCACTGTGACTGACACGAGAAACCTTAAATAAAAGTTTTTATATTGCGCTCACTTGTTACAATGACTAACAGTCATCATTTTCTCTGACACAGTTTGTCTGCCACCAACAAAATCTATAAGCTTCAAAATGTTTTCTTCTGCCCTTCTCAAGATAAGATAACGGGAAAATTTTGTTTGATGTTAATTTATTTGCCTCATAAAGGGTAAAATCATACTTGTTACTAAATAGATTGACTTAGTTCCTTAATAGGATAGAGCCGTAACGTTTATGAAGAATTAAATCTTAGTGAAGCACATCCTTTGGTTGTTGATCAGACCCTCTACATTGCGTTGTAAAGTTGTAAAGAAATAATGTACGAGCTTGTACTTGTACTGAAGAAAATTTGGAACACGATTTTAACGGCGACGTCGTGGATTATTCGAGTTACTGCTTGTCGTAAAATTGTACTATCTTTCATTTTAAATTGTAAATCCAATTACTATTTCAATACTCATTTCGACGAAATAAACCCAAGATAGAAGGTTATTATCCTTTCTATTATAATTTTTTGATAACGTTTATAATTTCAAAAATCGTGAAATCGTTAGTTAAACAGCAACGTGTACAGGTTTTAAGTTGAAAGTCGTGAAGATTTGTTATTGATTTTTATAACTGGATTTATGACAAAAATCTCCAGATGTAACATTATAGTTGCATAAATAATTATTAAAAACATTTTGTAATCAAATGTTAAGAACTTGTTTAGAAAATTTGTTTTAAAGTTATTTTAAATTAAATAAGGTTATTAAGTCGTATTAGTTACGTTTCCTGCGCTTTCTCATAAACAAAATCTGATTCAGGTACATCTAAAAATTTAGTTTCTGTTATAATTACATTTATATATAAACTTCATATAACGATGTTTTGTTCGCGCTATAACTGTTTTACTGTAACAAATAATCGCACAAAAACTATTAGCCTGCTATTGACTTTGAAAATTTTAACAGATATGATAAATTTTTTATTACAGAGAAGCAATGGTACATTGTCATTTGTCTGTTTATGGGAACCAATTTTATGTCTTCTACAGTCAAATAAAACTACTATTTGAGTGTCACTGGGTTCATGTAATGTTTAAACTTCGTTTGGTGCTTCATGGAGCCCCAATCTTTCTATTTTATTTCTTTCTACTTACCGATGCTTTATTGGCACTGGATTGTATTCAGTGCGACTTCGATTAAAAATTTATAACGAAACAGGGAAAAGCAAGCTACCGTTCATCATTTCTCTTCAACACTATTTCGAAACTTTACAGTACAATATTCATTTAGTAGATTTTCCCTTTGTCTCTCTCCGTCACTTTTTCTCCCCCTCCAAACATATTCCCTCTCATCTTACCGCTCTCTAAGTCTGTAGCTCTGTATTTGTTTTCTTGATTGCAGTTTCATACATCATTACCATAACTTTTCCTTATTTCAACTAAAAACAGTCATATTCACATTAAAAATAAAAAATGTAAAAAGTAAAAAATGGCTTTTAAATCACTCGCTAAATAGTTATTTCACTTTGCAGTCGTGTGTGCCTGTATATGAAAACTAATGTGTAAAACACCACCCAGCCAAAACCTAAACAAAAAGTTTTCCACCAGCAACTCTGAAATATACTACGAATCGATAATGAACGGTACATAAATCAGGATTTGTAAAACGCCGCTTGGGAGAAGATTAAAACTGGTGTAATTTTAGAAAAGCCACAGTGACGGCATTTTTTAGGGCGCGGGGGTGGGATAGCGTTGAGGTCGGTGGTATATATGACCGTAACGAATGGGGGCGGCGTTAAAATGGGCCATTGCAATAACAGCAGGCATAAACTGCCCCACTGAGCCCAGGTGGTCATACAAAACTAATCTGTGAAAAATGGCGCACCGTTATTCAAAAAGAAACACTCTATGGAATGTTATACGATCCCACTTTGACTTTAAATTTGTGCAGATTTGTGGATTCCCAATGCTTTGATCATTCGCTTTGACAGTGTACGTGGAAAACCTGTAATTCTGTTCTGCTGCAAATGCTCTTTACATCATTAACAATTTTCATTATAATGAAACATTACAATAGTGTCTGGAACTAAAAACATGTGACTGAATAACTTACGGACGTCGACTAAACATCGACGTCCAGAAACCGTGATTGTGTCACGTTGATGGCGACTGTGCCTGGTCTGTTTCCCTTTCAATGCGACTCTCTACAGGTGTAACGATCTTGCTGCTAATATTGTTATCCGATCGTACATATATATATTCAAACCCTTTTTGCTACAGTCCGTTTCTTGATGTTCTTTATGTATATAATATATTTAATATTTATAATGAATAAACCATTGTGGTTCTCGAAATATGTTCCTAATAAGGAGAAAAAAAATATCTTGAGGTAGTTTCATTATAAATATTAAATATTATATATATATATATATCACGAAGCTAAAGATGTAAGTTTAAATGTAACTACGCATCATCATTTTATTTTATAACATTAAATGTAATTTATTATAAAATGAATTTGTTTTTTTTTTGTATTTCTATATTTTTTGCTAAACCTTGCTTAAGTCGTGATATAAAATTATATTTATCGTATCTTCCAGCTTCACTTTATTCATAATCATAGTTTTTCACCTTAATACATTTACGATATTATTCACTTTACACTATTTAACATAAATCCGATCCATTGGAAAGGAAAAAGTATTTAAAAACATAAATCAGTGATATGACATTATTTAGCGATAAAATTGGAAATATTGTCTGATGTTCTACTAAACATTTTGTGCTACATTTTTAGGTGTATTTTTATTTCATACCAAAATTTAATAACGTTTAATTGCAATAGACAAGGGTCTTTACAAAATATTTGTGTTAGCTAAATTATATATTCTTAGTATTGTTATTTTAATAAAAATTTTAAATCACGAATGATAGGATATTAGGAATTTACAATTTAAAATTATGTAAAAACATTTCACCATATTTCTACAACTAAACCTAAAGCAATGGATAAAAATGTATTTTTTTTCAGACTGAATTCTGTTAATCAATAATGCCAATTTCCTGTAATTAGTATTCTGAAAAGGAATTAATTTATTCAATTTTTTTTTTAAGTTTCTCTTAGTTATATAAAGAGAAACTTATTTGATAATATTTATTAATGTAAAGTACAACATTTTTTCTAAAAATGTTAAATCTACAAATAGTTTGTTTTTTTATACAAACTTTTCCAGTGAAATTAGTTAGTTAAATATTCTTAAACTATTTTCCTAATGAATGTCGCTTCATTACTGCGAGTAAACACCTCATCAGTCAATTAACAAACATTAGGCTGAATTTTTTCTCCACCGCAACCCTAAGTAAGATTGAGTAGGTCTCTAAGGGCTTCTGGAAATTCGTGTTGCCTCCATCTCAGGTGTCGAGAGTAATCTATTACCAAAGTGCATTGATACTGTTTGATGCCGAAATCAAGGCAAAATATTTTTATACACTGGTAAATACTATAGATAGTTCAAAGTTCTAAAACAAATTCAATATGAATCCGTTTTTTACACGGTTTCGTAAGAATGACAGATTCGATCAAAAATTTGTATCACCTACAGTAGATCCCAATCATCATCATGCTACCTTAACGAAGGTTGTTCGTGATAATGCCAACAATGTAACAACAGTGTAACAGAGAACTGGTGAAACAGAGGCAAACGTTTTAGTGAATAATAAGTAAACACTACATGTTTTTATATATCTTGGTAAAAACATTTTTTCCAATTTGTGATAGAGATAGAGAGAGGGAGAGAGAGAGAGAGACAGATAGATAGACAGACAGTCGGAGAGGTGGGAGGAAGAGAGAGAGAGAGAGAGAGAGAGAGAGAGAGAGAGAGAGAGAGAGAGAGAGAGAGAGAGAGAGACTAATGCGTAACTACGTATTGTTGTATTTTGTACGATTACAACTCAACTGTAGTTTGATTAGAAGGTGATCACTGTTGAAGACGCTTGTAGGCGATAGAATACAGGTTTAAAACTAAAACTGTAAATCAAACACATCCAATAACACCAGCTTCATAAACTGAAACAAATTAGTACCTGCCGAAGGCTATTTAATAGACAGGTCAGAAATAAAGTAAAATTAATTAATATTAAATTTTGTTCTAAAGTAAAATTAAAATTTATAGTTAGATTAATTTTAAAGTAATTGCGCGCCTTTGAAAGTTTAAGAAAACTGTGACAACCGCTCACAAATATGTATAAATTTTTGTCCAAAACTTGTACATTTTTCAAAATAAATTTCGTATATAAAAGTCTGTGTTCAGCTAAACAAAGAAACAAATTCCCAAGTGAGTTAAAAACAAACAAACATACAGAGGCTGTGTTCACTTGACACTATACACGACTGCCGCTGGAAAGTATAATTCATCAGCATTGTATGGAGAACACATTAATTACTGGCGTCGCTCAATAAGAGCCGATATTTTACGATGTCGTTTTCGATTTGATGAAGCCGTGTTCACTGCGTCAAACGTACCTACTGTGTACGTGCGAGAGGTACGTAAATCACGGAATAATTTTATCTGTACTTGGCGCATATATTACTTGTATGGTGGCCCGCTTATCGTTTTCAACAATCTAAATCCAATTTAGTTTACGACCAGTTGAATTACACCGGTTTCTCTCTCGCGCTTCCTCTCCCTCTGTCTCCCAGCCCCCTCTCTCCCTCTTGTAATGTACCTCTGTGCGATCGGACCTGCATTGAATATCAATCATGTTCCCTCAGTCATACAACTAATTGATAGCCCCACGCCTTTTCCAGTGACACATAGCCGGCCGATATTGATTTCTCAGCACTTCATATAAAGTGTACTTTAATGTTATTTTTTTGAAAAGTATTTTCGGTGAGCACGCTGGGAAAACGCAATCGGCCGGCGCTTGCTAATGTCGCAACAAACATGCGTAGAAAATAATTTCAAATTTGTTGACTTTCGTGATACAATTTTGTTTAACATAAACACGATTGCTATACTTTTTCCTATTAAGACAGTGCTAATTCAGATTAGGTGTTATACAATCACAGTAATAGTTTCTTATTTAGTACAAATTCAGTTCATTACTCCTACTAAAGCGTAATTAATCAGCTCTTTTGTAATTTTCAACACGAATACTGAAGACGAATTATTCATCGCTTTCTGTTTGACTCACCTTAAATATACTGTGTGTTTGTTAACTAAATATATAGGACTACGTAGCGTTTCACTGTTATTCATATAAAATTCTAAAGATTGCTGAGAGACTGCTAAAAGCACTCAAAATGATAATACACATCAGACATAGACAACATGATTACGTGACCACGAGAATTGGTGAGAACGATCGTGTAAGCATGCGCCGTACAGATTTACCTCAGGTTAGGACTCGACTGTACACAGGAAACAGCATGGAAGCAGGGTAATCCTATTCTGATTTACCTAGAGTATGTATCAGTTACATACGTGTACAAATGAAAACTCCCCCTAGGCGTGTTGACTTTACATAAGGCGGAGATGGAACGAACGGTGGGCTGACGCAACGCAACGTTATATTCCAACTTACGTTTACGCTGTAGAAAGTTTTTATGACTTTTATATAAGCTTTTATTTATGCAAATAAAGAAACGGTTTCCTGGAAACAAGTTCAGTAAATACACAATCATTTTGCAAAATAATGATAACTCAACATCCAGTGTTTGCATTCACCGTATGAGAACGTCAACTGATAACGTTCTTTTAAATAATTTTTTCTAAAATAAATACGTCGTACAAAAAACTGTAAAATATTCCGCGTAAACCAGACCCTAAGTCGTATGGAATATGAGAAATCGATGGGTTTACGATCTGACTTTTCAAAGTTCTTAAGACAGTCAGTTATAAAAGAAAAGTAATTGTCCCCAAACATTAAATCTCATATTTTAGGTGCACAAAAACCTCCACATTTAGAAGTTAATCTTCGTTCTGTGGTATGTTTAAACGTAGTCCATCAAGTTATTACGGTTTTGGTAATTTCAAAGGGTATTAAATAATTCTATAAGCAAATTAAATACTTAGTAGCAATCACTAATTCCATCAGAAAAATACTGTTAGAAAATATTACTGTCTTGCTTTAACTGCTAACGTCGTCAATCAAAGAAACAGTTGTCACTCGTAAATAAATTCTTTACTCCAATCTTGTTGTCGCGTTGTTGAGATGTTTCACTTAAACATAAGCCATAATGACTACGAACGGCTTAAAAAGATAGCAGAATGACAATGGCACATTTATTGAAGATGATAACCTAAAGTTAATGAATACTAAAAAACACGGATTGAATATGGCGTTGTTATAAACGGAGCAATCTGATTGGTGCAGAGAGACAGTGCCATACTTTTAAATATATATCGTTACATCAAAGGCTTCTGGCTGTGACAGTCCTACGTTCTTCTCTGTTCATAAATATTAAGCATTCTGTGTAAATTTCAAATCTGTTTAGTTAATATTTTATTAAACATTCATCGTTTCACTCTGAAGTGCACTTACTCAAAGCTGACTTTCTGCGAGGGCCGTTCAGCTTTATAGACAGGAAAGAAATTGCACTCGAGTTTTTATTGCTACTACTAAGCACTTTCTACATATTGCAATAAATTTCCATTTCTAATAATTTTTCAACAAATTACCAATGCGGCTGTTAGAGTAATGAGGTAAAATCTTAAACATTTCAAATTTTTTATTACATTCTCGCATAATTTAAACTTCACCATTACTACAACGTTTATTTTTTTATTTCATCACCGGCAAAGTAACCGTTTACACGATAGACCTACTGTACCATCAGCAGTTTAGTGTGCATTTCACTGTAATATTGAATACTATTTCAGAAAATAAGGAAGTAGAGTGTTGTCATTTCCTATCGTCTCCATTATACACCTTGGTAATAAGTGTTTCATGTTGCATTCTCCTGTTCATCATAGATTGAGGGATAAAAGGAAGCTACTTTTATCGACTATAAATGTCATTTAAATACTTATAAAAGTGGAGATACTTTAAGTGAATTTAGTAAAATGGACATTCACAGGAATAGAATAATCCGAGTTTCATTTTTAAACGAAATAACATTTTAAATATAACTCTCATATTAGATTATTATCTTATATTGCAAAAAAATTCTCTGTTCTGTGTAGAGTACATCGAGTTGTAAGTAATCACGCATCGTGGCGCCCTGAGACGCGCGCGCGCGCTAACAGCGTCAGTAAAAACGACAACATGAAAAGAGGTTTTTGTCACGTTTGCTTTGTTTTACATTTATATAAAAGGTAACTTTTTTGAAGTTACCAAGTGGAAGTTTTTTGTATAAATTATTTTATAATGACGTTACTTGTCAGATTTGTGCGTTACATCCTGGCAGGCAATTGGTTCACAATTGAATATTTCAGTAAGGGTGTGTTTCCCTCCCCCAGAGCAGCTCTGAAGGGTGACACTGTATATATTCTGTTCTACCGACATCTTTGATAAGCAAATAATGTAGTCAAACAGCCGCCGGACAAATTGTTACTTGTCACTGCACAGACGTCATTTAGACTCTTACCCTGCCCTCTCGTTCCCTCTCGTTTTCCAGCAATTTCACAATTCATTACCGGTATTATTTTGTGTAGCTTATATAGCTTTTATTTTTTGCATAGCCACATTTTTTGTTCCGATATCGTTCCAATCTGTCACGTTTTAATTTTTGTAATAACATAATTCTCTACTGAATTATTTTAAGATTATTAGAATCGTAACATTAAATGTAATCCTTACTTAAAACAAAATGTGGGGGTTAATTTATTATAAAATGTTAATTTAGTAATATTTTTATTAGTGTAGAAAAATGAGTTTTAGTTATCTCCAGCATAATTTTTGTGATTTTTATCAAAAACATTTCATTTTTCGTTGAAACATTGGTCAGAGGTTCAATTGAGTACTAAAAAGAGCGTTTCAGACCTTTACTAAAAGGAGCATTCCAACTCTTTTTTGGTCAAACGAGGCAAGCACTCCTGCTTTTTACATTTAGATCTGCTTCTAGGTGCCAATAATCGCTCCTTGATCAATGCTTACAACTTTGGGAAGAGGTATTACCAAGTCTAATACCGCGAAGAAAATGAAATGTAGACATGGAAGGAAATGAAGACTATGGCAGTGCACCATCTGTTTTCACGGGATCTTCAGCTTTTTTTCTCCCCTAATCACCAGAGAACACTACAGCAAGTGTGTGGCTCTCTGCCATTATCACTCATTTTTTTACAGGAAGAACACCGGGTTTCAGAAATCAGATCAGCATTGACTTTACAGGAAGCTCACTAGGTCTCAGAAATCAGATCAGCATGGAAGTTTTCTAACGTTTGTCCTTCTTAAATTAGTTAGAAAAGTTGTGCGGGAAACAAGATTTTCACTAGTCCGGCCTTAAATGTAGAATCGTAATCATAAATCAAATTTTCCTAATATGACATTAGAATTAACATTTCTTTTCTTTGGCGTATTTTTAAAACATCTAACAAAACTGGAAATCTATGTCATTAATTGTTTCTCAGTTATTATTACTAATTCCTCAGCTTCTCAGTCAGGATAAGTTAAAGAGTATCAGGTCCCCTAGATTTACTGTTGTAGGATCGTCACTTTTGGTTTGGTAAGACAGTATTCAATCACGTCATTTTCTCGTGTTTTTGAATATTGTTCGTTGATGGCTGGTTAAAATACAAATTATTGATAAAAACGTTTTCCATCCTGGAACAGCAAATATGTAGGGTTCTGTCAGCTGTGTCACTCCCACTTGGCTTTAGGTATGTCACAGCTCAATCGCTATTTTAGAAAATTTTTACATGACGCAAATTTGTGTACACGGAATCTCAAAACACCGCATGTGTACATCTTTACAAAAGTTGCATTTTTTCAGTGGAGCTCTTAACCACTTGTCTTGAAAATTCTTTCTTTCAAGAAAGAAATAATTATAATAATAATAATTTTAGTTGAGTAGGTGAGTTGCATTATGACCTCACTCAGCATTTTCTCAAATCTTGTAAAGCGCAACGTTCTACGTACATTATACACTCGTTATAAAAACAAGCGTTTCCTTATTCCCTGGCGTACGTTACTAGAAACATGCTTACCAGCATAACACACCTTATCTTCTAAAGGATAATTTATTTGAATTTCATTTTCGCATTATTTCGACATTATTTACTTGTGTAAATATTTTGACTACGTACGTTTAATTGTGTATGTTTTTACATATTATTCGATCATTAATATTATTTAAAACCGTAAATTAATAAACTCTTTTTGTATTTATTTGTATTTTTGTTGATTTGTAATACAACCACACACACACGCACACACAAAACCGCGCGCGGACTTTATGTTTGTATATACAGTAATCAGTGCTGCGTTTATATATGTATATGTTAGCGGCAAAGTATGTAATCCAGGCATTCTATAGAATACCTAGGCATTTTTTACAATGCCTAGAGTTTTTAGGCAAAGTATATAGTAGAGTACTTTTCAAATGTTTTTTATACTTTTCCTAGGCATTCTGTACATTGCCTAGGCATTCTATATAATGCCAGTGATTCTTTAGGCAAAGTGTAAAATAAGCTTACTACGGTAAAAATGAAAACATTTTATTACAAAATCACACATAATTGTTTAATTTTACACAGAGGAGAACTTTGTATGACATTTCAAGATTGTCTATTCTCTACTTAATTATGTTCAGATACTATTTTATTAAAATTATACTGTATAAGAAAGTTTTTTAATCAATCTGGATTTAAAAAACACATTAGATGTTATTGGTGTTTATTAATTCTACATATATGGAATATACTCTACTTATTACAAGACAGAGAGCTGTGACATTTTGAAGTACATTTTCTTTCATTTTTTACACGATTACATTTTTTATTTTGACATTTAGTCTTGCACACGCATTTTACGAACCCTTGTCCGGATCCTGATGATTGGGCAGTAGCAGCAGAACGAAGTGCGGTTTCTTGTTCAGGAACATCTTCAACCCCCATTAGTGGTCTTGGGCATACAGTGAACTACGGTCTTGTGTACAACTGCTTTAACAATCCGTTAGTGGTTCCCAGTTTGTAAAATCCGTCTTCTGTCACACTCACGACGATTGCTAGGATGTGTCGAAGATCTCCCCGCCCCTTTCTACTTCAGGAATTGGAACACGAACAGACGCGCCCACAGGAGCTGGAGGAAATTTTTTGTCAGAATCAGATTTCATCTTTGTTTGCCTGAAGTCTAGAAATGATTTTGATCTTTTTCTTTCTTCAGTTGCATTTTTTGCTTTGAAGCAGAGACTACACAGCTTCTTGCCATCGTCACACTTATCTCCACTATTGCCACTAGTGTTCAAAAAATGTCCACACGTACTATGCATATCTCTGCAGCACTCTACACACTTTTCAGAACCAAAAGTTTCGTTTGAACAAACACAGCATGCCGTTGTCGGATTTGGGCGGGATTCTTGGGCTACGTCTAAAGGGTAATTTGGGTCGGTGGTTTTGGCTGCGCTAGAATCCTCTACAGGATCAAAGCTTACAGTTGAAGTGCTTGCATGTTCTGTTGCCTGAATTAGGTCATGGCATGGTAGGGTCGATAGATTCAGTTATGCCGGTATCGGTATTTTGTGTGGTCTGTATATTGGTGATGACTTGTTCGAGATCTTCTTCATTTCAAGAGTACCTAACATATCATGGGGAATCGAGGATGTAGTAAGCCCTGACTTAACTTTACATCCAAAGAGAGCTTCATAGGGTGATCGTTTGATGCCAGAGTCTAAGGCTCTATTTTTCATCAACTGAACGAACCTAGGCCCTCACTCCATTGGTCGGTTTTCTCATCTTGCATCCAAGTTGCAATCATATTTTCAATGTCTTGATTTGCCCGTTCGACACTGCTCTGATTTCGTGAATGAAGGGGCTTACCATGAACAATTTTTAATGAAGGCCAATATTCTTTCAAATTATTTACAATTTTATTAGAAAATTCTCTACCGTTATCAGACTGTAAAATAGACAGAGCTCCAAATAGCGTAAAAATATCAACGAGGTTGTACGCAACTTCTTCAGAAGTCTTTGTTTTGAGGGCCCGAAGGACAACAAATTTGGTTAAATCATAAACCGTAACAAACTTAAAATCTGTTTGGCTGGGATTAGAAATCGATTAGGTCAACCTGGCAACGAGAGTTAGACTCGGATGAAATTATTGGTTTTATGACTATACTATTTTTTACACCTTGTTGCTTTTTTTGACAAGGCTCACACAAATGAAGGTATAGTTCAACATCATGACGTGTAATGTTTTTATACTTAATAGAAAGTTCTTTTAACATTCTGTCTCTGCCTCCATGGCCAATCGCTAAGTGGGCTTCATGCAGTACATCAAAGCATGCACGTCCAACACTAGCTTACGATAGTCACCATCACCGAGAAAAACACTGTTTTTAGCACTATAAAATATATAGAACTTCGAAGCTGAGATATGTCAGCGTCAAATCGAACTCGCATTAAAGCAACGCGGTCATTAGCACTAGACTCAGCACGTGGTTGCGACATCTCGGACGTTACTGAAGATCAACGGGAGGTAGGCGCGTACAGTGGCGCGGGATGACGGAGGGGGGGTTCATGTTGTGACATGAAACCATAGAGCACACATTGTCTTCTATACATTACCTAGAAGACGTTAGGCATTCTATACAATGCCTACGCAATGTATGAAATGTGTTTTATTTCATACTTTGCCGGCTGGATTCAGGCATTGTATAAAATGCTTAGGTATTCTATAGAATGCCTGATTACATACTTTGCAGGTAAAATATATAACATTTTCCTCGCACGCGTTTGGGGACTCAATTTTAGAATAGTATTGCACAGGATGCAATTTCAGCGCCGTCTCACTATAAAATCCCACGTAATTTGTACATTTGTCTTACATAACTTAGTTATTTTTTGTTGCTTCTGTTAATGAGCAATCATATTTTGTTTTCAGTAATAAAATGTATTATTTTATTACACAATTTATTTATTACAATAAAAATAAAAACAAAGCGGATACTTAGAGAAAACTATCTGTTTCGCTCCACCTATCGTGGATGTATGACATTCAAACCACATAGGAGTGATTGTAAGCAACAGCACATGACATCGTTAGTAATGTGGGAGCATTTATTTATCTAGTTCCACAGTCTGCATAGTAACGTAGGCTGCAATGTATAAGTAACTCGGTTACAGGTTAGAATAAAAGTACGCGGTAGCCAGACTCGTCTGCTTAGATAGTTTTAAATGGCTGCTTAGATACTTTCATATTTTAAATGTCAATACATTACACAGTTATAATATCATTATAGCTTCTTACTTTAAAATGTTCATAGTTTCTTGGAATTTTGATGTAAAATTTTGTTGCTTTTTTCAAATCAATTTTACTCTGTGCAATAAACCCTTTAATATTAAAATTGTTAGTGCGACAAGTATTTCTTAGTTATCTGTTTTGCAGAAGATTATTTTTCTTAAATCGTGATTAAATTATTTATTGAACGATAGTGTTCTTATTTTGTTAGGCAATGAAAAGTAAGCATGTTATGTTTGTTGGAAAATAACGAGTTCATTGGTCGGTTATTAGCATCAATTAATAATTGAAAATTACAATTAGTGTTACAATTCAAAAACTTAGAAATAATAAAATGTGGAAGAATACTGAATTTGCTTTAAGCATTCGTCTATTCTTTTAGTGGCATGTATCCTTTAGTTAATCAAGAAAGGTTCGCCGTTCCATATTTCGCTAGTACCCTCTCTCCAGATTGTGTGTGCGCGCGCGCGCGCGTGTGTGTGTGTGTGTGTGTGTGTGTGTGTGTGTGTGTGCGCGCGCGCGCGCTTAGGTAAGTAGGTAAAACGAAACGTATTCATTATTATACTAGTAGTGCGACTGAAATGAAAAACTGTTATTGAAAAAAATGGAACTTAAATATGTTTTCCCACTGCTACACACCGTATAATATCCACTGTGTAGCAGGACAGCCACCGTTGCTTGGTCAATAAAAATAATAATAATTAAAGAGCTGATAAAAGTATAAATAGTAAAAATAGTGATTTCCAAATAAATGTTGTGTAATCCAAAGCAATTTTATATTTTATTCGTTTTTCATTATACTCTTTACGAACCTTTACGAGCGTTTCAAGTATTTTTTACGCTTTACAAATTAAACAACTGGAAAATTTTACCAAAGACATAGCACATCAGAAAGCACATTCTTTATTAAAATATAAAGTTTTTTTAATACGCTTTCTTAAATTCTTAACTAAACTAAAATGATTCGTATTAAATGTGCGTATTGTACAAAATTATCAATCAAACGTTGATAACTATTCGAAAATAAAAAATACTCTCAGGTGGTTACTTTGGCTGAATATTTCTGATACTTGAAACCTCATTTTGTCACTAATTTCGCGCAGGTAATGTTATTAAAATACTGTATAACGTCATATTTTAAAGAGGTAAGTAGAAGTCATTTTTCTTGTTTAAGCGCCAACGCACAACCCTCCTTACCTATTCCACGTCAAGTAAAATGAAATTAATAAGATTTAAACCTGTTGTAACTCGTAATAAAATATAATTAAGCTTACTTTATTACTCTGTTCCTGGGGTCTTTATCTCAACACGAAGTCGGGGCGCTCGGTAAAATAAAAAGTCCTCCTTTAGAATCCAGCAACAAATAAGATTTGACTCAAACTTTACAGCACAAAATTGTCATCTTGTATAATTCCAAATTGTATTATTTTCCATAGAATTCTGAGCTCATTTTTTTTATCTGTCAGTTCGCTTTGTGTCCTCGCTACAGCAGTTGTAGTGGTGAGGCGTGTAATTTATCTGAATTGCCTTATCTACGTAACTGCTAGCTGGCCTTTACCGACAGGCTTTGTTTCTTTGAAACTTCTTTTGTCAGTACAATGTGTAATTGTAGAAACGTATATAAACGAGTTAAAAATACAAAACAAGTCTACATAAAATTTTATTTTATTGAAAATGAATCCGTATAATGGATGTAGAAAGGAAAAGAGGTAGAGAGAGACAGAGAGAGAGAAGGAGGGAATAGACTGACAGAGATAAAGAGAAAATAACGTTTTTAAGAATATAAAAATATAATAAATGGAAATACGAGAAACGTATCGTTATAAAAATTCTCACTTTACTTTCCAACGCTGGCTGTTTATATCAAAAACTCACATTCATCATAGCATGCGTAGTTTGGTTCTGACTCTGAAATCGTCTTTTATAAGTTTCATACTGACATACATAAATATGACCTACATTACCCCGTGCCATTATTTCACAGCGCAGTGCCGACATTGCACGAACAAAGAGACTCCAGCGGATGAAATTTTTAATTAATCTCTTGAGCTTAATGCCCAAATAATTTTATTTTCGCAGAGTTATTTTCTAAACAAATGATTGCTTCTAAAACGGCGGTCTATTCAGTGCATACTTGTATTTTTCCGTTTAGATTAAAATCTTCTTGATTATATTCAGAAGGGATCAATTAAGTGTAGCATGAAACGTGGAGTGTGCATGTGGCACGAAAACTGTGAGAACACGAACGCCGTGATAAAGTCTAAACATTACCTTACGTCGCCGTCGCCGTCGCCGTCGCCGTCGCCCGCACTACATCTTACCGTCGTTTTCATTTTCATGATCACACAACACTCAACTTCGGTTAGTTTGCTGTTTGAATTCTTGTTTTATAATGAGTTCTTGCAAAAGCGATTTTCTCAATAAATTAGCTATGTAAAATTTTGTTGGATTATAAAAAAAATTGTTGATATGAAACTCAATTTCTTGAATTCAGAAAACAACAATTCTTAATCCCTTCATAACCAATATTTCATTTTTTAAACTAACCCATATACTTTCTACTAATTGAACAAGCAAAAAACGAGTGCTTAGTTTAAGCTCGACCGTTTGGCATTTGTCTGTCTATCTATTTGGGGTATGTCTCACAATAACTTTTGAACCCATTAACCGACTTTCATAAAACATGCCATACGTGTCCATAATTTTACCCGAAAGAATCGTATTGTATTTTAAATTGATCCCCCAAAAAATATGGGGGCGGAGGCAATAATATGAGGGGTCAAAACTTTGTGGTACATGTGGGGTATAATATTAACGGAAATGTTGACCGAAATATGAATTTCGTGTTCATTTTTTTAAATTTCAAAATTTTTCGATTCCCGAGGCTAAAGAGTGGGCGAAAATTTTGATAAAAACTCATAAATGTTTCTTGCTATCAAGTTGAAGGAAATTTTAACTAAAATCTAAATGTAGTGTTAAACTTTGCAAATTCCAAACTTGTATAACCACAGGCCCCAAAAATTTGAAAAATTGTAAAAATCCAGGTTGTTGTAAGATTAAAGGGAATTTTAACACAATTTCGATTGTTTGAAATTTTTATTGTTTATTGTATGATTGCTACTATTGTTACTTTACTAAACAAAAATTAGTAGGGTAATCGGGATTTTAATAATTTTTCAACTACCAGAAAAATTATCTAATATAAAAATTTATCCAACAATAAATGTACTTCGTTCAGAATAGTGAGCGAGTTCTGCAGCTCAGAGAGTATTGGCTACTAGTATATTTTAAAAGTACCAAAGCTAAAAAAATACGTTATTATGCTTTCATGTGTGCAGATGTCATTAAGCATACACTGCTTCCTTGAGGCACTTACAGACACGTGTCACATTATTATAGACGCATACACGTTAATACTACGAACAAGCATAGCACTGAAATTTCTCACAAAGTTTAACAAAATAATATTGAGCATTCTTTTTTAACTGATTGAAGCGCGTGTTCTTCTAAACTGATCGAGGCAGTATGCGCTGTGTAATGTGATCGCATTCAAACGCAAAAGTCCGCTTCGCAGGACCAAAACGGGTTCACTATCTCGTTAGCTGGCGACGCTGAGGTCAGATGAGGCGCATTGCCAGTCTCAATACCAGTATGTCTGAGGCGAGTGTAGCTATCTTGCATTGATTGTAATCCCTCTGCAGAGGGTAATTAAAAGTATTTTTATCTTTTTTATTTGTAATTAGCGAACGTGCACATTGTTGACGCCTGTCAGTGGTTACTTGGCAGCCGACGAACGCGACCACGATACGAATGCGACAAATAATACCTTTGTCTAACCCGCGCCCGACAGCCAAATGAAAATGCTGTCCACTTTTTCTACATTCCATACACGATTTTCATTTATATGAAATAATATATGAAATTTATATGAAAAAAATTCTTTTTTATTCTTATGAATAATTAAGAAACTATTTCTAGGCATTGAAGGTTCCAAGTCCATCTTTATAAATGTACCCTACTTATTTCAGCAACACAACGCGACATTTCTAGTAACGAATACGTACAGACGGTAAGTTATCGAGCGGAAAAGGTAATTCTTAAAGCGTGATTATAAAGGAACCGCGATTGAGCTTTTCTAGGGCAACAAACGATCTAATTAATTCTATAAACAAACAACAATTTAAGGAAACAAAGAAAACAAAATCAAAACCCTGTAACTACAGAATAAATGCAGCGGGAAATGAATGGAAGAGAGTTTTCAGAAGGTTAGGGTATTGTAATAAACACGACGCTGAAAAGGACGTGGTTGTATCTGAAAACAGACTTATTTTCTTCTGGCCTAGCAACTAGGTCGCTTAATTTAATTCCGTGATTTATTTGTATATTGTGGCATGTTTGTTCAAGTAGACACAGTACTGTATCATTTGTATTATTGGTTGTCTTTACTCACTGAGCTCAAAACGCATACTACAAACAAAATTCGTTCTTTAAAAAAAAAAAGTCTGTAACCCGGTTCTAAGTTGATTATATAAACGTTTTCTCAAATGTCAAAATTATGTTAGGTTATACATGTATATACGATTATGTAAAATTATGTTTTTAATTTTATATTTTGAATGACAAAATTTGCACTAATTTCATATGTTTAATTTAACCCATTTACACACCTGTTTTAATTACGAATACTGACACATGTAATTCGGTTCTGTAGTATGCCTTACTTAGACAATAAGAGTGCCAAGAATTCTGAATGAATACAACTGAATTCTGTAGCGTTGGGAACATAATATTTTGGACTAAACTCAAAAGTGTGAATAATTACTTATTATACCTTGGAGTAAATAAATATACATATACAACAAACTTTGTTACACAGGTATCTTAACATAATCACATAAATCAAAAGATCAAATACCAGTGACCAATCATATTAAAGTAAGTTAAAAGACTAAACATTACTTAATCTAAAACACTCTTGCAATATAGTGAATTCTTGTTGTATGGCACACACACGAGAGCAAGTAAACATAAGTTTACTTACATCTCGTTTTGCTACATAGGCCACGCTTCAGTAGCCATTTACAATAGATGTATACTGCGTATATCTCGTGTCACTACATACGCTTGGATACCTACTTACACTGGGTGTATAGTGCGCATATCTCGTGTCACTACGTACGCTTGGATACCTACTTACACTGGGTGTATAGTGCGCATATCTCGTGTCACTACATACGCTTGGATACTTACTAACACTGGGTGTATACTGCGCATATCTCGTGTCACTACATACGCTTGGATACCTACTTAGACTGGGTGTGTAGTGCGCATATCTCGTGTCACTACATACGCTTGGATACCTACTTACACTGGGTGTATACTGCGCATATGTCGTGTCACTACATACGCTTGGATACCTACTTACACACTGAGTGTATACTGCGCATATCTCGTGCCACTACATACGCTTGGATACCTACACTTACACTGGGTGTGTAGTGCGCATATCTCGTGTCACTACATACGCTTGGATACCTACTTACACTGGGTGTATACTGCGCATATGTCGTGTCACTACATACGTTTGGATACCTACTTACACACTGAGTGTATACTGCGCATATCTCGTGCCACTACATACGCTTGGATACCTACTTACACTGGGTGTATACTGTGCATATCTTGTGTCACTACATACGCTTGGATACCTACTTACACACTGAGTGTATACTGCGCATATCTCGTGCCGCTACATACGCTTGGATACCTACTTACACTGGGTGTATAGTGCGCATATCTCGTGTCACTACATACGCTTGGATACCTACTTACACACTGAGTGTATACTGCGCATATCTCGTGCCACTACATACGCTTGGATACCTACTTACACTGGGTGTATACTGCGCATATCTTGTGTCACTACATACGCTTGGATACCTACTTACACACTGAGTGTGTATACTGCGCATATCTCGTGCCGCTACATACGCTTGGATACCTACTTACACTGGATGTATACTGCGCATATCTCGTGTCACTACATACGCTTGGATACCTACTTACACACTGAGTGTGTATACTGCGCATATCTCGTGCCGCTACATACGCTTGGATACCTACTTACACTGGCTGTATACTGCGCATATCTCGTGTCACGACATACGCTTGGATACCTACTTACACTGGGTGTATACTGCGCATATCTTGTGTCACTACATATGTTTGCATATGTACTTGCAATGGATGTAGGCCTACATTACGATTATCTCGTAATGCTTGTGTCGGTAAGTGCACTTCCAGCTAACTACGAACACATTACACTGGAAGTGTGTATCTTATTATTACAGATGCTAGTACAATTTGTTTCTTCAAACCTATAATCGGTAACTGGACTGTGATAGTTGAAACTGTTAACCACTACAACAACCAGTGCAAGTATTCGTTGATTATTACTTATACGTTATCGAGTCTTGTGATAAGTACTACACTCTGTACCTTACGATAAATATTTCTTCAGTCTATTGCTCTTGTTAGTGTAGGCCTAATAGTTACGCATTTGTCGGGGGGGGGGGATGGCAACGTAATAAGTCTATAAATAACATACAATTTCCCATTATTGTTTTACACGCGCGCGCATGTGTGTGTGTGTGTGTTCATGTTTATTGAGGGAAACAGAAACACACATATAAATAATACCCAGACAAAAAGGGAAACGAAGGAGCATGCACGTGTGAGATACGAATGACGACGAAATAATACGTTGAATGCATACATTTTCATTGAACAATAAAAACATTCAACCGAAAAACGATGGTCTTTTTATTTATTTTAAATACTGGCAATTTGCATTTCAGACGTGTAATGAATGTGAGGTAACCAGGGTGGGTAATGAGCAGACCGAACGCTATAAAACTAATGTATTCCGGTACGTAATTATGTGCCGGTCCAATGAATTCGGACGTTCCGTCCAGAGTATACAGTTACGCTGGATTACGTATTTCACAACAATAAAAAGTTTACGCTCACATTAAATATTTGTGTACACCGGAAAATAGAAACTTTTAATATTAAAAATAAGTTATTAAAGGAAAACATTTTTGTACGAGAGTATCAAATTCTCATTGTTAGATTTATTGTTATAATTTTAGAATTATTGTTATCATTGTTAATAACAATAATTCTAACAATGTTGACACCGGTCATGAAAACTTAAGGAATTGCATATCAAATTCTCAGTTTCAAGTTAATCGTTTGGCATTTTCCTATCTATCTATCTAGTTGTTTGGGATAGGTCTCACGATAACGATTGAATTCTTCAACCGATATTCAAAAAACATGATTTGCACGTCCATATGGTGGTGACAATAAAAGTAAGAGAGTGTAAAACAAAAGTGTGAGGGCATAATTTTTACGAAATTTTAAAAATTCATTTAAAGGATAAAATTAAACCAAACTCCGAACGTAGTGTTCAGTTTTGTGAATTTAAAAGTTTTTAGGATACCTGGGCACAAAAATAGATCAAAATTTTGATAAAATTGTAAAACTCGATGCCGGTTACTAGACTGTCTGCTTTTCAAATGTTATTTTAATAACATGAAATGGATACAGGCGCGGATCCACGGGGGGATGGGAGAAAGCAGACGACATTTTTTCTTTGTCTTGTGATTGTAGAATGGTTTTGTGATTACTGCTATGTGTTATGTGTTACATTACAAACACACTTTTTACACTTGTTTCAAGACAATATTTTTGTTGTAACATGTTATGAAGAAATAAAAGTAATACATGGTAATCCATCATACTTAAAAAAAAATTGTAGCTAACGTGAGAGTAGATTTGTAATGTCGAATACGTCAACTGAAATCGACTGACAGTAAAACGTTCTACTTCCAGTAATACCTTCAAACTCCAGAAGTTACATTCCGCACGGCTTCTTTCACTCCAAAATTATTTTCAAAAATCTTCATAAGCCCTCATACGTTGAAGTTGTATGAAGGTATTTATAAGCCTTTACAAGTAAAATTTTTATTATTCATCGTGTGGAATACCTTGAAATTGTTTGGGTTTTAATGCAACGGACCAAAAAATCAACAAATTGAGGCGAAACTGTTAAAGAAAAAACCGGAAGATTCCTCTTAGAGAAAGGAAGAAAGAAATCTTTTACCTGCCTCTGTTAGAGTATTTGTATCTAAGTACTTACCAGAAAGAAGGAGTGATAATGTAAGATGAAAAGTAACGTCCTTATCTAAATGAACCAACCGAAGTTGCGTGACTTCGGTATCAAACTTATAATAACGCTGGCTCTCAGTCCTTGAGTAACAATTATTTAAATAATTATGAAAACTAGGACGACTAATTCTTTTTTTTGTGTGTATGGACAAATACAAATGTGTGTATGTAGGGGTAATACAAATCTTGTGATGAAATTTAATAACTACTTTCTCTCGCGAAACTGTAAACTTGCTTCCATTTGTAGATTTATTCCGATCTCCAGTTGTGGTGACACAGTAACCTGTAACATAAACTAAGCAAAACATGCGTGGACTAAGCAGGAACGTAAAGCCCTGCTTTGCAAAGGCACAGATAGCAAGAATTAGATTTGTTAGTTTAAGTCGGAACAGAGAATAGTCGCCCATTTGTAAAGGGTGCCCTCATTCGTATATCAGTGTAGTTTTAATCTAGCGAAAAGAATGTCTCACAGCGGAGAGAATTCTGTAAATTATATGGTGTTATTGCCTCAGCCGGTTACAACACTGGTTTTTGGCAAAGTTTCTTTATTTGAGTTAATGTTTCTGTGATATTAATCAATACAAGATGAGAACGTTCTTTATTACGAGACAGTTTAATATGAGAGCAGAGCGAGTTTGTGTAACTGGAGCATATAAACAAAAACCAAACAACACACACGCACACTCGCACAGATTTACGTATGTAGTTAGTGAAAGAGAAGTAGGTAGATAACATCGAGAGAAGCGAGACAGAGTGAGAGTGAGATCTAGACGCGAACGCGGGCGCAGCGCATGACACCAGTTTTTATGCTGCCGTGTTGTTCTATTTTATCTATACCACTACGGCTCTTCTATTTGTGATGCAACTCACGCGCGCACGCGTCGGGAAAAGAAATATATTGTCAACAGTACCACACTAATGACGAGCTGCAGAGCTGCTGTCTTTGATCAACCACACCCAACTACGACGCTACTCATTATGACGGAATACTTATGTAACCTGCTAAAATACATACTGTAATTATATATTTTGTAGCGTCACCATTACCAACAAACACGATTAATGAACAAAAAAATTGCTGTACCCTCTTGTGGCGCTTCCACACGTACGTTTGTTATGTAATTACGTTCTTAACAACCGCGAAGTTGAAGCAAAAGGCAGGCTGGATACAGTACATTTTGTAGCAGAGTTTTGCAACGTAAACTAGTTTGTCTTCATCTTTCCTCTCAAGTTTCGTACAGTTGTGATGGTTCAATCTTAAAGAAATCGTCATTAATGGAAGTAACGTGCTTTTATTTTTTTTTTGCAAACCTAAAAATAGTTGAAACTGTCTAAACAAATATTTCAAACCCGTCCCCTAATTTGACAAAGGGCGAAGCGTGAATGTAATAATAATTTACTGAAGCGGCAATACTTTTAATCATTGAATTTGAGAGCATGTTTGCCAATTCATAATTACTTGGAACTGTCTATAGAATACGTTCAATATGTATGGTAAAAATATAACAAATATTGAAGACTGCCAGCAACTGTAATCAGAGTCGCCATTAGGAATGTTAAATGCAGCTCCGCGCTCACCTAGTAAGAAAAAATGGAAATTAAATGGATAGGTAGAGAGAGAGAAACAGACAGAGCGCACACGCGGGCGCGCGCGCGCGCGAGAGAGAGAGAGAGAGAGAGGCAAATTACTTTATTTTTAATTATTCTAATTTTGTGTGTTGAAATTCTTTCAAATTTTTAATTATTCTAATTTTTTAATCGTTTTGTTTTCCTGTTTATCGTGTTAAATATCGGGTACTGAGTTTACATTTACTCAAATATCGGCATCAAACTACAACATTGTACTGTCAAATCGTTAGTACTTTAGTACTGTCTTTTCAACGTCCGCTAACAGCCTACAAATTACAAGAGCTTTAATCAATTAATCCAGGCGGCAGTGCAAGGCGTGAAATAAAGTGGAATAATTGAGAAGCCTATTGTTGGGTTGCGGAGGTTACGTGAGGTTATAAGTGTCCCGCGACTGGGTTTGTTCCCGGTCCCGCGGCTGCTAAGGGTAGCTCTGATTGTAATTATATCAATAATATTAAGAAAAGATGATTCAAGATGAGTCAGAATATAATTTCCAAGATCAGCATGAGAGAATCTCATTGACTAAAAATTAAGCTAATACGTATTTATAAATACGTAAAATATATTTTTAACCATAAATACATTTAAAAAATTTACAGACATTGCACAAATGCAATCCACAGAGAAGGGCATTGAAAATGCTTCAATTAATCTAAAAAATATATATATTTATGTTCATTCACCAATCAATGAATTCATTCTTCATTTACCAATGTACAGATTATAAGTTAAATGTAGTCGCATTCATAAGCGAAGTTTTATATGTGTACTACGTTATTGACAACAAAGAAGTAGTTTCTATGGAAACTCACCGGTTTCCATTTTCGATCACGCACCAGCGATCGGCCGCAAATGTGCGACACGTCCTTATAAACATTTTCAATGTTAAAGTATTTATTATTAAAATAAACTGCGTTTAATAAATAAAAACTGATATTAATAAACAATTATAAAGTTAGGAGTGAAAAGAGGCAAACCAGAAATACTACAATCCTTCCTGACTATGTGAAGTATTAGGCCTATATCCTTCTTAGAATCTACTTCAATTCTGAAATGGTTACTACAAGCATTTCGTCAGTTACTTCACGTACACCTAAATTATATTCGTACTATTCAGATATTTTCAGTTAGTTGTCTCGTAGGTCATAATAGATTCTAAGAGTAAAGTATAATATCATAGATATAACCCGATATGATAGGAAGCGTTTCATGCCAGTTAGCTCTATTCAGACAAAATATTAGCAGACTATGTAACAGTTAAAATATTGTAAATAAATGTAATGTACTCTCAAGTTGTATACAGGTTTTGGAACCCAGTAAAGACAGCTTCAAAATATGACTTAGGCAAATTCGATTGCACTGTGTAGCCTATCATGTACATTTTCCAAAATACTATAATGTGAGACAATAAATAATTCAATAATATGTGTGCAAATAAATTATTACCCTAATCTCTAAACAAGTAAGTTTGTAGTAAACGTCACTGGCGCAACAAATAACTTACCTAAGTTCTTATTTTCCGCTACACAAGATAAATACTAATCAGCTTGGACTTATGAAGATACGAAGGAAAACAAACGGGGTCTGAACGATGGGGACGTTTCAAGAAAAGTAATATCCCCTTTAAAAAAACTACTGTAACTAGTGTAAGTTTTGAAAATATTCTTGAAAAAGGTTTACTGTTCACGTTGGAACGGTGCACAGACTTTTAAGAGACAAAAGAGTATGATTAGGATGCTCAAATGCAGTATCTACAGCAGATGTGAAAGCAGTTCGTGCTATCAAATATACAGACGGCTACGAGTGTTTAGCTGTATGTGCCAGAATAACGAAGAGCACATGTTGATGACTGTGAAGGAGCTTATAATAGATGAAAGGAGGTACGTAGGTAAATACAAATTCACATTAACGATCGGCGTGTTTAGGATCTGGATTGTTTTGGACTGAAACCAAAGGTACCGTATTTGATAGTAGACGGAAGGACAGGTGACATGTTGCCGTTCCCATATTAAGCGGAAAGCGGGGGGGAATAAGTAAATAAGTAAGAAAAAACGCTACAGATAACTTTAAAGAATTCAATTAATGAGAATGAAGTTGCTGAAGCACTGAGTATAAAGTGTGTCACACGATAGGGTCGGCTCCGTTCTCTGACGGAAATTTGTGGTTTCCACAAAGCCAAGCACAACCGTTTCTTCCCATCTTATCCAAATACGTTCCCAGTAAACAAATACACGATAAATTACGATCAATACTATAGGACTATTGCAGCAGGAACACGTAAAATTCAAGAAACTCATTATTAATACGTATTTATTAGATTCAATGGTATTTCTAACTGCTTGTTGTAAAGCTTTAAATACAGGGAAACAAAATGTTTTACAAAGCCTATTAAAATGTCTTGCAATTATATTATAGTCTTATACAGACGACTCAGGCAAACTGTGTCTGAGTTGGAGACGTTTCCTCTGTTGTAAGTGCGACTTCTGTTGGAACGTAAAAACGATTTTATTAGGTTAGGTCAAGTCAGATACATTTTTAAAAAAATTGAAAAGTCGAGTTAGTAAATAATTATTTGCAATGCACAAACGAAATAAATATACGTAATTTACACGGACTTGTCTCATAAATTTAGCTAGCTTAATTTTTGTTATCTGTATAATAATAATAACGTTAATAATATTAATAGTGTTTCAGTCCATACTATCATAAATGCTAATATTATCCTCATATTATCGTCGGTAATATTATGTACATAAAATGTTTGCCTTTAATATTACTGTTATTTGTATGGAAGTAATGAAGGTTTAGATGAAACAACAGTAGAAGGTGGAGGTTTAATTTTCGATTTTGTTAAGAAATAATGTGAAAATTTGAAAAAAACGTGCATCAGGTGAAAATAAACCTACTGCAGTGTATTTATTTGAAGATATCACATAAGAAATAATGAAACGTGTATGTGTAATCAGGATGTACGATATAAAGTGGGTAGTCTGTTCCGATTGTCATGCCATCGTGTAAACTGAACGTGTTTGTTCAGTGTTGTGTGTAGTCTGTTTGTAGTGAACGTTGTATGCCCTCTGTGATTTCCGTTTTAGATACATTTTACGTTTGTCTCTGCTGACTACTACTCTGCAACTAATCCAGTAGCTGCAGGTAACCGTCAGTTGTTTGCTGAGAATTACAGGACCGCAGCCTACTGTCCTTCTTGTTCCTGGGTAAACGTCTTTGTAACGTTGATGGTTGAGTAACCATGGTTACACGACACTTCAGCTACGCGCGTTTCAGATACCAACGACAATTCTGATCCCCGACTACTCGGCTCTTCAGACCAGACAATGCTCCCAATCCAGAACGGCCTAAAGATTCACTCTTCCAAATGTTAATAAGCGTGATATTATTATAGATCACGAAATTTTAGTTCCGCTGAGTCGTCCGAGTTCGGATCGTCGGTATTGAATTGACACGACACGCTAACCGTGACTTGCCCACACAAATTTAAGTAAACGAAAAGTCGTGTTAGTTTTCAGGCGACATTTTTTGACTAGACTTAGTTGTTTCCATGTGCTCAAAAGTGTGGGGGCAATGGATCAGCATCAAACATTTTCCACATAATCTTTAAAACAAAAATATTCTCTTATTGCTTCCACTCTCTGACGCCTAGCTATTATACTGTGTTCAGTGCTACTTATTTTCATAGTTACGACAATGAAAACGATAATGGTTACTGTTATTGCTGATGTCACGGTAGTTACAATTCTCGTTAGCAATATTCGTAATTTACGTCTATTTCTGAAATCATCCTTTTCAACAGTAAACTCAAATCTTTGCTAATTATAATTTTCATCTCTCGTCTCTACATAGTCGAGTCACTTTTGTCTCATAATTTATTTTATTCTGGCTAATCAATTCATATTTTTAATCATAGCCTGTCTCCAATTCCCATTCATCCTGAGTATAGCTAAGGGATTATCCTATATAGGATAAATTTTCGGTTACTTCTGATTTACAGCCTTACTATCAGAATATGAGAAAACATAACATATTGATAGTATTTCGAAGCTTACAAAACAATTAAAAACGTGGCATACCGAATGCCTCAAGATCCAACCACTACATTCCCCCTGTCATAGTTGCAGTTACTCTGAGTCCCAACTGTTGCCTTCTCTTAAGTTGATTTGTATCTTTGTATCTGTCTTATCAGTATAACTGCCTTCATTTTCTACACATGCTTGCACACGTGTTTAACTGCATTTTTTTATTTAACATAGACAATGAATAGAAATTATATTCACCTTAGTTTGTACTACTGACACACACACACACACACACACACACACACTCGTCAACTTGCTACTGTTCTTTTGTACATAAAATCTACTCACATTCAACTGACCTAATTGTTGAATGTGGTGTGTTGTTACTCTCATACACACTGGTATATTTTTAATGAATATTGTGTAGAAACTAACAAAGTGTGTCAGTACCTAAAATATTATTCAACTCAGCGGCTTCTCCATCTACAAAGAACTATTCCATAAGTGACTGATATTCCATTAAGCAGTTTTCATGTCAGCGTAGACACCACGAGAAGCTTAAACTTCATGAAAGTCTAGTATGTACAAGGCTAATCACGAACCTGCAGTGTGATTCTTTTGAGATAGAACATGCGAAAAATCGCATTAAAAAACAATCATGTTTTCCGTTCCTTTTGTGTATAAAATTTTTTCTGTTAACGTATGTCGCAATCTTTGATGACGATTGAGCGTTCAATAAGTCAGTCATCTACCTTGCATGAATGTGCGCATTACTATAAATAAAATTACCTGTGAACGTGATCTATTCATTGTCTGGATTAAAGTTGCACGTAACTTCCCGTAGGTCTACTACTTGCCTTAACCGTGGAAAGCGAACATGTATCATTCACACTAATCCAGTAAAAAAATACAAATCTATTAATATCACAAATTGCGGTTAAATAAATTCTCGTTATTACATTTTGATGATACTGTAAATGTAGCCTACTAGTATTGTGAGTTGTAAACCAGTTGCAATTTAAAATAAAAACGTACTGCCTTCGAAACATCAAACCAAACCGAAAACGTATTTCAGTTAAACAGTGCCAAAGTGGTTACATGAGATTTTTGATAAGCATCCCCTTGCTTCAAATACAGTGTCAAATGTTATTCAATTTTTAATTTCTTAAGAACGCGTTCGTCATGAAGTACACAAATAATTTAGAAAATATGACGATCATATTTATAAAATATTATTTATAGACATGAACAATTTTTAGATAATACTTCTTTTACTTGTCCTGTGAACGTAGTGTTAATAAAAAAAAAGAAAAAGAATCTAACGCGAAATATTTTTGTTTGACGGACGAGATTTCTATCCTAGTGTGCCGCTTGTCGGCCAATATAACAGGCGAGCAGTGTCTTCACGTAGCTTCCTCCTTTATTGAATCATAATTCATACCTAAGGCTGGGACACACGCTGGTTGCCATACTGAGTTTGCATCTCCCTTTCTGAATGCCATAAAGAGCTCTGCGTCAAGGGAATGTTACTGTTCTTTGCGTTTATTATATAGTACTTTATACACATATTACGCACAAACACGCGCGTGAGTATACGTGCGAGCGGACGCCTGTGTGTGTGTGTGTGCGCGCGCGTTGTGTGTGAAAGTTTCTATTTGAACTTCCATTTCGTTGCAAAGTCGTAGGTCTGCATACGTGTGTATAGCCACAATGTCTGCTGAATATTTTATGCCGGACATTGGACAGTCATCAAATAGCCAGGACGCGTTGTGGGTATTTCGCTTCACTCACTGCACTCAATAATGAAACGCTTCTCAGCGACAGGAACGTTTCTACGCAAGTTCCATACTTCAATGTAATTATGTTACAAGAAATTACAGTACGTTTCAATTGACACGATTCAAAGCACAATTGATAAAATATTGTGTGACTAAGATAAGTACTGGATGTAACGGTTTTAAAGTCGAATTTTATAATTCACGTTGAATGTCTTCATATCTGTTAACAACTTTTTGGTTTTTATGTGCTCTTTCCTCTTTTTATATCTCCCCTCCTTGATATTCATTGATAATTTTCTACTTACAAATGATTATTAATTGCGTAAATTTATTAATCATAGACTTAACTTAAAATAGTACATTCTGTAGTAACTTCAACTCATTATGTAGAGCATTCTTTTATTGGATTCTTTCTTTGTCCACGTCTGATCTCGATTTTTCTGTAAAAAAAAAATTACAGATATATGACCTTATTAATGCTACAAAATCTGTAACACTACCTCCTCTGCCACTACTCCTCCCAAATCGATATTGTCTTCCAAGCTTTCCTGTTTTTCGAGGCCCCAAGATTTTTTTTTATTCCTACCAATCACCATAGATCGTTGAGCACATTTGTACATCTTCAGTATTTACAGCAGGGAATAAAAGTAGATTTTGTAAACACACACATACGGGCGCATATATAGGCCTACGTGTATATAGGTTATATATAGAATTGTATACATACAACAGAATATACTATGTATTATATACTATATAACACATAAGCCTCTATATACATGTATCTATATACATGTATATATACTGTAATAAAATAAAAAGTAGATGTGTGTTGATGATAATATATTGTGGAGTATGAGACTCCGATGTAATCAAGCTCCACTCTTTGGGCTAGCCAATTTGTAATAAATTAATAAATAAGTTGTAAGTTATAATGTGTTTAATTGGTGTGTATTTGGTGTGGCTCTCGACGTCTTACTGGCCTGAAACACTTCCTTAAGTTTCCCAGCTGGTCGAGTCCCAATGGTAGCAAGACCGGTCGAGTAGCGTAAAGTTGATGAAGGAATATATATGTTCAGCTTCGCCGAAAGTTTCAAAACAAAATTTATTGTTTTGAAGGAAATTTAAAAAAAATTATGTTTATAAAAAAAAATAATTAAAAAAAAATTTTTAATTTTATTAATTAATTAATTAGGATCAATTAATTAATATAGGGCTGTGAAGTTTTAAACAGTGTAATGCTCTTCTGAAAATTTTTATTAAAGTTTTAGTATATTTTAAATAAGCTATCACCACTCATAAGACTGTCTTCAAACCAATCGATACTTGTTTACCTTTTTATTTTTTAGGTTATCTTCACTTACGGGTGGTAAAGTCCTTGTAGATTATCAATTAGAATTATATTATTGGTAATTAGTATTATTGAAGAAATAAAGAACTAATAAGTATTGAAAAGTATTAATGTTTTATTAATTAATAGCAATATTGACTCTTATCGATTAGTATCGATTCTCAGGATATCGAAAAAAGTTACAAATATATGATATAAAAATTAAATAGGGTTCTTTAAACAGCCAGTTATTATCAAAGTCAGAGAAATCGGGCTAATATTTAAAAAGTATAACGTTACAATCAAATTAATAGTTATTAATAAACACAGACATTGAATAATAATTTGTAAATATAATAATTGTTTTCACCCAACAGCTGAGTTGAACTAAGAAGAAGGCACTGGGATCGTCAAAGCAAATGGCCGCCGTCAAGTTGATCAAAATGTTGCTCGTTCCTGCAGTGTTCCAAATAATGTATTTTCTGGCAATATTCCTGTTCTTGTGTCTGCAAATCTCTTGTTAAATGTTGTGTAGTGATTGGTGTACTGTTTCTGAGTTGTATTTAGTGTATCCGTATAATTATTAGTTCAAACACTTTCTCCGATTCCGTCACTAATTTGGGTTAATGTATTATACAGTTTTCTAGTGTTTTGTGGAGTTTTTCGGAGTAGATTTATATTGTTCTGTGTTATGGAGTGTTACTTGATTGTTTCTGTTATAATATGATAGTTTTAGAAGTATTTTACAAGTCACTCGCGATTTCACAATAACGCACTATACACTCGCTTTGTATGACTATTATAGGTTAGGTTATCCACGTTATCAAACTATGTCATGTTAACCGTTCAAATACCAATAATTAACTAACTGTTTCCTTCAGTTTCAATTAAACTCTTAGCCCATATAATATTATTCTTAACATTGTTCAAATATTTTTCATATCCTGTGTACACTCTACTATTTCACTATATGAATGCCTAAACTTGGGTTATTTGTCAATTTTATTCACTAGATGTGATTTAAATTAATCTTTCAGTTCATTCAACTTATTTTCAGATTAAATAATGCCGTTTTATAGTGTTTTCTGACCAAAAAATAGTAATTTTACTTTCAGTTTGGTATACTCTGAAAAGTCAAAACATCAAAATTTACTTCCTGTCATTATATAAATTCAGCCATTTTATCAGTTATATTTAATATTAATAATCCTATATTGTATTAAAGGGTTCATATTCCCTTATTTTCTGGTAATTAATTGAATTAGTTGTATTCTGAAACATTATTCAGGAATATATGACTCCCATGTCCAAATTTCTGAGTTTAGTCATTTTCATTTTTATTTATAATTCTGAATATAATTTATTAAAATCTTCCTAAATGGTATGTGCAATTATATGGCTTGATCTCAAGTTTATTTTGTCTAAACCCCTTTTGTTTACTTGCATTTAAATGAGCAATTTCTCTGTTTTGATGAAGTTTGGTTTCCATTCTTTTGGCCTATGATTTTTTTACAATTTTTCTTATAAAATATTTTACAAACAATATATGATGTGTAATACCCTCTCTGACTTTTACATATAGTATTATAAATTAAACATGTTTTCAAATTACACAAAAACAATTAGTATTGGTTACAATACAAATAATAGTTAAACAAAATAAAGAATATTTTTTTTAAATAAATGGTTGTCTTCAAGTCAGACATTTTGCAACAAAATCCCCATTTCCAACATGGAAACATGGTTTATAAAAAAAAGTTTTGTACTAACTAACATCTTAATTACTCTCTACTATTTACAAGTGGTAACTATTTTTATAGTTCTGATGTTAGTTGTTTCAGACCCAAACAAATGGCCTTATATCTAAAACATTTTTAAACATTCTTATACTATATACATAAAAACCTTATATTTATATTCTTATTTCTAACTATTATTATAAGTAGGATTCTACAGTTTTTATACCGTCTTTTATACATTGTCTTTGGGGAATTGTACCCTGTCATTAACAAATAAATAGTATGAATTGTTCAAAAAGTATAATGAAATCTGTTTTTCTTTTTTCATGTAAAACAAAATGTTATTTTAAACAGATTCATGTCTTATGAACAACATATTGTCACAGTACACATTTTAAGTCATTGAAAAATGCATATTTCATTGCATCCAATGTTTGTGATTGCCAAGAATGAAACACAAGGTTCATTTTTTATAATACCCAAAACTATCACTGGTTCACTTTGCACTTATATATTATGTTAATGCTAAATGGTCGTATAGTCTTATTAACATAATAAATTGGTTAGCGTTTTTTTCAATGGAGATTTGTTCCATGGGTACTATATTATTGTTCCATCTTAGTTCACAGGCAACTTTTACTTTATACACTTCTCTCTCTTAAATTTATATACATGTGATTTTTATTTCGTTATACTTTTATTTTTAAATATTTATTTTGGGGATATAGGGATTTGGGTGTCTTTTATAAGAGCATGACATCTTCTTCAGGATGCTGCCTTCTTCTTCTTTCATCAGTCTTCTTTTCTCCTGCCTTCTGGGATTGGTATCTTCTCCATCTTATTCTTGATGCCATCAGGTTTCTTGGGATCTTCTCCATCTTCTTCTTTATTTCAGAAATACACCACCTGTATTGGTTGATCTTGGCTTATTTTAGGGTTTCTATTCTATTTATTCTCCCTCGTTGTGGGTTTGGTCATATTCTGTACTGCTTGGTTTACCTTCCTGGGTTATACCTTGAAAACCTTTGGTTATGAGACTGGTCTTGGATGACTCATCACTAGTAACTCCTTTTATTTGAACTTGTATTTTCTTTATAATAATGATTTCTTTCCACAGTTGCTATGAATTAATCTATTTATATTAAACTTAATGCTTTCTTCCAAATTTAAATATTATAACTTCATTATTCTAATGATCAATTGCCATTCAATATTATGCTTATATCTGTCACGCTACAATACGTATATATATACATATATATTGTTACATGACTTTTGCCACTTATCTTGTTGATTGAAATATACTTTACTACTCCTACCAAAAGTACCAAGAAACATGATATAGCTTGTTTCAATAACTACTTTTTAAATACAATTTATTTAACTATTATTTAATTAATAATAAACAATGTTCTAGTAGTTATGTTTAAACTATTAAAGTTAGTAAGGAAGGAGGACAATGTTTTGGAAACTATTTACAGTGTTTTGTTGTGTTTATAAAAACTGGATTGTATACAGAAGGTTAATAAGAATTGTCATAGGTTACTAATAGTTATTAGTAATTAATTTTGCTATATTGATTAATATTATATGTTGTAATATTAATAATACAAATGTTAATATTAATAGAAGAGTACCAAAATAATAATAATAGAGATTTGTAAAACTAGGCATGTTAAGCCTAGATAGTTAAGGGATTTGGAAAAAGAATTTATATTAAAATTAGAATAAACAATGTCAGGTTGAATTATGTTATTACTAATTGTATCCAATAGTTTTAGTAAAGTGAAGAGTACAAGAAGAACTAATAATAAATAATTTTGGGACAAATAATTAAAAGTGTAAAATGGTAACTCAGGAAATATTTAATGGAAGATAATCAAGAGTGGTATCAAAATAATCAGTGTTCCATCAGAAACTCAAAGATACTAATAAATTGAAGATCAAAGATCTTATAAAAAAGATCTTGCAATTTAAAGAAAATGGAAGGTAAAATATTAGAAGTTTGTTTATGTTGAGGCTCAGAGAGCACCATAGTAACGTCAAATGTTACAACTCACACCAAAGAAATCTAAATCCGTATGCCTTAGCAACTGAGATGTTATAATTTGAATAAAAAGTGTGCATTATTAGATCTAAACGAGAAAGGTTGATATAAAAATAAGAGTGACTAATCTAACATATTATAAATTTCATATTAGTGAACCTAAAGTAAAGTTAAATAATATTACTAAACTAAATAAATAGAAGAAAGAAGTACAACATTATTCAAAAGAAGTAAACCAAGGAACATATGAAGAAATAAAATCAATCTATCCAGGAAGGGAAGTATTTTTGATAAATAAGTAAACTGAAGAAAATTTCATTCATGGCCTAAGTTACACTTTTCAAAGACACTGTTTACACTTTTGATTAAAACTATTTTGAACGTTCACTGTGAAAATAATTAACGAATAATCTTATTTTCAGTGTAAAAACTATTAATATAGGGTAATACAACCATTTAAAGTGTATTAGACATTAAAAACACATAAATCAACATAACCTAGACACTGAACATTGTATAATTCTTAATGTACTCTTGTTAAGACACTCTGTAATTTATTATAATCCCATGTATTTTGGTACTTTTCCTAACATATTTGTCGTTTATATCGTTTTTAAGGACCTAACTTAAAACATTCTATTTGTATTATATTTAGCAATTATAAAAAAATGCAAATGTGTTTGCCTTGAGACATAAGAGAAGCCATTCTGAGCATATTTAAAGAACAGCCGGTCAGACTTTGTTAATAATTATATTTGTCTTTTAAAGAATTTAAAAAGGATAATAAAGGATTTGAGTTCAATAACAACAGATAAAAGGTTTTCTTTTCTTTAATTAATGCTAAATAAATGTATATGATATTAATATATACACCATATTAATGAATGATCATTTTTTCATCAACTAGCACAGGTTGGTAACACTCTCAACAAGGAAAGTATGGCAGCCGATTTGAATCTGCCTTGCTGAGCTTTAGTTGTCACAATCTTCTGTTAAATAAAAGATTAAAAGACATAGAATTATAGCAGAAAAAAAGAAACCCTTATGCTATTTAAAATAATACTTACCAATTTACAAATACATTTTATTTGCAACATTTGATTGCAAATTGGCGCTCAACTAATATTACCCTGACAACATACTCATCCTTAAAATACTAACAAAGTACCCTTGAGAAAGTACGAGTTAAATTTAATAACCTTACAGAATTGGCGATCCCAACAGTGAGGCATAAGATTTGATACGGGAGGGAGTCTCGTAGTGTTACAATATACACATATACACATGTGTGTGTGTGTGTGTGTGTGTGTGTGTGTGTTTACATTTACATAAACCTTGTATATGCACATTTAATAAATACACACACATGATCACTGTCTTACTTAGGTGCCTTTAATGTTACTTTTCATCTATATATTTAACCGCAAAGAATACAAAATTATTTCCATTTAAAATATAATTATAAAAATAATTAATAAAATAATTTTAATAACATTTTTTATTAACTTTTGTTTCTGTTTAGACAGTTATTATTTTATCTTTTTTTTTTGCTTCTTCGATTACAGTAATATTGCGTTTAATCGAAGTTTAAATTTCAGACATTAAAAAGTAAATAACTGTCTGAAGGTTTTTGAATGCATTCCTTGAAACCTGGCAGTTTACAAAAAAAGTAAAAATTTTTTTTCTGTACTGTTTCGTTTGGTGGTTTCAACAGAATGTCTTAAAGTCGCCGCCTGAGTTTAATAGCTTCACACGTGGTCGCTGTACACAAAATCTGCAGGAACCAATTGTATGTTTTGTAAAAACACCTAGCTACAGGTGTAACAGTGTTACAATACGTAGAACATAGATATTTGGTAAAGATCGGCGAAGTCTTCTGGAAATTGTAACTATAATGAACCTTACACTTCTGTAGTCTCAAGGATTCTTAACACTCTTCTTCTTGATATCTCTCAGTGCACTTATTACAATCAAGCGAGTACCAACACAAACTGGATATTATCCAATTAGGTATTACATTATAAAATTGTACTATTATAATTGTACTTATAAAATTAAACTATTATAAATGCATACACACACACACACACACACAGCACCGAGTAGCTCTAACCTCTGCAAAGTACAGGACTTCAATTCCACTAATAAGTCTTTAAAGGTGGTACAGAAGTGTATACAACATTAAATTTTTCAAAATGTTGCCAAGTTTGTAAAATCTATGTTGTAGATATATATCATCCCGCACTGTACATCCCAGCGACTAGAACATATTCGTACAGAAAACGGAAACGAAATGTGCTGTCCGTGTGAACAGCTTAAATAAACGAGTGCAATTCAAACGAAAACTCGCACATTTAAAGAAAAGTGCGGACGGCTATTAAATTGCCTGTCAGTAAACCTATGCTATTTTTTAATTCGTTTTTCCAACACGAGCAGTTAAATCTCTCGTCTACACTTCAGTTGATATTTTACATTTCAAGATCCTCGTATTTGTGCTTCTTTATAATCCATTACTTGTTTCGTTCACAGAATTGATTCCGATCTGTTGGCGATTTGTAACTGTGTAAACTTGATTTGAGAGGTTAGTTATCTAGATCGGAAACCTGCTGGTAGTATTGGTGGCCGATACATCATAGCGTACGTAGAGTTTTGTATACGACTTGATCAAAATCGTATGTTGAGAAAGGTTTCAAGATGGTATTCGTTCAGCGAAGGGTAAAATTTTATGTGTGTGTAATAGACTTGCGAATTTGTAAGACTTGTGCTAACCCAGAAAATGCGATTTCATCTGTGGTCGTAACTCCGCAGGAGCCCACGCGAGTGGGTATATTCGGTTAAAACCGACTAGACATTATCCAATTAGATATTATGTTATAAAATTATACTATTATAAATGTACACACACACAGGTTTTTAATAGGTTTAATAACACAGGTGTGTGTGTGTGTGTGTGTGTGTGTGTGTGTGTGTGTGTGTGTGTGTGTGTGTGTGTGTGTGTGTGTGTGTGTGTGTGTGTGTGTGTGTGTGTGTGTGTGTGTGTGTGTGTGTGTGTGTGTGTGTGTGTGTGTGTGTGTGTGTGTGTGTGTGTGTGTGTGTGTGTGTGTGTGTGTGTGTGTGTGTGTGTGTGTGTGTGTGTGTGTGTGTGTGTGTGTGTGTGTGTGTGTGTGTGTGTGTGTGTGTGTGTGTGTGTGTGTAATCGTCTTCAGTATAACCGCTTTTAGATTACTATAACAGTAACTACGTTAGGCATAAATAACTAACGTCCATGCTAACTACATTAATAGATTACGAAATTTCGAATAAGTAATGGATTACATTAATGATGAAGGTTAATGTAATTTATTTCTTCGCGCCTTAAGTAAATATTGTTACGTCGGTCTGATAACGGCACGCCCACTTTGCGAAGTCGAACGTCTCGGTAGCGTTTTTAATTCTATTACTCAGAGTGACTGCGAGTTTACTTATGAATAAGCTTAAATTGCATTAACATAACCATAAACTGCGTGGATGAAATCTGAGACATGCAGCTTACAACTATAAGTAGGTTACATATGTAAGTAGGTTTATGAGAGCTTAGCAGTAGTTCTTTTTTATTGGGTTAATCTACAAAACTATGTAACTCTTGAGTTACATATACGCAGCTCCTTGTTAAGGACATACGACGCTTCCTGGTGTACGTTATGTTCAGTGACGGAGTAAATTTTACTTTCTTATACAATTTACTGAATTCATTAATCATATAAATCTACTTTATGTTCGTCACTTTCTTTACACTGAGGCAAAAGGTTCAGCAGACATGGTCTAGGGGATGCAAAACCTCTCCTCCGGCAAGGCTCCTAGAGCTGATTTTACTGTCACACGGTGAAGGAAGTTTAGTTGATGTAAGCTGGATATTAAAGCGACCTTATTTACGTGTCTATCTGAGTGTTCTGCCCTTATATTTCTACCCCCTAAAAAAGTATCTGCCAAATAATTATTAAGAAGAGACCATGCTGAAATTAACATTAAACGGAAACCTTTTTAAACAATATCCTTACGTTGTACTCAGGAGTCGCACTAAAACTGTGTTTAAAAGACTCGTTACTCAGTAAGACAGAGCTTGTAAAGTTCCCATAATAATGACAAGGTAGTAGTCTATAAGGTACTTTCCTATTAATTCTTCCGCACTAAACTATCTTATATATTTTAGAATTGTGTAATATTTAAAAATTGTATGTAACTGGGTTGTACTTACTTTTTTTAGTATTTCTGTAAAATATTCCAAAAATCTGAATAACTAGTGATAACGATATTACTAAATCGTTCTTATTTTTTTATAATAATTCTTTTGTTTTGTAAACTACCAATTTACTTTGGAAAACGAGTCGGTTAACCACATTAACCGTACCTAACCCTTTTCATATTTGAGTCCATATTCCTTTCGGGGAGAGGAACCCTAGGGAAAAGTGAATTATTGACATGAATGTCAGTTCACATCGAATTCGGAGAATTTCTATATCTTGTAACGTAGTCTTAATATAATTTAATGGTAGCTTTATTTAGCATAATCGTTATCTTTTCGCGCATTGACTTCGGGAGATCTAAAGAATTAACTAAGCGAACTGTTAAATATATTTTTAGATAACAGTTACAAGGCAAAAGCGAACCGAAAAATACTGTGGTGAAGTTATGGGAAACTAGCCTTTGGAAATGTTATTTAGAAATTATGAAACGTCAAATGAAATTCCACATTGTATTACTCCTTTTCCGTACGATTTGTTTCGGAAAATGTATTGCAGCGTTCAACATGCATTACTCTCCAAATCTCTTTCCATCTCTTCATCTTCTATTAGATGGTAATTATTAGTAATATCGAAGGCCTCATGTTTAATATTTTCTATGAAAATATCCCAAAAATAAATCAGCCCAGGGAGGACGAATAGGGTCCGTAATTAACTTTGATCCACGCTGATTGTTGTTTACAGTAGTACTTCAGCAGACCATTATTGCGCATGCGCCATTTACGATAGATTGTTACAAACGTGATGACACTGTTTTGTCACTCTGGCGCCAAAATCCCGACATCTCTGCAGAACCTCAAACTATTCTGACGGAAATGTACTTATTAGTAGGAGCCCCCTCATTTATGTCCAGTTCCCAACTACATTAAAAATTATTTTCTGAACCTAACAGAATTTGGCCGTTTCGTGCGTGTAAAATACACGCAAATTACCCGAAACTACACATGCGCATACGAGACCGCAGCTGAGATAGGCGTATAGACAATTACATAGAATACTTGCACATACACAATTAAATAGGCCTACAATTAACATTGACATTTTCCTGTAATTTGGAATGTTGGAATGTGTTTAGGTATTATTTATGTTTCAGGAAAATTGAGAGAGAGAGAGAGAGAGAGGAGAGAGAGAGAGAGAGAGAGAGAGAGAGAGAGAGAGAGAGAGAGTCACACCGATAGTCTGCCGTAGCGTTACACACTATTGTGCTTTTATCGGTTGCAGGATATTGCTAAATTTTGTGTCAAGAGCAGTGATTCCAGTGAACGTTATAACAACAACAAAAGTTATTGTAATCGGAAACTGCTGATGTTTGCAGATGCCGGTACAGGGAGATGCTTTCAGTCCGGTTGCTGTTTTGGCGGCAGTATTTTTGCGATTATTTTTTATTATTTTTTACCCAAGCGTAATGTTTTAAACAATAATAAACAACAGACGTAATCTGTACGAGTCAAAAACACGTGTCCGTATTTTTATTGGACAGTAAGTGGTGAAACAAATGGTTTGATCTAGTTTTATCCTGGCAATTTGTTTATTCTGTATTTTAGCTTTGTTGTTTCCACTGCACCAAACGTTATAAGTTCTTTTTCGTTTTTCCCGTTGTCTTTAAAAATATGAACACGAATAAATGAAAACTGTAATTACAGTAGTGGTACTAATAGTATAACGATTCATTTGACGTAAACAGTTGTTATTTGGGCGAATGAAACAATGAGTGAAAACGGTCGATACGCTTAAACAAACACTTAAAGAACACTTAACAAACAAACGCTGTTTCGCGTACAACTACCGTTCGTTAACAAAGAGTATTTTCGCTTTAATATTTTATTCTCGTGTTCACAACCTCGCGTTTTTTAAAATGTTAATTATAAAACTGAACAATGTAATTAATAAACTAAAAAAAGAACGTATCGCTATAGATTACTACCCACGGGCATTTCGTCCAATGGATGCAGTTCACAACAGCGTTGAATGTTTCAGGCGATATTGATCGTGTTCACGTCATATGTAAGTGGACCTAATACCTTGTAATATACAGTGAACAGAGAGAGAGAGAGCAGTGTGTGAGTTTGTGAGTTTGTGTAAGTAGTGTTCGACTAAAGTTTTGTAAAGGCTAATGTAATGTTTCATCTTAATGAATGTTCTCTTAATGAAAGTTTATTTAGTGAATGTTACCAGACAGATACTAACGAACGTTCACTCAAACACACACACATACAGCTGTTGCTAGCAGATGATCAAAGTGTTGATGAAAAAACGTTTCGATTAAAAAAAGGCAATTCTGTCCCTTTATCGTTTCTTTAATTTTAAAGAATTCTTCACTACCCTTTATTTTCCATTTATCCTTCCCTTCAATTTTTTTATTTTTATCTAACTGCTTACTGCTCTGCTGTGCTGGTTTCGTTGCTATAATTTCGTATACAATACAAGCTCTCGACGGCGTACTAAAAGACAAACACACTTTCGTAGAGGCATGATGTGGCTGCTCTCATGAGTACGCACAGAATTGTGTCTGTAAGGTAGATGTTAACAGAATTTTGTCTTGAATTCTGCGACACAAATTAAAAATTTAATATACTATTTTGATACGCAACGTCATTCACTCCGTTGTCATTCTTGGTTAAGCAGTTTAAAACATTTAGTATGCAATTACGTGGTTTTTCTTAACCAATCATTTTATATAAGAAAATTAAAATGTAAAAAATCGTTTTTGTAATCAAATCGTTGTTTGTTGTACATGTTTGTGTTTTCGTGTACGTGTTGTCTTCGGTATAATGTCTCTTTATTCATTCTTTTGAAGCTTTCTTTTCTTCTCCTATACAGTGTGAAATTCATCGGCAGTCATCGGATCAGGTAATGCTTACAACTATTAAATGCCTCTCCAAAACCGATACGGAAAATTAAATTCAATTTAGATATCACTATTATATTTTAAAACCAAGGTGATGGCTTTTTGTGGAACTAATCCCGTACGGGCAAAAATTGTTATAGACGGTACTGTCCTGGAACAAGTTAACAGTTTTGAACACCTGGGCTAAAGTGTGTTTTATAATGCAAGCAACGACGTGGTGAATAAGTTCCATAAGTTCAACCTTATGTGCGGGACCATCAGGCGAACCCTTAAGTCAGCAAGTAAAGGAACACGCCTAAAATTCTACAAGGTGATGGCTCTTTATGGGTCTTCCCACACTTCTTTATGGGTCTGAGAATTGGACTTTAACGAAAGGCCAGTTGCATCCAAGCGGCTGAAATAGATTTCTCAGGCACGTGGCAGGGTATACTCTCCATGATCATAGAAGAAACACAGATATACGGCAGGAACTGAATATTATGAGTATACTCGACAGGATCGCCCAGTATCGGCTGAATTGGTGGGAACATCTTTGCCGAATGGATGACTGCCGCATCCCCAAACATTATGGAACTATAAGCCAAGGGGACGGAGAGGTGTGGGACGTCAGAGGAAGCGCGGGAGTGCCAGCTGTAATATTTGCCTATTTGAGACCGGAAAAAACCACTCTTGGTTTAAACCTTGAGGATGATGATAATGATGACTATTATATTTTAATCGATATTAATTAATTAATCTGTTAAATGGGATACACCTGTACCCATCTTGAGTGCATAGTTAAAGTCATGAAACAAATCGTGTTTTTCTGAGAGAAATTCAGTGCAATAGACAGACGTCCGGCGAAGACCATGATCAAAGTTCAGCGTTGTCGAAGTTACTGCTATGATCTTGACCCGACGCGTACTGCGTATCGTGTTTCTAATCAGTGGCGAAGCCCGTAAAACGTCAACCGGTCTAGACGTCTGACAGCACACAGTGTACGTAAAATGACAATTAGGTCGACGTGACGTTTTATTGTCCTACGAAAACAAATTACCCATGAATCCTCTGCCGTACAAACCTATTTCAACCTTGTGTGTAAATCAAAGCAGATTCTAGCAGAATCCTGTAAAACGTCCAACGGAGCTGGTATTGTTTCACATAAAATGGTATCAGTCAGCAGTAAAATTAATGAATTGCCTTCTTTGAACTGCAAAGTTTATGCAATTAAAGGATACCTAATAATTGCTGTATGTGTCGGGGCGACTCCCGCTTGTCGCTGTCAACCGTTAACGACGCTGTCCCATCTTAAATCAACTTCTGATTAAATGTGATTTTAAAAGCATTTCCGCATTCAAATTTTCTATTCAAAATTTTTCGATTACAATATTACAGGTAAAATTGTTAAGCAAAATTATTCGTAAAAACTGATGAGTACAAAAACTTGCTTTTTTATCCTGCTTAGTATTATTATTTGAAAATTGCATTCAATATGTTTTCAAATATACTACATTTTCAGTTTTAATGTACGTTTTAAATACTCTCGTAATAAACATTACGTATGTCATGAAATTTATTTGTGTAATGGAACTTAACACTAGATACTGCATGAGGTTAAAATAAGTTTGTGCAAAACTTCTTTTATAAGCTCGAGACTTTTCTCTAATTAGCAAACAAACGTGCATACAACCTACATAGGCCTATAATCCAAACAATAACTTGAGTATTAAATGTTTTGAAGGCTTTAAAACGTTTCTTCAGTCGTATGTTAAAACAAACGGGACGATAGTCTTGGACGTAATTTACGCTCTGAAACTGTAATTTATTTTTTTGTTTACAAATGAAGAAACTCTATTAACAAAACCTTATGATTCATATATAGTCAAATTTCGTACTGAGAAATATTTTGAAACTGTTTTCTTCCATGAAATGTTTCGTAACAATGTTCGGTACGATATCCTAACTTTAGACACAGCCTACGTAGGCATAACGAATTAGTGTAACTATTAGTCAGTTCCTTATTCAGCCACTTCAACCATTATCGTGATAAAATAATCGCCTAACATACGTTTAACTTAAAAAGTAATATAAGAATAAAACATTTGGAACAATTCTGACGTTTTCAATCAGGTGATGTTACTTAAAAAGTAAGAATTATTCTGTGAACGCCAGATACGTTTTACTTAATTATGTGATATAACGATTTTATCATCATAGCTAGTAGTCAGTTTAATACCAACAATTCATTCTGATGTTAAAGTATTTATCAATAAATCATAATGGCGTTTTTTAAAAAATCGTTTGTTTACGATTGTTAACACCATTTATCAAAAACTTTTGTAAATTTGTTTTTTTTTATTGTAACGTACAAATATTTAGTTTTCCCATACCGTTGTAATCTTAAACTAAGAAGTCACATATTTTTATACAAAAATAAAACTGAAGTAAGAAATAATTTTTGTTTCTGTTGTGTTTGACCTTGCTGCCGTTAGCGGACGTTTCCGATTGCAGCAGCTCTGCTGCTGTTGTTTATGTTGTTTGTTCTGTTCTTTGTTAATTTCATCTTTCATTAAGCTCAGTTTAAATATTAAATTATTTCACTCCCAGCCTTGCTTTGTGTATTCGCTCGATGTATAAAGCCGTGTTATAATAAAAAACAGTAATTTAATTTCTTTATTTTCCGTTACCATATGGGCGCGCAGCGTTGAAATTGCAAACACGACCACCAAGCTCGTCGTTCATAAATAAACGTGAAGGATTTACATTGCAAAAACTGACTTTTTTATCCTGCTGAGTATTATTATTTGAAAATTATATTCAATACGTTGTCAAGATTTACTGTGTTTTCAGTTTTAATGTACGTTTTACATAATCCCGTAATAAACACTACGTATAATCCTAACGTTTATTTGTGTAATGGAATGTAACACTGGATGCTTACTATTTTCATGAGGTTAAAATAAGTTTTACACAAAACCTTTTTTCTTATAAGCTCAAGATTTTTCACTCTAATTAGTAAATAAACATACAACCTACGTATAATCCAAACAATAATTTAACAAGTGTTAAATATTTTTTAATGCTTCAAATTTCACTTCAAATCCTATGTTAAAACAAACAGAAAAACATGAACTTTCTTGTAACTTATATTGTTTACGCTTTAAAGTTGTAATTCAGTTTTGTTATTTATAAATATAAAATATGTTAACAAAACATTAAGATTCATATATCTTCAATTTTCTTAGTACAAAGAAATGTTTTGTTTATTCTTCTTCGTCTCGACTTCATGAATTAGGCAACTTGCCTGCTACGGACTAGCACTGCTCTCTTGGTCTCTCTTTCCACTCAGTTTATAATTTTTAAGAATTTGGGTTGTCTTGTTTCCTCTATCCGTTCTATATGCTGTTTCCAGTTAATTTTATTTGGTTGTATTAACTGAGATTTATATGGGATTTATGGGTTTTATAATACTATACCTTAAATTCTTCAAAACATCCCTCTGTCTTATTCGGTCTTCTCGTAGCCATCGACCATCATTAAAAATGCTTTCTTGAGAGCAGCATTTTCTTTCTTTCTGGACCGTATTTTCAAACGTTCTGTTCATGGCTGCTTGATATTTATACAGTTTTGTTTTTGAGTCTCTTCTGTGCTTCAGCCACTTCAACCATTATCTTGATAAAATAATCGCCTAACATACGTTTAACGTAAATAGTAATATTTATTAATATTAGACAATATATTCTCTGAAATGGGATACTTTTTCAATAATGTTAACCTCGAAATTAATTTATTGTAAACAATAATGTGTTTAGTATTTTAGACCATGTGTAACATGAAAAATCTAAACTATTTTGTAAACATTAATTTCGTGGCAAATACTTTAAATAATCAATAAATTTACAGAATATTATATTTCTCTGTTCGATAATTGGAAATTAAATTTATTGGAGAACGATAATTGTTCATTATTTTGTTATAACTTGTCAATGTAAACTTATTAATTTGTAAGTCTACAAATTTCTTATTTGATATTTGTTAATAATCGTTTAACATTACAAAGCTAAAACGGTAAGCTGATAGTTTTTTCTCTGATTGTTTCTGTGTTTTTTACGCTTCTACAAAAATTACAAAAAAATTCTGTTACTTCCTTTCCTACAGCAAAAAAAAACATTTCAAATGGTCCCTATGCACATACAGCATATTTCAGTGTATTGATATTATAATAATTTTAATAATATTAACATTAAATTATAATATTTTTAATATAATCATATTACTACATTATTATATTGCTATATTATATTATGATATTATTAATTATATTTTAATACATACCTGTTAACAAATGTGAACCCTTTTAATCAAACTCTTAAGCTGTAGCTTCAGTTTGGTCATTCCTTGCAGCACAAAAACTATGTCTACACAGACACTATGCGCAATCAAAATATCGATGAATAAGATGAATTAACATGAATATGTGCAAAAAAATCGATGAATAAGATTAAACTAACATTATAAAGTAACATCTATAATGATTTTACTCTTATTTGCTTACAGTCTGAGAAAAAACGAACGTTTCATCTCTTAAACCTAACTAGAAGTTATTTCCTACCTAGAGTTGTATGAATATTTTCCTACTAATTAGTTTTTGGCAACCAAATTTATGAAACTGACAATAGGCTGTCATCACTAAAGAAGTTATTCAGTTTATAAAGTAATTATTAAATTGTCATTTGATTTATTCTGTTGCAATTTTACAAAGATTTGTACGATAAAAACTAGTTGTTAAAAATTATAAAAATATAGGTAAAGCATTCTTTGCATACTACTTATAATATAATGTAACACTAAGTATATAGAAGAAACAAGTATATAAACAACATTAATGACTACTAAACACTTTTATATCAATGACCGATAAAAAGACATATGAAGTGTTAGTAGTAGAAATGCTCATTTACAAAAAAACTCGATCTCTACAGCGTAAACGTAAATTTATAAGGCAGCATGAGATGGTAAAACGCATCTACAGAGTCTGGATACAGAAATGTATAAGAAAAGAAGATATTGTAAGCAGAAAGGAAAAGGGGCTATTGACGAACCCAGAAAGACAGCAGTGACTGGCAATAAACTGCCTAATGTGTAAAGCGAGGAAGAAAAAGTAAAGTCTTTTATGTAGGCACGGTGCAGTAGGGTTTTATAGCGCCCGTGTGTTCTCCGCACTTAACGAGACACCATGAATATAAAGATATCTTCCTGAGTTCTGCGCCAAGAGAAAAAAATCAATATGAATTTAGTGTCAGATCAAAAAAGATCACGATCTTCGTCGTATTTTATTACACAGAAAGTAAAAAAAAAAAACAAAGTTGATTACAAAAAGACAAAAAAATGGAGTGAGCGAGAGAGACGCGAAGAAAACTTATAGCTCGTATAAGGCTAAGTGAATATTAGTAAGCAATAATTCTTTGTGGATGATTTACAAATAAGCAAGTTTCTTTATGAAACATTTTGTGATGAAACAGTGGTTTAAAAGAGACATACATATTTTTTCTTTGTACAAAACAAAAAAGGAACTATAGTTCTGAATGATTTTGACTATTTCTTTCCTTAGTACTTGATATCTTATACCACAATGACTTGATAATCTAGTTTATAAATTATTATTTTATCTAGTTTGATGAAGTTGCTAAAAACAGTAGGCCTATATTTAATTTCGTTTTACAAGTGGTTCTTCTCGTTTCCAACTTAACAAAGACGACAGTCGCTGTAAAGGAATTTAATACGGGTTCATCTACATTCTGTTCATTTGTTACTTCTTTTTCTTCTTACGAACAAAATCAAAATCCTTCGTGAACAGCAACAATGTGCAAACCGAATTTCAAACAGTAGTTCCACTTAGTCAGCTTTCAGTAGTAGGCTAACTATCTCGAGGCATGTGCGGAGTGCTGTTGTTCTAGAAATAAGAACACCGTCGTCATCTTCGGCAAGGATAAAACCAAAAAAGGTTTGTTCCGATCCCAAGCAGATAAACTAGAGTTGCTCACTTCAGCTCTTCTTCGGGCGTCCCGCGTCTCTCCGTCCTTTCGGCTTATAATTCATTAGTCGCTTGGGAATGCAGCAGTCATCCCTTCAGATCAGATGTTCCAACCATGTTAGCCAACATTGGGCAGTCCCATCGAGTATACTCATAATATTCAGTTCCTACCGTACATCGACATTTCTTTTGCGATCATGAAGACTATATCCTGCCACGTGCCTTAGAAATCTCATTTCGACCGCTCGAATACGACTGGTCTAGGATTTCGTTGAAGTTCAATTCTCAAACCCATAAAGAAGTGTGGGAGGGCCGTCACCTCGTAGAAATTCAGGTTTGTTTCTTTGCTCGTTGATTTTAGAGTTCTCCTGATGGTCCCACATACATAGTTGAAATTCTGTAGCTTCTGTACCACATCATTGTAACTTAAGACACATTATAGCTAAGATACTCAGAATACTGACCTGCTACAAACAGTACCATCTGTAACAATATTTGCTCGTATGGGATCAGCTCCATGAAAAGCCATCACTTTGGTTTTCAATGTGGAGATCTGTAATCCAAAATCCTTTCAGTCTCAATTGTTAGCCATTTGCAAGCCACGTTCCGAGTTCGACAGGATAACCTGGTCATCGCTAAAACATTTAGCCTAATAAAATTTATTATGAAGGTTAGCACGCTAGAGAACGTCCCTTCTTGTTTTCATTTAGTTTCCATGTTGATGTTTCAATTTTTTCCTGTCGGCTTTCTCATCCTATTTGGCTCTACGAGATACACTGATTAGATTCAGCCGTAGTTTTTTTTTAACTTTGACCCTTAGCTTCCTGTTTCTCCCTGTAATTTTCTGTGGTTCAATGTGCAATTAAAATTAGCAATTTTCATTTATCTGAATTTTTTATAATGTCATAAAATTTAAAACGATTTGTCTAGAACATTTTACTGTAATTTTTTAAATTTTTGTTATATTCAAAATATTCTTATTGTTTTATTATTATATCAATAATTTTATCTTCGAGTATTTAAAAAAATTCCGTAAATATTTAAAAACAACGTGACTCAAAAATGTGATGTTATGATTCTTTTCACACAAATTTTAAAAACTGTAAATAAACATTCTACAGTAACCTATACTTTCTACGTTTCTGGTTTAAAGTTTCGTCAGATCGTACCTCTGAACTACTCCTATCTTTTGTCCAGATTTAAATGTAATATTTTTTGTATTCGTTTACTCATAACTTTTTCAAATTTCATTTGATATCTGCATCAATTTTTCTCTCAATTTTCAAATAAACCCGTTTTATATTTTACGTCACAGCGTACCGTGGTGCACAGCGTTTATGATATTAACGGAATCGACAGCTCTATTGATTGCTAGGAAACACGAAAAGTCAGTTACAATAATGCAGCTGAGTAATTGCATTTAGCAAGCCTACAAATACGTTGCTTTGTTAATTGATAAAATAATTTGGACCGGCTAACATCGACCAGTTAATTAACATCATTAATTTATTCTGTACAATAGCGACCGCAAGCCTACATAATTGATGGTTATACTCCATCACTCTTCTCTTAACTTCAGTTTTACAAATAATGATACTGTATAATTATTGCATTCTTGAATAAAAATATAATTACTGCACTTGTTAAATTAAATTTTGCTAACTGCAGTTTTGCTACGTCAGGTACTTGAAGGAAGATTTCATTTTGCAATTCTGAGCTACGAAGGAACGACATTTAAAAATGCATGTAGATTCGTATTGATTAGCTGGAAAAAGTAACTATTTATTAAAAGAATTTTCTTGTAGTTCGATATAAGTATTATTCTTCTGTGTCTTCAAAACTGGTCTGCTTAGACTTATGAATCCTTTCTAAATATTTCAGTTTTGGCCAGGGCAAACACGATTACTGCTTTAATCATCCTAATTCAAAAGCAAATACTTAACAGACTATCTTGATCTATTAGAAATAGGGAGTATAGATTAGAGCTATAATACAGTGTCATGATCATCATTTGTTCCATTGACACGGTTCTGCCTAACATACTCGCTGGTAGCCAAAATATTGCCTTATCTGTTACGTTCGTCTGTTTTCAAGCGATTTCACATTTTACGAAATTTACTTTTTTCGGCTTCTGTACATTATCTTTAAAAAATATTCTGAAAGTCACTAATGAAAAATTAAATTATTAATTACTTACAAAAGAATTAATAGAGCAGTGAACAAGCATAGTAAATTCTTTGTGTCTGAGGCGGAGAGAGCCTTGACAGTTCATTGCTGTAACTCTTTTGACCCAAGGACAGATATGATGTGCGAGTGGGACTACCCTATCCAGCATTGCGTCCTACCTTCCACTTCAGTTTGTCCCTGAGGCTTCCTCTTGTAGACTGGCATTCTCCTTATTTAATCCATCATTCCAAGTCAACTGTAGTCTTCCTTTTTTCGTTTTGCTGCCGGCTGTCATTTCCGTAACTTCCGAAGCCAACTTTCTTTTATAATTCGCTGCATGAGTCCATACCGTATCGATTTCTTAGTTTTTATGAAGTCAATGTCGACTTCTGCTCTTGTTCGTATCTCTTCATTTATAATTCCGCTTCCCCTTGTTAGGCGATCACACAGCTCTGTCGCCAGTAATCTATTTCCGTTGACTTAAACGTTTCTGCGGTTTCACAGCCAAAATTTCGTTGTCTCTACACTGCGTGTAGAGACTACATCAATTCGCAATTATAAATTTGTACAATTACTTTTACATGTTTTTACATGCAGCCACAGTACTGAGTGCAGCTGCTGAACTGTCACTCTACTTGCCAATCCTTTCCTTTATTTCGTGACAACTAACAACAAAACAACTAAATCGACCATAACCTTCCATATATTTATTCTGGAAATCTGATTTAAAAATTGGGTAAGATATTTCATATGGTGTAATTTATAAATTCATACGTATCCAGATGAAGGATACGAAACCGTAATAGTACCAACACTATTTGTTGTATGGCAGTAAACCTTGAGTCCAGAACAAACACCAAGAGAATCGTGTACGGACTGTTGAAACTATATGCCTTTGCGCAGTGGAGAGCTGTGGCCGTCCAGATACACTCACAAATAACGTCTTCTGGACGATTTGAACAGCTTTACATAGAGAGTAGATTAGGAATAAAACAAGATAACATCAGAATCCGATATGCGGTGGATGGATATCTCGGAAAATACTACAGTAGTATCTAAGACAGAGGGTAGTGGAAGTTCGCAGTGACCAAGCTACAGTAGCTGACAAGATGTCTGTATTAGAAAGTACAGAAGAAGAAAATGAAAAATTAGGATACTTTCTACAAGAAATTCTTTCAGTCCTTGAATTTCGTGATCAATGTTTCCTCTTAACCTAGACAAGTAAAAGTATTTATACAATTATAATTTGGCATAAATACAAGTTTTTTTATAATAAAAGATAAAAGTTCATAAAAATTGTATAATTACATTTATTGTGGTTGTGCCTGTACATAAATTTTTCTAATATCAGAAATTGTAACAAATAGAATTTTTTAATACTAATATAATTCAAGAAAAGAATTTTTTTATCGTTATAAACAGTTTTCAGAGTGTTTATATAGTTTTTTTAAATATTATAGTCATTATATAATTTTTAATATATAATTATTTTGCTCTAATTTATACATGTAGGAAATGTTTGCCTCTAAACGAAAGGTTAGTGATGTAAATTCGCAAACGCGATGGTGTGCGGTGTACGCTTGTACCAGCTGTTGGTCCGTCTGCTTGCTAACACTAACACTAACACAGCTAGATCAGTAAATAAAACACGCGTGTTAAACATTCACAATCATTAAATACGGTCTGCTAAACACGGTATTTTTACTAATCTCTTTTCATTATGCAAAGAGGATGTTTAATATTAAAAGCAACATGTCACAACTTACAGCGGAGTTGAAATTTTAACGCCATTTGCGCTGAATAAATAAATAAATAGGAAAATACATATTCCGCCATCCCTTGTGCACCAGCAAGTCAGTCGCGCTAAAACGATTTACACACAGGAAATAGTGTACGAATGACGCATTTTGTTTGCTGTCAAAATGTCAGTTTACGTCACTTCCAAACGTGTTGCAGGTAAATTTTTCATGAATTTGTAACGGTAAGTACAGTGGTAGTGTTTTCATTATTTGCAAAAGCCATCCAAGGAGAATGTAAACTCTTCTCTGAGTATGTGAATAAAATGTTTGGTTACAACCCTAAACTGTTCTATTTCATTTGGCTTCGACTAAAATCTTTTCTCCTTTAATGTCAGTAGGATGCTTACTAATAAGTAGTTTTTATCATAAACATGTTCCAGTTTCCTTAGACATTTCGTTTTCTGTCCCCTGTTTTTGCTCTGTTGATAAAAACTTTCCTGAAAAATTTACGTACATGGATTTAAAAAAATATAATATTTACCAAGAAGAAAGTGTCTTTAAACGAACATAAGATTATAAATTAATTTATTTAAATATTATTTGGATAAAATATAAATTTCATTTCATTACATCAAAGTACTGCATAACTTTGTGAACACTTGCACTTACCTTGTATTTACGGTTCCAGCACAGGACTGAATTTTAACTGTTCTTGGCAGAAAGTTCTGTATCGTTAACTGTAACTACCCCAACTGACGAATTATGCATATACGTAACTGAGACTATTTTTTTAACCAAACAAAACTGTTAAAATTTGTATCTGCAGTCTGAAATTTTAGTCATCATTGCTTAATAAGAGTTGCTATTACGATTTTCCCGAAATGCGTTCTTATAATGGATCCTTGTAAATATATTTAAACATTTATTTTTCTAAAGTAATATATTTCTACACATTTATTTCTTATTTATATTTACGTTTATTTTCTATAATTACAGCTATTAAACCTTTATTTTTCTGTAATTAATTTTATTATTTTTTTCTTCAAGTTACTTTCCTCCACACACACACACACACACACACACACACACACACACACACAGTGCATATATAATATAGGCCTACTTCGATAAATTACTAACTCCTAGCTTTTTCTTCTATCTGTGATACAGAATGGGCTGTAAGCTGCTTAACAGAAATGCATTTTTTATAATTTCTAGTAACAAAACGTTTCTGAGGTTTGGCCGGCGACGACAAACAATTTTATCCAAATTTCGACAAAATTCACTGTCATCGTCAGGGCGGCAATGGGTCTACAGAAAAACCTTAGTGGATAATAATATAATGAGTATTAATATATGGAGTTTGATTATTAACTCTTACAATATTTAAATAAGAATAATAGAATACCGGTATGTGTAATGATAATTATTTTCTACGTAAAACGCGCGCGCGCGCGCGCACACACAAACACTCGTTATATGTTTAGGTCTATTAATTATTTATGTATTACCCGTACAAAGGTTCAGAAAATAACAATAAATGTTGTCGAAACGATGACACAAATGTTTAAAATTGTGTGACATCACAGCATTTACTAATTCACAATCACTAGCAAACTAAGGATAACTTCTAGTGCAAGCGACTTATGGTCCACTATGTAAACCTCATTTAAAAAATCAAGTTGACCTCACTGCAACAAATTATATTTATTACTTTTCACTGTGTGCCTAAGCGCATGATTTAATTGTAACTCTTTAGCTTCTCGTATGTTTGTTTTGTATAATTTCATCCATTCCATATTTACTTTTCTTAATTTTATTTTTATTCTTCTCATTATTTTCTTTCACTCACGCGCGCGCGCGCACTCATATAAATGTAAGCGCTACGATACATACTAGGCTACATTTTAATTTATATGTGTGTCCACGCGTACGTGTACTAGTGGCTGTGGGAAAATAGATAACAGGAGAATACAATAAATACATTATGCATTATCTGTTCGAAAATGTGTGCCAACGAAGTGCAAGCCAGAGTATTAAAGAATATTATTTGTATCCTTTTTATATGCGTATTCAGTAACTTCTCTCCGCCAAAACTAACACAAAACAGTTCACCGCACTTTCCATTCTCTTTATAAAATTAATTTACAAATGCACAATATCTTTACTATATAATTTTTAGTTTTATATTCAAAAATTCGTATTCATACGATCATTTACATAAAAAATGGAATGTAACGAATAAATTCAAAGTTTCCTACACATAAAAAATTTACATGCCATCAGGAAAAACAAACTCCATTTATTAGACCCAACTTCTTTATTATAGTTTACTAATTCAGTGGTTGACTCAGCTCCAGTTTGTAGAGAAGAATACATAAATTCGTCTAAACTATAACAGCGACCTGACGCCAAAAGGCAGGTTACTTTATGTTTCAGATTTTCTATGATAATGACATATGTTAAATTTCCTCGTTAATTCACCATTCGGTAGCAAAAAAGTTTAATATTTATACATAGGCTTGCAACGAGTTTATATATTTCGTGTCATCTGTCTTATCGTCTTCAAGTCTGTCTCGCCAATCTTTATTTGCCAGTTATATGTTTTTTAATATCAAGAGTAAATTCCTTTATCATGTCTTTCGACCGTCATCGTCTTTTCTTTCTTGAGAATGATTGCCACTCTAACACTTTTTGGTCCAATGGAAGTTTCTCAGTTTTTAAATATGACCGTACCATTTCAATCGCCTTGACTCTATTTCTTCTGATTTTTCTCTCTACCTGCGTTCTACTTCTTCTTATTTCTTCCTACTTGTGACTCTAATCACTCTACATCTCGACTATATATAGGAAGTTTATATAGTAGTCTCCACTCTTCGTCTACACCCCGTTGTGTTGTTGCCCAAGTTTCTGTTAAGTAAAGAAGACCACTTGATAAACTCACTGTTTGATATATTCAATCGTCTGTGTTTTTTCTTAAATTTTTATAACATACTGTCCAATTTATATATGCCTTGGTTTTCCTTATATATTCTGTTCGTTACGTCTTTCTTTGACGATCTTCACTTCCAAATATGCGTTTGTGTTAAATGTATGTACTGTAGACTTCGATGGCCACTCCGCCTATTTCCAAATTCGTTGTGACACCACTTTGTACAAATATCCATATACATGGATATACATATCCGCCATCAATATACAAAGTTTTAGTCAGAGTAATTTTCAACCCGGCCATGTACAGTTCTGCAAGATTGCTTATCAAGTGCCCTCATCGTATTCGTCTCCAGCTATCACAATCTGGTCATCAGCGATAAGGAAAGTGTAATGATCCGCCATCGTTAGCCAGCCATTACCAGCACATTCGAATTCAGATTTTTTTGTAAACCGTCAAACTGATTTCCAAAATTAAAAACAGATCAATTATTTTGGGAAAAATAAATAGTTATAACGTTCATTGTGACTCTAATTTTGTTACTGATATAAGAAATTATATTTTTCACAAGTGAATAAACGTTTTTTCGTAAACTGTTGCAGCAAATGATTTTTAAAAAACTGTCTGTGTTCTTTATACCATTGAATATTTCATGAACTTCTGACGTGAGAAAATGGACAACTTACCTAAGAAAGTTAATAAAAATTTTATAAACATGCTCATTTAAATCCGTAGAATTGTATTTTAACATCAATTGCAAAACAGCGTACACAGTATTCAATGACGTAATATTGCGTAATTGGACAAATATGTAATATATCATTTTGTAAACTACTTTCTATTTAAAATATTAAATTTTTTATGTCCCTGACAGCGAGCATTGCGCTGGCTGATTTCATTGACTGGTTAATCGGTCGCGAACCGTCTGTCAAAGGACGCATTTCCGTCAAAGAAAAAAAATGTAGATCTCAGTTTGAGGCCCTTTTACCTATACTTGTTCAGCAGTTAAATGGCACTACAGCGTTCTAAATAATTAATTTTAAAGCAACTAAAATAGCATTAAATTGTATGTTCTTAGTATATATGTTATAAGAAGAAGCCTAGTTACAGAAGTTATATAAAACGAAACTCTGTGCACTAGTAAAATTAGTATATGCAGAACGAAGCGTGTGATGAGCGTTTTTTTTTTTAATCTTAGTTGTCTGATTGATGGAGCGGAGATGATAAACAAATATAATGATGAGAAAAGAGTGGACAATAGGAGTGAATCACAAAGTGGGTGCAAGTAATATCCTTTAATTGCCTGCAGTGCATTTTTGCTTGATCCATAAAAAACATATTAAAACGATTAGAACACAACTATCCGTACTCAATATTTCAATTTCTCTCTTTTTTTCAGTTTTCTCCACGCCTTTGGAACAAATCTTCTGAATGTACGTTCGATAATACGTCGCCGAAGTAATAAGATAACATAATATTTTTGTAACATAGTATTTTTGTTCTTCTGTCAAGTTTATATTTTTGAAGAGCGAAAAGGGGGTTTTCAACAAATAAGAATAATACAAAACGATTTTAAAGCAGAGTGTAATTAAAAATAAAACTGATACTCATATGACAAAACTAAAAAATTCAAGTCGTCAAACTAATAAATTCAAGTAAACTAGAAATATTAATTCCCAACGTTCTGTTGGTTGTTCTATTGACGAAATTCCAGTATGTAAACTGAGCGTATTTAATGCGTCGTTGCACTTCCAACGGGTTAGTTTACGTATAACGTGAAGACGTTGCACAGTAAAAGTGATTTATTAAAAACCAGTGTTATGATGAAAACAGCGTCTGAAATCTGTTTATACTTTAACTTGACCAAAATACACTTACTGCTGAAATCCATTCTCACACAACAGCGTAATAAATTCCAACTTAGCTTAAAGTCGAAGTTAGCTAAAACTCGAGTCAATATCTGGAAGATTTACAATAATCCTATTCAAGTCATAAATTTCTCAAAACAACTTTGCGTTAAGTTATTGAATCTGCTCTTGCCGCTGCTACTGCTGCCGCCTCTCATCCGTTTCCCCCACTTATTTGTTTCATAACTTATACTTTTATTTTATTAAATTCACGAAAACGTTTGTGATCTGATGACGGCAAATCAATCAGCTTCAGCAACTGTACAACCAGTATTCTCTGCGGTTTCATCTTTGTTCATAATAACGGTTTAACAAGACTGAGGACGACACAGTTTGATTCATTTGACACATACCTAAATGAACATACCATTCCACTGTGCCTAAACAATCCAAGTTTTGAAACTTTAACAATTAAAAACTTTAAATAATTTGCTGTACTTGTTATATTACACCTACAACTAGTCTGCTGCTCTGACACGTTCTGTAACGTTAAGCTAATGAGTGACCACTAATGAGTAACGTTAAGCGGTATCACTTAGTGTACACATATAGTAAGTTCACCAAGTACTTACGATTACTAGTGACAATGTATTATATTCTTATCATTAGCATTCTTATTATTGGTTTCACCGATGGACGGGCAACAATTTTATGTGGCTGTAAAAGACATATTGGTTCTAGCACTCCAGAATAAATCTCCGTGTACCTATTGAGAATGCCGCATAGGCGAAACATCTAACACCACAGAAGATTTTGTTCCAAAAGCAATTGTACTATTAAAGATATTTTGCAAAAGTTACTGCTAATAAATTGTATTGTGCGATGATTAAAGCATAACGTGCAAAATGTCTTATAATTAGAAAAAATAAACGCATTTAATGAAATATCAAATTTTTCAGCTAAACTTGAATCACTGTTGCTCTATGTTTAGATTTTATTAAAATAATTTAAATTCAGTAAATTCAATTAAATTTACATTTTATTATAACTTACAATTCTACTTCTGTTATTGATATAGTTGCTTTGTCGTTCTTCCACTGAGAAATTGTTTCTGTATACGAATATTTCTTAATAACTTTGAGTCATATGATGATATTATTATATCACTTTTTCATTTTGAATTAAAGTTTTCATTGATAATTTTCTTTTTAAATTTTACAACCTGTAAAATTATAAATTGTGAGGAGAATGCTCTTATTAACGCTAAAAATCTGGACCCGTCAGTGCCAACAAACCAAAAGCTACAAAGGTTTTGTAAAATATATAAAAACACTTGGTAAGTTTCACAATTTTTTTTTTTACACGATCTCGCTCTTTGACAATGGCTTAAGTTAGTCGAAACAGCTGTCAGAGTTAATTAAAAAATTTGTGAAACTTACCAAGTGTTTTTATATATTTTACAAAACCTTTGTATTAATATGTTTCACCAAGTGCCCAACGAGTCATCAATTAATATCGTGAAACCAAAAGCTTTCTGGCATATTAATAACGTTCAAAAATATTTAATAATTATCACTAACTCATTCTTTATTTACTGATAAATAATAGTTATATCTTTGGCGATGGAAATTTATATCTCTGTTAACTGTACACGTCTCGCACACAATGAAATTTTATTAAATTCAAAATAATATTTCTTATATAAACTTTATGTGTTAAGCTCCCCCCTACTGTCTGGATTGAATTTGCATGTGTCGGCAAAAATATGATTTTCATATAACGGGGAAAACTAGTCCGTCTGGTAGGATTAAATTATGGGCAGGGGTAGACGGGCCATCAGGTTGCCAAACAATATAACCAATTCTTTATTCAAGATGTTCTGGTCCAAGATCAGGTTAAGGGCAGTTGTAGTAAGGGGTGCACTTTTGAGTCGATCCCAACCCCATTGGAGTCGCAGCATCAGAACAAGCACCATGGACTACTGGATACCGTGGCAGTATTACAATCAACAGGATTTTCTTTTCCAGGTCTTATTAATTTTTACGTGCAGTGATCAACAATCTGCCACTGTATAATTATATGTATTTTTAACCTTGTAAACATTGTGAATATCTGCAAACTACTTAGTGCTTAGCCAACATTACGATTTTTGTTTTTGCAGTGAAAAAAACTTTTTTTAGTAATATTTAAACAACGCAAATATTTTCAACCGTAGTTTATGGCATATTATAACTGTGGTAATCCTAATTATCTCATTAAATAGTATCAACAGACAAAATCCCGTGTTCTGATGCACAGTAATTATTTAACATTTAAATAGTGTTATTCATTTAATGCATTTTATGTTTCGTAAATAAATAAAATTCATATATAAGACAAATATATAAATGCATAAGCAGAATATATAAAAGATCATACTTTGACATAGGATAACATTGCGCGTTATCTCTACCGAGTAGCGTAGTCTTTAGTACTTAAAGTTTTTTTAGCATTTTTGTTATTTTCTTTCAGTGAGTAGTGTATTATTTCTATGGTTGCTTATCAGTAGATTAATCTTGCTATTACTGAGCAAAGTCGTCAAGAATCGCTGCGTACAAAATTAAAAACTGTTGGCCAGTCTCTAAGCATTTTCCAGTTTCCTGTTACGCTGTTTTGTTTCTGAACCTTAGACCCGTTTGTTACTAAAATAACTGAACAAATAGCTGACAGCAATTAGTCCATTAGGATTTGAATCCCTGTAAAAATTAAGGACTACTTGGTTTACAAATTACAACTCCGAAATTAGGATGTCCAAAAAAATAAGTTTCCCTTGCTGATGGATTTTTTACTCGCTCTCTATATTGAAACAGTTTTACTGTATATACCTATAATAATAATAATAAAGAATACTTTTCTACAGCAACAATATTTTGTTATTATTGTAGAATTTAGTGTACTGTAATTTAAATGTAAATTCCATTGTGATTTTGTCTTCCTCGTGATATAATTGCCTCCAGTAATTAACCTGCAATCGTAACCTTAAGTACAACAATAACAACATAAGCGTTGAATAAAACGCGTTCGCTTAATTTCCTTTGTAAAACCTGAGTAAACTGAAATATAACAATGCAGTAACAGCAAAGCCAGCACGAAATTAAAGTCGGCATTCTCATTACACAGTAACTCGGACGTTCCCAAGTGAAGATTTCATTAAGATTCTTAACAATTTCACCCTGTTGTCTAGCCGTATAATAACGATCTAATTAAAGGCGAAATAACAACGTACAGTATGGAAGGTTGTCAGCTAATGTCGTTAGTCTGTTCGCATCGCAACGCATTGACAGCGGCGTAAGACAAAAACACTGCCGTCGTGATACGACATACAGAGCGGGCTTAATTTCATCCGCAACCAACGCCAGGAAATATTGTCGCTTGTTTGGCTGCAAAAAATTTACTTGTTCACGCGATATTATTTTTGTTAGGCATCGTAGAAATCATAATAGTAGTTTTACATAATAGTAAACTGTTTACCATAAAAATTCACTTGAATTTTTTTAATAATTTTCTATTTTAATATTTACATTCTTTTAACGTCGGGAAGTGAGTTAAGCTGTGCACAGTATACGTATTACAGTTCAAGGCCTTAGCTGGAGCTGGATGGAGGGATTTATTTATATAATCCAAAATATTAAAAATGAATGAGGAGGAAAATTTGCACAATTCCAAATTTAGAATTTTCTTTTAAAAATGTTGATATATTCTAAAGTTAAATCACTCAATCACTCACGACTTAGGTGTTATGAATTGTAGGGAGAGAGAGAGAGAGAGAGAGAGTTAAATTTTAATAACATTATTTAATTCCTCTACATACATCATTTCTACATTTATTTATCTTACACCCGAGAAAAATCACTTCTTTTTCTTCACAAAACGTTTACAAAACATAGACTGTTTCTTTTACTTTAAATTGAATTACTATTTTAATTAATTCATTTTTAAATTTCGTAATTAACTATAATTCTAAATAGTTGTAAACCGGATGCAAGAAATTTGTTATTTTCTAATTTATTTATTATTTACCATTTTGTAAGACCACCGACAGAGGAACAATATTTTCTAAATAAAGAGGGACAGGGTGTACGTAACTGTAATAATATTTGAATTTCGTGTGTTAGATTCAATCAGTAGGCTTATGTACTAAACAAACGTAGGCTTCAAAAACTGCATTTTCATTACGACCGGAACTCGATATCAAATAGATACTATATATATATACACATAGTATATACATATACATATTACATATGTATACATATATATATGTATACATTACATATATATATATATGTAAAGAGAGAGAGAGAGAGAGAGAGAGAGAGAGAGAGAGAGAGAGAGAGAGAGAGAGAGAGAGAGAGAGAGAGAGAGACGGATATATATATATTATATTTAATTTTTATAATGAATTTACCTCAAGATATTTCTTTCCTTATTAGGAACATGTTTCGGGTACCATTGTGTACCCATCCTCAGCCTTCCGGGTTTTGTGTCTGGTGAAGTACATGTGTGTTGGCTGGTTGTTATTGTGGCTTCCTGTTGGCTTCTGGAACTTTAAATTGGTATTATTGTGTGTGATTGTGGTGTGTGTATTAGTATTCTGTGTATTTTCGATGTTGAGTGCTTTGAAAATTGTGTCATGTTTTGTATTGATTTGTATTTGTTCAGGTATTAGTTTTTTGTGTTTTATTAAATCCTTAAATTTTAGTGACCGTCAATCAATGAATTTTTTTAGTGGATGGTTAGTGAGGATCGGTCAAAAATAACACAAATTTTTACTATTTTGCGTCGACTTTTCGCAAAAAAAAATTCTTTGTGTTTTATGTTTGTATATTTGTAAATTTTCCCAAATGTTCATTATGGTGTCTTTATGTGGTATGTGTTTTATTAGTGTCATGTTGGTTATGTTTGGGAATTCATGTCCAGTGTTTATTCCATGTGTGGTGAAATTAGATTTGTATATTTCTGGTTTTTTGTATGCGTTTAGGTGTTCAAAATAACGTTTTTTCAGTTGTTTTTTTGTTTGTCCTATCTTGTCTTATTGTTGTATTATCTTTTTTGTGTGGGTTATTTAGTTTTTGTAGATTATTTTGTTAGTTTTGTATGCTATTTTAATGTCTGTGTTCTTAAACAGTTTTGTTAGCTTTGTCATTTTATTATTTATGTATGTGAATATGGCCCATTTTTTATTGTTGTTATTATTTTTGTTTTGTTCATTTTGATTAATTCTTAATTGTTCAGTTTTTATTTTATATTTGATTTTATTTTCTATTTTGTTTACAGTGTTTTTATTATATCCATTTTCACAAACAATTTGGTATATTATATTTCTTTCTTTGTCTGTTTCTTGTTTGTTTAGGGATATTTTGTACATTCTGTTAAATAGTGAATAGAATACTGCCATTTTATGTTGTGGTGGGTGGTCAGAGTGGTTAGGTTTAATGATGTTAGTGGAAGTTTGTATCTTGTGATTGTTATGTCTAAATAGTTGATTTTGTTATGATTTTCTTTTTCTTCTGTGAATTGTATTTTTGGATCTATGTTATTGATTTGTTTTAATATGTTATCTGCATTTGTATTTTTCTTACTTGATACATATAGCCCATCATCTACATATCTTATCCAAATGCCATTTGGATCAAAGTATTTTATAATATTTTGTATTTTGGTGCCTATATGTTGTAAGAATATTTCTGCTATTATGCTAGATAATGGAGATCTCATTGCCAATCCTTCTTGTTGTTGATAAATTGTGCTATTGAATTCAAAGTAATTTTGTTTTAGTATTAGTTGGAAGCTATTTTTTATTTCAGTTATATAGTGTGTGTCTTCATTTTGTTCTTTAAGTTTGATTATTATTATGTCTGTTGTTTCATCAATTGGAATGTTGGTGTACATATTTGTTATGTCATATGATGTGAAAAATGTGTTTTCATCTATATTTATTACTTTTAGTTTGTCTATTAATTCGTATGTATTTTTTATGTTGTGATAATTATTTGTTAGATGGTTATTTTTTAGTTTTTGCGCTATTATTTTTGCTATTTTGTATGTAGGTGCTTTTTTGAAGTTGATTAATGGTCGTATTGGGTTGTTTAATTTGTGTATCTTTATTAGGCTATTCATTTTAGGTGGTTCTGGATTATTATTTATATATGTCTGTATTTTTATTGTTGAAAATGTTTTTAGCTGTTTTTATTAGTTTTATTGTTTGTTTAAGATATTTTTCTGTTGGGTCTTTATTTAATTGTATGCAATCATTATTGTTGATGAAGTCTTCAGTTTTTCTGATGTAGTCTGTTTTGTCAATAATTACTGTTGCCTGGCTTTTGTCTGCTTTCGTTATGATTAAATTGTTGGCATTTACTTTATTTTTAATTTCTTTTATTGTCTTATTATCCTGCTTTTGTTTAGATTTGTTTTTTATTTCACTTGTGATTATTTTTTTAATTATATGTGTTGCTTCTGTTCGTTTTTCTTCTTGTGTATTGTCTGGTATTAGGTTAATGGCAAATTCTGTTTCTACAATTAAATTTTCTAGTTTTTGTTTATGTTTTGAGTTAGGTTAGTTTTTGACATATTGTTTAAATTTTCTGTTTCTTTTTTGTTAAATTCTGTGTTGCTTAGGTTAATGGTTCGAGGATAAAATGTGTATTTATTTTTGTTTCTTTTTGATGTTCTTGATTTTTGTTGTGTTGTTTTAATGTGTTGAGTTTTCTGTTTATTGTATTTGTCTTTTTGTATTTTTCAGATTTTATTTTACATTCTATGTCATTGTATTTATTATTCCATGTAATTGGATGTAATATACTTGTTAGTTCTAGGTGTAATTTATATATGTCTAGTGTTATGTTGTTTTTCTTACTGTATAGTTGATTAATTTCATTTAGTATCCATAATTTTTGTGCCTGTTTTATTGTTTTTTGTGCAGTCATATTTTTGTTGTTTGTGTATATGTGAATTGTAATTAGATGTCAATTGGTGTTTTTGGGATTGTCTGTTGAAGTATATATTCATGTTTGTGTTCATTAGTTGTTTCTTTCGTGTTTGAAATTTATTTAATAATTTGGTAATGTGGTTATTTGGAAGTTTGGTTATGTTGTTTGAGTACATGTTAATGTTTGTTTGTGTGGTGGATAATTTGATATATATTTATTATTTCGTTAACTGATCGTTAACTGTTAAATGAATATATATATATATACACACACACACACACACACACAATATATTTGATATAGATATATTTTGTGAAACGTCCGTCGGGTTGAAATAAAACGATAAAAAGTAAGAACATTCTACTCGCAGACGTAATTATAATTTGATTATATATAGGGTGATTCAGGAAGAAACGGAAATACTTCGGGAGATGAATCTACATAGAAAAATAAGAAAAAAAGTTCATATAAATATAGGTCCGGAAATGCTTCGTTAGCGAGTTACGGCTAGCGAAAGATTTCGCCCGGGTTTCGGTAAATGAAGACTTTCTGAAATTCTGGGAAGGTAAATTAAGGAGCGAATTCTGTTGTTTCTTATGGTTTTTGACCTGAAAAATCGAATAAAATAGGTTTAAGAACTGTATCTCCCATAACTTTCATGATATCCGACGTAAAACAGAAAAATCTTTGCCTAAAAACGTATTGTATTGTTTTTAACCAAAATTGGAATTTTTTGTTGTTTTTTATTGACTTTATTTACACCATTTTTCTCAGAATTAAATTCTTTACAAGTTTTTTTTTTAACTTTTATGCATTTATTAATCATTTAACAAAGTTATTGTACTTCTAACCTAAAAACACGTTATTTATTATTATATATTATTATTATAAATAAAACTTTTCGGGCTAGAATATATTTTTTAATTATTTTTAATATAAAATTTATTTTTAATATTTAATTGATTATAATTTAATATTAAATTATAATCAAATTTAATTACAAATAATTGATTTTTAAAATGTATTAATTTGTATAGATCTATCTGATGATGATAGTTTATACTAACGAAACAGAGTTATATTCAAAAAATAATAAAAAAGTATATTCTTGTAAGAAAAGTTTTATTTATTATTAATGATAATATGAAAAATATATAGAAAAACAATTGAGCATATATATATACACACACACACACGCGCGCGCGTATATTTATATTTACATTATATATTATGTTATATACATATATATAATATTACTTTTCAGAAATATAGCTTAAATATGGTTAACTCGATGCTTCATATGTCTGTAAATATTCGTAGCTATAATTGTGTCTGGCAATTCTTAATACATACGTGCCGGTTGTAAAACAGCATGATACGTGGAACTGAACTCTTTTTATATAGTTTTCACATGTTTTACATGGAAATAAAGAATGCTTTCAGCGGTTGCTACTGCTTTCCTTATTTTATGTCTTGTTTACTGCCGTACCATATCGGTCGCAACCCGAAACCAGTTTGTTTTTTATAGTCGCATACATGTCACACAACTTGGGGATCAAACATTCAACGCGTTCTTCATAAACTCTAATGACGCCGTTCTCCATAATATTATCCTTAGTGGGTCAGTATTTTGTTTTTTCGTCTTTCTGTTTTATTTTATCTATTTTTTGTGTTTTATATATAATTAAACATTCATTATTTTTTGTTAAGAAATTGGTCGTAACCCCGGTAAGTTTATGAATTCAAAATAAACTGCTGTTTACTCAAATGACACATAATATTTATCATCATGTGTGTGTGTGTGTGTGTGTGTGTGTGTGTGTGTGTGTGTGTGTGTGTGTGTGTGTGTGTGTGTGTGTGTGTGTGTGTGTGTGTGTGTGTGTGTGTGTGTGTGTGTGTGTGTGTGTGTGTGTGTGTGTGTGTGTGTGTGTGTGTGTGTGTGTGTGTGTGTGTGTGTGTGTGTGTGTGTGTGTGTGTGTGTGTGTGTGTGTTATTTTATGCCTTGCGATTTAATAAAATACAAAATTTGCACGCTTTCAAGTGACCAAGTATTTATATCTGAATCCAACTGGTTAGACGCCTACTTCTTTCTGCGAGAATATGTTTCAACTTTTTTATTATATTTTATCGCCTAAGTGTCCAGACTTTTTAGAGAAAAAATGTAAACATCTTTATGGGCAAGCTAAATGTATACTTGAAATTTGTTAATAAAAGATTCGGAATCAGCAAATGTAGCATTGGGAATTTAGGAATCTAGCAAGACCTGAGTGAAGTGAAACAGTTTTCCAGAGCAACAAAATTTTAAATTGGGCGTATGGTATGGACGGTGCAAGAGAAACAACCGAAAAGGATATGACAAGCGTGGGGCTCCAGAAAAGAACAAGAGGCAGAGCAAGAAAGATTCCAAACGACGTGTTACCATGGAGTTTAAATCAGCATCGGCTTACATAGACTAATGGAATTATTTTGGTGAAGGAGAAGACAAAAGAGCTGAATCAGTGTATGAGTGAAAGTTCTATAGACTGATGTATCTTGAATCGTCTAAATAACAACAGCAGGTAAAAAGATTCTGCACATAAACTGGTACAGCTACTCCTGCTCCAATAGTCGACTCCATGCTTCCCTATTGCGTGCCCTGACTTTCCAGTTTCTTATGTTCAGCTTTCTGAAGTTCTCCTCTATCCGATCGTTGAAACTACTTCGAGGTTTTCCTCTTGCTCTACTACCCATTGGTTGCTGGTAGAAGATATGTTTCGTAGACTGTCCCTCCTCCATTCTCTCTATGTGTCCAACCCACCTTAGCCTGTATATTTTGATTATCCTGACAATGTCCGGCTCTTTGTAGAGATGGTATAGTTCATAATTATAGCGCCTGCCTCACATTCCAATTTCTTGTACTCCTCTAAATTTTGTTCTTATAATCCGCCTTTCAAAGCAACCTAGAAGTCTTACGCTATTTTTTGTCATCGCCCAGGTTTCTGAAGTATTATCAGCACTGGCTTGATAAGTGTTTTGTAAATTCTGCATTTCGTGCTTCTTGAGATTAAGCTAAATGCCAGCTGTTTTTTTAATCCATAATACGTTTTATTTGCGAGATATATTCTTCTTCTTATTTCAGTCTTGGTGTCGTTAGTACTGTTTACCTGGAAGCCAAGATATATGAACTCTTTTACTGCCTCTATATTTTTTGTGCCTATTTCAAGGTTTTGATGGGTTGGGTTTAGTGGTAGTTTGTTGGTACTGTAACACTATGTTTTAATATAAATGATATGTCTAAAAATTAATTAGACTGACTGTACAAAATTAATTATTAACACATTAAATCCAAAACAATTTTTTACTCTTCAAAGTAAAAAAGTAAAGTGGCTCTTGAGACCACGCTTAGGGAGACATTGATCCCACTGACGGAAACGGTATTGGAAGTCTTGAACTGTCAATGCCTTTACCTGGTCTGTCACATACTTTTGCATGTTCTCCACACTTTAAAAGTAGCACCGTAGAGATGGCTTTTGACTTTTTGAAACGAAAAATCGTCGTAGTGGCTAAAATTAGGGGAACTGGAGGACTGAGGCACTACAAACACCGTTTTTGACCAGACACTTGTTGACAGAAAGTGCGTTACATGATGACACGTTCAGGAGTGAACAATCTCTGGCTGGGCTCAAATCATGCGCCTAAATTTCTTGAACAGTCTGGTGATTTAAATTTAGATCTTAACCAATCCCTGTTAGCATCAAACGATGATTAGGCTTGATACGATCTCTCGCTATGATTCGTGATAAGTTTGATCAGTTTATGTTGTGCTTGATCGTCCAGAACAGGGTCTATTCTCCACAATTCCATGACCGTCCAAAAATTCTTTGTGACACCTCTAAACCAATGTCTTGGACTTCATTTCCATAAGCGGCTGACTTGTTAAGTATTTCTGTTGCCTGCTTTGATGTTTGACGCAAAATTTTATTACACTAAGCAGCACAATATTATTGACCTCTAATTTTGTGACGCGGACAAACGAAACACAAATATTGGTAAATTTTGTAAGCTTAAGAAAGTCACAATTTTTATAAACATAAACCAACAGTTAAGTCATCAAGTAAAGAAACACGCCTAAATTTCTACAAAGTGATGGCCCTTCCCACAATTCTTTATGAGCCTGAAAACTGGACTTTAACGAAAGGCCAGGCCAGTCGTATCCAAGCGGCTGAAATGAGATTTCTCAGGCACATGGCAGGGTATACTCTCCATGATCATAGAAGGAACACAGATATACGGCAGGAACTGAGTATTATGAGTATACTCGACAGGATTGGTGGGAACATCCCCAAACACTATGGAACTATAAGCCGAAGGGACGGAGAGTTGTGGGACGTCCAAGGAAGCCCTGGAGTGACCAACTTTGCCTGTTTGAGACCGGAACAAACCATCCTTGGTTTAATCCTTGCAGATGATGATGGTGATGATGCTAAACGAACATTACAGGTATAAGCTGTTGAAGTTTTGATGCCTTTGTGTTGCCACTGCACAAGGAAAAAAAGTCTCGTTGCATTTTAAACTGACTTGTTAGTTTAATATTCATTTTCGTTCATCTGCATTAGTTAACGTCCGGGCCTCACATGCTATGTCACTATTAGTCAAATAAGACTTCTACACGGTTATCCTACATGATTAGCTTTAGTAGTCTGTTTAGGATCCAGGATTCGAGCAATTTTTCGTAGAACTAATAACGTCTATTCCCACTTACAAAACGAGACTTTATTTCATTACTACAAGAGGCAGTCTAGGTAGTCTGTTATCCTAAATAAGAGAACTGCTGAACATGTTCAAATGCATGATTTCCAATTGTTATGTTAGCACTGTTGTTTGTCGCGTTTCTTCGGACTTTCGTATATTTAGTTTTGCCCTCATTTATTTTCAGCCCCATTTTTGCTCCTCACTATCTAGTTCAACAAGATTCTCTTCTAATCCTGTTTTATTTCTGCTGATAATAGCTATGTCATCAGAGTAGGCGTACACTAGTGTTGGTTTAACTCCTATGTACTCAGTTGTATTATAAATGTGCCAGCATTTTTGTAAATGCTACTTCCAAAACCAGATTGGACAACATAGTGGTTAGTGCATTGCCCTTAACGTACCCCAGAATTATATCAAAGGCAGCAGTTAGCTCTCTGCCAACTATTATTCCAGCTTTGCAGTCCGCCAAAAATTTTCGGGTTGGGCAAACTGAGTTGGGTCCAGGAAAATAGTGCCAACTAATACACGGTTCTGACAGAGTCCGGTTCATGAGTGGAAGATATCTGGACGTAAGACGGATGGATGTTTACAGAACAACTAAAAGAATTCCAGGCTGGAAACCAATAGGCAGAAGAATTAGAGGAAGACCTAGGAAAAGATGGATAGGTGATGTAGAGAATGATCTGAGAAGTGTGAATGTGGGAAGTTGGAGAAGACTGTGTGGACGGAATGGAAGAAAATCATTGGGTAGGCTAATATCCACACTGGGTTGTGATGCAAGAAGAAGAAAAAGTATATTCATTTCCGTAAAATATTCTTTCATTATTTATTGTAAAGTAAAATTTATAATTCATTACATTAATGCGAACTTAATTATAGTCTAGCTAGTGCCTCGAATGTAAATAAAACTATTCAAGTTCATGAGGCGTACTTGGCTGTCTACAATTACCTAATGGCACAAAATTAATTACCAGCTAAGTGTGTTTGATACTGTCACAGATGTAAACTACAGGATACGTGTGTCCTTTGTGTGTAAAACACTACCAAAGCCGTCATATGCACATACTAAGCTTCTTCTCTAGGAATACAAACCTATTAGCCAGTCGCATCCGCTGTCACGTTTTTGTTAACAGTCTCCGTTTGAATAAACCTTGCGTCCCAGAAAATAAAAATGACAGGCTGCGAACGTACACCCAGTTCCTTGCGTATTCAAATTAGGGATGATTTAAACTTGTTAATTCAAATGTACGCATCGTTAATTAATCCAGAGTGTCGGCGCATGTGCGTGTAGATTGTGTGTGTTTGTGTGAGTGCGCATGCTTTTGTGCGAGCGGGGCCTACAGGTCATGCAGATCATACATATTCTATAAATGTTGATTCACATAAAGCGATCTTTCTAAATTCAGCAGACAGGCTGTAAATATGCATTTACAAAGGACATAAAACACTTTCCGCAGTTAGTTATTTTTAGTAGAGCAAACACACGTCATCAGGATATATCGCTGTTCACTGGGACATGTAATGAATGCATTGAATATTATTGGAAAATTTAATGAAATTCTACCGGCCCGGTACAATAATAAATCCAGTTTTGTAATGAAGCATGCGATATCATATTGTACATGCAAGCATTGATCAATGTACATGTCATGTTTGTGCATGCAAATGGTACACCGGAATAGTATGGAATTTCTTTGTTGTAAAATTATTTATCTGTTCCCGTTTTTAAATTACAGCACGGTAAAAGCGTTTGAACACAACGGGCTCACTACAGTCAGGACGGATAGAATCAGTGAACGAAACAGGAAGATCCGTGTCACTGTTTGTATTTGCTGTTATCATCATTGTAATAATATTGTCTTTCAAACGGACAAAATCCGTCTCCCGCACCGAGTTCCACGTAGGCATCGTGCTCGAGTTGAACAGATTTAGGGAACAACCCGTTATTACGCTGCGAACTTACGACTTTGCTTTACAAAGGCCAAATCAGCGTTCACAAAACTAACGGATTGCTACGGTTATTAGGGATTGTATTATTTTTACTTAAAGCAACTTTTGAGACTTACAATTTTTTCTTCACGACACACAACGATCAGGAACAGAAATTGTCATTCTACAGAGTTGTACATATTTGATTAAATTCAGAATACGTCCCAGTAAAACTTTCTTATCAACATCATTATCATCCCCTAAAACATAAACTTGACACCGTAACCAAGATTTAAACCTGACAACTTAACCTTGTAGGACTGAGATTTAAACCTGATGAATTTCAACGATCCTTCTTTCAGTTAACATTGGTAGCAAACGAATATCCATTTTAAATCTTAGGAAAAAAAGTCCAAAGCTATGGTATTTAAACCTAAGTACAGAGTAAAAAGTGAAATCGTTTTAGATAACAGCAATTTAGAGCAAATGGGTCATTGTAACTATTCCGGTAGTAACGTTACCGACGAAGTTGATAATGAGATGAAGGATGGAATTAATAAATTTAGGAAAATTCGTGGTATCGTACGCTGAAAACTCAGAAATGACACAAGAAGTGATAGATGTGTAAAATTTTATAAGGTTGATGCTACTCCAGCATTGACATACGTCAGTAATCATGGGTAACATGGAGGAATGTCCATAGTAAAATTTAAAATACTGAAATGAGAGTCATTCAGAATACTTTAGTCTGTACCCTCTAAGACGGACAAAAAAATGAAGATATATGGAACTAACTTTTAGTGGAAGGAAAGATGGTACTAGCACTTACAACGAATCGCGGAGAATAGATTGCGTAAAGCAGTTATCCAGTACAGATCTGATGAAGAAGAGACGTGGGGCGTCCGCTTTGAGATGCGTACCGGTACAGGCTTAGCGACCTATTCCTTACAAGAAACTTAACTCTTAAGAATAATACTGATCTGACCAAACTTCTGAGGTGCACCAGACGCCTTCTACCACCAGCTGGTCAACGATTTGTGATAAGGTTTGCAGTCTCTCTCGTCCGTACGAGCCTCGTGTTCCTCCCATTCACTAATCTTGCCAGTAATAAAGAAATGCTTAATTAATGCCAAGTATCCGCATTTTACATGCGACTACAGAGCGACTGTCTCGCGAGAAACTTCAAGAGTTTCACCTCGGCCGCAAAAGTTATCGAAACTTACTATTGTCGTAATAAAATATTTTTCAACATTGAAAAGTATATAATTTTTAATTGTACGTGTGTTAATTAACAGTTTACACACTACGGTACGGAACACGGCCAGTTTACCACTGCTTCCCCCAATTAGTCAACTCCAACGCCATCCAAGTTGACGTGTCGGTAGGAATATGACATATGAAAAATTGTTTCATAAACTTCCCACTAACAAGTGTTCCAAATAATTCACGTATACATACACACACAACACTCACAGACTCACACATTTCTGTTTTTATTTCTATCTGTGTGTCTGTCTATCTCTCTCCCTCTCCCTCTCTTCATTTCTCTACACCCTTCAGTGTAAACCGCATCCGTCAATTTAAACCATTCCGCGTCGTCAGCCCCCTCCTTTGAAACCCCTTCCCGAAAGTCGTCTACCTGTCCTGTCTACTCTCTTTGACTTTAAATAATACCCTCGCACACCAGAGTTCAACCTATGCCACGAAATCTCACCTACACAAACACGCGCGCGTACGCACACTCAAAACAGGGGGAGCCTCTTGAACTCTCCTGCCTATTGTATTGTCTTTCGTACTTGTAGATTTTATGCTAAAGTTATTTGTAGACGTTTGGCATAAGTACAAATTTATTTCTTAAATATTTGTCTGCATTTTTAGGTGCGATTATGTAGTAGGCTGTTTGTTTAATAAACTCTTGTGTTTTGCTTATTGCCTTTTTTGCCTACGGCTTTTTTCCTTTCGCGCAAGTACACACACACATGTATCTGTACACATCCATACACATCTAAACATCTGTAATATGTAACATTAAACCCATCTAAACATCTAATCTAACATTATATGTAATACAATTCCGACGAAAACTTAATTGTACTTTCAAAATTCGATACACATTCATACTTTCGCACACTATTATTACACTATAGGACCTAGTTTATAAGAAATTATACTACACTACACTGCAAAATTCAAAAGAAGAGATGAATTTTAATGAAACCGATGTATATGTCATGAATTGTGACATTTAATCATTTGTTTTGTATCAGTTATGCACAACTAAAGCGGTTTGTAGAGCCGATTTTAAAAATTGAATGATTAAGGTAGATGTTTACTCGCACGACTTTGCTCGAACTAAGACGTATCAAGCACAGACGTAACAGATGAAATTATATCGTACGTTGACTAGGGCCTAGCGAAACTGGGACGCAGCACAATGAATGTCCGCCACATTGTAATTAGAACCCAATTCAACTGGCCGCCGATGTACGTAGGCTTGTCTGTCACTTGCGGATAGGCTTGAGGAATTACAACGGACTCCTGTAGTTAACCACGCTAACCTGTATTTCACCCAGTTTTGTGAATTAAAATAGCGTGTATTTCTAATTTGGAAAATACATTATTTTTTTACACGGTAAATTGAACAAAATTAATTATTAATTTCCAGTAAAATTTGTTACCCAAGCAACTTATCTTACCAAGCGTGTTATCGCACTCAACATATTTTGGACGCTTTTTTATAGTCTACGTTCCTTGTAACAGGCGAATTGTTTTGACCAACATTTTTACCCACAACACCTTACGATTCGTCTCGCTTCAGACATTACTTGAGAGTAAACGTAGTTGTTATCAGTAGCTGAAATAATAATACATTTCTGCAAAACCAAACCTGCTTCACTTACATTCTGTTTACATAAGTTAGACAATACAATTCACGCATAAAATTAATATTGTTTTAGATACAGCTCAAGAGGCCACAAATCGTTACGATATTAAGAGCCTGTTGAATGACTTGAACAGCAAAAAACCCTAATCCTTCAAGGAATCATATAAAATATTATTGCAAATTTTTTCTATACCATATTTTATATACCTACTGAGTATCCCATAAGTCACTGTACTCTAAAAAACTACTATTTACTTTTATTAAAATACCATTAGCTCTTCTGTTATTATGTTGCATTGATAATAAAACAATTAATTAAGAATATCGAAATAAGTTGTAATCGGATAATTACTATATTTAAGTAAAAATAAAGAATAATTTTTCTATAGGATACCCATGACCTACAGGATACCCGGTATACACGCGCGCACATACATGTTATATACATATTCTAAGCGTAAAATTGAAAAAATTAGAAGCAAGCATAATATAAAAAAACCGTGCTTACGAAACGGAAACAAAAACCGTATAAGCTCAATGGTAACACAGCAGTATAACGATGTAAGTGATATTTTTTTCATATTTTTAAAACAAAATCAATGTATGAAGCTTCTCTTGTTCTCGGCATCGATGACAATTTCAAACTTTTGTGTTTTGCTAAGTTTTTAACTACAACCAATTGACGCGTTTATTTTTTGATGTAGAATATTATTATCAAGTTTTTACTTCCATTAAATCTGACTAGCCATAATCTCTAATGTATAATTTAAAATTAAATTTTGTATAAAAAGTTATATTAAACTCCGAGAAACATAGTAATATGTCTTGTGCAGAAATTATACATACTTCTGCTGATAAGCATATCTTTCTAAAATTTGTTAATATCCGTAATTTGTTAATAGCATTTTTAAATTATCAAAATGGGCAACGATAAAGGTTTCGAATGCATTCGCCTGTAGAGAATAGCGTACACGAATATGTTGCGCAAAACAGATAAGAAATCTTAAATTGGCCGCCGACTAGTATTTCTATTGTCAGTTGGAACCAAGGAACTTGACAGTTGAAACTTTTGAAAACAGAAATCTTAATTAAGTTTCCTTCTTGCACTGCATACGAAATAACACGACAGTCTTAACACAAAAGAGTAATGTAGATCTAGAACAGCAAATTCGAGAATACGAGAACTAAATTGTATGGTCTGGTAAAAGATTATCAGAAGATATAATTATAAACCCATAATAGACGTTTTGTAACATGCATTACTAGTGTGTGTTTTGAATCACAAACGTTATTATAATAGCATGTTAATAAATTACTAGCATGTATGCAGCTGGGTAATTAGGTTATAGGGTAAGAACCACTGCGTTACAGCGGCAAACATTTTTGGCTTATATTAATATTATTTGACAAACAAGCATATTTGACAGCATTACTCAAGAGTACAGATATGTCCAAAGTGTAAAAATGAAGGTTTTTGGCCGAATTAGATATTAAAATTATTATTTCCTCTTCACCTCCCGAAAAGAAACGGACTTATAAGAAAAAGAGAAAGTACGGAAATCAGTACTGTAGAATAATGAGTGGAAGAGCCACAGACGTGAAACGTTGACGTGTCAATCGTAACGCATTAACATGTTACAAAAAATTATAAATCAATGGCATCGATCAGAAGAATTTCACTTTCGCTTTATTCTACATTTTATTCATGTTACATTGTCAAGTTGACGTGTTTATTTTTATGTTTATTCGCCGTATAAACAAAGCGTCTGTTTACTCGAAACTGCAGTATTATTAAAGAAAGATACCGAAAAATAAGATCTGTGAAAAACAAATATCCTTTCGTGAACGTTTTCTCTAAATATGACAAAGTTTCAAGTTCAGTGTTGTTTGCGCTTAATTTTGTTGCTACAACGTAGTATGACTGATAAATGTGTTTAACGTTTTTACTCGCATTAACATAACACACATCGCTCAGGATTCATCCGTTTGTATAAAATATTGTACAAGCAACGGTTATAGAGTTCGTAAACTCTATTTAAATTCACGTTCGCAGCGTTATTAAAGTTAACGTATAAGTTAATTACGTTGACTGAGGAAAAACCCGGCTTTGGAAACAGTATACCGCACAAAGAGATCACTGCCCACCAGCACAACACTTTAAATGGCGGCGTCTCTGGAAAGGCTTCGGGTTCACTTGGTGCCAGCTTTGTAACACTGAATACGCCTACAAACTACAGAAATAAGCTGAAGGATTTTCATCTTCAAAAATAATAATCTTCCGAGCAGCTGTATTTGCCTGTGTTACAAATCACGCGTCACACGCTTCTCAGCCATTTCGCCACACAACTTCTGTGTCATCTCGCATAGTTTCACACCTTTATTTATCGTCGTATAATTAGTATAGTTCACTCCTAAGAGACCATTACTGTCTCCACTTTTTCTTTATAACCGAAAATACTACAGTAATGGATTTAACAGAAGAATGTGACGCTACATATTGCAGAAACAGTGAGGCGTAATTTACCTAAATGTGTTACTCAGTCCTACAATATAATTTTGTATTGTTTTTATGATCTTCCCTATTCTTCAAAGATTAACTGCGTTCTTCACACCAGTGAAACTACAGTACCATTTCTAAACTCCTGATTGAGTCAAACACTACCGTACTTGTTACACCGTACAATTAACGAAATACGCCAAATCCACGTACTTGAAATTACAGACGTGCGTCATATATTTCTGTTACCATTCCCTCCATACTGCTTCTACTAATAATAATAATAATAATAATTATGGTGGTGGTGGTAGTGTGGTAATATAGAAGTGGTTAACAGTGATAGCGGTAGTGATTACGTTAGGTTAGGTTAGGTTAGGTGAAGGATGGTGGTGGTGGTAGCGTCGATGGTGATGTTATTGATGTGGTGATGTTGGTAGTGGTTTCTGAAGTACCTCACTTGTTATACTATTTTTTATTATCTTGTCATTGTCCCATCGTACACCTTCGTTCTCCTCCAAAATTCAACCTGGAATTTCTGTAATGTGGTATTCACAATCTTGTCAGTTACTCACACTGACAAATGAACTTTTATTCATTTCGTGATAAGTATTAGATGACTATCTGCTTAAAGAAGTGTGTGTCTCTGGGTTTTCTTCAATGGCCGCCTAAAGTACAGTAAATATAAATGAAGTCTTCTTAAATAATTTTGTTACTACTCTTCTTTTTATCTACTAAGAGTGCAGAATTTGATGTTTTTAAATTAGAAACGTTTTAATATATTTTAGAGCTGTCGCACGTCTTACTGGACTACACTTCAGAGACGATGGTGACAGAGTCTTCTTAATCAGATTATTTTAATTCCTACTTATTGCAACTGAACTTAGAATTTAAATTCTTTGGAAATCATGTCGAATCAATTTAGAAAAATATAATAGTAGCGAGTACGAAAAGTTTCCAAATACACAACTTTTTTAAATTCCAACTTTCTTGTTTCTAGGCTATATTCTGAATGTTTACCCTTTTTCGTTTGGTTCATGACTAACTAATGGCTACTTCTCTTCTATCCGTCACATAACACAGTATTATCTCTCATATTATCTCTTCTATGTAAAACGACGATATGATATGATGCTTTTACTAACTCTATAAATATTTGTAATTTTAAAAATCTATAAACGCAATTCAGTTTAATAGATCTATGGACAAACACTAATTATTTCGTGAAATTTTATAACGGAACACTTATAATAGAAAAAATTGTATTCTATCATAGTACGTGATTTCAAAATTTTTGTTATCGTGGAGTTACGATAATTTTGTCACTTGCCTCATTTTCATAAAAGCTAAGTTGGACTTCATAAACTACCACAGAATTTGTATGTGCTAAATAAATTTTTATGTGCCATGTATCCAAGTCAATATGTAATAAAACCCATATTAAATATTGTTAGTAACAGTATACATAAGCAGCATAATTATTTATGTAGCAAACGGAAAATTGGGAATGACAGTGGTTTAGCTTTGGAGAGCGGTGTCTTTCCATACGTTGTAGGAAAACCTTTCGTCTGACTCATGTGTCAATAATTGTTCTTCTCTATGATATATATGTTAATACTAAATGCATAAAGTGTATGGTAAGATGTTGAAAGAGCGTTTATTGTTTGCAGACGAGCGTTTGTACGACGTCCAGCAAGACGGCGCCGGGAGCCAGCAGCAGTGCAGCATCCTCTCAGACCACGGTGTCAGTGTCGACGTCCAGCGCGACATCAGCGGCCACAGCCAAACCCGCCGTCGACCCCAAACCCGTCGAATGCAATCTCTGCCATCGCAAGTTCAAGAACATACCTGCGCTCAATGGACACATGCGACTACATGGCGGCTACTTCAAGAAGGTAATACAAATAGCGGCCATCAAGTTATCCATACCCAAACTTTGTACAATACATTCGTTTCGCAAAATCTGTACCAAACACAGACGCAAATTTCTTTTTTTAATTCCAGTAAAAGTTCTAATTTTGTTCAGACATAATATTAGTGCTTCATCATTAATAAGGCTGTTAATCACTCAAAAATGTAACTTGATTTAAATAAAAATGCATATACAGTATTTTTACAAACACTGATACATGTATTTCTGGTACACTTTTTTCATTATAGTAAAGAAACCAAACCATAATTCCACAAAACCTGTGTGTGTGTGTGTGTGTGTGTGTGTGTGCGCGCGCGCGCGCGTGCATGAGCGCGCTCGCATAAATACATGTGGGTATACGTACTTTATACAGTGTCCGCCAGTGAAGCGGGAAATTTTGAAAGTCCAATAGTTCATTTCCTGCTCACGAGAGGGCGTGGAGGTTTTCGATTGTTGTTTTACATTTAATGCCATTTAGTAAACATGGAGCAGTGGTCCGGTGCACAGCGTGCTTTCTGCGTAAAATCGTTTTACAAGAATGGTGACTGTGTGACTTCTGTACAACGATTGTTTCGTAATCATTTCAATATTCCACGACATGGAAGAGTGCCGTCCGCTCATGCAATTATGTCATGGGTGAAAAAGTTTGAAGAAACTGGTTCCACATTAAACTTAAAGCATAGAGGAGGAACAAGGTCTGTAAGAACAGAGGAAAACATTGAAAGAGTTCGAGTAGCATTGACGCGTAGTCCACAACGTTCTGCAATGAAACATGCATCCGCACTAAACATTAGTGACACATCGTTACGACGAATTTTGCATAAAGACTTATCTTTTCATCCTTACAAAATACAAGTAATCCAGGAGTTGAAAGATGGCGATATGCTGGCTCGCAGGATTTTCAGCGAAGAAATATTGCGACGTGTAAATGATGATGAAAACTTTATTCACCGCATGTTTATGTCAGATGAAGCACATTTTCATTTGAATGGATATGTAAACAAACAAAATAGTCGATATTGGAATGATGAAAACCCAGGTGAGTTGCATGAAAAGCCATTACATAGTCCGAAAGTTACGGTGTGGTGTGCAGTTTCATCATCTGGCATTATTGGGCCATATTTTTTCCAAGACGATAGAGGAAACACCACAACTGTCAATGCAGACCGCTACACACACATGGTCAGAACATTTTTGATGCAACAGCTCCCTAGGTTTCCGGAAATTAATTTTTTCCAGCAGGATGGGGTCACAAGTCATACTGCTCGTGTGCCCATGGCTGCTTTAAGAGAACTCTTCCCGGACGGACTCATATCCAGATATGGCGACATCTCGTGGCCTGCAAGATCCCCAGATTTGTCCGCATGGAACTTTTTTCTGTGGGGATTTCTGAAGAGCAGGGTGTACATTGATAGACCGCACACCATACCGGAATTAAAAACGAATATTAGACAAGAAATTGCACGGGTTCAACCTGACCTGCTTCGTCGAGTGATGGAAAATTTTCGGTCAAGATTAGAAGAATGTTTACACAGAAATGGCTCTCACTTGAGCGGCGTTATTTTTAAAAAGTAAAATAATGGCATACTTTACTCAACTCAAATCTGTAAAAAAAATTCTGATAATAAATGTTTCATGAAAAAATTTGGTACTTTTAATTTTCCCGCTTCACTGGCGGACCCTGTATATGTAGTACTTTACGCATATTCGTTTTTTACGGAATGATATTAATAGAAGGTAGGGTAAATATATTCGTTTCACATTATATTAGTGATCTGTCTGTATGTGGAAACTGCAGGATCTACTTCCAAGTAGGGAGTATGAAAACGGTAACCAAGAGCTGTGTTTGAAATACCAAGTTATTTTTATTAATGTCTCTCTCTCTCTCTCTCTCTCTCTCTCTCTCTCTCTCTCTCTCTCTCTCTCTCTCTCTCTCTCTCTCTCTCTCTCTCTCTCTTTATTACTGAGTCTCCCTCTCACCTACAGATTAAAAACGCGACGGAGAATATCTATTTCTTTTTCATCTATTTCATTTTGCTGTGCCTGTAAATGGTCAGCACTTGAGCAACTACCTACGGTACCTTCGAATTTGTATTGCATGTCTATAGTATAGAATCCTTACGATGCATCAAGAAAGTAGCCTACTTTGGATCATACACGTACACACAGAATCAAGAAAAATTTGATGATCATCCTGTAGAAAGTGATTAATTCGCAAACTGTAACTAAAGTAGAATCTGTATAACTACAATTTGTTTAACGGCTTATCAAATTTTTCAACGAAACTTTTACTGTTTACTTACTTAAAACTGACAACTCATCGTGCACTATTTTTTACCGGAACAAGTGAAAGAACGTGAGCAGTCATTTGATTATTAAAAAAAAAACAGTATCAAATTAAGTTTTATAAATTTATATTTTGCTGTTAAAATAAACATTTTCTGTGCTTCTTCGTCGGCATAAAATATGAACGAATAGAATGTCGCTCAAAAATTTCTTCTTTCACGAAAAAGACTTCTAACGTATAAAGTACCTGAAAGAACTTTAGACAAAGCTAATGTGACTCCAAGCTATGTTATATTTAATGTCTCTTTCTGAAATATGTATTGATTTTATCAAAATACACTCTACTGCATGAGTATGTCCTTGCTCCCGTTTCTTCATTTTGCAAGCGGAGCTCAACCCTCGCCGCAGGAAACTGATATTTCAATATAACCAACTCTTTCCACTTCGCTCGAACAAATAAATTTCCAGAACGGGGTGTAGGCATTCGGTGTATTTAATTATTTATATTTCAAGTTAAACAGAAAATCCGAAATATGCAAAGGTTAAACTGAATTGTCATTGTATTAATATTAATAAAGACGAAATGAAATATTTATCAAACGCTTTACATAGTTATCCAATAAGAATATCTTTGAAAGGCACGGTATATAATATGTGTATTATAAAACTTAGAGAAGAAAAGAAACGAAACTAAATATTTGTGAATATTATTTCTCCTTCGGATTAATACTGTGAAGTTTGTCAAACTGTTAATATTGTGATTGTCAATATGCAAGTATTTTGCAGACGCAGTCAGCAAGGGCAAAGAACTGCAAACAAGTAGAATCAAATCAAAACATTTATTAAACAAACAAACAAAATAATAATATTCTTCAGTTAACACGACCTTGTTTGACAAACTTTCTTACGAACAGCCCTCCTAACTTCAACTTTCGTCCGGTACGTAAGTAAAATTTTGTTTGTTTTTAATCCAAACTTCATCAAATATTTATTAGGAGTGTCTGTTACTACTGTGTGTACACGTTGTTATGTAGCACACAAACAGACTCGGTCGTAATTAGACTCGTTTAATTTAGTCGTTTAAACTGCATTCTCACAAACGGCTAATACCATTTTGTGCTCTAAAGTTACTTTAGCAATAGTGCCTTTAACTATAATAAAGAAGCAAAGTAATTAATTAAGCTGAGGTCAAAACTACGAGAAGTATCTGACCATAAATAAATTGTTATAACATAAAATAGCTTAAGAGTTAACATGCCAAGTTTACTCTTCATTAAATAAGGTGTTACTATTAAAACGTAGTTAAAAACATTAAAAACTGTTTCAAAAAAAGTGAAACAGTAAAGCCAATAATTATCACTGTCTATGTAGAATAGATAAACTATTCAAGATAAAATTAACAATGACGTCAGTGGTAATATGCCACACTAACAACTTTGCGTTTTCCCGGCATAAGGTGAAAATAAAATCATCGAATTGGTTTTGCGTTTCAAAATGTTTCAAGTTCCTTCTATAACACACGCATAAAACGTATTTCCGACACGACGTACTCAATCCTAAATTTGGATAGTGCACTTGTCACTTCGCTCTTTCCTTTCTAGATGTCTCATACGCCCTCCGTTCATCTTGTTTTGTTTGTAGATGTTTGGGCTTTTCTCTTAATCTAATATTCCTCAGTACATTTCCCTTTCTCAGCCTTCCGTCATACGTTATTCTCGACTTGCCTGTTTCTTTCGTTTTTTGTTACAAAAAGTTAATGACCTGTATACCTGTCTCGCTGCTGAGATTCTACATTAAATTCAGCACTGAATATACACTTCAGTCAAGGCCGTCTCGCTGAACTGTTATATAATTCAATACCAACGAAACGGACTGCGAATTTCAAGTCCGATTCAGCCACTGGAATCTTCGAAACATAGAGTAATAACTTCATTAAACATAGCCTACAATGTATATCGCCAACATGCACATGTAATTGTCAATACACACTACATTCTAATTATTGTTCAGTTGACGGCAACCCGCTAGCGAAGTAATTGGTAATTTTATCAAGATGAGCGGCAAAATGTCAAGTTATAATAATAGATAAGAAATTCCTTGGGGCAGTGAATAAATTCCTGCCGATTGAAAAATCAGTGAAAAGTTAGATCTCATTACAAAACAAGAAAAAATTGTGAATCTATCAACCACAACCAGACTAACAACGGGGAAGAAACTGTAAGAATGGGACAATATGAGATAGAGTCGATATCAGAATTTTTCTGTCCGGAATCAATGATTACAAAAAATAAATACGTTTAATGAAGAAAGTTGCGTTAGTGGTTAAAATCACAAGCAGAATTATCACTGTTGCACACCACTATATAAAAATATTCCGATTAGCGCTTTCAAGCTTCACAGCGCATCGTCAGATCGGATATGCGATCATCGTCAGATCATATCCGATCTGACGATGAGCTGTGAAGCTTCAAAGCGCTAATCGGAATATTTTTATATAGTGGTGTGCAACAGTGATAATTCTGCTTGAAAAAATAAATAGAAAGCAACGGCATAAATTAAGGAAAGGATAGTGTTAGCTACCTCGAGACAGTTCAGATTTTTGTTCTACTGCGGGTCTCAAAATATGTAGAGGACAGAAAAAAGTGCGCAACATTTAATCGGTCGGTATAGTGCAAGCCTCAGAGACGGATTTTAATGAAAAGAGAGGAGTCATATATTGGGCAATTTGAGAACAATTGGTGCTCACTGTTCGGATCTTTCAAGAAATAATTCATGGAAACACTGTACAACCATAATAACCCAACATAATAAAATTTGTCAAAATACACGATTAGGGTGAACTAGATACATGCCAAGAATGGTGCAGTAAAATCTTACGAGGGCAATTTTTTTCTAGTCCACTTGTGTAGTGACAACGGGAGAAGACTGGGAACACGTTTCACAAATAAAAAAGTACCAGTAATTGGAATAACGTCTTTGAGATGTGCTACAGGCAGACGTTATTCGACGCAGTGCCGTTTACGACATAGTTATTTAAGTAGCATTTTCGTTTCACCATAGTTTCATATCCCCATTGTTTCCGTCCTTACACTTTAATCATACTTACTCTGCATATTTTAAGGAAGTTTTCACAGTAATTTTTTTTTAATAATATTCAAATGGGGAAATAATTGTTAAAGATAATTGTTGTGGTAGCAAATTATTTTCGTTATTATGTTGCTTTACATCTCATAATTTCGATATTTATTGTTTTACGTAATCATTTAGTAATCTACCGCGTATTCGAATTCTTGATGTTGTTTAACTGTGAAATCTAAAGTCATATGAGTCTTTATAAATGTGTACCTACTAATTCTTTCACACCGTTGCTCTATTTTTTGGTGACTGATACTTCTTAGCAATAGTACCACTGTATAGTTTGCAGTCGTATCTGTATAGTGAGATTCTTTCTTTTGCTCTCAATATTTTTGTACCACGAAATAACCATCAGTATTGATTTACGGATTCACTGCTATTATTTTCCCCAGACTGGGTGCAATATATGAGAAGATGCGCATTTCTTTGTTTGTACCTACACATCATTGGCAATCATCGGTAGGATGACTTTGACTGGATGATAATCGGTTTTGAGCCATTAATATTTGATTGTCCTTAACGTGTGTACCACGAGCACTGAATGAATGATCAGTAGCCTGTACGTAAATATATGCGCTATGCTTTCATAAAGCAACGGAAACATTACGTTATTAGAAGGGTAACTGTACCTTTAGAAGTGTATCCTTGTGTGCTACGCGCACGCACGCATGTGCGCGTGTGTGTAACAAGACTGTCAGAATTGGTTATGTACGCATTATGTTTTCAGCCGCATTATGTTTCATAGAGAACAAAGTATCGTGAATGGGAGGTCGCTTTCACGGCGTCTGCGATAACGGAAAGAAGCGGGAAGGAAGTTGTGCCGATAGAGGAAGGATCGATCACGTATTGTCGGGAAGAATGAACTCGCGCCCTTCATTTTAATGCAATCGGTTGGCCGACTTGACTGATCGTATGCATTAGCACAAATCACAGTTTACTGAAATATTTTCTGCGTTCTACAGGGAATGAAAAGCGTAACTCCGTACAATAATAAACTTCCAGATAATTTAATATTGTCAATTTTTAATGTAAACCATCGACAAACAATTTTCTTAACGTTAATAAATCTGCACCGTTGTTATAATTTATAATAATGTGCATGTATTGTAGTTAGTCGTAACGAATATCAATATCAGTGTGCTTTAATTTAAACGTATAATTAAATTAAAATAGAAACAAATACAAATTCCTGTGATTTTACACATAGGCTACGCATTTCAAAGTGCGTGCAATTTTATTGTTTATTACTAGGCCCTCGCTAAATAATTGTTATAAAATACTATTTCTTTCATAAAGTTGCTAAACTGCTACAATTTTTTGTTCAGACAAAGCTTTTCGCCATCTCTGACATCATCAGGTCTTGAACAACAAGACCTGATGTTGTCAGGTTTAGCAGTTTAGCAACTTTATAAAAGAAATAGTAAGGATGGCTGCTAATTCAAATAATACGAAGAATGTTATAAAATACTTCAAATGAAAAAAGTCAATATAGGCCTATCCCATCAGTCGCTAGGTTAGGTATACACCTAATACAGCCATCGTCTACAGTCCCATCGTCTGTGTAGCTCCACGGCAACATGCTCTATAACATGTTATAATATGTTTATTATAATACAGTATAACGTGATTCTCAGATTGCGTAGCAATCTTAAACTGTCCGCAATGAGTAGACCTTTATGCCTATATAATAAGCACAATATTATATCAGTGAATAAGTTCAGTAAGGCCTATAGTTTTTTCTTCTCACGTCTGTCAGATCCAGTCAGAAGATAATAAGCAGCTGATAAGCAACACTACGGAAAAAACAATGATAGCTCATATTCACTGACAACACAAAATCGAAGACAGCTCATAATTGTAATCCATTTACGATACTGAGTCGGCAGAAGGTAGTTAGGTCTACTGTTCACATGTTCTATGAAATGTCAGTATCGTCTAGACAAAATCGGTTTGTTTGCGAACGCTATACAATACGAATTGGTACGTTTTCACTACTTTTGTTTTTGTGCTCTTTTCGAGTCCTTTGTATAGTGTGAGTCGGCTTTACAGAGCTGAAAAAAAACTGTATCTTTGACGTGCTCCGTTTAACGATTCACCGTTATGAACAGATCATAACGAAACTTATCGCTCAATACTATTTAAATGTGTTCTATCAAACCTTTCTAAAGCAAACGTTCCGTGAAATAATATAATAGTGTGCTGTGTCTTGTTTCCTAGATTGGAGAAACCGAAACATTTGTTACAAAAAAAATTAAAAAAATTATAAATGAATGTTTACTTGTGAGAGGATATATGTGAGAGAATAATTTTTCTGAAACAATGAACAAAATGGCTCTACTGTTTCCACCGCAGTTAAAAAGAAAAAGTTATTAGTAAGATGTAGCCACTTCAGCAATGATATACCGAGGATTCGACAGGACATGTATCAGCTATCTGTAAGGGGTGTTAATATAATATCTCTTGGTGAACTTTTCCTTAAGATCCTCTCATGAAAGTCAACCATCGGTTTCCGACTCACTGGACTTTTTGTTGCTTACGTATCCTTTGTTTCTTTTTCATTATCTAACGCAACTTACAAATCCTGTTAAAGAACTCCAGTTTATTCGATTAGAAAATGAACTCTTCGTTAGTTCAATTTATAAATCAATAAATTCTATTTCTCGTTACATTCACATACAAATTGTTTATATAGTTTGATCAGAGCTACCTGTAAAAGAGATTGCCTTAGAAGAATAACAAGACATTCGTTCAAATGAATATCAAGGTTTGATTGTCCATATACCGTTCATTACAAGGACGACACAGCATGGATCTTCACACAATGGTGAAGACAGAATTTCTGCATGAAGAAGCAGTGACAAATATGCATACGGCGTCCACCAAAACTAAACGATGTGCGAAGTATGGTGCATAATCTTAATAGAAGTCTATAACATTCATTAAGAACTTTAAAAAAAAAAACATTCAATGTATTGTTTCGTAGATTAAGCTAAAAAGTAAATTTTCTTAATCCAATATACAGTCAGGTATTACCTGAATATATGTATGTGTTGTCAGTATCAGAGCTAAGAATGCTTTTTTATTTAAATAAGTTGACTGGATGAAATTATTATGAAATGAAACAAATTTTGAAGCAACTGTAGGCCTATATCATATGGTTGCTTTACTCATATTATGATAGTTTAATATTCATCACTGCATTTAAATGCATTAACAGAATTACTTTAGAAATATATGGATGAAATTCAAATTATGAGAAGCTAACTCTGTCCTTTTCCCAGCTGATCCAGACTGTATGAACAGAATTGGTGACAAAATACTGTAATAGCAGTATTATTATTAAATACATAAATTAAATAAGGGATAGTCAGATCATTAAAACAATGGAAAAGTGTTCCTGAAGACTTGATTTTGTGAGCTTCTAGTGACTCTGACTTTATGATATGTTATCTGTAGTCTAGATATCTAATGGCCACCCTTTATAATGCCAAAACCCAATTTTGGGTCTGCTTATAACTGAATCCTCCTGCAATTGCTGTCTTCAGTTACAATAAAATATTACTAATATTCTAGTAATATTACTACTAGAACACTGTGTGTGTGTGTGTGTGTGTGTGTGTGTGTGTGTGTGTGTGTGTGTGTGTGTGTGTGTGTGTGTGTGTGTGTGTGTGTGTGTGTGTGTGTGTGTGTGTGTGTGTGTGTGTGTGTGTGTGTGTGTGTGTGTGTGTGTGTGTGTGTGTGTGTGTGTGTGTGTGTGTGTGTGTGTGTGGTTTGCATTTTGTTAGAGGTGGACACCATATTCCTTTTAGTCTTCCATAACTATGCCCATGAAAATATGGGCACTCCAGTTATCCTCCTTGTAACTTCTTGTCTATAAAACTACAAATTTATAAATTCAGTTCTTGGATTTGTTGTCCATGACATGTCCATTGATTAACTAATTACAAGTATAATACTACTGACTCAGAACACAAAGTTTTTATTGGTAAAAATGTAAAAATTTTTACCGTGTAGCCTGAACCAGTTTTTGTTAATAAATCAGTTTTGAGCCTCTGATGAAGCTTATAATAAGCTTCCGTGTCAGTAGTATTATAGTTATAATTCAGTCTACAACTTTCCATTTCAGTTCTACAACCTTAAAAAAAAAAAAGAGGCATTAGGTTACAAGGAGCATCACGGGTGTACTTGGGTGCACAAGTAAACAAAAATTTTAATTACTAATGTAACTTGGAGACCATAACAATATGTATCTGCATGGCCATACTCTTGTCAGTCCTGTAAATTTTATGTTTCTATGATTGTATATACATTATATACATAAAAAATCATTGTATTAAAATTCTGTAAGTAGTTTCACTCAGGCCCAGCGCTAGCAATTTTGTGCCCTGTGCAAAAACTCTTTCTGCCACCCCGCTTCTTAAAAAGCTAACACCTTGAATAGATTCACTGAAGAGAAAATTTACAGTTATACCTTTCTTGAATTTCAAAAGGTAATGTTTTTATTACCTCAAAGACCTTATAAAGAGACCTAATAAGATTAACAAAGTTGCAATCCTCAAATTTTTTTCAATACAAAAATCTAAAAATATTTTAGGATCCAATAAAATTTTAACTATCAAGTCTTAGTGTTATTATTTTTAAATAAATGAAGTTCAATAAACAGTTACCTTGACATAAGAACTTAGATAATGATGGTCTTGAAAATAAATTAAAATATTATTATAATTTATTTTCTTACTCAAAGAAAATGTACAGTTGACTTTAAAATAAAGTAAGCATTTTCTTTTAGATACTTATGAAATATTACAGACATGGGTGATAATTTTCTATAAAAATGAGGGGCAATGTGTTAGTTTCAAACACTGTTTTAATTTCAAATTAAGAACAACACAGCATTACTAGTATATATTACTGAATGTGCAAAACTGCTTATAGTTACTTACATAATTAGTTAATAGCTTGTAGAAGTTGTTACACATTACAAAAATACTGAAACACTTTATTAAAGGAAAGGAATGTTTAAATATCTGAAGAAGTGAAATTTGTGTAAAGAAAAAATATTTATAAACACATTTTTGTGGCTTTAATAGCCGCAAAATCTTTAACTAAGAATAGTCCATACTAGTCATTGTTAATTGATATGGTCAGTGAATAATAAAACAAATCTTTATTCACAGCAAAAAATGTACTACTGAGAAATCTGTCTTATGAAATTTGCTGCCCTCAATTTGCCACCCCCCAGACCCCAGACCTGCCATCCTGTGCAAATGCCCATGTTGCACCACCAGGTAGCACCAGACCTGGTGTCACTCTACGGATAAACACATAAATTTTAAATATAATTATTTCGCTACGACTCGGAACACAAAACTTTTTATGGGTAAAAAAGTGAAAACCGGTTCAGGTTATAAGGTAAAACTTTTACGTTTTACCCATAAAAAGTTTTGTGTTCTGAGTCGTAGTGAAATAATTATATTTAGTTAAGTAATGGACACATCATGGACAATGAAATCCAAGAATAAATTGTAAGCAGAAGTTAGAAGTTTAGGCCAGTATTGGCAAATTAATAAACTGATATAGCATGAGTGTACAAGAATTCATTTACTTGTAATCTATGACAACTACAGGAGAGTAGTAACTTGTACCCATGTTCATATAAGTGTGTAGACGGATCGATGAACAAAATTATCGTTTCAGTTCACTTATTAAAAAATTTTAATCACAAGTACAAACAAAGAAGAATTAGTAAACTATTAATGAATTTATAACAATTCAGTAAACTCTTAGGCAACTAGTAAACAGAATTACACTTAAAGAATGTAAAAAATTTGTATATTTTTATTAAATATTTTATTAAAAATATCACTAGTTAAATACAAGTTGGTAACAAAATAATTTAAGAAATTTCTTAATTTAGTAAATATACAATTATTTTATTCTGATTACAGGATTCAGATTCAAAGAAATGTGAGAAAAAGGAAACAACAGGTCCACCATTACAAACAGCTAGCATGAGTGTAAGGGCTCTTATTGAAGAGAAGATAATTCAGAAGAGAATTACCAACCCCAGTTTGGCCACACACACCCAAACAAACCTCACTTATTCTAGTAAGAGTCATTCTGTTGTTATGTCTCTAATTATTTATATGTAATAAAAACAATTAGTTCCTTAATTAATTAATATGTCTTCTGTAGCATAGTCCTGATGTTTTTCTATTCTCTTTTGAATATTTCATAATTCACTAATTGCAAACGAATTCTTAATACTTTTGGGATGTATTAATTGGACTTTATTTCGTATAATAAATTATTAAATTATGATAGTTTAATTAACTATTAAACTGCCTAAATTATTAAATTAATTTATGAAACCCTCTTACAAATTCAAATACACATATATAACAATTGCATCATGTAAAATATTGATGCTAAAAGTTGCATCAGGGGTGATGTCTACAACTGACTACCATGTGAACTGTAAATGTAAATGGAGTGCCCCCCCCCCCAGCTTCTCCTGGGGGGGGGATGAAACTGTTTTGTGAAGGAGATGAGACTAGCTTGAAGTTTGGACTTCTCTTTATTTTATCAATTTACAAAATATTGTTATTGCTTTTATTTCTACAATTATTTATAAACTCATTTTAACATAAACTCATTTTAACATAAACTCATTTTAACATCTGGCTTAGAAATAGGCCTATGTTAAGTATGAAAATTTGCTGGAATTTCTAAGAGGTCAGGGGGGGGGATTGATCCCCTAATCCCACCTATAGTTACACCACTGAAATGATGAGCAAACTGTTATTTTCCTTGTAATATAAGTTGGAATGAGTGGTGTAACTATTGGGGGGAATCTGGGGAACAATCCCCCTTGACCTATTAAAAATATCATCAAAATTCCATAGTCACTTAACATAGGCGTATTTCTGAGCCAATTGTATGTGTTAAGCCTTATAAATAATTGTAGAAATAAAAGGAATTAAAATATTTGTAAGTTAGTAGAGGTTTCTTAATAATGTAACAATCAATCAAATTTTGTAAATAACATACGTATTTGGATTCTTAAAAAATAATTATGCATCCTCCAGAAAAAGGCAGGGCTTATAAATCTACTACTTGTCCTTACATGGTTGTCTATGTCATGACTTCTCTTTGTCCTCCTTTATGTTTGAACAATCGTTTTTGCACATGAAAACTAACAGTTTCATGACTTAATTTGGAAAATGAGAAGATTTTATTGTAGGATTTTACATAAATAATAGTGTACTTTAACATAAACTGTAAGTTGCTTAAATCATTCTTGGGACTACATCCCTAAATTATAAAGTATGAAGGGATGATAAAGCTAAGTTTTTCAAAATATGTTCAGAAAGACTCATTTCAGAAAATTTATTAAAAATATAAATTTCGAATTACAGTGATTCCCAATGACATGGTTTTATTGCCTTTAATTCTAATAACAATTAATTAACATAGGATTTTTTTAATCAGCACTCTTCCATCTTTTTTCCAACTCTTATACTTAACATTGGTTTACTCTGAAACTTTGAAATGCAAAGGTTTTCTAAAACATGTTTATATAATTATTTGTCCTAAGGAAAATGGGGGATCCAACCTTCAAGCTAATCTCATCGGGGGGGATGAGATTAGCTTGAAGGTTGGATCCCCCATTTTCCTTAGGACAAATAATTATATAAACATGTTTTAGAAATCCTTTGCATTTCAAAGTTTCAGAGTAAACCAATGTTAAGTATAAGAGTTGGAAAAAAGATGGAAGAGTGCTGATTAAAAAAATCCTATGTTAATTAATTGTTATTAGAATTAAAGGCAATAAAACCATGTCAGGGGGGGCCTGACAGAACAGTTAATACTTTCGCCACTGTTTAGAATTATGGTATTTTGTGGCACAGGTTGGCACAGTGGTTTCGCTTGCAAGTCACAGTCACCTGTGCTGCAATTGTGATCTCGAATCAAGACCACAACTCAGTCTGCCTGCCCCTGATTCTGGGGAACAATAGTATAGTGGTCTTGTCTGGCATACCTAATGTAAAACACACACTATACAGTACATGTACACAAATGTGCATGCACGCACTCACATGCGCACACACATCACTAACCAGTTTATAAGATTCTTTATTAGAAACTCACAAAATTATAAGAAAATTGTGAGTATACGTTTTACACAAACATAAATTATTGTATTGTGATTTATTTAACAAGGGACAGTTAATCAAATAATGATTATATAAATACACTTTTTCTCACAGCAAAGCTTATAATGAGAGAAAAGTAAAGGTAAAGGTAACCTTTTTCCATTTTTATATAAAATATTAGTGTTTCATAATTGTATACATATGAAAAAGTATATACATATGATTTACTGAAGTTAGTTCACTTACATGTCATGTTAGATTCACATTCTTGTCACATATTCACAGGTTTAAGTGCAGTACTTACAACTGAAACTTTGTGTGTACATGACTTAAAATATACCAATTTGTGTGTGTGTGTGTGTGTGTGTGTGTGTGTGTGTGCGTGCGTGCGTGCGTGCGTGCGTGCGTGCGTGTGCGTGTGCGTGTGCGTGTGCGTGTGCGTGTGCGTGTGCGTGTGCGTGCGTGCGTGCGTGCGTGCGTGCGTGTGCGTGTGCGTGTGCGTGTGTGTGTGTGTGTGTGTGTGTGTGTGTGTGTGTGTGTGTGTGTGTGTGTGTGTGTGTGTGTGTGTGTGTGTGTGTGTGTGTGTGTGTGTGTGTGTGTGTGTGTGTGTGTGTGTGTGTGTGTGTGTGTGTGTGTGTGTGACAACAGAGATAAATTATTTTTTTGTAATTTTTACATTAAAATATGTTTAAATAACATTTTTATTAACATATTGTTACAACGTTCTACTTGATCGTTGTAGGTACAGTGGAAAACAAAATAAGAACAAGACGCCAATTAAGTCACTAATAACCAGCTTTAATTTTTACAGTTAAACAGTTCGTAATTAACAATAGGCCTACAGTCTACTACAACAAATCAAATACAAATTGTTCACACGCAATAAAATGTCACTAATATTAAACACAATTGTATTACAATTATACCGCCCGATTATAAAACGCAACACTTCACTAATAACCACTTGAACGTACACACTAATGTCGCCCGATAATAACTCTCGAACCGAACTGTAAATATATAGCTGCTATACTGACTTGAGCGTCCCTGAGTAATTGTATTTATAGCTGCCGAAAATCTAGACGATTCCTAATTGCGTCTTAGCATCCGTATGAACTAACGTAATTAACTGCGGCCTTGACACAGTCCGCACGGCTGGCGGCATCGATAAGAATCTCGGAAATGCGTCTACAAGCACGTACGCCACACACAGTAGAGCGAGATTCTTCTGGCACATTCGTCAAACACGTAGATTGTTCTGTGATGTCGTAACACTGCACCCTCCTTAAGCCTGTTTGTCCTGAACTGGCAAACCGTCTCTGAAGTAGTACTTAGCCAGGCGATCAAGGTAGACGACCTTGAACTTTCGCTGTCCTTCCTGTTGAATCCGATAAACAACATCGTTAATCCTTTTTTTCACAGTGTAGGGTCCTTCCCAGTTAGACTGAAGCTTAGGTGAGTGACCACAACGGCGCTTTGGATTGAACAACCAGACCTGATCTCCTTCTTGGAAACCCACACTATTGCTGCGAATGTCATACCGAGTTTTCATTTTATCACTGGCAATCTTCAGCCATCCTCTTACCAAGCGATTCATTTTTCGCAGTTGGTTTTCTAATTGCGAGGAATAGTTCTGCGGCTCTTGGGACTGAGTCTCAGGTGATCCGAACATTAAGTCCCCAGGAAGACGAATCTTCCACTCAACCACTAGTTTTGCTGGAATCACTCCCGTTGCGTCATGTACTGATCACCCAAACACCACTGGCTGATCCAAGTTTGTTTGGTTCTCGTCAACAACCTCTTGCGTAGCCTTGTCTTCAGCCACTTTGCCCTCGGGCACTTCTATCAGCTCCGGAACAAGCAAGAGTTTTGTCTCGACACCCATAGTTGGCTTTCCAATCACTTCTTTTGTCGTTACATTTATTTGTATTTCCTCTGCTAGTTCTTCCTCTATTTCCACTTGCAATAGGGAGGATTCCTCTTGACCAGATCTGTTGACTTTTTCTTCGACTAATGCCACTCACTTAATCGAATGGTTGGTAGACCCTGCCATTTTAGCCATGCAAAGCTTTATCTTTTCTTGGCCAACCTTCAGGACCAACAACCTTCTTAAGTTCACAACGAATCCGTAGGGATTCATAATGTACGTGCCAAGAATCACTTCATCGACAATGTCTGCAACGAGCATTTGGTGGCTAAACTCAAGAAGACCCAGGCGTACATGTACGTGTACCTTTCCTAGCACCTTGACGGGGCTTCCAGTCATAGTCTGTATTGTACAAGAGCTAATTAGATGTGGTGGTTGCTGACTAAGTCAGGGCGCACAATGGACACTGTTGCGCCCGTGTCAACTGTAAATGATGTTGGTTTACCTTCCGCAAATCCATTAACAATCAAGTTTCCACTGGTCTTATGTAGCGTGGAAACTTTGTGCTGTTCTGGGGCTTTACTTCTCCAATTGGTGCGATCACTCTCTTCTCTCAGTATCTTCTTCTCCCCTGTAGATGACCACGTTTTCCACAGTTTAACACTTCGGTCTTCTGTCTTTATCCTATCATTCAAATCGTTGCGACTCTCTTGAACTTCTGAATTGTTTGTCCGACAACATTGTTTTTCTGCACCCATCGTAACGGCAATGTGATGGCACAAACCCATTAATGTAGCGGGAGACTGACTTAGCAGCTTCAAACTCTAGGGCGTGAACAAGAACTTCTGAACTATTTCGGTGTCTTGCCATTCGTAACACTTGCTGAAGTTCACAATCTCCGATGCCATCAATATATGTCTGCACAGCAAACCATATTCGGAAGTCTTCTGGTGCTTCAGGATAGGCCAATCTAATCAATCTGTCGATACTTGCTTCAAACTCTTGAAGACTCTCCCCGGAACGTTATCATCTTGTTCTCAACTGAGCGTAGTACACATCTCGCAAATGTTTATCACCATACCGTAATTCTAGAGCTTTTATCAACTCGGCATAGATGTTCTGGCTGTCAGGTGGGACTTTCTGTAGTAGTTCTGCCGCGGGTTCTTTTAATGCGAAAACAAGTGAGACTGCCTTGTCTTTCTCTGTCCAATTATTTGCGCATGCAGCAGCTTCATACGTATTGGCGGAGGTACGTTGCCCAGAGACTGCTTCCGTCAAAGGTTGGAGCTTTGACATGAACTGTGCCTACTGCAGGCAAAGTGACTTTCTCTATTAACTTATTTTCTGCGTCTTTTTCTGTCTTTATCATTGGTACAGTCTGTTCACAAAGTTGTTTTGGTTATAACTTCAGGCACTGCTCGACTTCATTTTTAATCTGCTCTTTTATATTAGTAATCGAGTCTTCTATTTTTGTTGACATAGCTTTTTCTACACTCGTGACTGATTTTTGTACTTCAGCTATTTTATTAGACATCGATTCTTCAACACTCGAGACAGATTTTTCTACTTCAGCTATTTTTAATGTCATTGATTCTTGTACCTCTGATATTTTAGTAACTTGTTTATTAATCTCACCTCGTAGGACACTCAATTCTGCGGTACTATGTTCTTGCATCTGTTTCTGCTACTGTATTAATGCTTTGATGTCTTCTGTTTCACGTTTACGTCGTTCCTCTGTTTCTTCCCTTTCTTGTCTTCGTTCTTCTTTTGTCTCTTCCGCCTCCTGTCTGCGTTTCTCATCCTGTCGTTTTTCTGCTTCTTCCTGTGTCTGCCGCAGCAGTGTTTGTAAAGCTTCCATCGTGTTACTGGGATCCATGTTTCCGATTAATCACGAATTACACTCGTCTTGTACAAAGTGTCCACTGTTTCCACTGTTAACCGTTCTACCCCACTTCTGACACCACTGTTACGATGGTCTACTTGATCGTCGTAGGTACAGTGGAAAACAAAATAAGTACAAGACGCCAATTACGTCAGTAATCACTAGCTTTAATTTTTACACTTAAACAGTTCGTAATTAACAACACAGTCTACTACATCAAATCAAATACAAATTGTTCACACGCAATAAAATGTCACTAATATTAAACACAATTGTATTACAATTATACCGCCCGATTATAAAACGCAACACTTCACTAATAACCACTTGAACGTACACACTAATGTTGCCCGATAATAACTCTCGAACCGAACTGTAAATATATCGCTGCTATACTGACTTGAGCGTTCCTGAGTAATTGTATTTATAGCCGCCGAAAATCTAGACGATTCCTAATTGCGTCTTAGCGTCCGTATGAACTACGTAATTAACTGCGGCCTTGACACTTTCCGCACGGCTGGCGGCATCGAGAAGACTCTCGCAAATGCATCTACAAGCACGTACGCCACATACAGTAGAGCGAGATTCTTCTGGCACATTCGACAAACACGTATATTGTTCTGTGATGTCGTAACACTATACAATATTCAAGTGCACACATTTTTTATCAGGTAATTTTTGACATGTATACACTTTTCTGGCATGGAACATTAATTTTTTAATAAATATTAACTAAATATTATACTAAATATTTTTATCTAAAAATTAGTCTTCTATCTTGGAAAAGTGCATACATGCCAATATTGATACTTGGACAGTTCATAGACAACAAAATGCCTAATAATTATATTATTATTAATTTGTTTTTACAGCAGCTGAACCAACACGTTCTACAGCACCACCTCAGTATCCAGGAACACCACCATCTGAATCAGATCTTAATGTCAAGGTGTCATCATTTGTTGTGCCAGCCGTCCCAAATCAGTTAACTTCAGCATCTGTGGACAAAGCAACATCAGCTTCACGAAGACATTCAGATTCAGAACATTTTGTACCACCTCGAACACCACCATCACAAACTGAAGCCACCACTTCCACATCGACAACAACCACTCAAGACAAGCCACAGACAACTACTAAATGTGCTGTAAAACGGGCGAGTTCAGACCCAGGCACACACCAACAAAGTCATAGGTAACACTGGCTCTGTGTGGTTTATGTTTGTCCTATGGTTTTGCACATACTATGTTGTACATTAAGTTCACTGTTTAGTTTCGTCATTACTTTAGTAGTAAGTATAATCAGTGGCGGCCTGTGGCTCACAAAAACTGTGTGGTACATCACACTGCACACACACGAGCGAGGTAGATGGTTTTGAGTATAACCAATTATTGTCCATTAGTGTGGTGTCACTCTGTGCTATATCTGAAATTGTAAACTGCATCCTAACCATACCGCATACCATGAGATGACGTTAGTGGTCAGTGGCAAGGTTTTTATATATCTAAGCAACTCCTGGTATGGAAAGTGAAGACATTTAAAAATACAAAATTACAATTATTTTCATTTAAAAAAAAAACAATGTACATAGTAACTTTCATTGAGTATAGTAATAATAAAATAAATATTGATCCTGACAGTTGTTTTGATGGTTCATCCCCTTCATTCACACACTTAATATTAGTGATTAACTGTACTTTCACTTGTGAAAACTTACGTTTCTTATTGTCCTCGAACGTTTCGGTGTGGTGTACACCTTCCTCAGCGAGGTTTGAATACAGAATGTCGTGAACAATTGTAATGGTTTATTCACAGGTTAGTGGGATCTGTGGGGGGGTTTGGCGGGAGGGGGTTGGCGCTGGGATTCAAAGTATAATTTGGTTTGTGTATGATTGTGTCAAATAGTACGTGTGATTTAAAGTGTAGTTGGTCATTTAATATGTTGTTTGGTTGTAGTGTGTGGTGTTTATATATTTCATACTGTTCAGCCGTGTTGAGTTTCCTACTTTTTGGTAAGTAGTGTAGTATTTCGAGGTTGTTTTCTATGTTGGTGTAGCTGTGGTTTTCAGTCTGTGTGTGTGTAGCGAATGCGGAGTGTATGTAGTTATTAGAAAGAGCTTTTAAGTGTTCGGAAAATCTTGAAGAAAAAGATCTTCCCATCTGGCCTATGTAGAAATGGTTGCAATCACTGCAGTTTAATTTGTATACTCCTGTTTTGTTGTATGTGTCTGTGTGTTTTTTGATGGTGTTGTTAGTTCTGTAAGCTATTTTATAGTTGTGTTTCCTGAATGTGTTTGCGATTTTGTGTGTGTTGGAGTTGTAGTATGTAAGTGTGATGTATTTATTAGGTTGTGTGTTGTTGGTACTTTGTGTTTTGGTGTTTTTGTTTAGGATGTGTCTGTGTAGATTGTTTATTAACTCGGGGGTGTATCCATTTTTTATCGCTATGTATTTGATTGTGTTGAGTTCTTCCTGATAATCTTGTTTACTTTGTGGTATTGTTATGAGTCTATGGAGCATATAATTGAATGCGGCATGTTTGTGTTGTGTTGGATGGTTAGATGTGTTGTGTATGACCATGTCAGTTGTGGTAGGTTTCCTGTACTGTATATTTTATATGTGTGTGTTGTTTGTTTTGTTAATTGTAAGGTCCAGGAAGTTTATACTATTGTTATGTTCTATTTCCAGTGTGAATTTTAGTTTGTGGTGTATTGTGTTTATGTATTTATGGAAATTTTCGATCTGTCTTTTATTGCCTTTATATAGAAGTAAAATGTCATCTACATATGTGTACCAGTAAATGATTTTGTTTGTGTATTTGTTGTTGTTTAATATATGTTTTTTTTCTATGTTGTGTATGAATATTTCAGCTAGTATTCCTAAAATAGGGGAGCCCATGGGGTTGAAGTGCAGCATGTGTGTTTTGTTTGATTGTAATTTGTGCGTGTGCAGGTATGATGTTGTGTTTTCGGCATGTTTTGTTGTAGGCGATGTTTAAGGATGTTTTCGTTACCTGAAATGAAAAGCTGAAAACATATACCTAAACAACATAATCAATGATTTATACCGCAAGAAAGATACACTCAACAAACTGGCCTACAACTTACACGTAAAACTAACACACATATTACATCATATAGAACTTGAAAACGTAATACAACACACGCAAAACAACATAGAAAAATTCAAATCGAAAATACAAGATAGACATAACAAAAAATTTAATAAATTCATAACACGCATAAATGAAACAATCCCCACACCGACACACAAATTCCATACACGCACAGTAAACACAACTAATATCAGTTTCACAAATGATGAAATAACCTTATTAGACAAAGGACTAAAACATAATTTAAAAAACACACCCAATAACAAAAACAGCAACAGACATATACGCGACTTAATCATAGACGCCAAAACAGCTATACAAAATACACACATCAACGACCAAGACACCATACGACATGACATAAAACGTAAATTACAACACACACAAAAACACTAACCAAAAGGCCACAATAACGAAATTCGAACGCTAAAAAATATAAAACTTAAATTACATAAACATAACCTAACAATACTAAAAGCCGATAAAGGAAACATAAACGTTATTATGGAAAAACAAGATCTAAACAATAAAATCGAGACATTCTTCGCCGAAAACAATATAACTAAATTAGATAAAGACCCCACATTAAAATATCAAAAACAAATAAACAAATTCATAAATAACGCGAAACACATAATCCAAACAGACAACATCAAATACCTCAAACAAATCAAACCAAACCTCCCAAAACTAAATGCGTTACCGAAAATACACAAACCCAATACTCCCATCAGACCATTAATAAACAACACAACACACAAGCACCCTCCCACAAAATCGCAAGATACGTAGATAAATTAATCAGAAAAAAAAACAGAAATCTAACTAACAACACTTCCGTCAAAAATAACATATAATTGTTTAACAAAACTGAACACATCCATATTCCACACAATTCAACTTTAGCTTCTTTTGACATAACCAATCTATACACCAACGTACCCATCAAAGACACCATACTAACACTTGAACTTTACTAAGACAAAACAACACACCAGAAACGCACATACAGGAGATCATCACACTCACCAAAATAATCACTGAACAAAATTACTTCTCATACAACAACATGATTTACACACAAACAGACAGACTCCCCATGGGCTCCCCTATTTTAGGAATACTAGCTGAAATATTCATACACAACATAGAACAAAAACATATATTAAACAACAACAAATACACAAACAAAATCATTTACTGGTACAAATATGTAGATGACATTTTACTTCTATACAAAGGCAATAAAAGACAGATCGAAAATTTCCATAAATACATAAACACAGTTGTCTTGATTATTCATCTCTTCTTTCACAGCACTAACACTTAACTAAAAATGAACTTTTTTCATGTGAAAAACTTACTATTTTATCGGACGCGTTTCGGCTTAGTATCCGCCTTCTTCAGCTTTGGTACCAAAGCTGAAGAAGGCGGATACTAAGCCGAAACGCGTCCGATAAAATAGTAAGTTTTTCACATGAAAAAAGTTCATTTTTAGTTAAGTAGTTAAGTGACATAAACACAATACACCACAAACTAAAATTCACACTGGAAATATAACATAACAATAGTATAAACTTCCTGGACCTTACAATTAACAAAACAAACAACACACACATATAAAATATACAGTACAGGAAACCTACCACAACTGACATGGTCATACACAACACATCTAACCATCCAACACAACACAAACATGCCGCATTCAACTGTATGCTCCATAGACTCACAACAGTACCACAAAGTAAACAAGATTATCAGGAAGAACTCAACACAATCAAATACATAGCGATAAAAAATGGATACACCCCCGAGTTAATAAACAATCTACAGACACATCCTAAACAAAAACACCAAAACACAAAATACCAACAACACACAACCTAATAAATACATCACACTTACATACTACAACTCCAACACACACAAAATCGCAAACACATTCAGGAAACACAACTATAAAATAGCTTACAGAACTAACAACACCATCAAAAAACACATAGACACATACAACAAAACAGGAGTATACAAATTAAACTGCAGTGATTGCAACCATTTCTACATAGGCCAGATGGGAAGATCTTTTTCTTCAAGATTTTCCGAACACTTAAAAGCTCTTTCTAATAACTACATACACTCCGCATTCGCTACACACACAGACTGAAAACCACAGCTACACCAACATAGAAAACAACCTCGAAATACTACACTACTTACCAAAAAGTAGGAAACTCAACATGGCTGAACAGTATGAAATATATACACCACACACTACAACCAAACAACATATTAAATGACCAACTACACTTTAAATCACACGTACTATTTGACACAATCATACACAAACCAAATTATACTTTGAATCCCAGCGCCAACCCCCTCCCACCAAACCCCCCCCCCCCCAGATCCCACTAACCTGTGAATAAACCGTTACAATTGTTCACGACATTCTGTATTCAAACCTCGCTGAGGAAGGTGTACACCACACCGAAACGTTCGAGGACAATAAGAAATGTAAGTTTCCACAAGTGAAAATACAGTTAATCACTAATATTGATCCTGAGTTGTTTTATGTTGTGCAAATATGTTTAAAACCACAGTTTAGTGGTTTTAAAAACATAAATTTTAAAAATATATTTTCTGCTGACTAATAATATGGATGCTATTAAAAATAAATTCAAAAATTATGATTCTATGAATAGAATCCTGATCTTAAATACGAAAATAAAGTTCAAACACCTGAAATATAAAAATGTCAACATAAACTTTTAAAGCTGATATATAATTCAGAAGTGCTAACCAATTTATAACATTTTTAATTTAAAATTCACAATACAATATAAAAATTATGATTATACTTTTTACGCTCACAGAAATTATTGTTTTGTGACTTAATTAGCAGGTGAGACATGATCAAATAATGATGACATGTATTTGCTTTTCCTACATTGTCTCTCACAATGGGAAACAGCTGGTAAAAGTAAAGGTAATTTTTTCAGTTTTATATAAAATATTAGTTTTATCTTATAAAAGTATACACATATCAATAGTGATACTCATGCACGACATGGACAACAAAGTCCAAGAATCAAATAATGTTTCAGCTTACATATTTCATTGACATCATTGATATATCATTGGCCTTCATGGTGTAAATAATATCTTTTTTGTTTGAACTTAACGTTTCAGACATTTCTGTAATACATTTGCACACTATCATCATGCATGTAGAGGCACTTATTATATCATTGCAAGGCTGTCCCAGTCCTCCCTCATTGAAAACGCTGATGCCAAGGTGGCCAGGCAAGAGTTGACACCATTACTGAGATTCTCATTGATGTGAAAGTACTGGGTAGCCAGCCACACTATTGTCCAGGTGATATGGTGGCACACCTGCCCGGATTTAGTCTGGTGGTGTACTGCTCTCGATTTGGCTGCTGACATGGCATGCACAGATTCTCCACTATTCCCATCTGTGAACTTCCATCAAGTTGAGCCTTTGAGTATGTGGATCCTCAGAAAATGAGTCGACTGCCTAATAATCATATTAACAACTCAGTGGCATCTTACATCATTTGATATCACAGCAGTGGTGTACCTAAGGGGTGGCGGGGCTGGCCCCCGCCAGGGGCGCCGTCACGGACGGGGCGCCGATACATAGTGATTTTTTGCCCTCAAACAAAGGTAGGATAATGTTAAAGTAAATAATCTCATCCACATATCCAGTTAGAAAAAGGTGAGAATTTGAAGTACAAAAAAAGGGGCGTCATCATGGACGGGGCGCCGATGCGTGGCGATTTTTTAAGGCAGGATTTTTAGTGCTGTTGGTAATGTAGATCGCATCCAACAAGTGCTGCCATCTCTGTTCTTCAGGGAGATACCAACTGAATTCTCGCCATCTTAGCAGTCGTTGTTTGGGTTTTGTGAGAGAAATACTGATTTTGCATTCTTCGTTATAAGAAAATAAGAAATAAGCTTTTTTTGTTCTACAGTAAAACGGTAAATACCATTCCTTTCTTTTTATGAAACAACAGATAACATATATAGAGCAGTGATTGATAGACTATTTAATAATATAGTTCTTTCATTAGTGAGCTGAGTAGTTTTTCTGTTTTTACTTCAAAAATAAAAATATGCTCTTGGGGCAATTTGCAAGAAAATTTATAAGAAAAACAGAAAAAGGAAAATGGTCTGCAGAAGGTCTTGTAACTAGACTTCACAAACAATTAAATTTAGAATTGTCTGAAATAATCTAACCTCTGACAATGATCATTTGTATTTGTAATCACATCACAGTCTGTGAATTTGTTCTATTGTTTATTACTGAAAATGATACACTCTTGTCATCAGTATACTTTATCTTGTACAATTGCAAGCGATTTATTTATATTCAATTATATAAATAATTTTTTTCCAAATTCACTCTATGTGTATTGAAAATCGTTATGCAAAAATAGAATAGTTTAAGAAGGTTCACTCGAAATTTCATTTCGTACGGATTTTCATAAAATTTTAATATGTTATGCAAAGGACGCTTTCTGCCACCCTTTTCTTATTTACGATTTCAGATTACAGAAGTGTAAAAAAGGGGTTTAAATGCATTTCTTTACCCTAAAAGTATATTTTTGGGATTCCTTATTCAATTTTACATGATATCACTAACTTTTAAGTGTTTATTTTTTTGGGAGGGGCAAACAGAAAAGATCCTTTTTTGGAATAAATTTTTATCTATTCAACATGTAAATGCATGATAAAAGATTAAAAATTTTTTTGATCTTTCTAGAATGACCTATGCTAAAATTTCAAAGTCGAACGTATTTCGTTGTAGGTTGACAATTTTGTTTTTTTAGCAGGTGTTAAATATTCTACCCTTGTTGCTTTTTATTTTAGGTAAAGAACATTTCCTACAATTACTGTGAAAATGGGACCAAAAAAACACTCTGGCAGTGCTTTCAGGAAAATCAGGAAACACAGGGAAAAAACTGCTGTAGCTCTTTCAGGGCAGCTTAAAAATTGGTTGGCAAACAATGAAGGTGACATAAATGACGTTACACAGTTTAAGGACAAAAGTAACACAACTAAAGATATTGCAGATTTTGCAGAAAACGACAGTAGTAAGCCATCAACTCCTTTTTGCAGCACACATATGGGCAATGTCCCAACTTTTGAAGATGATGAGTTGAAAGAAGATAGGATATCTATGTCAAGTCCAGGCAAGAATATTTCTGTGGATGAAACAATGCAATCATCGGGCAAAGATTGTTCTATAGAAATAAATCAAATTGTCTATGATGATCCAAAAAAGTGGCCTGGGGTTCCAGAAATTAGTGACAAAGTTAGACTCCTGCTAATTAAATGTGGACCTCAAAGAGCTGATGTATCAACTTTCAAGTTTCCAGATTCAGACGGCCATGGGAATAGACATCTTGATGCTAAATGGTTTTATAAAATACTTACGAACGGAGAACGAGTACTACGACAATGGTTATTATATAGCCAGTCAGAAGATGCTCTATTTTGTTTTCCCTGTCTCCTTTTTGGGAAAGATCAACATAGAAAGACCTCATTTTCTGATATAAATAAGGGTTTCAAAGATTGGAAACATTTGAACCCTCTCATTTATACTCATGAAAACTCGTCCAGTCACAGGCTTTGTTGCATAGAATGGAAAGATTTGCAAAATCATCTAAGACTTGGAAAAACGGTGGACGCTGTAAGTCAAAAAAATCTTTAAAAAGAGATAGAGAAATGGCAGAGTATTGTTAAAGTGATGATGGATGTAATTCTCTTCTGTGCTAAAAATAATTTGGCAATTCGAGGAACAGCTAAGAAAGAAGTAATTGGAGAGCCTGGTAGTGGAGTATTCTTAAGCACTTTAGAATTAATAAGTCATTATCATCCTCAACTAGCAGCACATATGTCATATGTTAAATCCAAAAAGCAAGCTCTAAGCTACTTTTCTCCAAGAATCCAGAATGAAGTAATCAGTTTAATTGGAGGCAAAGTAAAACAGGAAATTTTGAATAAAATAACAGCTGCCAAATATTTTTCCATTATATTTGACTGCACTCCAGACAGTGCTCATATTGAGCAAATGAGCCAAGTTATTAGATTTGTTGATTTGTCAGATGAAAGATGTCAAGTAAGTGAAAGTTTCATTGACTTCATTAGTACAAATGAGCATACAGGAAAAGGCCTTTCAAACGACATTCTTAAAAAATTAAATGAAGATGGTCTCAGTATTGGTAACTGTCGTGGCCAGGGCTATGATAATGGCAGTAACATGGCCAGAAAATATATTGGTGTTCAAGCACAAATTCTTACACTAAACAATCAAGCTCGGTATGTGCCATGTGCTGCCCACAGTTTAAATCTAATTGGCGCGCATGCTGCAGCTGCTTCACCTTTGGTGATACTTTTTTTGGAATTATCCAAAAGTTATTCACTTTTTTTAGTGGTTCAACTGGAAGGTGGCAAGCTTTATTAAGTAATCTTGACATTACTTTGAAGGGCTATTGCAACACAAGATGGTCAACTAAACGAAGAGCTGTCAGTGCTTTGAAAAGAACATTGACTGAAGTATTTTCATCCCTTAACGAAATGGCACGTCATGAGAAATGGAATCTAGAGACTAGAGTCAGGGCTCAAGCAATTATTAAGCAAATAGATTATAAATTTCTCTGTCTTTTGCAGCTATGGGAAAGAATCCTTGTTTCAATCGACAAAATCAGCAAAGCTCTTCAAAAAGAGACTGTTTCCATCAACAAGGCATGCAAAATGATTAAAGGATTGACCAAGACAATTCAGGCGATCAGGGATGAGAGGTTAGAACCGGCTATCGAATATGCAACACAGAAAGCCAAAGAAATTGGCATTGATTCCAACTTTCCTCAAAAAAGGTGTAAGAAAGTGTATAATTAATTGGGGGTGTAATTGATATTTGTTGTGCCCCACGTTCTTTGGGAGCCAATTTATATATAATATGCAATTATGCTAATTTATGGAATTTAATAATGTAATTATCCAATTAGGTTAATTTATGTCAAATTGATTGAATTTACGTGATATATTAATTATTTTGATGTTAGTTACTATGTTCATTAATGATTAGCATAATTACTGCAATGAGACTCTGATAGTTGTATAAAAAACGATATAAAAATTTACTACAAATCATTCAGTTGACGTTAATGTCTGTTACAAGGTAAAATTGACAATAATGAACGCATGAATACTTAGTAAATAAACACTTATTTATTTAACATTATTCAAATAAAGAAACTTCCAATATATGGATATAAATTATGTCCTGTAAATACATTCATAAAAGAAAACACATATATATAAGAATGAAATTACAATATGAATTCATTACGTCGTTCGCTGAAAACATACACATATATATATATATATATATATATATATATGTGTATACAATGAACATACATAAACATAGACAATCAACATATTACTCTTACACTAATGCGTTCATTTTGCCTCAGATGAATAGCTTTATTTAAAATTACCATGATAATCAGTCTAAATTCTCAAAGGGTGATTTCTTTGAAAAGAGTCAGGACAGTAGAGTTATTATAACAGTAATAACATAAAGATTTACTTGTGAAATGGATTATCCAAAGTTTCCATCAGTGAACTCCTTCCCACTGATGATCCAAATACGTAAGGTTGTGTAGATTCGATGCTTATCATCACTTAACACTCGCGGATAGGATTCACTCGCGGTGTTGTGTTCCGTTGATGTCGGCCGTTAACATAAAAGTCTATAAAGTTATGTGTTGCATGAGTGCGTTCATTGTTAATTATCGTGTATATATGACTGTCTATCGTCAAACTTCTTCTTGTATCTATATACGTTAATGTATTGTTCCATTCGGTATTTGTAACACTTCACACTGTGCAACGATACATTTCCGTAACTCGGTAAAGCATTGACGAAAGTTCTGCGAGTCTGTTATTAAATGAAAACTGCGAATAATTAACTTAGTTCTTAACAAGCGGTAGCTGAGTAAAACTGAGTAACTGAAAGATTTTAACCACTGAAGTATACTGCATGATTGAGTCACTGCGAATACACTATGACTGAATAACTTGTCAATAACTGAAAATGCTGTGTTAACTGATTAAAGCACTGCATAACTGAGTTACAGAGTAAAACTGATATATGTATATTAACTGAAAATGTATTAAGACTGAGAATTATACTGAGACTGAGAAATAGAATAAGATTGAAATTTTTATGAAGACTGTAAACATGTGTGTGCCCTGTAAACAGTTTTTATTAAGCTTCATTTACCACAATGCAATGTCCTGGCAAACACACCTTTGGTCAACCATGATAGGTCAGATGAACTCCTACCCTTATGTAGAACTATGGTTCTCGACCTCTGATTCGTTGTTCGCGTTGCTATCATGACGACAGTCCTCTCCACCTGCGTCCTGGGAAGATGCTGGGCTCTGGTTGGTTATCGGGCATCCCCTCAAGTACACGACGAAAGGGCTCCGTACCATTTCCTAGAATGTAGAGCAATTCCGCGCCTGTCTATCAAGCTTTTGTCCAAGTACACTCTGGAGTTCTGCAGTCGTTCTCACGCGAACAATACGTCGCATTTCATTATTGTTTGACTTCCCAAGACCCTTTTTCGTCAATTAGCAGTACCCTGCATGTCGTCATTTCCAAGATGCCACTCCTGTCCCTCGTCGTAAATACTAGTTGTCACCAGTAAGATGTCTTCATGCTGTGTGCACATTCTGGTCCTATTCACTAGATATACACTGTTTTGTTCTCATACGGGGTGAGACTCTCCTAAACCCTTTGTGTGAGCATTCCTTTTCTTATTGCTGGCACGCTCCAAATTAACCTTACAGCGTGTGTTCGCTACAATTTCTCCGTATCTGGGCCACCGTACTGCATCTTTTGTTTAGTTTCGTTGTGGGGCTGTAAATCTCAGTTGACTCGAGTCTGTCACAGGCAATCCTTACTTCCCATTGTAGTGTTGTGTCAGGCATTTTCGTATTGTTCTTGGCAAGTGTCCAGTTGACACTTCGTTAAGTTGCCTCTTTATTTATTGCTTCTGGCCCAGGTTGGGGTGACTTAACTGGTGTAACGTACTTCTTGATCAAAATTTAAAAAATTAAAATTTTTGGTCATTACAAGTGAGTACAAAAGAACTTGATCTGGAGTCTACGCATGACAATACCAGTTTCCTCACTCCACATGATGAGTTTAGAAGAGAGGTTAATGTGGTTTTTGACAGGATTTTATCAGATTTGAAGACAAGATATGAAGGAATGTCTTCAATACCTTCAGATTTTTACTTTTTAACCGGGCCAGCATTGAGAAATCAATCCTTGAATGATCTTACAAAATGTGCTACTGACTTTGGGTTAAAATATTCAAATGATGTAGATGTGGTCGAACTCTGACTTTCAAGATGCAAACTGAAGAACTTTTAGGAGATCTTGAAAAAGCAACACCACTGGATCTGCTTAAAAAAATACAAGAATTCAATCTGAGTGATATTTACCCAAACATTCAAATCGCACTAAGGATCTATCTTACCCTACCAGTAACAGTAGCCTCTTGTGAACGTAGCTTCAGCAAGTTAAAACTGATAAAAAACTATCTGCGGTCTAAAATGGGGCAAGAATGTTTGACAAAACTTGCTATCATATCTATCGAACATGAAGAAGTTAAAAAATTGAATTTAGAAGTTATGGTAAACGATTTTGCTTCTATGAAAGCAAGAAAAGTTGCCTTTAATAAGTGATTACACGTTTCATAGTTTTTGTAAAGAACTTAAGTAAGTCTTAAAAACAGTCTTTTTGCTTATTAAAATATAATTATAAATTAAATATAATTAAATGTTGGAATATTTAATATATGATCTTTATAATTGAACTTTTTAGGTTTATTTAGCATCTAAGATTTATACAAATTTATAAATTACATTTAAAAACTGCTGAAGTAACATTAAGTTCATATTATTTTTTTCTAATGTCTTTACTTGTATATTTACTTGTCACTTTTTAAGATACGTTTGTTATAAATATATAAAATTTTATATTATTTTTATATATTTTTTAAAATGTATATATTACTATAAAATGTTATATATTTTGGGTCAAATTTTGTGAAGCCATTATTCTTTTAAAAATGCGTTGAAAATAATCTTTTTCAAACCTCTCTGTGGGAATAAAAATAGAATTTCTCATGAAATAAAGTTGCTTTATTTTTAGGTACTTTTAAAGAAATTTGTTCGTTTATTACTAAATCCTTTTCTAAATAGTAATAAAAAACTTATGTTATATTTGGCTCAAAAACAAGCATTAATTGACAATGACAAGCAAGTGTTTTAAGGTTAATTACTTTTCTACCAAAAAGTGGGGGGGCGCCGCCCTTCTGTTTTGCCAGGGGCGCCAGAAACCCTAGGTACACCACTGTATCACAGTAATAAGACCAAGGTAGGTGCTGTTCACATTGAGTCATTTGGAGCACAGCTCCACAAGACTTCAGCAGCATTGGATGATTTTGGTCCCACCTTACATCAACCAAGAGCCTCGTCATCCAATGTTGTCAAGCAGTTTGGGCCACAGCCTTGAACATACCCAACAGGTGATTGGCCATTTCAACAAATACGACCACACACCCTACATTGACAGGTAGGAGAGGCATTGACAGGTTCCATGTTTCATTGGTTACTACTCAAACAGAAGTGCACAAAAGTAACCAAGGATTTGTCATTGCAAAAAGATAATAATTGCTACTGAGCATGCAATGTGTTCGTATAACAACCAGTTTGTGTATGTCAATCAATCGTAGTTTAATTTTAGTGTAGTCCTCATATTAGTAAGCTCTTTAAGCTGCAGAACTCGCTCACTGTTTTGAATGAAATATAGTTATAATTAAATTTGATAAATTTTAGTTATGGATAACTTTCCAAATTAACAGAAAAATTATGAAAACTTTGACTACTCTAATATTTTGCTAGTAAATTAACATTTGTAAAGCAGACAATCAATACAGTACAGAGTTCCAGAGTACTGCATTGGTTTATTAGTAAATATGTAACCATAATGTCTAAGTAACAAATAATTTAGTCACAGCTTTTATATATGTATGTATGTTTCTATAGGCCCATATCTAATACTTTTCATAAATACTGTATATAACTAACATTAATGTATGAAGTTTTTTTTTGTTAACATAGCTTACACACATTTTGAAAGTGATCCTAAATTTGCAGGGACTGATGAGAAATATTACTGGTAATTCTGTTAAATTATTCAGATACCAAGTTTGTGATTTGAATGAAAATCCTTATAATTTGATCTCCCTTTTTTTCAGTTAGACTTTTACAATTTTTTCAAAATTTTGGTTTCCATTTTTGGATCTTTGTGTCTCTAAGTTAACAATTCTTCATAGGATTTGAATTTGGGTTAAAATTCTCTTTAGTCTGAACGCTATTAAAAATGAACACTATATTCAGATTATGGTTAAAATTTCCTTTAATTTGATAACCCACATTGAGTATTCCTTTAATTTAAACCACGCACATTTTTGCCTAACACCCCCCTCCCCCACTCTGTTTTTGGTGGGATTAATCTCAGAAACAGGCTCTGTAGGATAAAAGTATGGACATGCATGCCAAGTTTTATGAAAAACAGTTGATGTATTCAAAAGTTATAATGAGATGTACCTCAGATAGACAGACATGTCAAGATGAAACTGAGAGCTCCCTATGCTCATTCAGTTACATAAGTATTTAATATCCATCACATTATGTTGCATAACATATTTTATTACTTCTGTTTCAGCTAATAGGTCTATGTTTTTAACACACAAGACAAATACAGGTTATAGATGAAATTCTTAGAATAATAGAACTTAGACAACAGTTTCTTACTTCATTGTCATTTACAAATTATCTAAAGGTTAGAAGCTCATGCCACAATACATTAATACAGGTGTGATTACTATGTTTTGCAGTAACATACTACTATTACATTACTATGTACCACTAAAATACTACTACTGTTTAACACCTGTACCTTTATCAACCTTATCAGTGCTGCCAGTGGTAAAAAAAAAACATGCAGACAAACAAATTAAGTTATGCAATATTTAATCTTTATATCTGTGCCATATGTAAACTCAGTTTTAAATCACATTCTTGATAAATTCACATAAATCTTGTCCCAAGATCTCTTTTGCCAAATGTTTAGTACCTACACAAGTGTCACTGTCACTGTATTTCTACAATAAAACTGTCTTTTCTGTTTTTTCCTAATTGTCTCTAATTTATCTGACTCTAATTTACTTTTTTCATCACAAAATGCAAACACACAGCATAGACATATGTGCCTGTGTGCACAGGTATGTGTGCGTGCACACGCACACACACACACACACACACACACACATGCACAATACACACAAATATTTATGTACTGTAAAGGTTTATTTCACTGGGCTCAACACCCACTGCAGTTTTGATACTCCAGGAATCATGCACTTTAATTACAAATTTTGTTTATTGAAAAACCACAGTAATTACTGAAAAAATTATGATAGACTGCATCCGAGGGGGGATATTACACATTCACAAAATAAAATATCATTAATCAGAATATAGTATGTGCATATACTATATTCTACCTTCATGAGCATTAAAAATAAAAACAGTTTTAACCTTTAATAAGTGAAATGTGATTAAAACATTTAAATAATATAATCAACTAATGTTAAATAATTTTTTATTATTGAGTAAACAAAATCATGTACTAAATGAATGTAAGTTTTCACAGAAACATTCCAGGTATTGCTGGTTCCAGGGACAGTTTTATCTTCCTCTTTCTTCTGCTGAACCTCACAGAGTAGGCACTTTGTTCTGTCTTCACAGAGTATCTCTCCTAATTAGAATCTTCACCCTTGTTACCCAGGGCACAGACCTCCATACCATCCCTGAAAGTTGGGGATGAGGTATCCATATGGATCTTTTATGCAAAAGTTTCTCCTTCCCTCCTGCATCCTATGCCATTGCCCAAATGATGGGCCATCTGCCTTCAGGGACAATTTCTTATCCCAAGGGCAAGAGAGTTCAGTAACCTCTAGCTCCAATAACAAGCAGAGGAGAACAGCTTATACCGAGTGTCACTAGGTCTCCAGAGCCGTGTTAGCTGTCCGTATGCATTGCCCATCCCCCACCACTAGGAGGTGCGGTTGGATATTTCCCTTCTTCGAGGAATGAGACCATAAGGCGTTACTCATCCTCTCCAGTGTCTTGCCTTCTGACACAACAGCAATGCCACACTTTTCTGCTGCCTGAAAAATGTAGTTAACCAGGAGATCTGAAGTTTCTCCTAGTTAATAAGATATTCAAATAAAAATTTCCTGTACAAATACCTTTCTCAGGAGTGAAATATTTCACTCTTATAGTTATTGTCTTCAAATCAGTATGATTTGAAGCATTTATAGATAGGCAGCAAAATTTTATTTGTTTCAGGCCTTTCAATATTTTATTTCTTGCTTCTTGCATGAGGATATAAAACATTCTCTGTTAAAGCTTTATATTCTGTTTGAGCACAGCTGAATTTTCGTTCATAATTTTTTTTTTAATTGCTGAAGTACGGTCTATATTGGAAAGAAACTGTGATGTTTCACAAAATGGTAAACAAAAGTTGTTTCATTTATAGCTAGTTCCATTTATTCAGCTAACTTGCTCTGTTTCTGAAAAAAAAAAATGACTAGGTTTGCTGTCGGCTAGAACATTTGCATTTATGGCAGTTTTGTGTTTGTTGGTACTCACATGATTAACTACATTCAATTTGCCTCCATGTGCTGTAGACACTAAAAACCATGTGGCAGATATCACATACCAATTTTTAAGAGTCAACGTAAAAGTCAACTTTTGCAAATGAAAACTGCACCCTTAAATTGCCACTAAAAACACGCTTTCTCTTCTATGTTTTATTATTAAACTTCCTCTATATACTAAATAAATCACAATAAGTTTCTTTGAGTAAGAAAACAATAGCCTATTGCATTGTGCTTCACTATAAACACATGAACAATAGCTAAACAATGAGAACAGAATATGTAAATGAATAACACAAACAAACATTCCAATAAATTTTAACTGGACACTCAGAGTAACCATTGTATTTATTAGGAAATTTTCAGTATTTTCGTATGTTTTTAAAACTGGGACATATTAGTATCCCAAAATTAGGTTGGGATACTGAGACAAAAAGGTGAAAATCCAGGACTGCCCTAGATAATCTAGGACTAGCCTGGGTATATCATGACATATGGGATCCCCATGATAGTCTGTCATTGGTAACTACAATGAGAGAAGACAGGGAATATTATAATAACTAATAGGGAATTTCAAGGCATAAAAACAGTCAAGTTCAAATCTAATCAAGTTCAAATGTGTTTGAACTTCATTCAGAATTATTGTTGTGTGATAAAGTTAAAACAAATCAATGACAGGAATTTTGTTATCTTTAATTGATATATAGGTATTGTAAAAAGTATTTCTGAGGTGCATCAGTTGTAAGTTCTTTGCAAAAAACTAAATATTTTTACCAAATTATTGAAATTTTGTGGAACTATGATATTTTTAAATATAATATAATACAAATGGTTTTAAAAATCTCTGCAAGATCTTACAGCTAGAACAGTTTGCTTTTTGGGTATATATCAGAACTTTTTGCAAGATACATTAAGAGTACGTTTTTTACAATAATTATTAAATATTAACGACCTTCTTTGAAAATTTCAGTTTCACTAAAGAAGCTTTTCTCAGTATTTTATTGGATCATTTGAAACACTGTTTTCAAACAAAATCTCAAATTTTAATAATAATTGAATTTATTATATTTCTATTCTAGCCCTGAACATAACACAACATTATGTAACTCGTGAGGTTGAAAATTTCATGTTTGAAGCAATTACTGTATGACACATACTGTTACAATTTATTGTTGACTGTTTTCCACTTAACAGTCTGATACAAATTTAAAAAAAAAAGATATATGTTTCAGCCCTCAACTCCAGCTCAACTTCCAGAATGAAACTGCATATTCACTGGGAGTTTACAGCAGTGAAGATGGTAGTGGAGGTTACTTCTCTCCCACTTTACAAGAAGATGTCTTCCAACAAGTACAGTCAGTTCAAGACTCAATGCTGCTGCATGGTGTAGACCCAGCACAACTGGCTGAATCTATACAAGTATGTAAATGTGTGTGTGTGTGTGTGTGTGTGTGTGTGTGTGTGTGTGTGTGTGTGTGTGTGTGCGCGTGCGCGCGTGTGTGTGTGCGTGCGTGCGTGCGTGCGTGCATGCATGCAAACATGTACACACACAAGTATACTTTTCTTAAAAATCAATATTGTAGGATTGTTAATTTCACTATATACAGTAGGAATTAACTTCTTAATTATTGTTTGAGTGTCTATTAGTGTGTTAGTTTTATTAGTAAACGTGCTATACATAAGTAAAATATTTAGCATGAATTTTCAACTTAATTTCTGTTGAGCCAATTCAACAGTTCTGAACTGCAGAATTTTCTTTTATCATGCTTTGTCTGTCTGCATTAATATAAACTTGAAAATTTCATAAATACCGTACTTTAATTATATCAGTTTACCACCTACATTATTTTTTTAAGCATCCAATATTGGAATCGATGTGACAATTTGTTCTACAATTTTAAAATGAATATTATTACAGTACCTTATATAGGCATTTGTACATAGTTTAAGTTATATTTAGGCTGTCATACGTATGTGCATTTTTGCACATCAACTCTCAATATTCTTTTTATGAACTTATATTTTAAGTGATGTAAGTTGATGTGTCTTATATTGTAACGATAATTTATAGATCAATAATTATAAATTTGTGAATTTTTGTTTGTGTAAAAAAAATGTTTGTTGTTTATAATTTTTTTATTTATTTATAATTAATTAAAATCAATTAATTAATTATGTTCTGTGGTGTTCCGAATCTCTTGTTAATAGTTTTAAGTGTTTTAATGCCTTTTCCATATTTTTAAATCCTCTCGCCACTTGATAGAATTGTCTCCAATAACAATCGATTTGTGTATTTTTCTTTTTTTTTTGGAGGTTATCTTCCTTCAGGGTGGTGAGATTCTGGTAGTTAACTCTATTAAATTTATTTATTAAGTTAATTATATTTTAGGAATGAAAAAAAGGTTCAATTATGTAATATATAAGAAACTTTATTAACAATTATTTATCATTCGACTCTTTATCGATATGTAAATTGATTCTCAGGGTATCGTTAATTTGTACAGTTATTTATATTAGGATTCTTTTAGCAGTTATTTTAGGTAAAGTCAGAGAAATAAGGGCAAAGTTTATAAAGTATAACATTACAAATATATCACCTTAAAGATTAAAATACAGATATAATACGATTATTTTCTAAAATTATTTTCTAAAAGCCTACGCACTAAGATTACAGATATAATAGTTAATATATAATGGTAAGTGAGCAGATTTCAAACCATTCAGTTGTCAAGGCAGTGTGGCGTTGTATTGTGGGTAATCAGTAGGGCTAGGATTTTTATGTAATATCAACATGCAAAATATGTACATATTTATGTAATAATATTAGGTGAAATATGTAATATTACATAAAAAAATTTTTAAATATGTAAGATTAATTTAATTTAATTTTTATATAAATGATATATTAAACATTATATTACTTGAAGATTCCTCATTTTATTAATTATATTTTTGCAAAATAAAGTGTGGTACAATAATTAATTAATTAAGCATGTCCATATTATAGCAAACTTAAATAAATTCCATTATTATATATGAAAAAATGCGAAAATTTAATAGAAGTTTCACAATTATTATAATTTTCATAGTCACTGTTTAAACTATCTGTCCACTAAATATTACTTTGCAGAACTCAATCTACTTACTTCACTCCAAATTGCAATGAACTATCAGATACATCTCCAAGTTTTCCATTGTCATGGAATGCCGCCGGTCAGAGAGGATGTTTTTGTATACAGAAAATGACCTCTCCACGTCACAGGAAGTTGCTGGTGCAAATTTAAGTAGATTAAATTTTTCAGGAGAGATATCGTCTGGAGGATTCTCTTCTTCGCCGCTGAGGATCTTGCACACTGCAGTCATTGTCGAGAAGCCAGGGTTTCTCTCCATAACAGACTCAAATTTCTTCATTACTTCTATTCCAACAGTCCCTTCAACAGCACTTAACTTGGATTTCACATCTTCCACAATGTCCAATGATTTCTTCAAAGGCATGCCACGAGTTTCTAATTTTAAAATACTGTCAGCAATGAATCCAAAATTGCTTTGGATATAAGCTAATTGGCACTGTACTTCAGAATCACTGAAGGCACTTTGGGCGTCTCTCACTGAAACTGCTGATTTACCTGGAAACGAATCTATCACAAACTTCACATCTTTAAAATGTTCACTATAAAAGCAGGCAGCTTCGATCCACGTACCCCACCTAGTCAGGACAGGTTCAGGGGGCAATTTCACATTTGGCAATTGTTCTCTGTAGTGCAACACACGTTGGGGGGCTTTAACGAATACTTTCTTGGTGTTTGAAATAATGCTGTTCACTTGTGGATATTTACTTCGCACTTCTTCGGCGACACGTTGCAGTCCATGGGCGAGACAGGTGAAATGGATCATATTTTGATAGAACACACGTAAAGCAGTTCCCGCCTTTAGCATGTATGCTGCAGCATCAGAATAAAGAACAAGAACTTTATCTTCTTCAGGCCACAACACTTTAAGTCCATCATTCACAAAACGAGCAACTGTTGCATGATTTGTGTGTTCCAATACTTTCGAAGAAATCAGAAAAGGTGTAGGGGATTCTTCTCCATTCAGCTTACCAATCACAAGGTTGGCAACATAGCGCCCTTTCACATCCGTAGTTTCATCGACAGCGATCCATATATAGTTGCTGCCTATATGACGTCGCACGTATGCCAGCGCTTCCTCGTAACACAAATGCAGGTAGTTTATTCGGAGCGTAGAATCGTTAGGTATCTGCCTCCCACAATACTTCTCTAAAAATGCGCGATATTTAGGTACCTGGAGTTTGTACCACGGGATATTTTCGGCAACCATAGCAGTACACATGTCATAGAAGAATTCATTCCTTGGACTTGAAGACTGTTGCATTTGAGATAGAAGGACTTGCTTTTTAGATGTTTGTAGTGCTTTATTCCTAGTATGCAGGGCACTGCGCACATGTTGTTCAAGTTGTGATTTCATTGAACATGTAATCTTCTTATTACAAGCCTGGCAGAGAACCACAGCTCCACCAGTAGTGAACGAATCATCTATTGTAACCCACGACTTTAACTTTGATGATAATTTTGATGCTACAGGAGGCATCACAGGTGGAATTCAATTAAACACTGTGGTTGCCAAAGCGATACTAAACGTACGAACTGGTCTTTCTCACGCACACAAACAGTTTACTCTTTACTCTGCCCCTTCCACTTAGCCTCTCCATTTACTAGTACCAACCCCACCACGCACTCTGTTTGTAAGCAGAACGGACTGTTTTCCTAGAAACGGAGCTATTTGTCCAAAACAACTGTTGCTTATCGTTTCTGAAAACGGAGTGAATAAGCAAAACACAATCGGCAACGAACTGTTCTTTTCTCCACTAATATCTTTCTGGGAATTCTTCCCTGACCCTTTCTCAGCAGCTTATAAATAGCTTGGAAAATCCGTTTCAGGTACCTGAGTTTCTAGTGAACAAATATTGTCATACGGACTGTTTTAAATTACCGTATATTTCACTTGCGAAAAAATACTTTTTTTACAGTAAGAGACAGAATATTAGGAGAGCGGGATGGTGTAGCGGCTTCGCTGCTCGCCTCTTATGCCAGCGACCGTGGTTCGAATCCCAGTGTGTCGGTGCGAGATTTTCAGTTGAAAAATCCCGCGTTGTCAGGAAGGGCATCCGACCTTAAATCCCTGGCCACAACTCTTGCACGCCTTAGTGCGTGCAAACAGCGACCCTGCGCAAGCGGGATAAGCTGAGGAAGTTGATGAAGAGACAGAATATGTAATTTTACATAAAAAAAGTAAAAATATGTAAAAAATGTCATTATGATCAAATATGTAAAATATGTAACAACAAAATGTCATTATATGATAGCTAAGGTTCTAATTCATGGACATTTATCATTTTTAGTTATGTATAAGCAAAGGGAAAGAATATGTATTTACATACGAATCCTAGCTCTAGTAATCAGTGATGGCTGCCGCTCGTAGTCCAGACGTAAGACGAAGTCACCTCGCTGTTTCAAAGTTCAATAAAAGATGCTTTCCCTCTGAATTTTCATCCTTGTGACTGCAATTCTTCCTTCTTGTGTTGGTGGAGTGTCTCTGGTTCAGTGTTAGTGTTGTACTTTGAAAAATAGTGTAGTAATAAGTCAATTTCACTTCTGTCTGTTAGGCTGATATTTGCACTTTTGTGTGGTGAAGTGTAATTAATGTTTTAATTGTTTAAATGTTATTTTCACTGGTATTCCATTCTGTGTTGTATTAATTGAATGTCTGTAGGTATTTATTTCACTTGGTCTCCGTTTAAAATGTGTTTTTACCGAAACTCTCGTTTTTCACTTTAGGCTTAGAAAACGTTCGCCATTACTGTATTAGCAACTAGGTTAAGGATTACAAAGTACACGTATCGAGTGTGCTATTCAACGTCTAATAATCAACTAACTTACTTCCTCCGTCTTCGGCTAAAGTCTTAGCCAAACCAATCTTATTCAATACATTGTTCCAAATGTATTTGCATCCTGTGCATGTGAGAAAGTTATATAACTGATTATATTTTTGTTATTCTTCAAATTTATTAACTAGTAAATACTTAATCTTCTTCTTCAGTTCATTCTGCTTAATTTGATACCAAATAATGCAGTTTTATTAAGTTTTTTACCTAAAATGGTATTTTTTGTTTCATTTTGTAATTGTAAGTTTTAAAAGCACTTCCTGTCCTTGTCTTCCAAATGAAGCCATATTATAAGTTATATTAATGATTATATTAAATCTCAGATTGTAATAAAAGGTTTATCTTCCCTTAATTTCTTGCAATTAGATTAATCGGTTATGTTTTAAAATATTATACAGTAATATATGACGCCCCTCTCTAAATTTTGAGTTTTTACATTTCCATTTTTAACAATAATTCTGGCTATAATTTTACTGAATCTTCCTTACTTATATTTCCAATTATATGACTTTATTGCTGATTGACCTTATATAAATTCCTTCAGTTTAATTGTCTTTCTGTACTTATTTCATCAAATTTGATGCTGTTTAGTTTCTAACATTTGGCCTAGATTTCTAACAGTTTTTACATACAAAGTTTTTTAAATAATACATATTGATTTATACCCTCTCTGACTTTCATTGCTATTGTGACACAAATTGACATTTTCTTATTTTAACAAGTTAACAATTAGTATATGGTTCATACTATTAATACATAACATATAAATCAAATTAACATTTGTCTTTCCAATTCAGACATTTTATACTTATTGATTAATAAAAATACATAAGAAATATTATAAATACTGAATGTTAGATTCTGACATGTTTAAACTTAATTATTTGTAATACCTTATTCTATATAAACAAACATAATTATCCCAATCTTATACTATATTTCTTATACTAGGTTTGATTATCAGTTTTCATCTGTTTTTTGGTTTTTTGGGGTATGATACCTTGTCACTTCACTTTTATTATGGCCTGCTCTTGTTTTATTTTAGTCATTCTAATGAATGTTATATAAAAGGAGTGGCAGTTATCTAAAAAACACATGTATTATCGGTCATGATAATACTTTATTTACATTATTCATGAACACAAATTAAAGCACTTTAAAGTTGTAATATTTCACCATCTACTTAGTTTGTAAACATCAATATTGAAACATAAGGTTCATTTTTTTATAACACTAAAACTTGCACTGATTCTCTTTTTATTCCTTTATTTTAATTCTAAATAGTTATATAGTTCTACTAGAATCAAGAAATCTATTTATAGAGTATAATGAAGGTTTGTTTTTTGGTATTATATTATTATCTCACATTGGTTCACTTTCAATTCTTACTTTATACACTTTTTGGCTTACATCTATTTTACATGTGGTTTTTACATTTGATATTGTGTTATACTTTTGTTTATTATTATTATATTTATTTTGGGTTTGGGTTTTTTTTATAAGAGCACTCCTTCTTCCTGTTGATGCTGTCTTGTTCTTGTTTCTTCATTGATCCCTTCTGTTCTTCTTGTTTCTTATAACATATTTTCTTTTCTTGTTGTGGGTTTAGTCATTTTCTGGGTTTCTTCCTTACCTACTCCTACCTACCTGGGTATTACCTTTTTTCTTCATTTTTAGTTTTTAAATGTATGTTGATGATTCATCACTCGTTGTAACCTTAGTTTTACATGAACTTTTATTTTAATCAATGATTGTATTCCATGGTGGTTCTTAATTAATTCTTTATATTATTTTGCTTTCTCAGATTTAACAATGTTATTATTTTATTTTTATGATCATTTTACCATTCATTTTTATGGGCTTATCTGTCATGCTACAGATTGCTCTCCTCCAGAAGTGATTATTTCAGACTTGATTATGGATGAAATAATTGCTTATGATAATTTTATTATTTTTCATTCTTCATTTTCCTCTCCATTTCTATATCGACTTTTTCATTTTTGAGCTTAATAAATTTTATATAGTCACTTATCTGACTTTTGATTCTTCTTGTATAGTTAGTGTCTTCTGAGATATATTATTATTATTATTATTATATATTTTCTTTTCTTATAAACTTTGTGTTTTATCCCTGGGATATTAATTCCCTAACGTTCCCTAACCTGTGAGCTGGGGCAGTTCAGAGGGGCACTGTAGGCTTCACTACTCTGCTGGCCATACATCACTTCAAATTGAGTCCAGAGGCAAATCATCTCTGCTCAAAAACATAATGCTGCTGGAATTATCTACAGACAGTCATCGAATAAAAATTACCTAAGAATAGTCCACCTTATGACTATTTTTTTAAAAATATCTTTGGATTCTTCACTTTGTTGTTTCTCAGATTATCTCACGTTTTCTATCTTAATGATTCTTCTTACTATTTATTATTCTCATTATATATATTCTTCTAACTTTTAGCTCGTCTGATATATTCTTTTAATTATAGTTGGAAACTTTTGTTAATATTTTTTGTTACTAGTTATAGTGTAACTTTTTCCTTCTTCATCTGAATTCTCATTACATTTTCTTCTGGTTATTTACATTGGTAGCATACTTTTTTATATGTATTTTCTCTTTGGTTCTTATTCATTATTTGAATGGTCTTATTTTATGTTAGTTAATTTTTTCAACTTGTTTCTTTGTAATTGTTATTCAAGTTGTTATTGTGATCATATTATTTAAACTTTTTTTCTTTCTTTTCTCTCAGAAAGTTATTAATCCGCCTTTGCATTCATTAAAATTAATTTATTTATATTATATTTCATGTGGTACTTCTTCTCTTTGCGTTTAATATATGTCTTATTATTATTTTTTTTTCAAAATCATCTTCTCCATATGTTTAGTATGAGTTGTTCTTCTTTGTTTCTTCAGAACTGAGTAATATCATAACCATCTTTCTTGATTATCTGTTTCCATAATTGTTTCATAAGTAGTTAGTCATAGGTCGTTCTTATTATATTATTGTTTTTCCTTTTTAGATTTTTATAATTTTATTATAATAACAGATTCTTCTCTTTGTTTCCAAATTATTGCCTTCTCTTGTATATCACACTCTTTTTTGTTTTTCTTCTCTACTCCTTCAAATGTTAGATATTCACATTTATTCTGGATTATTTTTAATTCTTTTTCTTAATTAATCATATTATTTTCTTCTAAATTTATTTATAAGTGGATCTTATTTATCTTTAGAACTTTGTTAGTTCTACAGAAAATTCATATTCTTCTTTTTATTTATTTCCATAACATTTTTCATAAATCATTTGTAATAAGTTGATCTTATTATGTTTTTAAATTTTGATGTTTTATCAAAATTCAAATTCTTCTCTTTTTAATTATTCCAAATTGTTTCTTTCAAATTTGTTTGTAGTAAGTTGTTCTTACATATTTTTTGAATTTATTTGTTTATGTTCTAAATTCAAATTCTTCTTTTTATTTTCCATCAAGTTTTTTCATAAATATTTGGTAGTAAGTTGTTCTTACTTATATTTTTGAATTTATTTGTTTATTCTAAATTCCAAATTCTTATTATTATTTATTCCAAATTGTTTCTTTCAAAATTAGTTGTAGTAAGTTGGCCTTACTATTATTTTAGAATTTATTTGTTTTTTTTTTTTATAAATTCATTCTTCATAATACTTTTTTATGGAGGCTTGGTTGTACACTCCTTTAACTCTTCCGGAAACTATTTCTTTCAGTTTATTAATCATATTATTCTTAAAATTATCGTTCTTATTATTATATTTTCTCCTATACCCAGTATGGATGATTTCCTTTATGTCGCTGAGTTGCTCATAATTTCATTTGTAAGGTTCAGTTTCTTAAATAATCTTCCTTCATAAAACCCAGTTTTGTTTCTATGTTCTTTATTCATATCATTTCTTTTCAATGGTATTTATTTCTTGTCTCTTTCAAAATGGTTTTTCGCCGTAGTCGGTTACCATGACTTCCGTCCCTTTTCTTTATGGTGTGTGGTATTTGAGTCAACCGTGGTCCGTCATCTCAGTTGCCCTTATTGTCTGGACGACCATTGTCTTCATAATTATTCCGGTACTAGTGACATCTCTTGTTTCTACCTGGTATATCATTTTTCCTGCGGTTATTCTGTCGCTTGCTTTAATTTTTCTTCGAATGGTTCTACCATATGGTTCATTAAAACAGGGTGTTACTGGTCCATCAATGAATAATGATGTCATTGTTATTTCACCATATATTGCTACCCTTGTCATACGCCATTTACCTCTGGTCTGTTCCCAGTTGTAAACTATTGTTTTACGGTAAATTGTTTCTGAAATTATTTCTATTCTCCTCCTATAATCTCTGGCATTCATGATTTCCCTTTTGTTGGCAATTGGGATATTATTGACATCACTTAACCCATGGTTCATCATCTCCATTTCTTCCTTTGTTTTTATTAAATTCCTTGGATACATTCTTCTCACTTTCTTTGATTCCATTTCCCTTTGTTTAATATTTTCCTGGTTTCGGGTAGTTTTAATTTCAGGTACTACCACTACTTGTTCCTTCGTTTTATCGTTTGGTACATCTTCTGTTCCTGGTTTGCTATCATGTGGTAATACTTTATTCGTATATTCTATTTTCTGACATAAATTTTTATAACTATCCTTTACCTTCTTATTGGTCTCTTTCATTTTTTAAATCTTAGTGCTTACTTCGGCTTTAAAATCTTGTACTTCTCGCTCCGTCTGATTCCATCTTTCGTCCGCTTCTGTGATTCGTCGTTCGATCCTAGTTGTCTTTTCTTCTAATTTCTTGTTTATCGACACCATATTATCGTTTATCTTCCTGCTACACTCTTCCTTTAACAACTCCATCTTCTCGTCTAGTTTGTCCAGGTTTTCTTGGTTAATTTTCCTTACTTCTTCTCTGAATAGTTGGTTATCCTCTCTCAATTCTTTCAACTTCTCCCCCATCTTCTCTTCCATCTTCTTACTGTTTTCTTCAATTCTCTTATTGGTATTCTCAATTTTGTTAATCAATTCTTCCTTAGTTGATTTGAATTCTTCTTTGGTTGATTTGAATTCTTCCTTCAAAGACTGGTTGTCCTCCTTCAAATCTTCTAATTTTTTCCCATTCTCCTCCATCTTGGATTCTATGTTTTTATTCATTCCTTCCATTTTTTTACTTAAGGATTGGTTATCTTCCTTCCTGTTCTCGTCCATTTTCTTACTGCTTTCCTCCATCTGCTTCTTACTGGATTTGATTTCTTCCATCATCATCCTGAACATCTCTTGTATGTTCCCATCCTCCGTTCATGTTGGCTTTTCTAATTGTTCCTTCCGGACATTGACTTCCCCTGTTTGTGTGGGCATCTCAGGTTGTTCTTCTGGTCGTGCGGGTTGTTTAGATAATACTGGTGGTAATAAACTTTCTACATCTTCCACTGGCGTTGCCTCTTTGTCTTCCATATTGATTTCAATCTCCTTTTCGGCCTCCGCAGCCCGTTTCTTTGAAGTTGCTCGTCGTTGCATTTTTCCCTTTTTCTGACTTTATAGCTGCTGCCACGCTCCAATTAGGGATTGGGCAAATTGTAGTGGCCTGTCAATCACTAATTAAAGCCCCTCAGTTGGTCGCCAATTTGTAATGATAATTTATAGATCAATAATTATAAATTTCTGAATTTTTGTTTGTGAAAAAACAATTTTTGTTGTTTATAAATTTTCTTTTTATTTATAATTAATTAAAATCAATTAATTAATTATGTTCTGTGGTGTTCCGAATCTCTTGTTAATAGTTTTAAGTGTTTTAACGCCTTTTCCGTATTTTTAAATCCTCTTGCCACTTGATAGAATTGTCTCCAATAACAATCAATTTGTGTATTTTTCTTTTTTTTTTGGAGGTTATCTTCCTTCAGGGTGGTGAGATTCTGGTAGTTAACTCTTAAATTTATTTATTAAGTTAATTATATTTTAGGAATGAAAAAAGGTTCAATTATGTAATATATAAGAAACTTTATTAACAATTATTTATCATTCGACTCTTTATCGATATGTAAATCGATTCTCAGGGTATCGTTAATTTGTACAGTTATTTATATTAGGATTCTTTTAGCAGTTATTTTAGGTAAAGTCAGAGAAATAAGGGCAAAGTTTATAAAGTATAACATTACAAATATATCACCTTAAAGATTAAAATACAGATATAATAGTTAATATATAATGGTAAGTGAGCAGATTTCAAACCATTCAGTTGTCAAGGCAGTGTGGCGTTGTATTGTGGGTAATCAGTGATGGCTGCCGCTCGTAGTCCAGACGTAAGCCGAAGTCACCTCGCTGTTTCAAAGTTCAATAAAAGATGCTTTCCCTCTGAATTTTCGTCCTTGTGGCTGCAATTCTTCCTTCTTGTGTTGGTGGAGTGTCTCTGGTTCAGTGTTAGTGTTGTACTTTGAAAAATAGTGTAGTAATAAGTCAATTTCACTTTTGTCTGTTAGGCTGATATTTGCACTTTTGTGTGGTGAAGTGTAATTACTGTTTTAATTGTTTAAATGTTATTTTCACTGGTGTTCCATTCTGTGTTGTATTAATTGAATGTCTGTAGGTATTTATTTCACTTGGTCTCCGTTTAAAATGTGTTTTTACCGAAACTCTCTTTTTTCACTTTAGGCTTAGAAAACGTTCGCCATTACTGTATTAGCAACTAGGTTAAGGATTACAAAGTACACGTATCGAGTGTGCTATTCAACGTCTAATAATCAACTAACTTACTTCCTCCGTCTTCGGCTAAAGTCTTAGCCAAACCAATCTTATTCAATACATTGTTCCAAATTTATTTGAATCCTGTGCATGTGAGAAAGTTATATAACTGATTATATTTTTGTTATTCTTCAAATTTATTAACTAGTAAATACTTAATCTTCTTCTTCAGTTCATTCTGCTTAATTTGATACCAAATAATGCAGTTTTATTAAGTTTTTTACCTAAAATGGTATTTTTTGTTTCATTTTGTAATTGTAAGTTTTAAAAGCACTTCCTGTCCTTGTCTTCCAAATGAAGCCATATTATAAGTTATATTAATGATTATATTAAATCTCAGATTGTAATAAAAGGTTTATCTTCCCTTAATTTCTTGCAATTAGATTAATCGGTTATGTTTTAAAATATTATACAGTAATATATGACTCCCCTCTCTAAATTTTGAGTTTTTACATTTCCATTTTTAACAATAATTCTGGCTATAATTTTATTGAATCTTCCTTACTTATATTTCCAATTATATGACTTTATTGCTGATTGACCTTATATAAATTCCTTCAGTTTAATTGTCTTTCTGTACTTATTTCATCAAATTTGATGCTGTTTAGTTTTTAACATTTGGCCTAGATTTCTAACAGTTCTTACATACAAAGTTTTTTAAATAATACATATTGATTTATACCCTCTCTGACTTTCATTGCTATTGTGACATAAATTGACATTTTCTTATTTTAACAAGTTAACAATTAGTATATGGTTCATACTATTAATACATAACATATAAATCAAATTAACATTTGTCTTTCCAAATCAGACATTTTATACTTATTGATTAATAAAAATACATAAGAAATATTATAAAAGCAGGATACAGAATCGCTTACAAAACTACTAACAAAACAGAACACACACTATCAAAACGCATGCCCAAAGCACAAAACAAATTCGATCTACCCGGTGTATACAAGCTAAATTGTTCAAATTGCAATAAATTCTACATAGGCCAGACAGGACGTAGCTTCAAACAGAGATACATTGAACACACAAAAGCACTCCACACCACTACAGAATCTACCTTTGCAAACCACCTCATTGAAGCAAACCACACATATAAAAACATCGACAATAACATGAACATTCTACACATACACACAAAAGGCCGAAAACTAGACACTCTAGAACAATTAGAAATATACAAACACACAAAAACAAATAAAAACGACATCCTAAACGAACAGACAAAATTCAAATCGCACGCATTATTCGAACACATCTCACCACACACACACAGCTTCGATCTTTTGAAAAACTATCCCGTCGCCAACAACAAGACGAACAGCGCTACCTACGACAGCCTCTGATGAAGCCTTCTATAGGTGAAAGCTGGTTTAGGCTGTAAGGTAAAACTTCACGTTTTTACTTATAAAAAACTTAGTGTTCCGAGTCGTCAATACTATAGTGATATTTAAATATTATAAATAATGAATGTTAGATTCTGACATGTTTAAACTTAATTATTTGTAATACCTTATTCTATATAAACAAACATAATTATCCCAATCTTATACTATATTTCTTATACTAGGTTTGATTATCAGTTTTCATCTGTTTTTTGGTTTTTTGGGGTATGATACCTTGTCACTTCACTTTTATTATGGCCTGCTCTTGTTTTATTTTAGTCATTCTAATGAATGTTATATAAAAAGAGTGGCAGTTATCTAAAAAACACATGTATTATCGGTCATGATAATACTTTATTTACATTATTCATGAACACAAATTAAAGCACTTTAAAGTTGTAATATTTCACCATTTACTTAGTTTGTGAACATCAATATTGAAACATAAGGTTTATTTTGTTATAACACTAAAACTTGCACTGATTCTCTTTTTATTCCTTGATTTTAATTCTAAATAGTTATATAGTTCTACTAGAATCAAGAAATCTATTTATAGAGTATAATGAAGGTTTGTTTTTTGGTATTATATTATTATCTCACATTGGTTCACTTTCAATTCTTACTTTATACACTTTTTGGCTTACATCTATTTTACATGTGGTTTTTACATTTGATATTGTGTTATACTTTTGTTTATTATTATTATATTTATTTTGGGTTTGGGTTTTTTTTATAAGAGCACTCCTTCTTCCTGTTGATGCTGTCTTGTTCTTGTTTCTTCATTGATCCCTTCTGTTCTTCTTGTTTCTTATAACATATTTTCTTTTCTTGTTGTGGGTTTAGTCATTTTCTGGGTTTCTTCCTTACCTACTCCTATCCTACCTGGGTATTACCTTTTTTCTTCATTTTTAGTTTTTAAATGTATGTTGATGATTCATCACTCGTTGTAACCTTAGTTTTACATGAACTTTTATTTTAATCAATGATTGTATTCCACGGTGGTTCTTAATTAATTCTTTATATTATTTTGCTTTCTCGGATTTAACAATGTTATTATTTTATTTTTATGATCATTTTACCATTCATTTTTATGGGCTTATCTGTCATGCTACAATATATATGTATGTATTAACATACTACCACAGTTAAGCATACTGGTACAATATTATAGAAATGTTGTCAGCATTTTTGAAATATGGAGTGTTTACAAATGTATCTAAATATATTAACAGGTTGCAAAATCTAAATATATCATAATTCATTTCTAACTATTTCTAATTCATTTTTAAATGTTTAACTAAATGAAACATTTATATTTTATATTAGTATCAGCATATGCCAGTATAAGAATAATAATATAATGGTTTAATGTCATGCCATAGTATATATCTATATATCATTGTTATAAAAAGTGTCTCAAGGTTATTATTTACCAAAAAATTTATTATATTTTCACTTACATATAGTGTTATTTTTCTTTACAGGCAGCAGCATTACAAGATATTGCATCACTAGAAGAATATCAGAATTCAACTTCAGATCAACAATTCCAACACCATCAAGATCTTCAGTCTGTTCTAAATTCACCACTTCCTGTTAGTTTAGCAGACTTTGCATATTCGCACAATCAGTCGACAACAACGCACAAAGATTATCAAACAACAGACTCTAAAGACTTTGTAACCTATGCTCAATCTCCATTACCTTCACCCAGTTTCACTTACCCCACACCACCTGCAAGTCAAGAAGGTCAGTCACCATCCTTTGGTCCTCTACAGTCTGTTATCTCAGGTCCAGCTTCATCACCTTTGTCTGCAGCATTTTACACATCCACGATGTCTAGTTCAGCTGCAGTAGAAGCTGCTCTGAGTGAAGTTCTTCCTCTAGACACCAACCAACATGTTTATCCTTCACCTCCACCTCAATCACCTTTGTCAGCAACACCTGTCCCTTCTCCACTTTCCCTTCCTGCATCATCTTCATCTCCATTACCTCATCACACACTACAGTCACAAATGATGCCTAATTCAGATGATCCCCTTTTGTCTAGTAGTCCAAAAGATTTTGCATCCAGAAAAAGATTTGACTTTCCCACATTTAAATTATTGAACAATGGTACAATTGACTTGGGTTCAGGAAATACACAAGGTGTTACTGGTATAGTGTTAGACCGTAATGGTGAACTTAAATTAATTCAGACTTCGTGTAGTTTTCAACCAATGAAAGCAGCAGGATTAATGAATGGTACAACAGCAGTGTTTGTGAATACTAGGCCAAAAACTGAACCAGTGTCACCTTCTGAATGCACAGCAAAACTTTTGAAAACTACAAAATGTGTTTCGTCACAGAAGACACAACCTCAGAAGACTCAATCTTCCAGAATACTAGATCATATCAAGGAAGAAATCATTGATGATGATGTCTTTCTAAGCCCCACTAGGTAATGTGATGTTAATAATTAAGTACTGATTTACAATTATTCATTGTTCTAAAGTTCAAGCAATTTTGCATGGTTCAAATGGTTCAATAGTTTAATATTATGATTTTTAAAATGACTGAGGTAAAGCACTTGGTGCCTTTGCTTAAAAAATGCTATAATAAATAAAAGTTTAAACTGCATACAGTTCATTGACTTAAAGTTACTTTACAGTACGTTGAAACATCTATATATATATATATATCGTGATAGTGATATTGTTCAATATAGTTTCTTCTGCAAGTAATGTATTATGTTTTCGTTGTAATACTTAAATGTATTGATTTACTTACAAACCTCTGATGATGCTGATATTTTTCAGTGAAATGTGCGTTACCTATTGTAACAACAAAAGTGCAATACACTACTTGCAGGAGAAACTATATTGAACAATATCACAATATTACATAATTGCTGCAAGAAACTTTGAGTTACATACATAGAAAATTATATATATATATATATATATATATATATATATATATATATATATATAAACAGGATGATAAGCTATATTAACCGTATCTAAGCATGGATGACGAACATTGACATGTTTAAAATGGTTTTATGCAAAATTTTGTCTTTTAGCTGTACGTTTTGTATTTAGTGATGGCTAAGGCTGTAGGTTATATCAAATTTTTTATAAAAATGTGTTCTTTTATGTCATGTACTTTGTTTGTGAAATTGTGCGCGGGTGCACATGTGATAAACCTTATTCGCTATATCTTCCGCGGTAATCAACCCATCATCGTGAAACTTTAATAGTGGATTGTTTATGTAAATAGCTACAGTTTTAAATACTCTGAGGTTTCCAACTATTTTATAATTATGTTTTTTTGTATAGGAAAAAACTCAGCTTTTAACTCTTATCAATGATAGAGTAATAAAATTCATAGATAAAATCAATTCAAGCTCTTGCGGATTTATACAAAGTTTTGCATATAACTCTTATATCTTTTGCTAATATCAACCATGTGACATCGGATGGACCAATCAGAAGACACTAATTTCATTAATATTTGTACTCTGTGAGGTACGGATCGACATAGTTGGTCGATAGCATTTGGCGAGTGAAGTTGTGTGCGTCGACGAGAGTTTTCCTCGTACGGAATTATAGAAATACAAAATTATCATAAAACCTGGAACTCTTTGCGAGCTTTGCGTAAAGAGCCAAGCAGGTTAACAACCTCTATCAAAAATTATTATTATATTTAAGTGCTTTTCGCGGTAGTCAAGATAGTCCGCATAGGGAATTATTGAACACTTCAAGCTTTCATGGAAGGTGTAAGCTAAATACACCGCTTTTATAATAAATACCCATATTCACTCTGAGATCTAATAAAAATTAACGTGTAAATTAATAATAACTTTTGCGAGCGAGAACGCTAATTATTGTGAGAGTGACAATTGTGTGAAAAATCTATTTGGTGTTAGCAGTTCGACAGAATCGTCAGCGTGACATACAGAGGCATCGTCACTGGAGCAACCCACCGATGAAGAGGAAGCCAGACGAAGAGGACGCCAGGACAGGTGCAACGCTAAGAAGAGGAGGAACGCACATCCGGAGGACAAATCAGCAAGTGAACGGATATCATCTAACAAGTAAAATCGATCTAAAATCGAACTATATAAACTTTATTCAAATATAAAACGCAGGACAATTATGTAATTTAATATACATCGTAAAAACTATTATTTCCTGTGTGTAATAAATAATTTTTTATTGCCTCCATTATAGACTCATTTGTAATTTCTTCACACACACTATATCCTATGAGAAAATAATAATCTGTATTGTTGCAATATATATATATATATACACACACACACACGCACACATTATGGTTGTGGATCTTTAGTTAGATTAATTATAAAAACTAATTCAAGTAATCAAATATAATTTAATATATTAAGTATATGGTAAGTGACCATTCACTTAAGAGTGATCATTTTTAATTTCACATTACCAGCCTTTAACAGAAATTAAATTACTATAAACTTAATTGAAATTGAAATTTCTATAAACTTATCATAATGTCGTAGTAAATGAAATTTAATTTAATTTCATAAGTATTTTTAAATAATTTTGATTAAAATTTATGAGACTAGTTAGTTTTAATTAATTTTATTTAGTCTTTATGAGATTATATTACATTACCAAAATAACATTATGGCTTTCTTTAGCATACCAGCTAGTCCAATTCGTATGTGCCGTAAAAGACCACGTATGGAAGTAACTCATCCGCCTCATCCACCTTATCAGTCTCGTTTACGTGCAACTCGAATACATCACCCAGCTGCGCCTACTTTGCCATATACTCCACCGCCCATATTACCCCCAACAAGAAATGGACAAGGTCTTTATTGGCAAGCTATAACCACATGGCCTAGTTCAACAACATTTAAAGGTATTATGTGTATTCATGTATTCAGAACTAAATTACTTTATTAATTTAGAGCCTAATGAGCTAGAATTCTGTGATGAAATTTCTTTTTCAAACACTCAGACTTTTGTTTATGTATTACAGAGGAGTCAGTTGTGTCTGATGACTGTAGCCAAGACACTGGAGACTCAGCACCTGAGTCTGATCTCTCACCACATGTTAATATTGGTCCACAGTACCAATGTACTCTACCCCAATGGATTGGTGATTCTGTCCGACCAGACAGAGAACCTTCATATGAACACCTCCTCTGGGATCCTGGCATTAGTAAAGTTACTTCCGTCAGTGAAGGTAATTACTAACATTCCCTTTATTCCCTCGTGTATTCACTCTCTCTCTCTCTCTCTCTCTCTCTCTCTCTCTCTCTCTCTCTCTCTCTCTCTCTCTCTCTCTCTCCCTCTCTCCCTCTCTTCCTCTCTCCCCTGTCTTACATATGTCGTAATGTTTTCTTTAATTCTGCATTCCTACTTCTTGCTTCTCATTACTTGTGCTTTCTCATCATATGCACATGCTTATTAAAATCAGTTTTTGGTGTGTTTGAATTCAGTCGTAAGTTTTCAATCACTCTTATCTTTAGGGCTTCATCACTTATTCATTATAAAAAATTTTAATTATAAAGGAACAAAGGAAACTAATGAAAGAATGATCGACTTTTAATAGTTTTGTTGTTTGTTTAATGATATGACTATTAATGGACTCTTATTAAATGCATACTGTAGGTTTTATGTTACTATTTGCAATTACAGCTTAAATTAGATTTACACTGTATGTGCTCAATTATTAATAGTAAAAATTGTATGTAGTGAGAATTATAATAAATGAAAATACAAATTCTTACGTTACATTGTTATCATTAATGTTACTGTAACTGCTGAATTTAACTAACCAAATCTGTAATTTTTTTAAACCACTAATAATTCATGTATACAGTATGTGAAATTACCAGAATATGTTTCAGTGGATATGTACCTGGAGTTTGCATGCTGCGCAGCAGTACCTGGAGGTGGTCGCAATAAAGAATATGCTCTTCACCTGCTCCACCTCTGCCATGGCAACATACATGTATGTGAAATTATATAGTGATGACAGTACAAGTAGTAATGACAACACAGATATTTTTTATTAAATACTGTTATATACTACATGTACTATATTTTCAAACTATATAGTATGTGCAGTGTATAGATAGGTCTTTCAGTTAAAAGTTTCAGATTTCTATAATTAGACACTGATACAGTGGGCTTAAATCAAACAAATAACTACTATTTAGTTCAGTAATTATAGGTCAACAGTGTTGACATATATAAATTTACTGAGATAATTCTTATATACTGAAACACATATCAGGGGCTTACTGAACGTTTCATGGTGAGTACTGTAGTCTGAATTAAAAAGTAATGACACTGTTCACAGTATTCTATTTCTGCCTGATAAGGGAATAAAAATTAAAATATATTTAGTGAGTATTTAAGGTACATCCGTGGTAGGAATTTTTGCAGAATTTGCATGTAACAGCTTACACAGAAAATTTTGGAGAATACCATAATATAACAGAAGAACTCAAGCACTACAAAAAAAATATGTAGTGCCCTCTTCATATACTCTCCTAGTATTGTGTATTACTTGCACTACTGGGTTACAACAACATTGTTTTTTCAAGTTTTCATCATCTTTAAGTGTGCATTTATTTATTTTTTACTCTATACATATATATAACATATTCATTACTAACATAAATTATTCATGTAATAAAATGATACTATTTAATCATAACTTTATGGTAACCAATGACTGTAATATCTCATGATATACCTGAATTTGTTTTCAAAACACACACAAAAAACTGTCCAGTTTATTATATGAAATTGAAGAAAACGAGTTAATGTGAATGTACAATTGTAATATAGTTCTTAATTAAAATCTCTAATCCCCCTATACAGATATAAAATAAAGGTTAAATAACAATATTATCATAAAACCTGATAGGATAGAAATAATCAGGACTGCATGAGACACAGGTCACAAGTTTGTCTACTCTCCAGTTCATGCAGAATCATGTCTCAGCATTGCCCCCAGTTGTATGGAAGTCAAATTCTCACTTCAAAAAAAAACACAAGCTGAAGAATGTGAACACAAGTTTTATAAAATAATGAATTTTAAAGTTGATTCATTAAGCTTATTAGTTTAAGTCCAAATTACTAAAATGTTAATCAACAGTCATTTTAATTTTTTTTTGTTAATAAAGGAAGCTATGTTGAAGCTAATGCAGCCAACACCAACTCTCCCTGTAGGGCATCCATTACTGTCTTTTGAATATACAGATAGTGATCGTTGGAGTGCAGATGAAATGGATGCCTTTCATCAAGGTCTCACCAAGTTTGATAAAGACTTCTCTAGCATAGCTCAAGAGGTATACCAATTTTTGTTAGATGTTTTAAATTGTACTTAATTAAAGATGTAGATGATGGTTTGATATTGAACCTCAGTGTATAATCAGGATATTTTCAAGAGATTTTATTAACCAAGATTTTTATGGGGGCTTATAGACCAGGATTTTTCCATGTATTGATTAAGGTTTCACCATAAGGTCTTGAGAAGTAGTATTCACCAGTTATTATAGCCTAGTGTATAATTATATATTAGCCACTAGCGGCATTAGCAAACTAGTACTGTCTGCATGCAGATTTCATAAATCTCTGTTGGCAACCTATGTAATATGGGTTTTAACACCCACAAGTATCCTTGGCTACACCATTGATTAATCGATTTGTTTGTACATATTATAACAAAAATATTGTACAAACACATGATATTACAATATGTAACTAAATTGATATAATTCAATTTAATAATTTACATGTATGCAGTGTCCAAAAAACTAGGCCTACTGCTGATAAAATATTATGATTTAATTACATCAGTTATATATTGTATATAGCAATAGCAAGATTACAGCACTAGTAGTTTACTGAGCTAATAGTACTCCAAATTTAGAAGAATGTCTACTTTCTTTATACTATTCTCTCTCTCCTATGGCAGTACAACCCTTGTTGGCTCCTGGCCTCCTTCAGTCCCCCCCCCCATTCTCTTCTGTCAGTAGCCCTCCTCCTCCAGGAATGCACTTTCAGTATTTCTTTCGCGTCCTCCCATCTTCTCCTTGGTCTTCCCACTGGTCTTTTTCCATGGATTCTGGTATTCAATAGTTTTCATGGTATTATGTCTCCTCCCATCCTGGCTACATGAGCAGCCCACCTTAGACACAGTAGTTTTATGTATTGTTGTTTTGTAGTTTGTAACTGTGTTATTGTATTGTAGTTTTATATAGCAGTTGTTTATACTATTGCACAAGTTTATTTGCATACAGAAAATAAAAACCAAAAATTTACAACTTAATTTGTTTTCTGAATATTACGTTTTTAAAAAGTTGATAATATTTACTCATTTACATAGCAATTCAGACTACCATAGGCAGACACCAGTCACACCAGTCTTATTAGCAAATATCTTCTTCTTCTTCTTCTTCTTCTTCTTCTTCTTCTTCTTCTTCTTCTTCTTCTTCTTCTTCTTTTCTGTCAAATTTAGCCAAACAGTTTGTTCGAACTTCAAGGATCTTTCTGCTGTTTTTATCTTTTTTTTATGCTTCTTCTGACATGGTGCCTACAAGACATCACTTTTTCTTGGTGCCTATTTTGTTTCATTCTTTCTACACATTCCTTCCATCTATTTTTCTCGGTTTTTATTGTTTTTGCTTTTTTATTTACCATAATTTCTTATCGTACAACATTGCTTCTTATTCTATCTGACAACTTTCATCCTTTAACTGTCATAAGAAACTTAATTTCAAAAGGCTTATATCTCTGTTTTTGTTTTAGTCAAAGCCTGTGTTTTATTGTCACACAGTAATTATTTAAGAATAGCCATAGTTTATAAAACCTGATTTTTGTTTCAGCCTGTGCTGTTTTTCAATGTTCTGTTGATTGTACCATATATGTCCATTAAAATTTATTGATTTTCCCACATGTATATCTTATCTTAATATCTTGTTTATCTTTTTTGTCTTGTATAACACTGTTTATGTATCTCAGCTTGTCAGTTGTCATATTGTCTCAGCTTATTTTGCTTTCCAAGTAAGTGAAATGACTTACATGTTCTAAAGACATGCTCAGGTCATGATTACCATCTTTGATGCTATCAATTCATTTCCAACTGAGTTTAATTGTCTCAATCATCTTTGTGGATATTTCCATGCTATATTTTAGGTATGTTCAATGTAGCTTTATGCTATATCATCCAGCTGTCTTACTGTTTCTGTACTGCTGTTACACCATTCATAAAGAATATCACTTTAAAATACCAATAACTATTCCGGAGTTTTAACTCCAGAATCCACATTTGTTTCAATTTCCTTATCATAATCAACATAAAGTAGATGACAGTACCATGTGTTACTCTTTCATTTATCTCAGCTTTTTCAGATTTTATACAGTGAGGTCTAGTTTTTGTATTCATTGCTTTTTGAAGATAAACAAAATATTATAGGCATTTAATGACAGTATGTTGTTTATAATTAAAAACAAATTCTTTTTAAAGACCACGTAACTTGTTTTCATAATAAAAGTAGTGCACTATATTATAATTCTGACATGACTTTCTCTTGAGCTTGTCTTAGTAAAAGACTTATCTGAAATAAATATTAATTACATAAGTTGGCAAAACTTTGTTAACATTCTTATAATTATAAATTTGATTTAACTATGGTATGTGTGTTCATTTCTTTCTATGAGTGATTTCAATAATTATGAAGAGAAACTGTGGTCTACATTCAAATTCAAATGAATGTGTTTCAATTTTAAAAATAATTATCTTACTTCATTCCTCAAAATCACTGTCTCTTATAATTTTATTAGACTTACTAATTTTTAACATATGATATTTTCCTAATATGTTATGTTTCTGCATAGATTGGTTCAAAGACAGTGAAACAGTGTGTTCAGTTTTATTATTTATGGAAAAAAGTGTGCCCTGAAGATTATAAGAGACTACGACTAGGAAGACGGAGAAATAGGGAATCTGACTTTGATTATGACTACTCAAAATCTGACATTCCTGTAAGTTATTTTCTGTACTGTTTATATAAACATTACTAGTGTACTCAGATTAATTCAGAAATTTTTATAATTTTTGTACAAATAAATGACAAGCAGGTTATTAAATGCATCAACTTTATATGTTATTGAACATTTTTAATTGTATTAAAAATAGTGTATATATTAAATTTTCTACAATTAGTTTTATGCTTGTGATTATATTGTCAACAATTTATGAAGAATATTAACCAATATTTGAAAGACAGAAATATCTTAAATCATATTAATAGCTCATTGTTTTACAGGCCAATGATGTGGAGTTAGTTTCAACAAGTTCGGAAAGCAGACTCTTTGTATGTGAATACCCAGATTGCTCAGCTGTAAGTCCTACAACTTAATTTAAACTAAATTTAATTATCTGTCATAAATGAAAATAACTAACTCTCAAATAGTATCAGTTATTTATAATAAATCAGTTAGTATGTTCATTGTTTGATACACTTTTATTAACTATAAAATTACAAAATAAATTTTATCTAATTTTGTTATATTGATAACAGATCACAACAATCATTGGAATGATACATTTGCTTCCTCTTTATTTTAATTGTTGTTGTCTTAATATTTCATTTTTATTACCTATTTTTCATGCTTCTGTGTCTCAAGATTAACATGATACAGATATTATTAGATAAATTTAATATAAAGTTCTATAAAAAATAACAATTAAAATGAATTAAGACATTTAAATTAGGACCAGTGCAAAAATTCATTAATGTATTATATTTTGTTCAATTGGCAGAACTTTTCATTACTAATTTTGTTTACAATTTATCTTTCTGAAAATATTACTGGTTCATCCAAGCACTATGAACAGTGAACACATAAATAAAGAAATGTTATTAATTTAATAGTTGCATGTAACTGTCAACTGAAGTTATGTTATGATATTTAAGATTTATTTAAATATAAATTATTGTAATATATTCCACTAACAGTCAAACCTTTAACTAAAAAAGTATTATAAACATTATAATACACATATTTTTATGCAGAGCTTCAATTCACGTGCTGCTTTGAATGGACATATTCGTATTCATGGTGGTGGTGTTTGTGGGCGTTCACCTACTCCAGACAAGAGGCAAGGTTGTACACCTGCTCACCTAGGACACTCGGACCCGGTGGAAGAATTTCCTTGCAAGATATGTGGGAAGTAAGTGAGCCGAGCGAGTGATACCTAGACGAGAGGGAGGTAGAAAGGGAGCAGGCAGCAGGTAACTAGGCCGGCAAGGTCGCGTGTTTGCGTGCTGGTGTGCTCCTCTCCTTGGTGAAACAGTTATGACATGTATTCACCAACCCTGCTGCATAGTCAAACATCAGTAAAATACACAAAATTTAATTTTATACGTTTTAAACAAATGAGTATACTAAAGGAAAAATTAACACACAGAATTAACTGATGTCTTTTTTTACCTGACATACTAGAGAATGTAAAGATTACTTCTGAAATACTGTAAGAATGTTTTGTTTACCTTAATAACCATAGATAGACTTTTAAAATCTATACCCTACTAGCTGCTGACATTATTAATAATAACACTTACTAACATAACATTCTGTAATTATTATGAAATTATAATTTATTTCATATCAACATTTCCATCATTACTATTCATCTTCCTGAACTATGTTAACAACAAAATTACTACTACTACTACTACTACTACTACTACTACTACTACTATTAAAACCACCACAAACGCCACCACCACCTCACTACTATAACTACTATATTAGTTTGCCTGCTGCCATATTTTTGTTGCTATAGTTTAGATACCTATTTAGGACACTCTCAGTTAATAACATGAATACAGTAATAAAATATTTATATTTCTGTGTCTGTGTGAATGCACTCGCGCACACATATGTGTTAACATATGACATCTAAACTATGATATTATATTTTGATGTAACAACAGTTAAATATATTAATCTTCACACAGAAACAATTATAATTCAATTTTGTTTAAACAAATAAATTAAAAACCTACCATATTGCTTTGGTCAAATTTCCAAAACTATCAACATTCAGTTTGTACCAGAAATGTTTATATATATTTTTATAAAACAATATACAACTTAACCAAATACACTGTAACTCGCCGTCTATGGCCTTTCTGTGATGTTGTTATTTCGTTTACATGTTTCGAGGCACTTACATGATGATGAGGCACATCATCAGAACTTTATAAAACTAATGCATGTCATCAATGATGACACGTGTCAAAACATTAAAACACAATACGGCACTAAACTATATATAAAACTTGTTTTAAAAAATGAGCACGTCAATGTTAGATGTGCGTTGCAAGACAAGACGCGCCATACTGACGAAATCTAGGTTTTATCTCAAACATATCGCATAGCGGTATCGTACAGTATATTTGATTTATATTGTAATTGGTCGTTCAACATGTGTGGCTTGGTACTGGCGTCGTTATGTGCTTTAAAAATCTCATATTCTTCAAGGGCGTTCAAATAACGCCCTTTATTGCAGAAATGAAGGGGTATTAGATTCGAGCTAAAATTCGTGTAACTGTGATTATTGTCTATAAGGTGCCTGGCAAAATTTGACTTAATGTTGTCAAAGTTGTAAACTCGTGTAGGGGGTCTATGCTCAGAAAATCTTTTCAAAACACCCCGACCCGTCTGGCCCACATAAAAAGCCTCACAGTCGTTGCAGACTAGCTTATAAACTCCTGTTTTATTTTCAAGACTGGTATGTTCACGGCTGCGGAGATTATTTAGGATGTTATTACTGGTCTTATAGGAAACAACTATGCTGTTGACTTTATTAATAGTTGACTTAAAAATTCCTGGCATGAAATGCGTATAAGGTGCCGTAATGTACTTGGGTGCCTTTGTTTCGAGGTTCTCATTTCTATTATTTATATCTTTATTTTTAATAGCGTTACTCTTCTTTTTCTTTTGTTTTTCTAAAATATTATCTATTATTTTTTCGTTATACCCGTTGTTAAATGCAATGACTTTAATGGTGTTTAATTCTTCGATGTATTCCTCGATGCCAAGGGGTATAGACAATAGGCATTCCATAGCATGATACATCGCCTATTGTCTATACCCCTTGGCATCGAGGAATACATCGAAGAATTAAACACCATTAAAGTCATTGCATTTAACAACGGGTATAACGAAAAAATAATAGATAATATTTTAAAAAAACAAAAGAAAAAGAAGAGTAACGCTATTAAAAATAAAGATATAAATAATAGAAATGAGAACCTCGAAACAAAGGCACGCAAGTACATTACGGCACCTTATACGCATTTCATGCCAAGAATTTTTAAGTCAACCATTAAGAAAGTCAATTAGATCTAGTCAATAAAATTCAGGAATTGTATATACCAGATAAAGCGATTTTATTATCTTTTGATGTTAAAAATTTGTTCCCTAGTATTCCACCGGCTGATGTTGTTGCCATTGTGGAAAAATTATTGGAAAAGAATTGTAATAATCCTAGGATGAGAGAGGATATTTTAAATTTATCGAAGGTTTGTTTGAATCAAAATTATTGTGAATTTGATGGGAAAATTTATATGGGTAAAGAAGGGCTTGCTATGGGTAACCCTCTCAGCCCCTTGGCTTCTGAAATATATATGGATTATTTAGAAACAAAAATAAGAGCTCATCCGTATTTTAAATTATTCATGTTTTGGTACAGATATGTGGATGATGTGTTGGCAATCTTTCTTGGTACGCGTAGGCAATTACAGAATTTTCTTAATTTTATTAATGATTTACATAGAAACATAACCTTTACAATAGAAATTGAAGTAAATGATAGTATTAACTTTTTAGATCTTTCAATTACAAAACAAAATAATAAACTCAATTTTAGCATTTTCCATAAACCTACGCATACGGATATGGTTATACACAACACGTCTGCACATCCATACTCACATAAGTTAGCAGCTTTTCATAGTTATATTCATAGACTTATTAGTATCCCACTTTTAGATTCAGATTTTCAAAAAGAACTTAACATTATAAAACAAATAGCAGTTAACAACGGTTATCAGTCAAGTCTAATAGATCAGGTGTTGAATAAAAAACTATATTTACAAACATTAAGATTGGTATATCCTATTCCAACACATAAGGAAAAGTTCCACACACTTAATTACATAGGTACTGTATCGGATAAAATTGGTAAATACTTTACTCAAAAACATGTAAATATAGCTTTTAGGACGAAATCTTCTCTTGGTAGATATATTAAGAACAATAAGAGTAAAGTAGAAAAACTCCAAAAGTCAGGAGTATATGAGTTATCGTGTGGGTCTTGTGACAAAATTTATATTGGCCAGTCTGGAAGATCGTTTTCAAAAAGAATGTACGATCACAATTACAGTTTAAGATATCAGGATGGTAAATCTAATTATGCGAATCATTTGTTGGAAAAAGATCATAATTGTAATGATAACTTTAAAATTTTACATGTATTGGAAAAGGGTAAAAAACTTGATTTACTTGAAGCCCTCGAAATTAATAAGCGTAAAGATTTAGGTTTGCTTTTGAACAACCAAACTGATTTAAATAGCTCTCTGCTTTTAAATTTGAAATTATATAAGTAAATATATGTTCTTTTCTAATTTGTATATAGTTGTGTATATGTAATGTGTATTGTTTATTGTTCGAACTTGAGTCGATTATCGTTTTAATAGCACTGGCTTTATGTGATGTTTTATTGTAAGTAACTAGTCAGCTTTTACCATCTGAAGAAGGCACTGTGTGCCGAAACAGCTGTCGTGGTATATTATTTTTTAAATAAATTGACGAGTGAAAATCACGAAAACAAGTTTAGTTTTCTTTAATGCTTTAATTAAGAAAGTCAACAACATAGTTGTTTCCTATAAGACCAGTAATAACATCCTAAATAATCTCCGCAGCCGTGAACATACCAGTCTTGAAAATAAAACAGGAGTTTATAAGCTAGTCTGCAACGACTGTGAGGCTTTTTATGTGGGCCAGACGGGTCGGGGTTTTTTGAAAAGATTTTCTGAGCATAGACCCCCTACACGAGTTTACAACTTTGACAACATCAAGTCAAATTTTGCCAGGCACCTTATAGACAATAATCACAGTTACACGGATTTTAGCTCGAATCTAATACCCCTTCATTTCTGCAATAAAGGGCGTTATTTGAACGCCCTTGAAGAATATGAGATTTTTAAAGCACATAACGACGCCAGTACCAAGCCACACGTGTTGAACGACCAATTACAATATAAATCAAATATACTGTATGATACCGCTATGCGATATGGTCGAGATAAAACCTAGATTTCGTCAGTACGGCGCGTGTTGTCTTGCAACGCACATCTAACATTGACGTGCTCATTTTTTAAAACAGGTTTTATATACAGTTTAGTGCCGTATTGTGTTTTAATGTTTTGACACGTGTCATCATTGATGACATGCATTAGTTTTATAAAGTTCTGATGATGAGGCAAGTGCCTCGAAACATGTAAACGAAATAACAACATCACAGAAAGGCCATAGACGGTGAGTTACAGTATATTTGGTTAACAAACACGTGGCTTGGGACTACAATAGGAGTTATTCCATTTAAAATTAATATACAACTTGCACAAAAATTCAAACCATCTCTCTTAATCTCAGTTCTGCATGCTGCTTGATCAGTTTGTTTTTCCTTTGAGTTTATATTGACAAATGTTCCTTCTAATGCTCTAAACATCATTTGTTTACTTGTCACTTGTTTTTTTTTTTTTTTTTTACTAAGAAATGTACAGTACCAGTAATAAAAGGTTGTTTATTGCTTTAATACCTTTCAAGAATTATTTAGTGATACATGTTTTGCTAACTCCATGCTAGTTCTGCACAATAGAGTTGAATATTAATGCTGTAAAGTGTCTGTGTTTATCAATAATTATAAAACTATTGGTTCTTTATTTCTGTAGTAATATTTCTCCCAATGTTGCAGATTGTTGCTGCTAATTATTTTGTACTGGATGAGCCCTTTTGGTGTCTCCAGCATTGTCAATTCCTATACTATCACTTGGGTAGAACTGTAGTCATATAATTTGATAATGGTGGAGACACCAAAATGTTGTAATAACAACAAAAACTGCTAACAAACTGACCTGACTGACAAAATAATATTTATTTCAACTTTCAGTGTTGTTTTGTTGGTTTTACTATATTCTATAATTTCTTGGAAAAATTAATTTTTTTTATGTGAAGCTTATATATTGATATTCCAAATTTAATGGCACATGTAAATTGAAACCAAAAAGATAATGATTAATTTTTAAATAAATACTATCAACCACTACTTCAGAGTAAAGAAGATTACAATTTTTAAGTACAAGTAAACTTTACAATAATAATAATTATATCATAGTAATAATTATAAAAAATTGTAGTAATAAATAACAGCTGTAATGGTAATAATAATCATAATTATTATCATCGTCAATGTCATTGTTACTATCATTATTATTACACATAGAGATTAATTTCTATTACTTTACACTCTCCTAAAATTAAAAATAGGAAGAATTGATGTCTCCAATTCTTATTATCAGAAAGTGACAGTAATACACTATTGCAAACAAGTGCTATATCGAATATTTAATCCAATAAGTAAATGATATTTTCAATATCATATTCAAATGACTGGTTATATCTATCAGATTTTACACTAATAAGGTAAAAAGCCAATGGTATTGTTTACACCTGCAAACAACCAAACAATGCATAAAAAATTACCGTCCAATGTACTTAGTATATTAACAAGAACAATCTTGCAACTGACGTTTTCAAATGAAGAAAAAATCATTGTCCTTAACACATTACTGTCCTGCCCTATCCATGATATGTTGATATATCCAAGCAGAGTTAGCGGATTAGTACAATAATCATATGTTTTTTTTTAACTTTCTTTTTCAGTAAAAGATATTCATATGCAACTAGTAAATATGAAGTAAACCATTAACTAAATATAAACTTTTTAATTAAATTAAAGATAATGCAACTGAATGATAATCTGTTCAATCAAATATATTGCAACTTACCGTCTGTGGCTTTTAGAAACAACGTTTTCACAAAGTTGACATGTTTCGGGACACTTGTCCCATCATCAGAACTTAAAATAATCGTGTATCATTTAAAGTTGATACATTTGTCAATTAATTAAAATATTAAAATCCAACTTGGGAAAATAACTTAAAACAATATGAATACTTAAATGTTTAAAGCGAGCGCGAAGGTTTAACGATGTACATCGTATGGAGATTGACCGCGCACTGAATTACGTTTTGCTCCCACCACGACTTTTGCGCTATTGTCGTGGTGGGAGCAAAACGTATTCAGTGCGCGGTCAATCTCCGTACGATGTACATCGTTAAACCTTCGTGCTTGCTTTAAACATTTAAGTATTCATATTGTTTTAAGTTATTTTCCCATGTTGGATTTTAATATTTTAATTAATTGACAAATGTATCAACTTCAAATGATACACGATTATTTTAAGTTCTGATGATGGGACAAGTGTCCCGAAACATGTCAACTTTGTGAAAACGTTGTTTCTAAAAGCCGCAGATGGTAAGTTGCAATATATTTGATTGAACAACACGTGGCTTGGTACTAGACTTTGGAATGTATTCCTTTTAAACATAATCTGTTCAAATAACAGTGAAAAGTTCAAAACAGAACTAAACTTTCTGCAAAGAATAATAAATAAAATCATGCTGATGAAAAGTGGCATTAGTAACAGCCTTGTCTCATTCACTTTAACTATGTTTTTTCTCCCAAAGCAGTCATTTCAAATAACTAGAATACCTACCATATTGAAATGTCTCGGAATTTTTCATGTTGAATCAGGGTCAAGAGCTTTCCTCTAGTTTCTTAGATGTATTTGATATAGGCCTATAAATCCATTTGTGTATTGGAGAGTGCTTAATGTACATTAAATGATGCAACAAAAAACAGTGATCCTGCTAGTATTGAATGACAACAGATTAAAAATATTTCATGTTAGAATATCTGTTTTCCTCCCACACCCAATTTAAGGAAATATTAGATCACTCATTGAAAATTATATTGTAATAAAAGTACAGAATCACTATTGGGAAAGTATGGAGTCTCTTCACCTACTGAGAACATGGAATCACTACCTCAGCGTTGGCTTTCCTTGTTTGTGTAGATGACAAAGTTATAGTCATTAATAAAAACAAAATTCATTGTTCTGCGGGATTTTTCTTAATAACAAATAATCAAGTGTAAAGAGAATAGTGTATTGATTTGTTAGGTTGCTTTTCAATGCCTAATATGTCTTATATAGACATATACTGGTAAGCATATGTCTTATGAATTATATAATTATATGCTAATAAATGTGTGCACATATACAAGTAGGGCCTATATACTTGTATATTATACACACATAGGGCTTGTCTACAAGCTGGAGATCTCTCATCACATCCACACTAGTTCAAAAAACCTCTCGTCCTGATAATTAGAGCTTATTTTTATGTTCAGCTTCATCTCTGTGTTCACTTAGCCTATGGTACATGTTTTTTAGAGTAGGCCTACACATTGGTAATATATATATATATATATATATATATATACCTAAAATAAATATATTTTATAATAACACAATTATTATAAACATCAGTCATCCTTTTACACCAAAAAGCAGTAATTATATCTTTGTGTAAGACATTATCTTATTAGTTCAATTTTCTACATCTTTTCACAACTTGTTATGATTCTAGCACATAAAATGTTCATATTTTTTAAATTCCAGTTTTATTAAATAAAATATTCAAGACACTAGTAATAAAAATTAAATACAGTAATGAAATAAGAACATAGACCATGGCAACAACATCATTAATAATAACATTTGTAATAACAATAATAATAACCCACTGAATCCTACCTTTATATACACCATTACAGATTATTTGATTGTCTTCTTTCATTACTTCAATGCCAGATAGATCATTGTCGTTTTCTTTGACCCTGCTTTCCATACAGTCAGAAGAATTATTTGATTCATTAGTTATGTTAGTAATGATTCAATAGATGTTTCCTTCAGTCCCTGAGTAATTCGATATTCTTTTCCACCTTTTTGATGCGGTTACATTTTCTTTTTCAACCCTCTTGACAGATTTTGGAAATGTTATTCTAAAACAATCCCTTGACATCTTTAATTTAATACCAGATTAATTCAGCTGAGTCCAATCAGTACGGTTTAGATGAGTAACATAATGTCCTTTTGCAGCCAAAATTTCATTGATGACATAACATACGTGCATCTGCTTATTTTCAACATTAACCTAATAAGATTATTTCTTATCCAAACATAATAATTATACTGATTTTTTTTTTTTTTTTTTTTTTTTTTTTTATACAAGGATAATTGAGTGTTTATAATAATTGTGTTATTATGAAATATACTTAATTCAGGCGTATTTATATTGATATTCCAAAAAATATATACCATAGGCTAAGTGAGTACGTAGAGACCAAGCTGAACATTAAAATTCTATATAATTATTATTAAGTAAAGAGTTTTTCTGCAACTAGGTGTATGTAACAAGATTGTACCTTGTATGCTGTTCAGAGGTCCCCAACTTGTAGATAAGTCCTATATATGTATACACAAGTACATGCTTGTATGTGTGTGCACATTTATTAGCATGTAATTACATAATTCATAAGACATATAATTATATATCTATATAAGATGCATATTAATGTATTAAAAATTGACCTAATGAATCAATACTCTATTCTCTTTACATATGATTATTTGTTGTTGAGAAAAATCCTGCAGAACAATGAATTTTGTTTTTATTCAGGATTGTAATACTTTTACCTACATAAACAAGGGAAGAGAATTCTGAAGCAATGATTCGCTGTTCTCCCTATGAAAGATGAAGAGACTTCATACTTTCCCAACAATGATTCTGTATTTTTATTATAATATAGTTTTCAGTGAGTGATCTAGTATTTCCTTGTATTGGGTGTAGGAAGAAAACAGATATTGTAACATAAAATCTTTTTAATCTACTGGCATTCAATACTAACAGTAGCACTATTTTTTATTTCATCATTTTATGGACATTAAGTGGTCTCCATTACACCCATATGGTTTATGAATTATATAATTATATGCTTATAAATGTCCACATATACAAGCATGCACACACACACACACACACACACACACACACACACAGAGAGAGAGAGAGAGAGAGAGAGCTTGTCAACAAGCTCATATAAAACTTATACAATACACTAGCTCATTTAAAATTGTTCTCTACATGCTTATAATTTGAAGTTACACAGAATGTTCATGTGTCTTACCAAACTCAACTGTGTCACCACATTTGATAAGTAATGTCATCAAGATAAAAAGTAAAAAAGAAAATCAGTAAAAGCAGAGAGCATGGTTATTAAAATTCTGTTCTTACTTGTGGAAATATCATTAAAATAAATGTATTTCAGAAGCTGATCTAAGTCAAAAAGTATGATTATTATGTTATTCTAAAAATTTCAATTACATTATAAAATATATACATTTATATCATATGTATATAAAATTATATCATTTATATAACTATATGATGTCTACTTTTATGTTTACCTGAAAAAGTTTTTTCTAAATAAATATTATTTTTTGTACTACTTTATATGTATTTTCTTATTCTAGAATGTGTAACATTAACCATAACAAAGGAGTATTATAACACCAATTGTAGTGCATCGCTGTAGTTGTCAGTAACACCACATACAATAAAATGATAAAGCAGTAGGAGTTATTACAACAAGCCATAAATTACTAAACATGAAATTATATGGGTGTTTGTTAATCCAAGCATACTGATCTACAGATAAATGCATATAAACAGTGGTGTAACTTACAATGGAGATGAAAATAAAACAGATTTATAGTGCTTAATATATATATTTGTTCTTTCTTCATGTTAGATTATGTCATTGCACTTTGTTATTAACTGCTTTCTGATAACCTGAAGAGCAAATCATTTTAATATTCTAATTTTAAATGGTTGTAAGACAATTCTACATTATCTCTTTCAAATAAGTGTTACATAAATTTTAAATATTTTTGTATGTGTGTTAAATATTTTTCCTTTAGTTTACTTAAATAAATAAACAAAAGTGGTTTTATAATATGAAATATTACAGTGAAGGTAAATCAATTTATTTGCTGATTTAGTTGCAAGCATTTCTGTACCCTGGAGCCACATGAAGCACATTAAACCTTAGCCCAAGGCCTTCCTGCATTAAACGAATTTGGTCTATATATTTGCAAAACATTAAAAATTACTTTTCTTGCTATTCATTTAGTTGAAATGTCTGAACAATAAAACTCATTTGGTTTTAATATGCTTTTACAGCAAAACATTGTAAACTGTATATATAGTATATAAGTATAAAGAGGTTAATTTCATTTTCTGTTTGTTAGTAACATTTAGATATTTTAGTACTTTAATATTGCTTTAGTAAACTTCTTAATTAATATACAAATCAGTGGCGAAGTTACATGGAGGCAATTGAGGCACTGCCTACCCTAAAAAATTCTGTAGAATAAAAATTATAAAAACGTATGAACTACATAACGTAAAGATTATACATTGTTACCACGACTGTCGAATTTATGAAGCCGAAACGTGCTTTACTGAGCGACCGCTAGATGGTGACAGGTGAGATTCGGCATAGCTCGTTTAAAGCGAATGAGGCAACCTGAACTTGCCTCAGCATTTTTTGTATACATCGTATGATGTAAGCAATGTGCTGGAGTGATAGGGAAGTGAAGGGAGGGGGGATTGTCCCGCGCTGTACACATTGAGCATTGAGGCATGTCTCACTTCTGTGGTCCAAACAGTTAAGTTAAAGCGCGCTGTGTTGTTTATAAGTGTGTTTATTTTATGCTGTTATTAAAAGTGCCCCTGTTATTCCGCTGAAGTAACAGATGATCAAGATTGTTATTTGAATTATTTGTAACATTAAACATATATATAGTAACTAATCAAGTTTAAAAATTTGAAGTTCAATCAGTTGTATTATTGTGTATGACTAATACAAGGATTGTTCAATAGAAACACGTATAGAGCTGAAAAAGCATTTTTTATTCAACGATTTTAAAAGAAGCCTCCATTAACATTAAGACATGAGTTCCACTGTTGCACTAACCTGTAGATTCCCTGCTAGTAAAATTCTTATGGCTGTTTGTGAAACCATTCGCTTACAGCAAACTCTGCCTCAGCGTCCGATTTGAACCATCGTCCTTTTAATGATTCCTTAAAAAAAATTTAAGATATGATTTTTGCCTACCCATTCATTAACTACTAGCTTCGCCACTGATACAAATACAAATCCATCTACTCACTATATAGCTTTTCTTCATAAACTACTTTTAAATCATTCTACTAAGTACATTTACTGTTAAAATGCTTTCCCTCTGTTAGTTTAAATTATACACGTTTTATAACTATATATATGTTACACAATTGATTATATAATATCTTGTATTTACTATTTCTTACAAGTAATAAACAAGTAGAATTTACTTTACTTTTGATTAGAATTTACCTTATACATAAATCACAAATAAAACATGACATTTTCATGTTAGCATTTTAAAACAAAATGAGTTTTGAGTGATAGATAAAATTTCATATAACTATGAAGATAACATAAATTTCAAAATTGGTGTTTTCTCTTGACTAATAGTATTTAAGTAAGTTATTTACATTATTAAAATAAAACTTTTTAATAAATAATATAAAATGATACTTCTGAATAGGTCATATAAAAATAAGTCTAAAATTATTCATAAATGGAAGGTACTTTCAGTACGCTTGTTAAGATAAATATAAAGATTAATGCATTATTTAATTCAATTAATTAAAAGCAATATAAAAACATAATAATTGAATTGTATGAGAATAGAAGATTTACATACCGGTAAGTAAAGAGGCACAGTAACAGACAACAGAAGTATGCACCGGTAATAAAAAGAAAAAAATATATTTTGCAAAAATACCTAAAAAATTTAATTATATGTCATAAAAACTGAAGTAAATTGAAGATGCTATTGAGCAAATATCATAATAACAATAATGTTGAGATATTAAATTGCACATACCTGTATAACTATATGTAGGTTATTTGCTTATTTGATTACTTGAAAAAACTTTAGTTTTTCTTACAGATAAAAACAATAAAAATAAGAGTATGTTCACATAGGCTCAAAATAGAAACCAATTAACAAACCACAGCTGACTAAAGCTAGTTCTTTAAATATATTTGTATACAGTCTTAAAAATAGTTTGATTATATGCTGTTAGCATACAAAAAACGAAATACAAATACTTTTGTACATTTTGAAGTAAATATTTCATAAACATTTAGTTTTTCGTATGTAATTTTTACTCATCATTTTCATAGTAAATTAAAATATTTTCATGGATAATAATTATCAGTATATAGAAGAGGTAACTATCATTTTATAGAGAAACCACCAATTATAATTTTACAATCTATATTATTTTCAAGTGGGGCTTTACTAAAACACAAATTTATAAATTTACTTGATAGTTTAGTTCAATAATGCCTAGCCTAGCTGCCGGTAGTGTTTAGTGTGATATTAAGTAATACTTGTATAGTGTTACAGTTAGCTATAATTATAACATGTTAGAAAACATATAACTGCCTATTAACTTCTATATGTTTAGTTTTAGAAATGTGTAAGATAGCTATTACAACTCTTTGTATATGAATACTGTATAACAATTTTTGAATTAGTAACAACATTTTTTTTAAACAAGTAACTGAATGACAATTAAATATCAGTTTGGCATATAAGCATTTGCCATAATATTTGTTTCATACTTGAAGCACAGTTTAAACAACCATTGTCACCATTTTTTTATTTAATTTGATTTATTCATATTTAAATAATTACTTATTAAATATAATTATTTCACTACGACTCGGAACACAACATTTTTATGGGTAAAAACATAAAAGTTTTACCTTATAATAGCAGGTTATAAGGTAAAACTTTTACGTTTTTACCCATAAAAAGTTTTGTGTTCCGAGTCGTAGTGAAATAATTATATTTAGTTAAGTAACAGACACGTCATGGAAAACGAAATCCAAGAAATTACTTATTATTTTTCAACTAAATATTATCCATTTTTACATTTATCAAAACAAGTTGACATACAAATAATTTCCTTAACTTCTAAATAAGTCTAAAAATATTAATTTGAATATTTAGTCATATTACATGAGTATTAGCATCGAATACCTTTTTTAGTTACTGCTGGTTTTGTTCAGATTATCCATTCTTGCTGGTAACCAGGTAATTATTTTATCAATATATCAAAATTCATATCTCTAATTTTACCCTAGTTTTTCCATGATTCAGATTCCATTTGTTGTGCTTATTATCTGAGTACCTTGCGATATAATTTTTTATTTTATGATATGTGAGAACGTAACAGTGAAAATGCTAAATCATTTTAAAGTGTAACAAATAATATTTACTGTCAAACATGCACAAGAAAATTTACTGTTTACTGAAATGTATTATTGATAAAACTAAGGCATAAGCCTTCTGTAACCATTCTGTCATTCCTTTTATGGTACTAATAATAATTATAATCTAGAAACATTATTGAATACCATATTTGATTTTTGTTTACATACATGCTTTTAAAAGTAAACACACTTTAAATTGTAAAAGGGCTTTGATTTGTGGCTACCAATTTCTCTAACCTATAGTGCTATGATGTATGTACTTTAAATTATAACACTAACATCTAAAATATGGCTGACCCAAAACACAACATCAAACATATGCAAAACATATGTACCAATAGTGAAAAGCAAAGTGGTAGTACAAGTTTAGTGGTAGCAAGCGAAAGACCTTTTACTATAAATAGTAATTAATTTATACAATAAAATTTAATCTTGGTATGAATCACTTTTTTATGATAATGTGTCTCTCAAGCCATACAAGACAAATGTCTTTGTCTCAATTACAGAATGATAGCTAAAAATGGTTCTATTACAGATTGTAATACGTTGAAAACTGGCATAAAGTTATAGTGTGTGTTTTACAAGTGAACATTTATCAGCAATTGTATCACACACTTCTTAAAAATGCCTTTCCTTTATCTTTTTCTTTGCTATTCAACCTGTAGATTGGTTAGCATCTGTTCCCTCAAATAGCTTTTGTTCGTATTATGTTTCATACCATTGTAGGAATTGCAATTTATGCCACTTCTTATTTGATTTATATACTGAAACCTTGGTCTTCATTTATATATTGCAGTGTATCAAAATAAATATTGCATAGATAGGTACTAATAATAATATAAACACATAGTCTATATCTGGAGGTAGGAAATTTATTAACTAACACAAATTATACTTTTGTCTTATTAAGTTTTCAAGCATAAAATTATTGATTTAATTATTTATTCTTTCAAATAAAGAGTTTACTGATTTTTTTTACAACTGTTAGTTTACTTGTGTATAGAATTCCACTCAAATGTCGATGTCCATCGATCAGCTGGTTGAAGATCAGATGCCCGTTGACCTTGGCGTAGTTGACACTTATGTTTCACACACACACCCGCAGTTATCTATCAGTTATTGTTTATTAATCTCAGGGTTTTCGTACATAGGTAATTAACTAGATCTGTGTATTATGCTTACACACTTCAGACTCTTCAAGTGTTCTCGCGTCAATCAATAATACCCCAATGGATATTGTTGTCCTAAGCGGTAAAATCTTGCATTCACACAGAAAGCACTTATATTAATCTATTTTCAATCTTGTTATAATTTGAGTTCTGCGATTCTAGATAACGTATACGGGAAACTCGTATCGTATATTCAAGTACTACATCACTTACAGAATATACACGTCCTGACATGAAAAACTCGCAACAGTCAGTACGACCTTCTATGACGAGACCTCGAAGCGAACTGAATGAAGTTTTCTTGGCAGAGGACCAACTCGAATAATTTTTAGAACTTCTGATTGGTTGAAATTTTAGATACATCATAGATTTTCATTATGATAGACTGACTTCAAGTTAAAACTATGTCCAAGTCTACAAAGGCATGTCTAGTTTTAATCTACAATTTTTATTACCCTCTTGCAGATAACAAGTTGAAAGAAGAAGTAATTTCATTAAAGAACCACATTAAAATTATAGTTCTGCAGTATTGAAAATATGAAAAACGTAGAATTCAATATGGTGCATAATCTGTCCATATTTCGTGAAGAAATGTTAATTATTAATAAAGTTATTCAATAAAATGTCCATCGCATGCGCACCTGCACACTAACATTGTACTGGACGTGATAGAGCACAAAATTATTGGTATTTTGAGATAACTCATTTTTTTACCCATATCTTAATTCAAAACTTACATCTAATTTACAAAAAAGGAATGAAATCAATTTATAACTTGTCTATGATTGTCAGAGAATTTGTTATAGCACTAACATCCTGATTCAATGGCTTTCCTAGCATGTGTTCCGTTGCAATGTATATATATTGCGATGATACAAATAAATACTTTCGCATAGGATAGTTGTGTGTGTATAAATTATGAACAAGTCTATATTGGAGGTGTAGAAAAATTATTTATTCAGCAGACAAGTAAATAATGGTTATATGATATATTAAATTTAAACAATACAGGGCCGAGCCAAGGGTATCTGCCGCCCGGGTGCTAGATATAATTTGCCGCCCCTATATAGCTCCTTAGACATAAATAGTGTTAATTGTAAAATTCTGCATTTCCTTGATAACTGTTAACTTGTTTAAAAAATAAAAAATCGTTAAGGTTACTATAAACTTTATTATTTGTATAAACTTAAAAAAAATATTTAATACAAACTTAATGCTTTAATAGTAATAACAAAGTACACCTTATATTATTTATTATAATTAACTTAGAACTTATAAACATGAACTAAATTACATAAATTCTAAATTTAAATATCCAAAGCGACTTTTCTTGCTTTTTTAATTGCAAATTCTCTAATTAAATCCTTTATATCTAACGCCTCGCAGATCTCTTCCTCGATGCTTATTACAGCCAAATTGTAAGTCTATTCTGGCTCATAGTGGATCTCAAATAGTTTTTAAGTATTTTTAATTTTGAAAACGATCTCTCGCCATGAGCAACAGTAACAGGCATCGTTAAAAAAATTCGTAGGCTACAGATAAATTCGGGAAAGTGATAATTAAATCATTAGCCACAAGGTATTCTAAAACCTCCTTGGCCGAAGTCATATTGGGTTTATTATAAATGGACAATATTTCAATTTCATTGCACAAATCAATTCCATTAACATCCATTTGTTTTGTAGATGAATCGGTTAATTTAATTTGTAAATCCATACAACATTTTATTAATTCTTCTTTATCTATAGATAAAGAGCCTAAATTATTTAAAAAGCCAAAATAGTCATTGCACTCGTTTAACTGTTCAAATCTGTCATTTAATTTTGATACTACTATATCAAGAATATAAAAATAAAAATTAACTTTGAAATTCAACTCTGGTTATTCGACTGGTTCATCTCTATGTTCATAATCAAAAGAAAACTTGTTTTCTCTGTCTAACCAAGCCTATAGCTGGAAAAACAATTTCGCCGTCTATATCTTCAGCAATTTTTTTTTTGCCTCATTAAGCATAGCTGTAAAACTTTGAATGAAATTCAAATGAAATGTAACATCAATGAAAAATTTTGAATTTCTTTCAACATTTTTACAGCTTCTGGTAAAATAATATTAGATTTTTACATGATTTTTCTTACAATGTTTATTTTTTATAAAATATTGTACCAAATTACTAGAGAACACACAAATTTATATGATTTTATTTTATTAATTAGTGACTTCGCAATGTTTTTTGTGTCATTGTCTCTTTATGTATCATTATAAAGGGAAAAGAGAGCATCATAAATTTTTTCTAAATGAAATCTAAGGGTTTTATGGCATTGATTCTACTCTCCCATCGTGTATCAGATAAAGGTTTTACAGTTATGGTAGGAAGTTCTTTCATGAGAATATGCCAACGATAGGTGGAGGCTGAAAAAAAACATATATTTCTTGAAAAATACCAAAGAAATTTGTTACTTCAAGTGAACTTTTTGCAGCATCGTTTACAACTAAATTAAGACTATGAGCTGCACAAGGGACAAAAAAAGGCTCTAGGATTTATATCATGAATTCTTTTCTGCAACCCATTGTGTTTGGCTTTCATATTGGCACCGTTGTCATATCCCTGCCCTCGCATATCCTTAATATCAATATTTAATTCTTTTAAATAATTCAATAAAAAGGCTGTTAGTCCTTCACCAGTTGTATCTGTAACTGGGCAGAACCCTAAAAAATGCTCTCTAATTTCTATATTCTTTGAAATATCATTAATGAAACGAATCTGACAACTACAGTTATTTGTTCTTCATGACTAACATCAGGTGTACAATCTAATATAATTGAATAATATTTACATAATTTTAATGTTTTGATTATATTTTGCTTCACTTTTTCACCTATTAGACAAATTAATTCATTTTGGATTTTATCCCCTAAATAATGTGGCATATTATTGTAATCTTTTTGAATTCTTCCAATATTTTCCGCCATTATATTATCGAATTTTGAAATTGATTCAATTAGCTTCAAAAAATTACCATTACCTTTTTCGAAAAGTTTCTGATTGCTTCCTCTAAAAGCTAAATTTTATGCAGCTAAATATTGAATGACACAAATGATTCTTTCAATAATTGACGTCCATCTTTTTTTTCTAACTGAATTAAATTTTGGTTGACTGAGTCAACAGTTGTACCTTTTTCAATCGATTTTTTCAGCTCAACATATTTCTTAACATTCTCAAATGCCCCTTACTTTTTTCGTGTCTGTCTAAAATTTGAGATAAGCGTCGCCAGTCAGTATAACCTTTATCATCATTAAAAACATTATCAAAAACTTAAATAATTTGCAACAAAAACAGAATACAGAATTATTTGACTTAGAATAAACCAGCCATGTTCTAGGAACTTTTTCATTATTGCTCAATTTTTTTTCATAATAAGTAGTTGAAAAAGATCTATTTGAATCGTCTAATGGAAATGCAATATTTTTCAATTGTAATGGCCCTATTTCAAGAACAGACATTTTAATCTTATCTGATAAAACTTGCGGCCAAAGAGCCGCATCTTTCAATATTTCCACCCCGGCATCCTCAACAGCAGCTTCGGTTGGTGTTGGTGGATCCGGTGTGTCCTGTGCATCCGCCTCGGATTTATTTTTTTCTTGCTGCTGCCCTATTTGTAGATTTTCCGTATGCGTGTCCTTGTTTGAATCAAGCTGTTCTTCCACTTGCTGGCTTGTTGATGGTTGTTCGGCTGTAGCCGTCGTGGATACAAAGAATTTCTTTAAGGAGCCAGCCAGTCCTTTTTTAATTTTGTCTTTTTCCGACTTTCTTTTTCGATACTGAAAGCCGGAAAGTCTCTTTCTACCATCAGCCATCTGAATTAAGCACAAATAAATTTTAAGAATACCGAAACAGAAAAATAAGAAGAAAAGTTTAAATCTTTAAAATAGTGAAAAATACTTATGTTTTAAAACTTTAAACTTTGAAAAGCACTATATTAACTCTTGATTGAAACGTTTAGTCTTTTTATTTCTGCTTAGTTCAATACAATCTTACTCGCATTCAATTGCAAACTAAACTAACCCCCATTTTAAATTCTTTAAACAGTGCCGCTTAGTCAAGCCGATTTCGCCGAATCTATATAGTTTCGTGTATCATGCAGCACCATAGCGACCAAGAAGACTAGAGAGAAGGAGACTTAACTCGATCAAAATTGAGTGGTGGGGGTGGGACGAATTCTCTCGCGTATCATGATGTATTGTGAAGCGCGCATCGGATCTGCGCAAGCATATCGTGTTCAAAATATTTCCCTATTGGCCAAAAAAAAAATTTCAACCAATGAGGATGCAGAATTTAACAATACTTCCTGCGCAGATCCCACGCGCACTTCGCAATACGTCATGATACGTGAGAGAATTCATCCCAGCCCCACTACTCGAGTTAAGTCTCCTTCTCTCTAGTCTTCTTGATAGCGACAAAGCGGTAACTCGTGTGTCAGCGTCTGTATAATCACACTGACCCTGCATAACTTTGTATTTACAATAGCGATAGCGATCGGCAGCGATGTGTTTACTAATAAAAATAAATTGTAAGTAATAAATTATTGTATGCTTGCCGCCTTAAAAAAATGCAACATTTTTTCTGTATCAGGTTACCTTTATACCAAAAAAAAAGCCAGATACAACTCTAACTTGATAAAAAAAAAGTTGCATTTTTTAATGCCGCAAGCATATCTTAAATTTCTTTCATTTTTCATTTTGCCGCCCCACCGCCCTTAGTAGGTTGCCGCCCGGGTGCTGTGCACCCCTTGAACCCCCGGCATGGCTCATATGTAAACAATGTCATGTATAGTCTTTATTATTTATAAAAGAGTTTATATAGTTCAGTTTGGATGGGTTTACTTGATAAGTAAAATTCCTTATACTTGGCGTGACGTCACTCACTGCTCCGCTGGCTTCTCCCTCTCTGCACTGACCGCCGCTCTGCTATCTCCCTCTCTCTCTCTCTCCACGTGTTGGGTTCGTCAACAACTGATAACACTAATTGCAGATGTCACACATAAACTGTTACTTTCCGAATTGTTAGTTTGTATCGCTCGGAATTTGTTATTATTAGTATTTAATCATTATGAATTATTGATTCTCAGGGTTGTAATTAGTTGTAATTATAAAAGTGGTGTATACACCTTCCGGCTACTCTTGAAGTGTTCCGCATTATTAAGATTTACCCCGGTAGATAAATCTCCCTAAGCGGAAATCTTCTACTAACACGGAATAGCACTCAATATAATATACTCAATTATGTAATTCACTCACTTGGTTCTAATCGAACAACTCAAAAAGAGTTCCAAGGCTTAGAGTTACATTAGATTAACCAGTTTGAACAAGAAAAACTCTTGACGAAGAGCACGCGTTCACTAAGCAACGGCTTCCGAAGAACTGCCCAAAGTACACCTGACATCGGACAGATCTGACTGAAATTTAGGGGCTTCTGATTGGTCAATCGACTGTCTACATGGTAGATAGAACAAAAGATAGACGGGTTGCAGGCGAATCTTTGTATAAGTCTGCGAGAGCCTGCATAGATTTTATCTATAAATTTTATTACTCTTCAATAGATAAGTGTAAAAAGTTGAGTTTTCAATTACTAAAAAACCACATTTAAAAAATAGCTGAGAACATCAGAGTATATAGAAAACGTAGCTATTTTCATAAATAATTCACTGTCCAAGTTTCAAGCCGATATGTTAACTAATGCGGAAGATGTAACAGCGAAGGTTCACCACACACAAACGCGTGCACATATTCACAAACAAAGTACATGACATTATAGAGCAAAATTTACAAAGAATTTGGTATAACATAAGTCCTTATCCATCACTAAATACAAAACTTATAGCTAATTGACAAAAATTGCATAAATCAATTTAAAACGTGTTAATGTGCTCTGATATTCTTATTCATAGATCATCATCCTGTGTTTTGTTGCAGGATTAACCCCACCACGTATAAAAAAAATTTGTTTACATAAAATATATGGGCCATTATACAACCTAAAGAATTTGGCTGCGGTGTTACCTCCCTGTGACCGACATTCAAAGCCCGCAGGAGTACCCTCTCACCAATTTTAAAGGTTATCAGCTTGTGGTCTGCATTAAATTTTTCACTTCATTCTTCGGCACATTTCTTAATGCGTTTCCTGGCTTCTATGCATTTTACCTCACTCGGAATAAGCAAATTGCGTAGCAATCCTCCTGATGCTCCCATCCCAGACACATTTGGGCATTTCTCCAGTTTGCAACTCATTAGGCGGAAATCCTGTCGTGTCATTGTAATTCCCGTTGATGGACGCCTCAAAAACTCGAGATAATCCGGCCATCTACTTTGGTTGGTATTACAATAAGTACGGAACAGTCGACCTAACTCTCTGTTGACCTTTTCAGCGAGGTTGCCTTACGGTCTCCGGATCGCTGTTAACACAGTCTGGATGCTTTTCCAATTCGGATTGCCACTTCCTATTGGTTTACCCTGGTCAGATAAAATTTTTTTTACATGACCATATTTAGGGATGTATTTATTTAAGATGACATTTAACACGGCCGCTGTGGTGGGTCATCCTATTGCATGAAGACTTACATGTTTAGAGAACGCATCCGTGCACACCACCAGATTCTTCATACCCCTCGATGCACGTGGTAGTGGACCTAAAAAAATCAATACATAATAACTCATTTTTATTTTTTGTAACAATATTGCCCATTTCTACATACATATGTTGATTCGGGTACTTTGTAGTTTGGCATATGTTGCAGGTACCCAAAGTAGATTTAACCTTTCTAGCCATATTTAACCACACAAAGTCTTCTCAAATTGCTAAATAGCATTTATATGCTCCCGTGTGCACCAGACTCTCGTGGCACACCCAAGTTAAATCTTCCACTAGTTCATCCGGTACCATTATCTTCTACTGCCCGTCTATGATCTTGTATAATACATTTTTATCTATTTTATACTTTGGGTTGTCCTGTACTCTTATTTCATCGCTGATTTTCTTTAATTTAGCATCCCCCTGTTGCTCAATGTTTACATTTTTTAACCTGGTTTTTAATGCGTCGGGTAATACATATTTAATTGCCAAGATTTTTAAAACTGATTTGTGTTTGTTTCATATAGCATTCAATCGTTTCCCTTGACCAGCTATATGCTTATTGCCAGTAAACTGCCCACTACTCATTATCTTATCTACAAGATTACAAACTGGCTTTTGTACGTCAATATACTGCTCGAATTTCTCCAGGTCACTGTCCATATGTCCCAATTTAATAGTGTGTAGTTTATTTCGAATTGTGCATGTTAGTTTTTTGTTACTGAAATCGATTGTGGCGTGTATTTTTCTTAAAGGGTCAATACCTAAAATAACATCATATATTAGATTTTTAACTACAAGGACTGGCACTTCAATTTCTATGCCTTGTGTAATTATTGATATAAGTGCTTGTTTACAAATAATTTGTGTATCTCCAGTCGTTGTAGTAACCAAGGTATTATTTACAGGTGATAAGTGTTATCTTAAATTGGTACTTATGTTTGTTAATAAATTTTTCATTAATTAATGACACTTGCTCACCACTATCGAGTAAAACATTACCAACACAACCATTGATTCTTGCTAACACAACAGTGTCATTATTGTCCTTAACTTTAGCATTTTCCATACATTCATCAACACAATTATTATATATTAATTCATTCCTAACATCAACAGGGTATAAGCCAGAAGCAATGTATACATTATTATCACTATTATTGCTAACATATGATTTCTGATACTGCCGTTTGTTATTGTATGTTTTAGTTGTATTTTTATTCTTATTTTTATTTATATTATAAATTTTATCGCATGGATTCACGCCGTGCAACCTTACACGTTTTTTGGCTGCTCTTCGTTTCCATCGGTCTTGGTAATTGCTGATACGTTGCTCTGATTGAGTCTTTGAAACCTTGGTTTATTTTTAAACTGTTGTTGTGGCTGAAATTGTTTACATGGTTGCTCATTATTACTATTATTACTAGGGTTATCCACATTATCCCATTTAGTCAATAATAAGAGTAGTTCTTCTAAGGATTTAACCCCTTGTGTAATAACCGTGATTTGTTTTCTGCGTCCAAAATAGTGAGCTAACTTAATTACCATTTCTGCTTCTGTCACTTCAGGTTCAGATACTTGGCTCGAGATATCAGCTGGATTAAATAGCTTTCTTTCGAACCTTTCAAACTTGAATATTTACCATATTCCAGCTGCATATGGATCTTTCTTTTTATTTCGCTGTTCCAGTGCCTAGCCCTAAAATGCCGCACCAGATCTTCATACATACATACCCTGTCCTGTATGATGGTAAACCATTCAGCCGCAGTACCTTTTAACCTTCTCACCACCCAGTTTATTTTGTCCATTTCGCTAAGGTGGTCATTTACCGCGTCCATATCTCTCTCGCAGTTTTTGAGGAAGTGGAGGGGATTTTCTGACTCTCTACCATAGAATTTTAATTGTGAATTGGGATCATCCAAAGTTTTATAAATATATGTGGTCTGGTTCGCTGGTGTCGAGGTACTCTGGAGTCGGGTCAGCTGTTGTTTTAATTCCTGTATCCGCTGTTTCTGCTCAGCTACCAGTTCATTTACCGTCAATGTATGGTTTACCATTCTTTCTTCCATGACATTGATCTTAGCTTCACAGTCACTAAGACGAGAATTATTAGCTTGAAGTGCTAGCTCAATGTTAGTATGAATTAACTTGACTTTCTCTCCGATACGCTTTTCTCTCAACTCGACTTATAAATAATAAGTTGTTTATTTTGCTTAGCTTGATCATGCACAGCAGTATAAATTCTCTTATTCTCTTGAATTTTGTTGTCCATGACGTGTCCGTTACTTAACTAAATACAACTATTTCATTAACGACTCAGAACACAAAGCTTTTTATGAGTAAAAACATAAAGTTTTACCTTACAACCTGAACCTCTGAAGAAGCTTTTTAAAAGTGAAAACCAGTTCAGGTTGTAAAACTTTATGTTTTTACTCATAAAAAACTTTGTGTTCCGAGTCGTTAATGAAATAGTTGTATTCTCTTATTCTCGTCATGTAGTGACTTATTCTGTTTTATTGCTTCCTCTGACATTTTCTGCATACTAGCTTTATTTTCTTCTGACATTTTCTGCATATTAGCTTTATTTTCTTCTGTCATTTTCTGCATATTGGCTAATAATGCAGCTAACATATTTTGTAATTCAAGTGATTCGGCCATATTTATAATTATTTTATATATTCAAACAAATATTATAGTCCTTATTTAACGTAAACGGCACTATTATTAACTCTTATTATTATAGTATTAATGTTGAGATTAAATGTTGTATAACATCACAGTCTAGTATCTTAATCAAATGTTCACAATGCTTAACCTAATACATACATAAATAATAATGCAAACCTCCAAATAAACTAAATGAATAATACTGTTCAAATATCTGCTTACAGAGAATATTCAACAATTTATATACACTCCCTGCTTACAAATGGAACACACACAAAGTAGTCCAAATGGACTACCTTTACACAATTAAATATGTAATAATAACAAATTATAATAAAATCGTGCCACACGTTGACAGGCGCCAAATATCTCTATGCGACTATACAAATAAATACTTTCACATAGGATAGTTGTGTGTGTATAAATTATGAACAAGTCTATATTGGAGGTGTAGAAAAATTATTTATTCAGCACGCAAGTAAATAATGTTTATATGATATATTTAAATTTAAACAATGTCATGTATAGTCTTTATTATTTATAAAAGAGTTTATATAGTTCAGTTTGGATGGGTTTACTTGATAAGTAAAATTCCTTATACTTGGCGTGACGTCACTCGCTGCTCCGCTGGCTTCTCTCTCTCTCTGCATTGACCACCGCTCTGCTATCTCCCTCTCCCTCTCTCCACGTGTTGGGTTCGTCGAACAACTGATAACACTAATTGCAGATGTCACACATAAACTGTCACATTCCGAATTGTTAGTTTGTATCGCTCGGAATTTGTTATTATTAGTATTTAATCGTTATGAAAGATTGATTCTCAGGGTTGTAATGAGTTGTAATTATGTCTACAGTACTTGCACGCGCTGCGTATTTAACTGTCATTTTATAATTCATTGTGTTAATGTTGAAATAAGGTATTTGTTAAATTAGTGTCTCCTAAACTTATTCTAACAATACAATACCTCTATAGATTTCAGCTTATCAATTTTTAAATTCAAACTGAAGCAAGCGCATTTATATTGTCTGAACACTACAATCTGAATACATTCGCTATCAAAACGTTGTTTTTTATACTTGCTTATAACTTACTTCGATCTTAACTTATCAACTTTTAAATTCAAACTGAAACAACTCTGAATTCACGCACTATTAAGAAGTTTCTTAAGATGCATACACCACCTTCGATATCATAACCTATACCTTTATTTATAAGAACCGTGGACTCTGGCCCGGCCGTCTTTCACAGGATCCGACCTAAGACTCCCCGGGTTCCGAGGACGGACTTCGGGGAAGGCCCGTCGGACGACTTCCATGCTATTCCTTACACAGGAGGCTTCCATCTATGCCGAGACACCGCTTGCTTTTTCCAGCATCCAGGCCGGTCGAACTCCCGTGCTAGGGCTTGGCCAGAGACCTCCCCGGGGCACAGAAGGTTCTCCGAAGCCCGGGAAAGCCATCTACATGCCAGGCTAGGATGTGGGACCCTGGCCCGGCCGTCTTTCGCGAGATCCGACCTAAGACTCCCCGGGTTCCATAGACAGACTCTGGGGAAGGCCCGTCAGATGACTCCCGCACTATTCCCTATGCGGGAGGTTTCCACCGATGCTATGGCAACCAGAATGTATTCTATTAGGTTGGCATGGTAACCAGATCAAATAGTTTTTCTTAAGACCCCAAAGGACCCCCCAAACGACCTCCCAAAGGATCGTATAAAAAAAAAAACACCTGTCCTATGTTGGTTCTCCTGTTGTGTAAAATATTTGTGCCAAGTTTGGTTGAAATCAGTCCAGTGGTTTAGGAGGAGATGTGGAACAAACATACATATATACATAGATACAATGACTTTTATTTATATTATTAAGATATGTGTGTGTAATTATATTTATATAAAATATAAAATTCATATAAAAACCTCTTGAGATACAGAATAATTTCTGTAAAATGTGCATCAGGTGAAAATACAATAAATTTTACTTCCATACATATTTATTATTTGAAGACACATTCAGTATATAGAAAACCTGCAAAAAACTTAGCGAGTTACTTACAAAGGATGTGTGTGTGTGTGTGTGTGTGTGTGTGTGTGTGTGTGTGTGTGTGTGTGTGTGTGTGTGTGTGTGTGTGTGTGTGTGTGTGTGTGTGTGTGTGTGTGTGTGTGTGTGTGTGTGTGTGTGTGTGTGTGTGTGTGTGTGTGTGTGTGTGTGTGTGTGTGATCAATTATTTTGATCATGCTAGTAAGTCTGTCTCTTTACTTTGCACATTTTTTTCATATTTTTTCTTGCTTCATTTAATCTTTCACAAACTTCTACAGCTCCAATCTTGTTAATAAATTTAAAAGCTCAGTGGAACATAAATTCACTGTGTGAATATTTTTGGATACTTCAGAACTTAAATGTTCAACTATATCTCTGTCATTGCTGATGCACTAAACATAATATTTCCTAAAAAGTAATCTACAAACTCAGTAAAATAAAGGCAGAGAAAGTAGACATAAACAGTTAATTAAATATTTGGTTTTGAAGTAGAAGGAAATTAATTTTTGAACTATAGAATGGGATACAGTTGGATATAAAACGGTTTCAAAACCGTTATAACCGTTATATAAGTCAAAATGTATAAAAGTAATGCATTTTGACCTATATCAACAGAAAATAGTAATCAACTGTTTTGATAAATGAATTAATGAAAAAGAACAAATAAATTGTAGCAGAAATATCAAAGAATGTTGCATTATGAATATTTAACTCAAATTATTACTAAGAATGTTAATGTTTGTTTATTTCAGAGTGTTCAATAAGGTGAAAAGTCGCAGTGCACATATGAAGTCACATCGACCACCAGATGCTGAGCCTAAAAAGCCTAAACTGGACCCACATAAACTAGAAATTGCTGAACAGACAGTGGGGCGAGCTATGGGGGTATCGTCTAGTTCTATAAGTGTGCAACGTCATGTTTAGAAACTCACTACTTCTATAAGGCAAAAAACATCTCATATGTTACTCAGTGAAACAAACATGTTTAAACATGAAAATATTAATTAAATAATTGTTATAAAATTGTTTGTGATTGTTCACTCTTTTGAGTTAAGTTAATATATTTGTCCAAGACAAGAAGTTAATGTACTAGTAAATAACATTTTGTTATAACTTTGTTCCTAATGTTAATGTTTCATTAGTTTTTGTAATCTCCAAACCAAGTTTGTCTTGTCATTGTGATTTAGTCTAAAAGCAATAATTACTGATGTAATTAACATCACAATTCTGTTTTATGTATAGCATTTGAAACATCTGTTTCTAAAACATGTAGTTTCATTCTTTACCAATTTTCTATTAAAATTTATTCTAAGAGTTTATATACAACATGCTCACTTTCTAAGCAGTAATGTGTGAAGTCACAACTAAATTATCAGGTTCAGTTTCAAAGTATGCAGATTGACTTTCACTAACCACAAGCCTTAGGGGCTAGCAAGCAATGCTAGTTGATTTACCCTTCTTATTTAAATGCATCTCACCTTCTTTATTTGTAATAAGTTTTAAAAAGTATAAAATTAATGCCTTCATTTTTATTTATTTATTTTATTTATTTTTTGTTAATTCCAGATATTCAAATACACACAATTCTTTGCTGTTATGAAATACAATCATCCCACAGGATGTAAAAAGTAGTAAACCATATTGTAGTTGTTTTAAGAGAAACATTTGTTGTTATGATTATTATTACTATTAATATTATTATTATTATTATTATTATTATTAAATTATTATTTTTGATGCAAATGATTTGTCTAGATTACTCCCTAATGAAATTATGTACTTATTTTATAACAAGCCCTTTACCTTTTACCTACTGCAATTATTATTGTTTTATGTTTTTGAAATTATTACTTTACTTCTTTTTACAAATTTCTTCAGCTAGAATATTAGTACTTTACATTCAAGTTTTTCATTGTTAACTGATGAAGAAATGAGGATACTTTTAATAGAATTATGCAGGTTTGTGTTCATTTAAATTTCTTCTTACATTTAAAGAAAAATAATTTTCATCACTATCAATTTATTGAAAATGTAAACTGTCTTATCTACAGATTCCGCATTCCTAATAACCATAAAATCAAACTTTTTGTGTTACAAGCCCATTTTTTGCAAGATGGTTTTTCAATAATTACAACACCTAACACAACAGAGTTTTATCATGGTGTCCTGCCTGTAAAGATACTCAATATAGGTCAAAATGCATTACTTTTATATATTTTCCCTACTATTCTCAACATTAATATAGTGCGGGATGAATTTCTATGGCTATATTCATTTTGATACACTTTCTGTTTGCTCTACTGAAAGCAATGAACATAATTTGTGATCACACCGTCTTTGAATTTCAGTTCATAATGATTTGTTTTATGATTAAATAAAAATGTCTCACAGTTTTGTCTGATTTTCATTTCCATCTCAATCTCCTTCTGTGTAGCCCTACTATTGAATTTCATTTATATTGTTTGTACAAAATTCATTTGTTGTATACTGTTGTAATTAATATTACACTACTTGTTTTCATTCACTGACCATATTCTGCTTTCTTTTCATATGAACTCTTTAGAATCCATTGTTCTTCCATAATTTTCATTCAGTATCTTCAGTTATTCAGTGTTATGACTGTTAAATAATACTGATGAAATTATAGTTAACGAATGAGAATGTTTAAAACTTTGTACACATTTAACAAAAAATGTCTTTACTACTATACGATTTTTTAATACTATACAAAATAATATTTTTTGTTACTTTATATAATATTTATCTTTTCTTGTTCTCTGTAACATATTTCCTTTATATTAAAAAGGAAAATGATGAGTATCCTGATTCATTTGTTATATTTCATATTGTATTTTATTGATTTTCCAATACACCTAGTTAAGTACAGTGAAAATTATGTATACTGGTAAATACATTTCACCTCTATTTTTGTTACCACCATTTTTTTTATAAACAATAATGAAGTGAAAATTGTTATATTATGATATACCAACATTACTTTACTATGTTGTTATGTCTCTTATATTCTTTAAAAGTGAGGTTACTTACCAAATAAGTGTTGACTGTATGTTAATAATTAAAGCAATTAAAAATGTTTGTTTAACTGAAATAAAAGACAATAACATATGCTGATGAAAGTCAATATAAAGATAGAAGTTGGTGAGACTTGGAAACATTAAAATGAGTTTGTTCATGAATAGTGTGTCATGTTGTTATAATTCCACAGTGATATTTTAGCTCCAGCAATAGTGAAAGAACATAAGAATTATATTTTTTTTCCTATATCCGTGTACATGATTCTTTAATCCAGATAATGCATATTGTGTTTGGTGGTACTTTAACACCTTTGTGTATTGTAATATTTCTTATGCAACTTGATGTTTTCTGCTGTTAGTTTGAAAACATACAATAAACTATTTGAAAGCTCATACTTAAAAATTGACTTAATTCAACATTCTTGTTAAAATGTTTATCAGTTAGTATTTATTATATATTTATGTACATATTATTAAAATATTTCATTGTTAAAGTGATTATTTTGAGGCACTGGATTTTAAATTTTTGATATTTTTTTTTAATTTTTAAATTCAGGTAATATAAATCTGATTTTGTTTGTAATTCAGGAAAGGCAGAAGATGAAATTTTGTCATTGCTGAGTTGTTTGCTTATACCCAAAGTAAACTGTGATTGACTAAGTCAAGTCTTAGTGAAATTCAGTAAAAACTAAGATGATACCTTTCATAGTAAAATGAACAAAGTTCAAATTAATTGTAACTTTAGATATATTAAAATTATTCATATCTTGACACTTTTTAAGACAGAAATATTTTCAATTAAGACTTGAAGCACGTATCCAGGAGAAATATTATTACATATATAATATTTATATTTGTAAATACGGTAACAGAAACATATACATATATATATATATATATATATATATATATATATAAAATTATACGTGCACATATACCTATTGAATTTTTGCCTAGAATTAATTGTATTTTAAAACAAAATATTGAATAACAGTTTTCTTAATTCGTAATTGATTAAGCAACATTTGTATGATTTATTTCTTTTAGTTGTTACAGAAATTAAGTTTTTTCCTTTAATTTTACCAATAAAAATACAATTATTTAATTAAATATATCATCATATTACTAATGTATTACTCTTATATGTATTTTTTTTGTCCATATGTTGATGTCTGCAATTCATGTGAAAAATGAATGGTTTTAACAATTTAAAACATAACATTTTAAAGGATTTTTGTAGCTTTTGGTAACTGGTTGTCAAATCTTATCATTATAACAATAATGCAATAGGCTATAGCCTATTATTAAATGAAATAGCTACAGCTTTTTTAAATGAAATAGGCTACACTATCATGTATCACATTGTACACTGTACATAGTAAATAAATGTTTAATTTATATTTTATAAAAATTCATACACAGCACATTAACTTCAATGTGACCAGAATAACTTCAGTAAGTGAACATATTTTATCTACTGCAATTCCTATCTTTGTTTGTTACACAACAAAATTGTATTCTCAACAAACAAACAAAAATCAAAATTTACAAGTTTATTCAAAGTATAAAATATATTCAATGCCTCAACAATTGTAAAATGTTATAAACAACAAACAAAATTTTCAATGCCTCAGTCAATCCACTGTTACGTGTAAGAAAAGTGATGGCTTTATGTAAAGCAGTTATACCAGGACATTTTTCATTCTTCACAATATTATCAGTGAATATTAAAACTAATGAATCCAGAAACAATTATCTCAAAAATTACATGTTAAGTTATACAGTTTATCTATAGAAAATATTTTTACAGGCTAAAATTTTTTATTGCTTTATGAATGAATTATTTTATTCAGTTACATGATTAGGTAAAATTATTATTATTTCTGTATAACACGAGAAGTTGGAAAAACATTATTCATCTTTTTAAATTGTTGTATGGATGTAATGGTTTAAGTTCTTTTAGCCAGAACAGCATCAAGTTCTTTTATAGTAGAGTTCCAGCATCAACAGTTACTAATAAATTAGACACCTATTTTTAAATTAACTGCAGTTTGTTTGTTTCCCTTTGACAGTGTTCATATCAATTAATGTGGAATATAGAGTTTCTGAATATATGTATTTCACTACCCATTCACATTCCATTCTAGCCCTCTCTCTCTCTCTCTCTCTCTCTCTCTCTCTCTCTCTCTCTCTCTCTCTCTCTCTCTCTCTCTCTCTCTCTCTCTCTCTCTCTCTCTCTCTCTCCCCATCTTCTTTATACATGCATACACATGTGTATATGACTGTAACTATTATGTGTGATTATTATGTGACACATGTGTGTCTATTACTGACACAATATATTCATAATATATCCTGCAGTCAGAAATAATTCTGATATTTAAATGTGATTCTGTTTAAATATTAATTAAAAATCCAGCATTAAAAAATCAGAGATATTGGTGGTCTTTTGAACTAATCTCAAATTAAGGTAGACATATAGTCATAGAATATTGGTACTAGAAGTCAAAATTTAAACAAAATTTTTCAGTGTAGGTTAGTGAGGATCAGTAAAAAATAACACAAATTTTTAATTTATTTGTGTCGACGTTTCGACAATGTTTATTGTCATCATCAAGACAATTGTTGCTGACGCCAAACACACAACTGTATTGGCAAGTGTGTTTGGCGTCAGCAACAATTGTCCTGATGATGACAATAAACATTGTCGAAATGTCGAAACAAATAAATTAAAAATTTGTGTTATTTTTTACCAATCCTCACTAACCTCCACTGAAAAATTCATCGATTGACGGTCACTACGAATTTAAGGATTTAAACAAAATGTTATTTATTGCTCTGATCTCAGTATTTGAAATATTTATTTATTTGTACGAACTTTTATTTTTCAAATCCTAAGACAGTTCCATACATGCAGGCTATAATTTATTAAAATGAAATCATTTTTCTATCCCTTCATGATTTAAGTAGTTATCACCATATGACTATAAGTTTGTGCATTGTTTGGTATAATTTTCACTTTCCATTTTTTCCTTGATCGAATAAGTACTAATAAGAAATTTGACAATGAACATTTCCTATAGTGAACTATAGAGAAAGGGAAATATACAAGTTTTTATTACTTTTAAAAACTTGTTACCATCAAATGAATTTAGAGAATAGTAGGTTACACAACAATCTTTTTAATTTTCATATCACAGAATGTAGTAAGCTTTGTCTAAGCCACAGTCTAAACACTAGTTTCACCAAACCTTAAGTACCCAACTAGTTTTCATAACTGTCTCTGAAAAGAACATAAAAACATAATTGGAGGACAATTAAATTTGTGGTTTATAGTCAATTTAAATATTTAACTGCCATTCTAAATTTGAATCAGAAATATTTTAAGTGTATGGATTAATTTGATCTTCATTGTGAACACAACTCTGTGAAACTTAACAATCCCAAGTTACCAAGAGATTGATATGGACTTGATATTATTTGATGATGATTCTTAAACTTTATATATGTAAACAGAAATCAAATAACTATAAATTTCACATGTGGTATACCAGTAGCCAGTTGATAATAAATTCTTAAAGTCATCTTTTAAATCTATCATTATTTAAATGCAAATAGTCAGGTGACAATGGACAATTGGAAAGTAACTGAGATACCTGACAATAGCACAAGCATGTGTATGTGTTCACACACACACACACACACACACACACACACACACACACACACACACACACACACACACACACACACACACACACACACACACACACACACACACACACACACACACACACACACACACACACACACACACACACACACACACAAAGTCATATGAAAATACATTTATTAAATTTATAGTGCTTATTAATGAATTAGAATTATCTGTTTGCATTATCAGAATTGTTCAAGCCCATAAAAGTGTTTTACATTTGTGTAGACCCAGGGTCTGTCTTGATGCCCTCTAATTTGCACTGTCTGATATCATTAATTCCTATTCACTATTAACTATTCAAAATGTATGAAAAGCAGAGGTATAAAGAAATATACACATCACGATTTTAAACAGTTTACATTAAGTTGAACTTTATAACATTTCTCAAATGTCATGCCTGGTATAACATTGTTAACTGTTAATGCTGGTAACAGAAATCATCTTGAAAAAATTTAAATATAAATCGATAAGTAAATTAACCATAAAGGATCAAAACATTTGATATCGTTATAATGCTGTTAAAGGAGTTCAATAATTTAATCCCATGTGGATATGTTATGTTCTTACTTTCTTATAGATTTAATAATCTGTTCTATACAAAATCCCATGTGGAAATTTTGTATTCCTACTTTCTAATAGATTTTATAATTTGTATACAAGTGAAGTGACAGAACAGTGTGTAAAACATTACAAAACATACTTACTTTTATTTTATTAGCATAAACAATATTATACATTGTTGTTCAAAAATTAGTTTTTGGGAATGCCAACAATATATTCTGAAAACAGAATTATTCCACATTTATGCAATGAACATAATTCACACACACACACACACACACACACACACACACACACACACACACACACACACACATGTATCAAACACAAATACATATATTCTACACTCCCACACACCATTACACATGTTTCTTTTAATACACTTTTACAACCAAAATTCATTAATATGGATATTCAAAATTACAACAATATCATCTAATATTACAGAAAATGGTACTGTAAGCAGATGTGCACCAGTTTTATATACTTAATGCATATAATATATACTAATGTTATTGTAAAGAAATAAAGAAAGAAATTCTATTTTTCTCTAAAGGTTTTAGTCTGTAAGTCCAGAATACTGTAATTTAGGTACAAATTGGTAACTAGCGCAATCTAACAATCCAATAATTAATTGTATAAATATGAAAGAAAAATTATATTGTTGTAAATGAAATTACTTCATAATAATTTTAGTGATTAAGTAAAAAACATTAAAATAATTTTAAAAAAGTATAATGCTCAATGATAGCAATTTATATTTAAACTAAAGCTTCCCACATTTTAATAAAATGAAAAATTAAAATTATATTTCTTTAAAACATTAATTATGCTCAGATTATGTTAACATTATGTTATTATTTAAGTACGTAAATATCCAGATGTTTTCGGCAATTACTATTTCTATGCTGTATGCATTGCTCTTGCATGCATTTATGAGTATGAACTGTACATTCACACCAATCATAGGCATATTCCTTAAAAAGTCTGAACATTGGAACATAAATGATTTATTTGAAATATTAAAACTTATCACATACACATTAATTGATCAATTTGTTAAAATCTAAGTGTACTTATACAATGCAGACTGTTGCTTTTGCCATGAATGCTAACTTAAAACTAGTAGAAATGATAATTGCCTTTGAAAACATCAGAAAAAACAATTATTAAAACATATAAATTGTCCTGTGCCAACTCTATATTTGTTATGTAAGTAGTAATCTTTAGGAATTATGCCAATTCATACAAGTTTAAAGAAGAATACCTGAAAAGACAGTATTATGTAGAATTGATGTATGATCCTTTCCCTCCCCAGTGTGTGTGAAAGCAAGTGCCTTGTGGGTACTGAGGTCACAACATCTCTTGGGAAAGTATTTAAATAAATAAAATGGAAAGCAATAGACAAATTTATTAAAAAATGCCAAAAAGATATTTAGAATAGTTATTGGTTTTGCTAATAATTATACTTATATTAGGATATATACATTTGTCAATGTTTGTATTTATAACAAAAAACAAAACAAACAAAAAATACCAGTGCGATATTCTGTCTTATATTCTTCTTGATCTAAAATTTTTCAATAACACTATTTCTTGTTGCTGCCAGATTATTTGCTCTGTGTTGTGATAAAAAGTAAATAAACAAATAAAAATAAATTTTTATTGTGTGTGTTACATTCTTAACTCTTTGGGTCAGCTGACAGAATATTTTTTACCCACAAAACCTTACCCTTAATGACAATCCTTAAAAAAAAATGTGAGAGTGAATGTTTCTGTATTTGTCATGTAGTTTATATATTTTATGTTAATTGTTGATGTCTGAAAGTGAGAGATGGATGTTTGTTATAGCCCTTAAGAAGTAGATAAAATGTTTGTTAGTTGTTAGTACCTCTGTCAGTTGACTGCAGTGTTTATTGTTAATGTATTTTCAGGTGCTAAAGCCACTTAAAATATTGTTAAGAAATAAAATAATAATAATTAATAATAATGGTAATGATATCCCCCCAACTATTTGTTGTGTGGATTCTTGTGTATTATGATGTAAGATTTAGTTGTTACAGGTTACCTTTGCCTCGTTTTAGAAAAAGAAAATTGACTTTGATTTGATTAAAGATGAATTATAACAATCATAATATAATCTTTATAGTCTTTCAAAAGAAAGGAGTACACAAAATAAATAAATAATGATGTAAGCGAAGAAGAAAGAAAAATGGCCACTTTAATTTATCAATAACTTCACTTAATAATGTGCCTGGATTACTCTTGTGCCAACAGTCTTACCATTTTATATACAGTCTAAAGCTGAATAATGTGTCTGATGTATATTTGTGTCAATGTAATTTCATGTGTAATTTGTAAATTTATTGTTTATATAATAATATGATTTTTGTGGAAATGGCAAAAATGCTTTTTGATTCTATATGTTCTGAATAAATGTTTTGGCTTAGTTCAGTAGTAAATTTTATGAGTATCAATTAAAAATACTATATTGTCATCTGACACTAACAACTAGTTTTCAGTAAAAAAGATAGAAATCTTTTAAGGAAAACAGTACATATAAAGTACAAGTAAATACAAACTATTCCTTTTAAAAGTACGCTGCACACCAATCACATGTTTGTATATGCATTATTAACTTTGTCAAAAAGATTATTAATTGCTGTGCCCTATGTTAACTTTTTGAATGGTTAACACTGTGTTACAAAGTGCAAATACTGTCTAGTATTAAAAGTACAACTAGATCTCAAACTAATAGCATTTTTCATGTTCATGATGCATTTTGAATGTACTTGCCAACTTTATTAAAATAGGTAAGTCAGTAAATGTAATTATATTATCAATTATATAATTCACAGAATTAATCAATATATAAATTATAACTATTTTTATGAACATTTCTGACACATGGTACATTTTATTGTTTGGTTTATTGTTTAATTAAGAAATAAAATACACAAGTTGTTCTCATAACAATAATTTATTTGTATTATGGAATAACTGTTTCACTGGCATTCAGTGTCACCTCAACCTGACTGTTTTGAATGCTGACACAACAATGAGGCTACGTTAATTATTCATAATGGTCAGACTAAGGATGGTGGTGACAGGACATGAAACAATTGTTTGAAGAACTCTACAACTTCTCTATATTAACAATAGAATGTTAACCATTTTATTTTATTTATTCAAGTATATTTATTTCTCTACAGTAAAATGAAAATATCAAAAATATGTTGAAATTAAAAAAAATATTTAAGTCATAAATAGACTCCTTTGAACTAGCATTTTATAACCATAAATTTATACGCATTTTTGGAGAAGTTGTACTTGAAGTAAAATGTTTGTTGTTACAAGCTTATAACTAATATATTTATATATAAACTTATAACCTGTTAAATTTTTGATTTGTTTTTAATGTTTTTTATTGTTAATGAAACATGATAATAATTAACATGTTGTGTAAACACTGTCGATCGATTAAAAACTTTGTTATAGTCTAAAAGCCTGTTATGCTGAGAGATTATTTCACCTAATTAATATATGATTGCTGTGAGCTAAATAAAATTGTTTTCCACTTTAAAAGAATTTTACTAAGCATTTAGGCCTATACTGTAAAATAGTAACAGAATGACAACTAAAATATTTTACAGCAGAAATTATTAAGAAAATTAACAGCATTGCTCAAGATTCTTGTTTGCCATTTCCACATTTAGAACAACGCAAATGTATATTGTATTTATAAAGGGCCTAACATGTACACAAAAGAGAAGTGTATTTTTAACGTTGAAATATTCCACTTTTCAATTTAATTGTTGTAATTCTACCAAAAAAAAAGCTATTTAAATTTAGTCACTTTAGTAAATTTAGTTCATAGTTTATTGTTACCGTCTTTACTCCTTGATACCCCATTACTGTCAGTCTTCATTTCTTCCTTCAGTCATTTTTCTCTTTTACTAAATGCAGATTAATTTTAGATCCTTTATTGTATATTATTCATTAAATTGTTATGTTCTATATCTCTGACAGCTTAATATTACAAGTTTAATGTTAGAAAGTGTGTTACATAATGTTATATTGTTGTAGTGCATTTGGTCGGGATAAGAGGAATGTATATTTTCAAAAACATACTATGTTATCTGTTGCTTAACCCTTTGCCTCACAATTTATTATATGTGGTGTTCATTTCTATAAATAATTGTTGTATAATTTGGTGTATTAAATGTTTATTAATTAAAAAAATATATATACGACACATTTCCTAAACAGAAAGAACTATATTAATTTAAAATTTAATTATAATCATTTCTATGCATTGTAGTATTTAAATAATATAACAACTTGTATTAGTAATATTTATATTACAGCTGATATATATATGTATAGTTTGCATGCTGTATGTTGTTGATTTTGTGTTAACAAAAATTATGTAGACCGACTGTAAATTATTAGTTAACAAAATTGTTTATTTTGTTTTCATACTATTCGAATTATGTATATCATATAATATACATACCAAAACACTTACAATAGTATCATTTTGTGTTTTATTAAATATAAAAATTGCTCCAATTAAAATAAATTTCACATTCAATTCCTAAACTAAAAAATTCAAATATTATGTAATTATATTTATTTAAAACTTCCGGGCTGAAAGGCCGTGGTCGAATGCTTGATGTTATAGAGCTAGACGTTTCAGCCACACCACCGGTGGCCATCTTCAGTAGCAAAGAATGTTCGTAATAGATGGAATGCCGAACAATTCACCCAGTGAAATGGGACAAGCAACTTCACGAAGTTGTAGTAGCCATTTTTATACATTATAGTAGAAAATAAGAATTAAAAAAAAATATGGAAATCTGAAACTAATATTTTGTGACATCTATTATGGAATATCAATAAAAAAAAACTATAGTTACTGTTACAAAAATTTGCTATCTAAAGATAACCTGACTTATAACAATTTTAAATCTCCCCTTATAAAAACATGCCACTTATTAATACTCCCTGTACTTTTCCCGACATTGAAGAGGAACGTCGCAAGCAGGCTCAAACCTCACTAATTGTCGCGTCCTCAACACATAGTTACATTGAAAATTATTCATCTCTTGCGAGGCTTATTCGCGTCTTCGCATATTGCCGTCGATTTGTTCGCAATTCTAGGCTCGCGGTGGTTGATAGAGACACGTCCTTTTTGTCGGCTCAAGAATTGTCTGACGCGCTCTTGATTTTTGTCCGGCAATCACAGAAGTTGCATTTCGACGTGGAGGTTAGGGAACTTGAGGCACACCGGTGCCTTCCACGCAGTAGTAAAATTCTTGCTCTCAACCCATTCCTGGATAAATCAGGCATTTTAAGAGTGGGTGGACGCTTGCAATTCTCCCCACTTAGCTACGAGACTAAACACCAAATAATTTTTGTGGCATTGTCCCACGAAGTTGCTTGTCCCATTTCACTGGGTGAATTGTTCGGCATTCCATCTATTACGAACATTCTTTGCTACTGAAGATGGCCACCGGTGGTGTGGCCGAAACGTCTAGCTCTATAACATCAAGCATTCAACCACGGCCTTTCAGCCCCGGAAGTTTTAAATAATTATAGTGACACCGGCCGTGAAAGCCTACGTACTAGAATTATGTAATTAATTTGGTAATGCATTGAAATAGAACGTCAAACAAAATATTATTAGCACATTTTAAATCAGAAAATACTGAGCAATAAAGTCTTTAGTTTATCACATATTTTTAAAGACTGAATTAAAACTAACAAATTTTTAGAGACATACAGTAACTTAATTATAGAAGTATTTACTAACTCTTGTCCATTTAAGAAAATGTGATAACCATTTTATTGAAAGTATAAATTTAGTATATAAATTTTTTAAGTAACGAAAAAAAAAATTTTGTTATGAGTATTAACACCAGACGGTAACGTTATGTATGATACAAAGATACTATTGTAATAATTCAGACCACATACACAAAACATAAAAATTATAAATCTGAAGTTAACATTCTTCAAAAAATTATCTGAGAGTATGAAAATTAATATACTGACTATTCATGCATATGTACCTACATATATGTATGTGTATGTATTTATGTATGTTAGAATGTATGTATATAAAGTAGTGTATTTTTATTATTACACTGTGTATAAAGTTCATAAGTACTGGAAATCATTATTATTATTATTATTAATAAATAATAATCCAGTAACACATTTATGAAAGTTATTTATTTTAATTTAGCAAAAAAAAACATAATTTTGTATAACACAATATATAGAAAACATTTAACATGTGTTGCATTATTAATTTTTTAACACAGTTAGAGGCATAATTTTTTATTCATTTACATTATATATGTATAGACAGATTTTTACATTCCATCTTATCCTTCTGTAACATGGTGAATAAATTTTTTAATGTTTACTTACTGAAAGTTTTTTTAATTGTAATGAAACTAAAAACATTTGAGAGCTGTGTAGTATTCGAAACAAACTGAAAATCTAACTGAATGATTTCTTTGTTATTTGTTCTGAAGTCTATGCTTCAGACTCAAAATTAACCAAGACAAATCACTGTAAACACTTAAACAGAAATCAGACAGCTGAAACTTTATCAATCATAGCAATGTAGAAAGTGGGCGTTCGACTTGTAAAGTTACAGTACAAGAAATTATACATAATTATATATTTCATTTAAAAATAATAGTAAATGAAATAATAACATGTAATTATCACATTGTGGCAATTTTCTCTTTAAATGTATTTTTATCTTTGAAATATTTTATTAAGAGCATCTTTACCCTTAGATTGTTCAAAAGATAAAATGAAAGGAAGAATGTGTGTATGATCCTTTGTTAATAAAGCTCCATGAAACGGTGTAAAGCTATTTTTTTTCATCCAGCCCCTTTATCTCGAACTAATGAAATATCAGTCATATTATAAAATCACTAAATGTTATATTAACTGCAGTATGAATATTTTAAACTGTAATGTAATCTGATAGTATATAACTGAATTGCACATAACTAATACACCAAATAACAACTACATACTAATCAAATACACCAGTTAAAAAAAAATAACCAAACATATCAAAACAATTACTCCATATCATGTATTGAATATGGAGTATATATTATGTTTCTTTAGAATTTTCTGATTTTGCCTGTAGTTACTTGAATGTCATTACTGTTTTATAGCAGTTTCTTCTTTTCTGCTATTTATCCATTTATTGTACTGAACGCTGTGTGATAGTGGTAACTTCATGCCTGTTCCCATATAGGCATCTCCCAATGAGTTAACCTCGTTTTTAATGTCACTAAGTAATGTTTAATGTTCAGTAAGCAGAAGAAGTGGATCCATCTAGGAGTATGTTCAATTTGAACTTTATGATAAGTATGGTATCAGTCAGTTCTCCTGGTATATTTCTTGTATTGTGTGATGGAAGTTGCTAGAGTGTTGTTTTTGGTTATAAGAATGTGACACTCTGTACCACTTCCATCCTGTATGCACTGTATTTGTTGTATGTATAAGATATTCTGGAACTTGTATAGAATGTTTATCTCATGCACCATACTCTTAAACATATCTACAAACATGGATGAAACGAGGCAGGCCTATGTTTCATCAGAAATGGTGCTACAGATTTCTTTCAAAGTAATCTTTGAATAACATAAACACATTTTACCATAAAAACATTGGTACCGTATACCAATACAAAAGATATAAAGGGTACCAATACAAAAGGTAGAAAAGTGACCAATACAAGGATACCAATACCATGTTTATGTTGTAAAGGGAGAATGGTCAGTATACTGACACTTCTTTTTACATTCCTGAAGTAAGTAAATGTCATTTAATGGTGTTTTAATTTGCTCATGCTGATGTCTTCTGATATGTTATGAGGGTGATATAATGTGAGAGGGCCAGGGTGGGCCTGGGCCCCTCCCAAAATTTTTTATATTTTTTTTGATTGGAGCAGGTATAATACGTAATGTAACAAAAGTTGATGTAGACAGTAGAACATTTTTTACTGCTGAGATTAGAATGTCATTACTAAAAGCAATATTTACTAAATTATTGAATTTTATAACTACAAATCGAACACAAAAACAAGTCTAACTGACACTGTAGCAGAGCAGTACAGCTAACTGATAATCACACTAGTGATTACTGATAAGTAGTGAAATAAACAAAGTTTCTGCTGCTTGGATTTGTGTAGGTCTAGAGAGTTGTTATAGAATTACCAACACCATGTTGTGCTAGTGCAGCAATCTTTTTAAACACAGATTTGATGTATGCGCTGTTTACGTAATAATGAATAGAGATAGTGTTAGTTTTGTTAAAAGGTGTGCAATTGTTATGGTAGTGTGCATGCATGTGACATCGGACAATTGTTAAAGCTTCAAAATTTAAAGCAACTCTTGAAGCATACATTTGATTTTAAACAAGAAATCTCAAGTAGAACACTAAGTGGATATTTTTTAATCCTATAGACCTAAAGTAACAAACATGATGCCTCTACACTGCTTTATCCGCCTATGAAAGACTGCAAACATCATTATTGCTCATAACCCAAAAAGCCTACCATCCACCAATGCTTCCAGAAAACTGTTACCCGTTATCACTCTTGCCAGCAATCTCAAATGTATACAAGCAACTCCTTTTGTCCTGTATCCTGCCTCTGGTTACACCACCTGCAAGGAGCAGATCAGGTTTTGACAGGGACACTCAACTATTCGTCAGCTAGTAAGGGTCGTTTCCCAGATAGTAGATCCCACCAATAGGCGTCAGTCCACAGGCGCTGTTCTGTTGGCCATGAGCAAATCCTTCAACAACATTGCCCTTGAAGGTCTGCTCTTTAAACTAACCCACACAATAGTATTAGCATCCACTGTGTATGTCATACGGTCATATAAACCCTCAGGGCTCTTGGGTTTGCTCAGCCGCTACAGGCGTTCCTCTAGGAACTGTCCTCAGCCTGTTCTGTACGAACCATCCACCAGTGTCCCAGAGTCATGTTGTCCCTCTTTTCTGACAACACAACGTTCCATTATAGCCCCTGTCTCTGCGGTAGATGATAGTATGATGCAACATCAACTGGACACTCCGCATTGGTTGAGGAAGTGATGCATAGTGATCAACACAGACTAGTAGGAAGCAACTTGCTTTATGCATAAGTCAAAGTTTCGCATGTTTAAAAGAATATTTTATAATTATATAAGAGCCCAGTGGATTGAATCATGAGCATTTGGGTAGTGTGGCACCTTGCCTTTAATGACCTCATGAAAATATCTCAAAAGGCTCAAACCATCAGAGCCAAAACTTTCACCCTGCTTTTGTGCATCAGCTGCTTGGCAGTAATTTGATTGTATATGCTGTTCACACGGACAGCAATTAGGTACCCGGCAGCCAATCGGTGGCCGTTAAAAGAGGCCCCTTCTGTTGTTCACCAACATGATCCATTCCAATGCAGTGACTTCCATATTCTTGGCTATTCCACTGTGTGTATCTAAAATTCGGCAACAGATGAAACAGAAACAGCTAAGCCGCTTGTACTGCACTATTATTTGTGTTGCACAACATGTAAATGTTGGCCATAAATAGTCATTATTATTCATCTTTCCTATGAGAGGTAATTGCTGTGCTTCAAAAGATCAGATGTCTATTTAAGAACAATATAATGAACAGTTCAACAGCCTGTCTTGAAATAATAGCAGTTGAAAGGAAATTCGCCAGAAACTTACCCTACTAGTAGTAGGTAATCTTGCTGACAATCATAATACTAGAAGAATTAATACTTTATAATAAAACTGATTCTATTGATTATGAGTGTAGGTAGTATTTGTTTTCACGCAATATGTGTTTGTACTATTATGACATTTTCATACTTCACAAGACTAAAAAACATATATGCGTGGAAATGATATACTGGAGTAAATATACTCTAATAATATACTAGGCATAGTTTCAATGAGTATACCACACATTCTTGTTGCAGAAGCATTAGGTATACTTTTAATTCTATTTATGAGCATGTATCCATGCAGAACATTCTTACAAAGTTGCCCAGCCAGATATCAGTCTATTACAGAACAGTGCATGTTTTCAAACAAAGTAAAATAGGATGAAAATAATTCTTTTAAAAGACTTATAAAGGTTCTATAAAATTTTCACTACCTCCTAACAACCTATCATCCCAGCACATATAAGAATCACTGGCTATTACTGCAAGTCTGCTGTACTTACTTGTTACATTAATTTTATATTGTTTGCTGTGTGGGTTTCACTATTGTGTGTTGTACAAAAAGTGTATTAAAACGCCAAAGGTAATTAGTTTCAGTCAGGAATTTATGCATATTTTAGAAACAGGTACATCATTTTTTATTGTCTTCAGGTGTAAAGTTGCAATATATGCATGCTATGAACTTAGCTAAGACTATGTAGGAAAACTTTGAACAGATAGTTGAATGACACATAAATTTTAAAAGTGTGTTGATGTAACTGCTGAATTTGGAAAAATAATATTGCTGACATCCCTGGCCAACTGTTCTTCAGAAGGAATGAAGAACACACATACGCCAAATCATCAGCATATTACTAGTGTGACTTACTGTCTGGATTACTGTCAATCAGTAACCTCTAACACTTCTGGTCTAATATTTCCAAAACTCCAAGTTTAATTATACAAAATTTCAGAGATGTTACACTGCCAGTCTGAACATTTAATGGTATAATCTGTCAATATACAATAATTGAAACTTGTATATATGTGTAGATTTATTAATGCAGTTAACAGTTCACTACATGTGTGTGACACATATTCTTTTGATACAGAAATTATAATCTTAAAGATCTGATTTACAGGCATTATTAGATGAATAAGACAGCACTGGTAACTGAAAAGTTATATAGTTTTCATCAGCTATTGTAAAGATACAACTGTGAGTAGTTAAAGTGTGGACACCATGCCACCAATTTTTGTTGCAGAAACACATAGTGTAGCATTTAATCCTGTTTATGTAATCATATCTGTACAAAAATTCTTACACTGTGGCACAACAAGATGTGTCTGTTAGCCCCCCCCCCTTTAAAATGCTAGAAAACCACTACTGACCCTGATGCTGTTTTAGAAATGGGTCATGATTATGCACAGAAAAATGATAATGCAGTTGGCTAGTATGTGAATGTTTTCAATTGTGGGTAGAATTAATCTTCTGTCAATAAAGAGAATGGGGGTTCTTTCTGTGTGAATCATGTTTTTTACAAATATCTGTTACAATTTATAAAATATTGTCGATTTTTGTTACAAATGTGGAATTTCAGTACTCTACAGGTCATGGGAACTTGGATAATTTTTTAATGGCATTATCTTTACTTTACATCTGCTGGTTAAGATAACTATTTCTTCTTTAAATATGTTATCAATTTATGATATTTTGATGTTGTTACCTTATAGTTTCAATCTCTAGGACATTCTTCTTTTTCATGTTGCATTCAACAGTGTAATAACGCTATTAATAAATTACTATTGTTATTGTTATTACTGGAGATACTTCAAAGAAGTTTCCAACAGTACTTAACCCTTTGCATGTGTAAGTCAACTGTAGTCCTTTTATGCAATGTATTGGCTAACCAGCTGATTGACTTGATAAAGCGAAAAGATTAAGAAAATGAGCAAGAGCTCGATAAGGATTCAATGCAACATTATGCTAAAATACAGTGGAAATGGCAGTCAATGAAGTAATGAAATTTATACAATGAACATGCAAAGAAGGTAACTCTCAATCAGAAAGACCCAAAGACAACAAAAGCCAGCCTACTGGTGGAATGTAAAGAAAGATCACTGAGCTCAGGAAGAACCATTATTAGATTGTGCACCATTATTAGCAGAATAGGCAAGAAAGTGCTGAATCAACAAAAGTAATTGTGGTACAAAAAAAAGAGGAAAAGAGCTTAAGATGCACTAGGCATAAATGTTGAAAAATTTGCAAAATGAACTCAGCAAGAATGTTTTGGGACTACAGTACAATGTAGTCGTGAAGAGAATAGGAGGAAGGGCTATCTTCGAGAAGTGTACTCATCACAGATCAAATGAATACTATCATAGACAAATTGTTCTTGGATAACCCGGTCATAGAAGAAACAAGAAATGAGATCTTAAATGCTGAAATTGTTCTGTTTGCAACAGAAGAGCTCTGTGAGGCTGTGAGTACACTTAAAAATGAGAAAGCTCCAGGGATAGATGGACTGCCACCAGAAATACTGAAGGTCACTGCAGAAATTAATCCACACAGATTGCTAAATATGTACAACATATATCTTTGAGCAGATATTTTTTGTGCCTGTTGGAAGAAGGCATAGTTGATTCTGGTCATTGTAAGGGCAAGGGACAGGGGTCACATTGCCCCTTTGTATGCTTGGTACAGCTGGCAAACTGAAGCTGCAATTGCTGTCATGACATGTAATGCAAGTGATTTCTTAGACATGTAATATGGATTTGGAAAGGGAAGATCAACTATAGCTGTCACAAATATTGTAGTGGAAGCTGCAAATGTGGTGAAACAGGGGAATTCACATCCTGTCTGTCTTCTGGCAACTCCAGATGTGAGAAATTCTTCTAACTCATCCAGGCCAAGAGATATATTAGAAACTTTAGAAGAAACTTTTAATATACCTTTTCAAACACCAGGAATTGTTATATAATACTACAGGAGGACCCAGAAAGAAAAGATAAGTGCAACAGAAACCAGCCACGTCATTTCAACAGTAAAGTAACCCAAGAATGTGAAACCTAAACAGGTAAGGTTGTGAAGCTTGTGAAAACGTAGCACCCAATGATTCTTGTTAGGAGTCGTTGCCAGAAGACCATTGCTTATGAGTGTTATCTTATTCCTACTAAAGTCATATATTCATATCTTGTGGACTTTCAGAACTTAAAACATTATCCTGCATTACTTTACGAGTAATTATGCTATAATTTATTTCATACGAATGTATGGGTAAAATGTCTGTACACTTATATGATGTTTGTGAAATTAGTGTGATATGATGCCATTACTTAGATTAATTTTGTGTATGTGCAAAAATTACATTACATTATTAAAACTTTTGATACTTTCATGTTTGAAATCCATAACCCAATGATTCTTGTTAGGACCAAGGAGGTAGGGTGGTGTATGTGTCACATTTCCTGTGGGACTGGAATTTCCCCTCTCCTTGGAAAAAAAATTATTATTTATTATACTTTTCATATTTTTGGAGTACAATATCCACTGCACTGTATCTCCACTGTTCATCACTTTAGAAAAATACTTTAGTTTACTTTATTTAATTTTTCCAGACATGTACCATAATTTTTTATCCAATGAGCTTACTCTTCATATTACTAATATAGAATATTATGTGAAATATAGAATATGTGAAAAAAGAAGATGAACAATCAAAACATCTACATATTATGTTTGTCATTCCCATACTTATTCTTAGACCAATCTGTATGCTCTCCTTGTTTAAGTTAATAAACAATTGACTTTTCACTAAACAAAATTACATGATCTGCAAACCTAAAATTTGGAAAATATAGTCAATCTATTTTAAATGCTCTGTTATTCCTCTTTAATCACCGTAACATGATCTTCAACAATGCTGTGTGTAGTTTTGGTGATAACCTACCTCTCTGTCATCTTGTTATTTTGTGGGATAGCTTATTTAAGCTACTGGTTCATCATGTATGATGTGTTTCAGTGAGAAAGTTATTATAAACATAATATAATTTTATCTTAAAATCCAAGAGTTTTTTTTATCAAAAAAGTAGCTTCTTTGGAGTAAAACCATTATTCACAATAATATTCATTTATCAGTTCAATCACTACAGGAATATATTCAATATATATTATTAAGGATCTCTTCCACTGGTCCAAATTCTTCTAGATATTTGTTAATCATTATTATTTATAATTGATTTGGGAGTTGACCTTTTTATAGGCTAAACCTGCATAAGTTTTAAAACTATGTCAGCTGTCACAAATCACTACCTTTTACCATTTGCTCTTGAGAACAGACCAAGGAAGTTGCAGGTGATGATTTCTCTTACTTTTGTGATGATAATTGCTTTCATTTCTACATAACTCATGTGATCTGTATACTTACACCACTGACAAATATCACAAGTACTGAGTATTCTATAGGTACTTCTAATACAGTACTGTATTCTAATACAGTACCACATGACAATTTTTTGGAGTATCTGGTTACATTTCCTAGCACCTATGTGTATATAATGATGATGGCAAGCTCATGTAAATGGAAGTATAAAGGCTTATAAATGCTTTAGGGTTTAACAATTTTCAGACATCTTTACTTTTATTTATAACTTATTAAGTCCATTAATTTGTATTTATTAATACAAACTGTATTGAATGGTGGCACAAATTTTCGAATGTAAAACTAACTAATCTCAGTGCTTCATTTTAAAACCGTAACTCATGTAATATTATAACTGATTTAATAAATGTATATTCTTATTAGTAATTACCAAGCTGGTCAGACTTACTGACAGCTGGCTTAAAATGCACTGTTGACAAAGTGTGCGTGTAAACTATGGGCTCAGCAGAGTCAGATTCTGGTTACTTCTCGAAGCATGATACATTTCAAGATACATGATACATTGGCTACTTGTTATTTTCTCATACGTTTTGTCATAGTTACTGGTTTTATTTAAGTGTTTGTATGGTAAATGCGATGCCCAGTGTTTATAGATATTTATTTTCATTTGCCCTACAAACATATAGGCAAACAAGGTGTTGTCCAGGGTCCCATGCATACAACGGCCTCACAACTTTCATACATATTAAATGTGTAGAATTTTATTCCTATAATGACAGAAAATCAAATTAAAGCTCATTAAATTAACTTCTTGTGGTGTATATGACAACATAAAAAAATCGGTATGGTATGACTTCCATGTTCTCAGATTATATATAAAATCATTTGGTACTGCCTTTATGCGTGCCTGCAGTTATTTCGATAATGCAATTTTTGGGCTTTGATATGTAGTGAATATAGTGAATATCGCACATAATTTTATGTAGTGAAAGAATTATACAAATTTTAATTTTGTATGTTGCAAAATAGTTGGCTGGTGATTGCAATTGATTTCGTTTGTCATTTTTTAATGGAAAATGACTGTAGTAGTAATTTATCACCTGGTCGTGGCTGTGACACCAAAAATTGATTATGTTAGGTTAACATGAAAACTTAAATTATACATGGAAACCAATACGTGTGTAATGTAAAACAATTTTTTTCTAAAACCACAATAACCCAACTAGAAGTAAGGCGGGAGTGGTCCAAGGGTCAAACCCTTGCCTATTATTTTAGGCCTACATGTCACTTTTTTGTGGCAGAACTCGTTTTTTTGGTAAAATTCGTTTTCTGACAAGTACTCGTTTTGTGACTAACAAAAAACAAACATCCATTATGTACAATTTGTAGACCATATGTTGTCATTCCTTAATACAGTGATTTTTTTTTCATTAAGCATGAATATTTGTATTTTTCATTTTGTATTTGCTGTTGTTTTTTCCAATTTGTAAACTTAAAAGCGTTAGGTTCTTTATTTTAAGTGTTACTCTATTATATACATTGTATTACATGTTTAATGTTGTTTTCTCAACCACAGCTTTTATTTATTTTAGCAGTAAACTAAAAACCCAAAACCATTATTACCTAACTACCAAATGAAAACAACACATATTTTTGCTTTACATTAAGAAATAGGGCCATTTACAATTAGTACACTTCTTCTTTTCCACACCGATATACCTTCTTCATTGTATATCGATACAATCGCATATTAAAAACATCGAAATGTATTGCGGGTACTCATACAGTTCCAATCATTTACTTGAATTCGGTTCGATAATTCCTAAGAATATATAGAATTTTGTGAAAGTGAAATAAAATGTTTCCATAGAAACTACTTCTTTGTTGTCAATAACGTAGTACACATATAAAACTTATAAAAAAATCGGTATGGAGAACCATACATGACTTCCATATTCTAAGATTTATATTTAAAATCATTTTCGAAATGAAATATTACCATAGAAACTACTTCTTTCTACTTACTGCTTCAGCCTTAACCACAGTACTGTGGTCACTAACATATACCACCTCACGTTATCGCACTCGATTTTCACTGATGATGGAAGTCAATGGCATTGCCGAAACGTCTGGTTTTGTAGAAAACATTGGACTACGGCCAAATATCCCGGGAAGGAATTTTAACAAAAACTACTTCTTTGTTGCCGATAACGTTGTACACATATATATAAAATATATGCATAAAATTAATGGCTTGTATAAAGTTAATGATTGATCTCCATTAAGTAGTGCTCAAGTTTCCAAAGTTTTAATATTATGATGTCCGTAATTAAAACATCAGAGCAGGTTTAGTGTGAATGAGGGTACACTGTGGACAAAAATTTTCAACATTTCCTATTGAGCGTTGCTTAGAGTAAAGCTGCGAATCTACAGTGTATGTTTCACAGAACAAACACGCGAAAAAGAAGGAGCGCTCCGAAGTCACTCATGGACCCTCAGCATCTTGCAGAGGGTTCATTCCCTAAAGACGAAAAGTCTGTCTATGAATCGTTCCTCTGTAAACACGTGCAGTTACATTGCCCAGCGATCCACAGGAAGCAAATTGATGTCCATTTTTTCGGCTTGCACGCGTTATGTTGGTATGGGTTTCGGCACTTTCCATTTAAAAAGCGTGCAAATGTAAGAAAATAAACATGAGTGAGGCCAGAAATAACGTGAATTGTGTGTGTGTGTGTGTCTTACCTGCCTTTTTATTGCTGTAGGCATAATAATAAAATGGAAACGTAAACATTACATAACTGAGATATGCTTACCTGCCACGAACGATATATTATTTTATACATGGAGGAGTTCAGTGACATACACACGTACAGAAGTCATCTTCAAAAATACTAGAAGTCGTCCACGCTTTTATGTTGGCAGTGTAACTTACAGGAAGTTTTTTGATGTTTTTAAAACATCTAGGATGCAAACTTTTCCCGATAACTAAAAGTTTCCTTTTTTCGGTTCTCGTCATGTTCGCACAAACAAAAACTGTAACTCTTTGTTTAGAGAGCTTCCCACCAACGCACTTTTCATTTTTAAATTTGAAAGTCTTATCTGGAGTTAATTTATAAAAAATTCCGGCTTCATGCCCATTAAAGATGTCTTCATCTTTATATGATCGTCTAATTTCTGGCCAAGTGTTACGCACCCAATCGCCTGTAACGTTCAGATCTACGCATTTTGCCTCACCACAAATTTTTGCAAAGGAAATCGAGTGTCGGGCCTTAAATCGATCTAGCCATCCGTTGGAGCACGTAAAATGGCTGGCGCCGGCAGTCCTGTTACAGTGCTTATCGCTTGCATACAATGTATGTCTGTAGCCATGGGCTAGCGCGCGCGCGCGCACATATATACGTTTATATTTTAGAGTAAAATATCTGAGAAATATTTGACGCTATAACAGAGTAGTACAATATTTAGTGACGTTAAAACCGGGAATTTTTATAATGTTAAAGATATCAGTTTGACCGGACTTATGACAAAATAACGCTACACCCGAGTTGACGTAACAGCCGAGACCGTAATAACCAAGTTCCACTGTATATATAAAGATATTAACTAAAACATAATTTACATTAAAATGAAAAAATTTTAATTTTATTGCCTGGCAACAAAATTATTTTATTACTTCCATATTCCTTGAGGAATGGAAGTATGGTGATGGCAAAAAAAATCGTGTTCGAGATTATTGCAGATTCTGATTCTACTACACTCAAAACATGAAAAAAAGTCGTTTTCCGAAAAGTGTCTGTGTGTGTGTCTGTCTGTGTGTCCGTGTGTCTGTCTGTAGATTTTTTTTCTATGGCAAACGATAACTGCCGAAAATTCAAACAGAATCAAATAATTTTTTGCATACAGCCCTGATTTGTAGAGTACTCACGACCTATTATTTTTGGTGAAGATCGGTTGAGGGAAAGGGGTAGTTTACCTGGAACGGTTTTTTTTATCAAGGGAAATTTTTTTTTTGGCAAACGATAACAGCCGCAAATTCAAACAGAATTAAATAATGTTTCGTATACAGCCCTGAATTGTAGTTTTCAAGACCTATTGTTTTTGGTGAAGATCGGTTAAGGGAAAGGGGTAGTTTACCTGTAACGTTTTATGTTTTAAAAAGGGTATTTCCTATGGCAAACGATAACAGCCGCAAATTCAAACAGAATCAAACGATTATTTGCATACAGCACTAAATTGTAGAGTTCTCAAGACCTATTGTTTTTGGTGAAGATCGGTTGAGGGAAAGGGGTAGTTTACCTGCAACGTTTTTTTAACAAGGGTATTTTCTATGGCAAACGATAACAGCCGCGAATTCAAACAGAATCAAATAATGTTTTGTATACAGCCCTGATTTGTAGAGTACTCAAGATCTATTGTTTTTGGTGAAGATCGGTTAAGGGGAAGGGGTAGTTTACCTGCAACGTTTTTTTATCAAGCGTATTTTCTATGGCAAACGATAACAGCCGCAAATTCAAACAGAATCAAATAATTTTTTGCATACATCCCTGAATTGTAGAGGTCTCAAGGACTTTCAATTTTGGTGAAGATCGGTTAAGGGGAAGGGGTAGTTTACCTGCAACCTTTTACGTTTTAACAAGAGTAAAGTACTTGAAAATTTATTTAAACTTTTTGAAACAATGGTAATTGTTAAAAAATATCGGTATGGAGAACTATACATGACTTCCATATTCTAAGATTTATATTTAAAATCATTTTCGAAATGAAATATTACCATAGAAACTACTTCTTTCTACTTACTGCTTCAGCCTTAACCACAGTACTGTGGTCACTAACGTATACCACCTCACGTTATCGCACTCGATTTTCACTGATGATGGAAGTCGATGGCATTGCCGAAATGTCTGGTTTTGTAGAAAACATTGGACTACGGCCAAATATCCCGGGAAGGAATTTTAACAAAAACTACTTCTTTGTTGCCGATAACGTTGTACACATATATATCAGTGGCGAAGTTACATGGAGGCAATTGAGGCAATGCCTACCCTAAAAAATTCTGTAGAATAAAAATTATAAATACGTCTTGTGTACTCTACAAGTCAGGGCTGTATGCAAAACATTATTTGATTCTGTTTGAATTTGCGGCTGTTATCGTTTGCCATAGAAAATACCCTTGTTAAAAAAACGTTGCAGGTAAACTACCCCTTTCCCTCAACCGATCTTCACCAAAAACAATAGGTCGTGAGTACTCTACAAATCAGGGCTGTATGCAAAAAATTATTTGATTCTGTTTGAATTTGCAGCAGTTATCGTTTGCCATAGAAAAAAAATCTACAGACAGACACACGGACACACAGACAGACACACACACAGACACTTTTCGGAAAACGACTTTTTTTCATGTTTTGAGTGTAGTAGAATGAGAATCTGCAATAATCTCGAACACGATTTTTTTTGCCATCACCATACTTCCATTCCTTAAGGAATATGGAAGTAAAATTATCTCCTCCCTCATCAACTACTATTTTAATTTATAGTAAATTACTCCCTTCCCCTTCAACTACCCTTTTCATTTATAGATATTTCATCTACCTTTCTGCTGTGGATTATTATGACCTTCTTTTAAGGATACTTTATTTATCAGAATTAAGCACTTTACTCTTGTTAAAACGTAAAAGGTTGCAGGTAAACTACCCCTTCCCCTTAACCGATCTTCACCAAAATCAATAGGCCTCGAGTCCTCTACAATTCAGAACTGTATGCAAAAAATTATTTGATTCTGTTTGAATTTGCGGCAGTTATCGTTTGCCATAGAAAAATTCTATAGACAGACAGACACACAGACAGACACTTTTCGAAAAATGACTTTTTTCATGCTTTGAGGGTAGTACAATCAGAATCTGCCATTATCTCGAACACTATTTTTTTCGCCATGACCATACTTCCATTTCCTTATGGAACATGGAAGTAACATCCTTGCTCATAATTTTAAAATTGATTTATCTGTGAAGTTTCAGTTATTGAAACACTAAAAAAATGTGGTAAATGAGGAATTTTCTTATTATTAGGGAAGGTAATTTTCATCAGAGGGAACACTGTAGATTATTTTTGTTTTTACTTCCATTCCAAGGTCATGGTGAAAAAATCTGATTGTACTACCATCAAAACATGAAAAAAGTCATTCTTCAAAAAGTGTGTGTGTGTGTGTGTGTGTCTATGTGTAGAATTTTTTCTATGGCAAACGATAACAGCCGCAAATTCAAACAGAATCAAATAATTTTTTGCATACAGCCCTATATTGTAGAGGACTCAAAATCTGTTGATTTTGGTGAAGATCGGTTAAGGAAAAGGGGTAGTTTACCTGCAACATTTTACATTTTAACAAGAGTAAAGTGCTTAATTTTGATAAATAAAGTATCCTGAAAAGAAAGTCATAATAATCCACTGTAGAATGGTAGATGAAATATCTATAAATTAAAAGGGTAGTTGAAGGGGGAGGGGGTAATTTTTTTATAAATGAAAATGGTAGTTGATGGAGGAAGTAAATTTTATAAGGTTATATGTGTAATACGTTATTGACAACAAAGAAGTAGTTTCTATGAAAACATTTCACTTCATTTCACTTTAACAAAATTCTATATTTTTTCATTTTAATTTAAATCATGTATGAGAGAAAATATATCGTTTGTGGCAGGCAAGCATATCTCAATTATCTAATGTTTACATTTCCATTTTATTATTATGATTACTGCAATAAACAGGCAGGCAAGACACACACACACACACACACACACACACACACACATGCACACACAATTTGCATTATTTCTGGCCTCACTCATTTTACTTCCATGTTCCATAAGGAAATGGAAGTAAGTTATGGTGATGGCGAAAAATATCTTGTTCGAGATAAGTCCTGATTCTAATTGTACTACCCTCAAAACATGAAGAAAAGTCATTTTTCAATAAGTGTCTGTCTGTGTGTCTACCTGTCTATAGAATTTTTCTATGGCAAACGATAACAGCCGCAAATTCAAACAGAATCAAATAATTTTTTGCATACAGCCCTGAATTGTAGAGTTCTCAAGACCTATTGTTTTTGGTGAAGATCGGTTAAGGGAAAGGGGTAGTTTACCGGCAACATTTTATGTTTTAACGAAGGTAATTTTTCTTATGACGAATGATACCTGCCGCACATTCACAGAGAATCAAATAATTTTGTGCATACATTCTTGAATTGTTAAGTACTCAAGGTCTGTTGATTTTGGTGAATATCGGTTAAGGAAAAGGGGCAGTTTACCCGCAACACTTTATGTTTTAACAACGGTAATTTTTTCTATGACGAACGATAACAGAATCGAATAATTGATTGCATACAGTCCTGAATTGTTCAGTACTCAAGGTCTGTTGTTTTTGGTGAAGAACGGTTAAGACAAAGGGGTAGTTTACCTGCAACATTTTATGTTTTAACAATGGTAATTTTTCTTATGACGAATGATAACTGCCGTACATTCAAACGAAATCAAATATTTTTTTGCATACATTCCTGAATCGTTAAGTACTCAAGGTCTGTTCATTTTGGTGAAGATCGGTTAAGGGAAAGGGGTAGTTTACCTGCAACATGTTATGTGATAACAAGGGTAATTTTTTCTATGATGAACGATAACTGCTGTAAATTCAAACATAATCAAATAATTTTTTACATACATCCCTACATTGTAGAGAGCTCAAGGCCTGTTGATTTTCGTGAAGATTGGTTAAGGGAAAGGGGTAGTTTACCTGCAACATTTTATGTTGTAACAAGAAAATTTTTTTCATGACCAACGATAACTGCCGTAAATTCAAACAGAATCAAATAATTTTTTACATATGTACCTGAGTTGTAGAGAACTCAAGGCCTATTGATTTTGGTGAAGTTCGGTTACGGGGAAAGGGTTACCTGAAACATTTTTTGTTGTAACAAGAGTAAAGTACTTAATTTTGATAAATAAATTATCCTGATAAGAAGATCTTAATAATCCACTGTAGAAACGTAGATGAAATATCTATAAATGAAGAGGCTAGTTGAACGGGGTGGGGGTAATTTTCTATAAACAAAAATTATAGTTAGAGGGAGGGGATAATTTTGTTTATATAATATATATAGTACATATTATGTACTACATTATCGGCAACAAAGAAGTAGTTTGTTGTTAAACTTCCTTCCTGGCCTGTTTGGCCGTAGACCAATGTTTTCTGCAAAACCAGACGTTTCGGCAGTGCCATCGACTTCCATCATCAGTGAAAATCGAGTGCGATAACGTAAGGTGGTATACGTTAGTGACCACAGTACTGTGGTTAAGGCTGAATCAGTAAGTAGAAAGAAGTAGTTTCTACGGAAATATTTCATTTCGAAAATGATTTTAAATATAAATCTTAGAACATGGAAGTCATGTATGATTCTTAATACCGATATTTATTTTCTTACATTTCCATGCTTTTTAAATGGAAAGTAGTCCGAAATCCACACCAACACAACGCTTGCAAGCCAAAAAAGTATCCAGTGTGGATAGCGATTGCTTCCTGTGGATCACTGGGCAGTGTAACTGCACGTGTTTACAGAGGAACGGTTCATATACAGACTTTTCGTCTTTAGGGAATGCACCCTCTGCAAGATGCTCAGGGTCCATGAGTGACTTCGGAGCGCTTCGGAGGAGGGATGATTATGTGCGTAGTTCGGTTTCTTTATAAGAATAAAGTAAGCCTACCTAATTTTTATGGATAAAGTGACTGAAAATAACATTATATTAAACGACTACCCCATAATAACAAAAATATCTATAAATAGTGAAATTAGTTTGAGGATGGGCGATATTTTTTTAGAAATTACTGAACTGAATTCAAGTAAATTATTTTAAACATAAATATTACAACATAGAAGTCGTGTATGGTTCTCCATACCGATTTTTTTACTTGAAACATCTTTTCATACAATAACAATTTCAGGCTGTACAAGCAAACAAAGGAATACTTCAGTAAAACATTGTAATTGCTAAATACATATTGTAACGAGTAGACTCTGTCGTATGGTTCTGTAAAAATATGTTTTTATCGTGTGTTAGCCCCACACGTTGTAGTCGTTACTTTATTTAAGGTTTACTTACTTTGTTTAACTTTCCACGCTGACGATACCCGTCATGAACTCACGAATTACCAGTACCAATATCTCGCGAGTGTAAACCTTACCTGTCCTTTAATGAGTAAATTTCATTCCCGGGTGGCGCCAAATTGTTTATGAAAACAATTAAAAAATATGAAATCGAGCGGTCGTTCTAGACGGTGTTGACTAATTCAAGTTACCCTCGTGACTGGCAGGCGTATGAATCTCGCTAGTAGTTCACCGTGCTGCCGACGTCTAACGCTGGCTGACAATTTCGCTCGTCGCTAAAGTACACAAACTTTATAATACAATTTACAATGAAATAAAGGACGGTTATTACTACTCAGTACTAGTTTATTAACGTGAAATAGTTAATAGTTGTTCATTTAAATACAAAATTATATACTGTTATTAAATAAAGTTGCTCCGGCAATAAATAGACAATTTTCTCAGGTTAGCTAAGATGATTTAAACGTTTCTAAATCGACATGGCTGTCGTTTTGTGTTTATTTTCTTACTGTTCGTTTAATCATGAGTTCTTTTGGTTACAAAAAAATATTAATAAGATGATAATAAAGTACACTACCTTACATCAGTGGTACTTATATACAGTTCAGAGTTAATTACAATTTGTTTTTTAAGTGTTAAAAAGTGTGTGTTAAGAATTTGTAATTTGTACACAGGTTATTTCCTGGTTACATACCAGTTTAGTTTTTATTTTCAATTAATCCTTGAAAGAAATTTAGTTATCAGTTCGTAGTGAGAGTTATTTGTGTTGTGAGAAAAGTTAATCAGAATTTATTCCATAAATTTGAGTATTTCAGATATACTTAACAAATCTGTTGAATTCGGGTGAAAAGTAATTCAGTTTTTAGTTAGGTTGGTCCATATGATCATCAATCATCCATCATTTATAATTTGGAGTACGTCTGGCATCTTTTTCGGATAATGTGGATTAAATAATTAATTTAGAATATGAAAATCTGGTCTATGGTCTCTGTTGATTTGACTAGTTCTACATCAGACTTCTTGTATCCTCATTTTATAAAATTTTGACTTATTTTTGATTATTTTAAGTTAAAATTGAGTCGAATATGGTTTGGCTTCTGTATGTCTTGAGCGTCAATAATGAACTAATTCTTTTTAACGGAATTATATTAAATAACGTTCCGTTGTTATGGCAATTGTCTGTACTCTCATTGGCTGATCATATTTATGTCTATTGTTATAATATTTGAATTTTAATTCAAAATGAATAAATATCTTCTGATGGCTATTATTCTTCTGTCTTCTTATTTATGTATTAGATATTATCACAATTGTACTGATATTATGATATGTGATGATATTATCACAGAGGCTCATGATGAAGCCTTCTATAGGTGAAAGCCGGTTTAGGCTATAAGGTAAAACTTTACGTTTTTACTTATAAAAAACTTAGTGTTCCGTGTCATCAATACTATAGTGATATTTTGCCTAAGTAGTAATTGGCTATATTTTCTTATTTTATATAAATTAAAGATTATTTTTCATTTACATATGTTTTGCTTGGTGTCACTTATGACTTGTTTACATTTTGAATTAATTTGGGCTGTTTTACAATAATTGTATGTTCTTATTACTTTACAAAATCATTGCCTGTCTGTTATTCTCTTATTTCTTTTTCTGTCATTACCCTAAAGATTATTAATATGTTTGTAAAATTGTATCTCCTTACTTATCTATATTGCCATTTTTATAACTTATCTATCATTTAATATTACTTATAAAACATAACACAAAAATTAGGTTTATGATCTGTTTACTTTTTTCAGCCATATTCCTTCTTATAAACTTAATTGAACAAATAACTATCTTGGTGAATAACATTATAACACCATTTATTTTATCTTGCTAATCATCCCTTTGAACATTTTTATTAACATAGGATGTTTTATTTATTTTGCTCTCATATTATTTAGTTATTCTTCTTTTAACATTTAGGCCTACTCTATATTTTTTACTACTTAACCATTTTAACAATAACATTCTTAATCATTATGGGATTTTTATCCTGAATACCACTGTATTCCTAATCTACTATCACTACTAATTATAATAACAATATTCTGGTTATTATTATTTTCTGGTATTTATCACCCTTAAACTATAGTGTTAATCATTGGTTTTGGTGTCTTTACCTATATGTTGTGTTTTCTATTTATTTTGGGTTACACTGGCACTTTGCACTTTTTCACTGTACTTTAGTGTTACTAGTGGTTATTCCCTAATATTAATTTCTTTTACTCACTTAATCACCTTCACTTCCTACCTGTCTCTCACTTCTGGTGTGATAATCTATTCACAATACAAATACATAAAATTATTTTATCTTCCACCTACCTTGTTTTATCTTTTCCCAGAGTCCGGCACACGAACATTAAGATGCATGTATGATTATAGGTTATTGTAATAACTTACGCAACTCGCATTTTCTGAAGAGAAACAAACTGGACTTTATTTTATACTTCAAAATTTTCTTTAAATTTCAAATTGTTATTTATTTGGCCTCTTAGCTCAAATGATTATTTTCCAAAAATCACAAAAAAAATGCATAAAACTTTTACTGTTAGTTACATGATTGGATTACCCTTACAATTACAGAATTACACTAAACACCTTACCTTAACTTGACAGCCCAGCCTGCTAACATACACACATTCACACTATTACAAAACCAAACTCCTTTTATTTAATTTACATGTTTGAAAACCCCTTTATAAAAAATGTTGAAATTACGGTTACGGGTTACCCGACGGCGTCACTCCTTTCGCTGCCACGTGGCTCGTATTCTTTACAAGTTCCACTCACTTCTTCACTTCACTTTGTTCTATCTATTTTCACTAAATGCCGTTTTAATTTAGCTCGCCCGTTATTTTTCTTGGATCCCGGTCGGGAGGATAGTTGTATTAGACGAGGTCCTTCATGTTTTATAAAGTTCCGTCCGACCGGGTCCACGCGGCACTGTTTGCGTCCGTTAGGTGCTGTGGTTTCTAGTGGACTGCCCATACATGATGCCGGACATTACTGCCTTGGCTGCAATCAAATTTCTTCTTCGTTCGCAGCCTTCGTTATCCAAGTTTTAGTGGCAGTACACATGGCACACAGGATTTTTGAGTGTTGGCCGTCGACGATATTTCACTGCCTTTACTCTCGTCACATAAATGGGTGTGGCTTACAATTATGTTTCCGGCATGTTGAGAGCATGTGTTAGACAAAATTCGCACCAAGCCATGTTTTGCGCCTTTCGTTTAGCGTGGGTTAGGCGCTCCGCAGATGTTGGTGCTTGCGCATTGGTGAGTGGATGTCACACAGCCGCAAAGTTCTAGGAATCGTCGACAGCACATTCCTTTTAAATTGTTTCACCACAGTTACAGCGTACCTTTGCTTTGTTTGAACTGCGAGTTAGATTCAACCGGGGACTGACCACATATATGAAATGAATTGTGAAGTTTTACAAATAAAATTTTAACAAAATTTAACAAAAATAAAAACCACTTTAATTTGCCCCGTTACACTGGGTTTTTTATTGTTTTATTCACAATTGTTAGTTAGTATGTTAACAAATTTCATGTTCTGATTTACTTATCATCATAGAGTTATTCATCACATATAATATCTATTACTCTGGTTAGTGTATTTAATTGAGATTACTTTATTTGATTTTAATACTTGTCATTTACATTTATTATTTGTTTGTGCCTTTTTCTTCATTATTTGTGTTTATTATTTCTCATTTTATTTTTTTTATTATTTGTTTGTGTCTTTTTCATATACCTTCTCATTTTCTTTTCTTTTATTGGGTCAATCACTTGGGTTGGGTCAATACAAGTCATTTGTCGCGTCATACTCATTTTATTTTCATTAGTTTAATATAGTTGATTCATTATAGTTTTTCCCTGGTATTGGGGTGGCTTTCTTGTGTTGTAACATAATGCCTCTCCATCAAAATTGATCATTTTGGTAAAACACTAGCATAGTTTTTTATGAAATTATCGGTTATATATAATTTTTTCCTTTTTCTTCTTGTTTATTTCTTCCTTCTTGTTTCTCTTCTTACTTGTTCCACTCCTTTTTATTTAGTTATCTTTTAGATCTGTTTTTACTTATTCCCATTAGTGCGTTCTCCCTGTTATATATAATTATCCTAACTTTTAGTAGCTGGTTTCATCCATTACTACCTTTTTTTCTGAGATCAGAGGAACATCATCTCTGCTCAGTTAATTGATTGCTGGACCTATTCTCAGTCAATCTTAAATACCTTTTTGTCATCTTGTGACTTTCATTAATAATAATATTTTGGGGATTGTCCACTTCATGGTTCTTTAGATCATTTTAACTTTTTTCTACTCATTCTTCCTTCCGCTGTACCTTTGCTATCTTCTGTTATATACTCCCACATTTGATTGTTTTTATTTATTTATTTGTTAATTTCATTATTTCTAACTTTTAATTAGTTTGTTTTTCTTTTCTTCTTGTGACCATTTTAATTATTTTAGACATCTTTTCTTTTCTTCTTCTTTGTTGATTACCCTTATTTTGCTTTAGCCACTTGCTGTATATTTGCTTTATATATATATTTTTTTTTCTTGTTTACAATTTTATGTATTTGTCTATGCAGGTCTTGCTTGGTTCTAGATTTGTTTATTTTAATTGCTCTCCTTTCTAATTCTCTTGTATTATTATTTCCTGTTTTCACTTTGTTTGTTTAGTTTATTTTATCTCGCATATTTTCTAAATATTAGTGTAAGTTGGTTGTACTGACTAATTAGGAATTTTGTAGTTTATTCCTTTATTTTATCTCTTATCTCATATGTTTCCTAAATGGTAGTGTAAGTTGATCTTACATATTGTTTTTGAATTTTGTAATTTGTTATGATGATTGTTCATCCTTCCTCGTAGAACTTCTTGATGGAAAGTTGGTTATATACTCCTTTGATCTTTTTAGTTATTGGATTGCTTACTTCATACGTATTGTTGCCATTGTCTTTTGTTATGATATAAGGTCCTACGTATAACAATAATAGTTTCTTGGCTATACCTTCGAATGTACTAGGTAACTCACGAATTTTTATTAAGACTTTTTCTCCTAAGTGATAGTTAATTACTTTTGTCTGGTTCAGTAAACATTTGGTTTTTTGTTTTTCTATCTTCTCCATGATCCTGTTGTAGTATTTCTTTTCTTCACACGGGTCTTCTGGGTTGGTTGGAAAGTCAATTAAATCCTGTATCTCTCTATATGGCTTTCTTCCAAACATCATAGAATGTGGGGTGTTTTCAATGAAATGGTGGTAACTTATATTTAAAAATTCTTTTGTTGATATTAAATATTTTTGCCATTCTCTTTGTTTACCATGACAGTATGTTCTCAAAATGCGTCCCACCTCTCTCAATACTCTTTCCGCAGGATTACTGCTTGGATGATATACGGACGTTTTGTATGTTTTTATATTTAATTCCAATTGTTTCTCTCTCCATCTTCTTCCTTTAAACTGTGTTCCGTGATCGGTTATTATAGTATATGGTTTTCCTACTTCAGGTATGTACAGTAGGACCTCCGTATATCGAATTTGATGGTTCCTAAGAAAAAATTCGATATATAGAAATTTCGATATACAGAAACCTGTTTCTTATTATTATTCGTAGGTTAGGAAAAGCACTGGAATTTGTTAAAAAAATCATGTATAGTCCTCCATACTATTAAAACGATATTTTGGTAATAAATAAATGAAAACCATAAGCATTTATTTAATAAAAATTACTGTATTTATTTAATAAAAAGTATTTAGTGTACAGTATTTATTTATTTACTTTAAAAAATAATTTTGTATTTAAAAAAGTAGGAACTTACGTGTTAAATGAGTAATACTGTATTTTATTAATTGGTCATAAAATAATTTCGAATGTCTTTCTGAACCAAATTTGATGCAGATTCCTCATAAAAGTGTTCACATTTGTTGAGCGACTGGAAAATATCATCAGGCACATATTCTTCCGATTGAAGACCTCGACGGATTGTTTCAAATGCTGCCATCATTTCTTTCTTAGAAGGTTTAGGAACTTCAATTTCTTCTGCCTCATTGTCTTCACCTAAATCTTCAGTATCTTTTAATGAACTTAAAATGTTATCGTCCGTTGGATATTCTGCAACAATAATGTCTTCGTCAACGCTTAAAAATTCATCGAGTGATATGTCTTGATCTATTGCGCCAGTTGACTGTAACTGGTTCCAACAATCCTCAAGTTGTGGCAGTGCAGTCACTTCTTCCACAACAGTATTTTGAGAGAAGCCAGCTTTTATAAAACAATTCTGTATTGTTGATTCTGCTACATAATTTTGCCACACCTTTGCTACCTCTGATATACACAGTCTGAGATTAATCGCATCATCAATAGGTTTGTTGTTTTCCAATGCAAAAATGAGCCTCTTGAGGATCTGTTTTCGGTAAAGCATTTTGAGATTTTTTATTACTCCCTGGTCCATAGGTTGTAGTTTAGATGTGGTGTTTGGAGGGAAAAAAACCAGCTTCACGTTTGTTAACTTTTTTGCCACAAAAGGAGGGTGTGCCGGACAATTGTCAACAAAAAGAACCACTTTTCTTTTTTGTCTTATCAGTTTTTTGTCAAAGTTTACTATCCATTTCTCAAAAATCTCACTCGTCATCCATGACTTTTTATTGTATTCATATCGGTTTCTAAAGACTTCACTCCTTTAAAACATCTTGGTTGCTTGCTTTTTCCAATCACCAACAGTTTATTTTTTTCTTTTCCGGACATATTGGCACACACGACAACAGTTATTCGTTCTTTACTATGTTTACCTCCGAAGCATTTATCGTCTTTAAAGGTTAGAGTCTTATTTGGTAAACATCTGAAAAAAAGTCCGGTTTCATCCATGTTAAAAACATTATCTGGTTCATACTCTTCTAAAATTAACCTTAAAGTTGTAGTTTTCCACTGGTTACAGTCTGCTTCAGATACACTTCCACTTTCTCCCGAAATAACTTTTTTTTTCTTTAATGCTGTGACGTTTCTTAAATTTGTCCAACCATCCAGAACTTGCTTGAAACTCTTCGTGCCCCAACACTTTAGCATACTCTACCGCCTTTTCCTTTATAAGCAGTCCTGAGACAGGCATGTTTTTATCTCGCACCATTGTCACCCATTTAAGAACTGCTTCGTCCACGTCATCATATTTGCACATTTTAGACCGTTTTCTATCTGCTCCTACATTTTCATGAGTTTTTAAAACAGATTCTCGATTCTTTATTATGGTTGACACTGTACTCGGCGGAATCAAAAACTTTATCGCAACATCTTTTTTTCGCATTCCACTATCCACATCTTTTAATAATGCCACCTTTTCTGCAACACTCAAAGATTTTCTTTTTGACATTACAGCATTTACGTTCTCGTGAACTCAAGAAAAAAGAAAAAATAAACTCAAAACAAAAATAAAGACTGTGAAACTGAGTTAACCTTACTCCTTAATAACGTACAGTACTACCGAATGATGAGATACTGTAATGCGCGGGAACGATTGTTGTAGATTGAGGGAGTGAGGAACACGCACAGTGTCACGTGATCAACTGACTAATCCAGACCGGTCTAACAGGTTTCATTTTTAGTCAATGTGGAATCACAGATAATTTTCCCCTCCTTTCTGAAGTTACAAAGTTCGATATATAGACATTTTTTTTTATATATGGAAATTATTTTATATTGAAATTTCACGGGACTTAAAAAAAATTCAATAAATGGAGATTTTCGATATAAAGAAGTTCGATATGCAGAGGTCCTACTGTATTTGTTTTTAATTATTTCCAAGATTTTCTTTGTGGTTGCTATGTTGATAGCGTATAATTTGGTGTAATGGTCAAATAGAATTACAATGAACTTGAAACTATGCCTCCCTCCGCTACGTGGAAATGGTCCACAGATATCAAGAAACACTTTTTCAAGTTTATTATTTGATGTGATGGGTATCATCATTCCATCCTTTCCCTCATTATTGGTTTTAACCATTTGGCATATAGCGCATGTTTTGATATTTTTAATCACTTTTCGGGTTATACTTTTAATAAACATTTCTTCTTCCAAAGCTTTGACTATTTTTAAAGCTCCCATGTGTCCGTATCTGACATGGTAGTCCTTAATTAATTTATTTTCTAGAGATGTTGGAACTACTAGCTTCCAATTTCCATGATTCCTTTTGGTTTTAATGAATAACACATCCTTATGTATGCAATAAAATTTGTTAATAATTTCTTCTGATTCCATCACTCTCCTTTGTATGTTGGCTAATTTGGTATCTTGTTTCTGCTGTTGTACGATCTCATTGACTATTTCTTCCAGGTCCTTTCTATCCTTCAATATATAATACACCTTGGCGATTTTCTCCTTTTCTCCTTCAAATGTCTGATTGTCAACATTTATTCTGGATAAAACGTCGGCCGCTATACATTCTTCCTACCTGGAATGTGTTCCCATGTGATGTGGTACTCCTGCAGAGCGAGGATCCAACGGGTGTGTCTACAATGGCTTAATTTACATTGTTCAAGAAATGATATTGACTTATGGTCGCTTCTGACCGTGATATGGTACCCTAGGATGTATGTTCTAAATTTACCTCACGCGAACACTATACTTAACAACTTCTTTTCCGTAACGTTGTAGTTACGTTTGCAACTATTTAACACTCTGCTGGCAAAGCTGATGACCATGTGATGTCCTTCTTTATCCTCTTGATACAGTTCAGTGCCCAGACTGACGTCACTGGCGTCGCAATTCAGATAGAAGGGTTGCTCAAAGTTGGGATGATGCAGCATCACTGTTTCTAAAAATTTTTGCTTTATGAGTGTTAGTCAGCATCCTGTTCGGTTCCCCAGGTCCACTTGTCCTTAGATGAGAGTTGTTTTGAAAATTTGGCAGTCAGATGGGAGTAGTTATTCTGAAATTTATGGTAGTAGTTGCAAATACCCAGGAAGGATTGCAACTGCTTCTTATTTTTTGGGGTAGGGAATTTCTGGATGGCTTCTACCTTTTCTTGGGATGGAGATATTCCCTTCCCTGTTAGGTTAAATCCCAGGAATTTTACTTCTTCCGTTATAAACTTGGATTTATCTAGCTTCAGAGTTACATTGTTGGCAGAGAGTTTATTCAGTACTTGTTCTATTCGGGCACAGTGTTCGTCCCAGTCCGATGATGTTATCAGTAGGTCGTCCACATATACTGTTGTGAATTGCAGAGCCTCTTGACCTAGGACTTGGTCCATGCACTTCACAAACACTGCGACGGAGTTGATGAGGCCGAAAGGTAACCTCTTAAATTGATAATTCCTCCCGTCGAAAATGAAAGCCATGTACTGTCTACTGTGTGGGTGCAGCTCTACCTGCCAGTACCCACATACGGTATCCCATGTACTGATGTATTTTATTCCGTAGAATTTTTTCAAGATTTCTTCAATTTCCCCTGGTGAAGTCCGGTCATTAATGATCATTTTATTTATTTCCCGGGCGTCTAAACAGATCCTGACTTTACCACTCTTTTTGGGAATAGCGACGATAGGACTTGTGTATGGGGATTGGCTATACTCAATGATGTTCTCCTCCATCATTCGATTAATCTCCGCCCTGACTTCATTTTTAAGGGAGTATGCAATAGGGTAAGATTTTCTATGAAAGTCCACTGGTTCCCGGAAATTGATTTTACACTGATATCCCTGACCTTGCCTGGAGTGTTGGAGAAAACGTGTTGGTACTTTTGATATATTTTTATTAAATTTTCTACTTGTTTTTTGCTTATTTCTTGGTTTGGCCTATTTCTTTGAAATATTCTAATCTCCTCGAGTTTCTTCTCCCACAATTCACTATTGTCATCTTCATCATTTATAATTATGTATGTTTCATGGTTTTTACAATAATAATTCTTCAAGACTGGGTCTTGGTTCCATGCTGTTGGTGTATGATTGCAGTTTACTACTTTTGCTGACCATATTCCTCTTTCTGAAGTTAAAAACACTATCCCTTGTTGTAGGTTTATTATGGCTGAGTGTTGTCGTAACACGTTGCACCCTATAAGCATATTGAATGGTAGTCCACTCGCTACCAGGAAAACAATTGGTATAGTCATGTTCTGGCTGGTTAATTCCAGTGAGACTTGCTTTCTGACAGTTTTGTTCTGTTTTCCTGTTGCTCCTATTATGATTATGTTATTAATTGGCAACGTGGGTATTGGTAGTTTGCAGTTAGTTTGGATCCGTTCTAGTTCGGTCTGGTTTATTAGGGAGATGTTTGACCCTGTGTCTATCATGATGACGGTTATCGACCTGTTTACTGTGGCCTGTATGTGAACTATTTCATTGTTGATTCTTGGCAGCTGGTTGTCCTCTTCTTCCAGGAGTTCTTCTCTTATGTTTTTTAAATAATTATTTGATACAATTGTTATAATTTTATGACGGTTTCGTCGCATCATCTGTCTTAGTAACCCAAGTGATTGTTCATGTGAGCCAAATTTTTTGACTGGAGACACCATCTGTTGCGTTGTTGCAACTGGTGCAAATAATCCCTTGACCACCTCTTCCATATAGAGTGGGTGAATCTTTGCAGCAGCTGCCATCTACCCAAACGACCAATTTTGACTTCGGAATAGTCAGGTTCCGGGAGTGAAGTGAGTGGAGAACCAACCAAGAAGTGCGCTGGAGTCAAAGGCTCGGGATCCCTAGAGTCATTTGAGATGGCGAACAAGGGACGTGAGTTGAGGCAGGACTCTATTTGAGTTAAAATGGTGTAATACTCTTCAAACGTGAGAATGGTTCTACCGACAACGCGCCGCAAATAAAACTTGAAGCTCTTGACTCCACTCTCCCACAGGCCAGTGGTTCCTTGGTTCTCACTGACCTTGTTAGTTTAAATTTTGTGGTTCGGTGTTGGCCCGATTATCTGACTGGTTCGTCGATGGTTCATTTACTGGCTCTGGTCGTATACTCATATTGTTTCCGGACGCTTCGGTGGTCCTATTTCCTTGGTACTGATCGTTACTTGATGTGGATGCATAATAACAGGAGTTTGCCGGTGTATTTGGGCAGTACCTCCTCTGGTTTGTCTGACTTCTTCCATTTATAAAGTTGACCTGTCGCCGATCATCTCTGGTTCGGTTATTCCCGTTTCCCCTATTGTACTGTTAATTCAGGTCATAATTGTTACCGTGGTAATTACTGTTATTGGGGTGGCCGTTAGGACATTGGTTTGGTCCATTTCCCCGGTAATTGTTGTTGTTGGGACTGTTATTCGGGTTATTCCCGCTATATGGTTGATTCACCTGGTTGTAGTTCGGGCGATTACCCCTGTATTGGTTGTTGTTGACAATCCGGTTTGGGTCACTTTGGTTGTTATTCTGGGGGTTGTTGTTTGATGGATGGTAATCCGGTGGGTTACGGTTCTCATTCCATCGGTTGTATTTTATATTGACCATCCTTTTACGCTTGTACAGTCCGTCATTCTCATGATCTTCTAACAAGCTCGCCATGCCCTGTATTGTTTTAATTTGGCCCTGTATTCTGGATTTTTAAATGGCATCCTCATAATGGTACCCCAATTGGATGACTAATGATTCTTCCGGTATTATTGGTTCCAAATTTCGAGCTAAGCACACCTTGCCCAGAAAGTATGAAGTTAGGGTGTGTCCTGCTTGTGGTTTATACCTCCCATTACTTATATCGTTTCATACCACATTCTGGGTCGACTCCGACCAATACTTGTCACGGAACGTGTGTGTTGGTTATTTCCGGCCTTGTTGCCGTCCACCAATTGTCATGGGTGTCTCGGAACACCTCATCAATCATGCTGCGCACTGTTGGCCATCGAGTTTCCCTATTCTTTTCAATCATCTCCTCGACTCTTTTTAGGAACTCCATCAGGTTGCGCCGGTAGCTTCGGAAGTTTATCAGCTCCCGGTTCTCGCTGGTTATTATGTGTGTGTTGTTACAGGGTTTGTCTCTCAGTGCATCTAGTTCTTCCTGCATCTGTCTTTCTCGTTGGTTGAGTCCCTGGATCTTCTCTTTGTTTTCCTTGGTTTGCCCGTCTACTTGGTTAAGGTTGCTATATACTCGTTCCACCCTTTCACTTACATCGGTTTGTATTTCTTTGTGCTTTTCCTCCAACGTTTGAGCACTTCTTGTTTGTTTCTTGTGCATTCTATTGTCATTATTTGTTGAAGTTCCTCGATCCTATTCTTACCGTTGTCCTCAACTGCTTTAATTTTGTTTAATATTTCCTCATGGGCCTTCGCTACCGTTTCACTGATTGTTTTTATTTTGTCATTAGTTTTTGATACCTTCCTCCTAATATCTTCACAGTATCCCTCTAACTGTTGTTCTAATTGATGTTTCAACTCTTCTTTATTTTTCTCATGGTCCTCCTTCAATTGTCCCCTCAATTCTTCTTTCAGTTCTTCATTACTTTTTTGGATGTCCTCCATTAATCTCTGTTGTAGGGTTTCTTGGTTCTTCCATAAAGTATCACTGTGTTCCTCTATTTTCTTGTTTATCTGTTGTTGTAATGTCTCATTATTGCCTTCAATTTTATTGTTCAATGTCTCAATATCTTCCCTTATTTTCTCCTCCATTTTGTCTAGTTTTCATCGAATTTTTCGTTTAATTCTTCATTGTTTCTGTCCAATTTTTCATTTAGGAATTCCCTGTCTCCTTTCTTTGTTCCTTAATTTGTCCGAATTGCTCCATCATCATCCTCATCATGCTATCCAATTTCGCCTCTTTGGTTGGTGTAGCTTTGTCTGGTGGATTTCGATTATATCTCCTGCTTGTTGTTCCCTTTCCCTGTCTTGAATTGGGTTTTCTGGTTGGTCCCCTTGGGCATCCTCTTCAATCAATTCCTCGATCATTTCCATTTCTTCAACCGGTGTTGTTTTCTGTTCTTCCTTGTCGGTGTCTTCAACCCTCTTCTTTGGTCTTCCCCTGGTGATCATCTTGTTGTCTTTTTATTTTTTGTAACCGCCGCTAGCCTTTATTTCTAGCCACACTAGTTGGTCGCCAATTTGTAACGACGAGATCTGTATGTACTCTCTCTAAAAATATGTTTTATGTGTGTTAGCCCCACACGTTGTAGTCGTTACTTTATGTTTACTTACTTTGTTTAACTTTCCACGCTGACGATGTCCGTCATGAACTCACGAATTACCAGTACCAATATCTCGCGAGTGTAAACCTTACCTGTCCTTTAATGAGTAAATTTCATTCCTGGGTGGTGCCAAATTGTTTATGAAAACAATTAAAAAATGGGAAATTGAGCGGTCGTTCTAGACAGTGTTGACTAATTCAAATTACCCTCGCAACTGGCGGGCATATGAATCTCGCTAGTAGTTCGCTGTGCTGCCGACGTCTAACACTGGCTGACAATTTCGCTCGTCGCTAAAGTACACAAACTTTATAATACAATTTACAATGAAATAAAGGACGGTTATTACTACTCAGTACTAGTTTATTAACGTGAAATAGTTAATAGTTGTTCATTTGAATACAAAATTATATACTGTTATTAAATAAAGTTGCTCCGGCAATAAATAGACAATTTTCTCAGGTTAGCTAAGATGATTTAAACATTTCTAAATCGACATGGCTGTCGTTTTGTGTTTATTTTCTTACAGTTCGTTTAATCATGAGTTCTTTTGGTTACAAAAAAATATTAATACGATGATAATAAAGTACACTACCTTACATCAGTGGTACTTATATACAGTTCAGAGTTAATTACAATTCATTTTTTAAGTGTTAAAAAATGTGTGTTAAGAATTTGTAATTTGTACACAGGTTATTTCCTGGTTACATACCAGTTTAGTTTTTATTTTCAATTAATCCTTGAAAGAAATTTAGTTATCAGTTCGTAGTGAGAGTTATTTGTGTTGTGAGAAAAGTTAATCAGAATTTATTCCATAAATTCGAGTATTTCAGATATACTTAACAAATCTGTTGAATTCGGGTGAAAAGTAATTCAGTTTTTAGTTAGGTTGGTCCATATGATCATCAATCTTCCATCATTTATAATTTGGAGTACGTCTGGCTTCTTTTTCGGATAATGTGGATTAAATAATTAATTTAGAATATGAAAATCTGGTCTATGGTATCTGTTGATTTCACTAGTTCTTCATCAGACTTCTTGCATCCTCATTTTATAAAATTTTGACTTATTTTTGATTATTTTAAGTTAAAATTGAGTCGAATATGGTTTGGCTTCTGTATGTCTTGAGCGTTAATAATGAACTAATTCTTTTTAACGGAATTATATTAAATAACGTTCCGTTGTTATGGCAACTGTCTGTACTCTCATTGGCTGATCATATTTATATCTATTGTTATAATATTTGAATTTTAATTCAAAATGAGTAAATATCTTCTGATGGCTATTATTCTTCTGTCTTCTTATTTATGTATTAGATATTATCACAACTGTTTATATTTTCTTTCAAAGATCATTTTGACATCCTACAAAGCTGGGTTTGTTTATGTATTAAAGTTTTGACAATAATGTTAATATTATGTTATGACATTTCTTTCTTATTTTATGTTTTTAATCTGACTTTGACATCTTAATATGGTTCACTAATTGTACTTAATTAGTTACTTGCCCTGGATTTTCTAATACAATAGTTAATTTCTTACAATTTGTTTCTTTTGGATTTATACAGTTAGGCATTTTATAGGCGTAAGTAGTAATTGGCTATATTTTCTTATTTTATACAAATTAAAGATTATTTTTCATTTACATGTTTTGCTTGGTGTCACTTATGACTTGTTTACATTTTGAATTAATTTGGGCTGTTTTACAATAATTGTATGTTCTTATTACTTTACAAAATCATTGCCTGTCTGTTATTCTCTTATTTCTTTTTCTGTCATTACCCTAAAGATTATTAATATGTTTGTAAAATTTCATCTCCTTACTTATCTATATTGCCATTTTTTATAACTTGTCTATCATTTAATATTACTTATAAAACATAACACAAAAATTAGGTTTATGGTCTGTTTACTTTTTTCAGCCATATTCCTTCTTATAAACTTAATTGAACAAATAAATATCTTGGTGAATAACATTATAACACCATTTATTTTATCTTGCTAATCATCCCTTTGAACATTTTTATTAACATAGGATGTTTTATTTATTTTGCTCTCATATTATTTAGTTATTCTTCTTTTAACATTTAGGCCTACTCTATATTTTTTACTACTTAACCATTGTAACAATAACATTCTTAATCATTATGGGATTTTTATCCTGAATACCACTGTATTCCTAATCTACTATCACTACTAATTATAATAACAATATTCTGGTTATTATTATTTTTTGGTATTTATCACCCTTAAACTATAGTGTTAATCATTGGTTTTGGTGTCTTTACCTATATGTTGTGTTTTCTATTTATTTTGGGTTACACTGGCACTTTGCACTTTTTCACTGTACTTTAGTGTTACTAGTGGTTATTCCCTAATATTGATTTCTTTTACTGACTTAATCACCTTCACTTCCTACCTGTCTCTCACTTCTGGGTTTTTTATTGTTTTATTCACAATTGTTAGTTAGTATGTTAACTAATTTCATGTTCTGATTTACTTATCATCATAGAGTTATTCATCAGATATAATATCTATTACTCTGGTTAGTGTACTTTAATTGAGATTACTTTATTTGATTTTAATACTTGTCATTTACATTTATTATTTTTTTGTGCCTTTTTCTTCATTATTTGAGTTTATTATGTTTCATTTTATTTTCTTTATTATTTGTTTGTGTCTTTTTCATATACCTTCTTATTTTATTTTCTTTTATTGGGTCAATCACTTGGGTTGGGTCATAGTCATTTGTCGCGTCATAGTCATTTTATTTTCATTAGTTTAATATAGTTGATTCATTATAGTTTTTCCCTGGTATTGGGGTGGCTTTTTTGTGTTGTAACAATATGACTCACAGGCTCTGAAATGCTATTATTGTTTGTATGTAACACATTAAACAATCTTAATTTTTTGACTTATTTCCATTTCATTTTTACTGGAAAAATTTCCAATAAACTTCTGATGAGAAATAAGAATATATAATTATCTTGTTGGTTCATCCTCTTCGTTCACTTTTTTAAATATTATTATATATATAAACTTTCACTTATGAACTCACTTTGGTTATCACTTCCCCAAACGTTTCAACATGATGTATGTCTTCTTCAGTGGGAGTTAATACTGAATGTCATAAACAGAGTAACGATTATGGACTATAAGTGTGTGTGGTGGGGGTTGGTGGTGGGAGGGAATTGGCGCTGGGGTTCAAATTGTGTGTTTGGATCAGTGTATCGAATAGTGTATGTGATCTATAATGTAATTGTTCATTTAATATGTTGTTTGGTTGTAGTGCATGATATCTGTATATTTCAAATTGTTCTGTTGTGTTTAGTTTTCTACTTTTAGGTAAGTAGTGTAATATTTCCATGTTGTGTTCTATGTTTGTGTAACTGTGGTTTTCGTTTTGTAAATGTGTGGCAAATGTGGAATGTATGTAGTTTGTGGTGAGGGCTTTTAAATGTTCTGAAAATCTGGAGGAAAAACATCTTCCCGTCTGGCCGATGTAGAATTGGTGACAATCATTACAATTTAATTTATAAACCCCTGTTTTACTGTATATGTCTGTGTCTTTGTTAGTATTATTTATGTGTTTCCTAATGGTGTTGTTGGTTCTGTAAGCTACTTTATAATTGTGTTTCCTAAATGTGTTAGCAATTTTGTGTGTATTGGAATTGTAATATGTAAGTGTGAAGTGTTTACTGGGTTGTGTGCTGTTGGTCTGATGTGTTTTACTTTTTGTGTTTAGGTTGCGTTTGTGTAGTTTGTTTATTAAATCGGGGTTGTATCCATTTTTGACTGCTATATATTTGATTGTGTTTAATTCTTCTTGGTAGTCATGTGTGTTTAGGGGTATTGAAGTGAGCCTGTGGAGCATGTAGTTGAAAGCTGCATGTTTGTGTTGAGTTGGGTGGTTGAAATGAGTTATGTATGACCACATCAGACACGGTCATACATAACTCATCCCATTCATCACCTCATTCTTGAGTGAAATGGGATTTTCATCTCAAGTGAAAAGCAAGCACAGAAATAGACTTGACGCACACTCAGAGTTATGACTTAATTTAACCACTCTTGAATCCAACATACCCCAGCTTTTGCAGAAAAAGCAGCCCCAACTGTCACATTAGTAACTAATGATTAGTTAGGCAAGTAAAAACTCTTTTGTTTTTAACTTCAGCATGTGTTTATTAGAGCAAATTAGTCTTTTGAATTACATATTTGCTTTTTGCTTTTCTATAATTAAGTGTATATATAATTTGTTTAAGCATAAAAGAAGGCTTAAAGTTCTCAGTGTTACCAAAAATATGATTATAAAGTCGGTGCACACCTCTACAAGTCTAATTAATTTTAAAAATCTAAAAGGTTAAGTTAGATAATTAAACGTAGACACAACCTCCCAAAATCGTCTCTGTACCGTAATTATGTGCGATAAATGGAAACTAATTTCTGTACTTCCAATAAATACACCCTTTTAATAAAATATGTGCCAATAAACCCCAATAAAATATGCACCAATAACGAAGCCTACTATTTAAGTTAGATAATTAAATATAATTAATAATTAAAAATAATTAAAATATGTACGAATAACGTAGCCTACTAGGTTATACGTTCTAAATTGGAAGTACGGATAGGTTTTAATTCGAATAAATACAGCCTTTGAATGTACACTAACAAAGGAAATTTTTGCTAAATCTAATTAATTTTAAAAATCTAAAAGGTTAAGTTACATTGTTAAACGTAGACACAACCTCAAAAAATCGTCTGTGTACAGTAATTATGTGCGATAAATGGAAACTAATTTCTGTACTTCCAATAAATACACCCTTTCAATAAAATATGTGCCAATAAACCCCAATAAAATATGCAAATAGGTTATAGGTCTACGTTCTAAATTGGAACTAGATTTTAATTCCGGTACTTCGAATAAATACAGCCTTTAATGTTATGTACAGCAGCCTTGTATCCATACAATAATTTAATGTACACTAACAAATAAAATTTTTGTTAAATCTAATTAATTTTAAAAATCTAAAAGGTTAAGTTGCATTGTTAAACGTAGACACAACCTCCAAAAATCGTCTGTGTACCGTAATTATGTGCGATAAATGGAAAATAATTTCACTTCTGTACTTCCAGTAAATACACCCTTTTATTATACACTAACAAAGTAAATTTTATTTAAGTTACATTGTCATACATAACCTCCATAACCTGGCATTAGTTACTTGTGTAGAAAACAGTTATAGTACACATTTGGTACACATCGAACACGGAAAGGAAAGACAAATGCGGAGACGGAAGTTCTCTTTGGCCGCAGGCTATAGTGAAAGACCCAAACAGTGTTCTTATTTGATGTAGATTATTACTTTCCGAACTCCTTCGGAAAACTGGGCTATCGCAAAACATCCTATACTCAGTTAAAAGACCCCACCCTATTTATACTTAAATATTTAACAGTGCTAATTATCGACATTCGGTTAAATAACCGTTTACTTAAATATTTCATGTTTGTAAGCAAGATGTCTATTATTTACAATGTTTACTTATAATTTTTTACAGTATTCCAAAAATTAAATCTTAAATTTTATACGCATAAACCGCGTACAGTACACGTATCCAAGTAACAGACGTATTTGCCAATTCCAAAGTTTGTTTACATCAGGTCTCGACTAGTTGATCTCGATCAGCTGTTAAAGTGATAAGATAATAAACAGCTGTTCAAAGTTTAAACTGTTTTTGAACAGTGGTTTTTGAAGTGAGGTTGTGTAACAGTATTTTTGCGAAATAATTCTGTACAATATCATAAATATGTTTTTATTTCAAAATACAAGTGAACAAGTGCATTAGTTGGAATAATTTATGTATTTCAAAGTTTTTAAGACAAATGTGACAAATTTTTAATTATGGACAGTGAAGATTCTGTGTTTTTATATTTTCTACAACGTAGACTATGGAATACGGCTGAAGAATTGCTCAAAAGCAATAGGAAATATAAGAGAAAGAATGAAATAGAGAACTACATTTGGCATATCGCATGTTCAAATGACTCGGCAAGGTTATACTTTTACTAATACGTATCTCCTATAATGTAATATTTATTTCTGACTATAAATCTAATCCTGTGTCTGAAATAATAATTTAATTTGTCACAAAATACTCAGATTAAGTATTTTAAGTGTACGTGAAATAGTTATGTAGAAGTGGTAGTAATGTTTAAATATGTTTAATGTGGATTCTTTGAGTTCTTTGTGTTGACGTATATTTCATCAGTATGGCTCACCTGTATCAGATTAATTTTGTTTCATTCAGAACTAGCTGCCTTTTGATGGTTGTTTATAGTTATAGTGCAGTATTATAGTACTGTAAGTGTTATTCATTTCTGGACATAGACACAGAAACCAGTTTAATAATTCTGTTAATAAAAGGTTCTTGGGTCCTAGGTGAAGTGAAAAAAGATAATTTAATTTTTAAGAATATGAATGTGAAATAATTTTTTGTTTTATTATTAATATATTTCTAGTTTTTGCTTTAGACAGGTACAGTGGTTTTTTACTTAAGCTAACTAAGTAATATATGTGGCAAGTAGTGCAGTATATTAAAGCCTGACAACTTTTAAAAAAGCCATCACCGATTTCAGTATGTGCAGGGTGGAGAAGTAAGGCTTCTCCTTCTCCCACTTTCTCTGTCTTCGTCTTCCCCTTCCCGTCCTAATTAAGGCCCGCTGTACTTCTGCTAAACCAAGTGTAACAGATTGACTACACTACTGAGTTCACTGTAACAATACATGTTTAATATAGGCTACATAGTTACACTATATACTGTAGTTGTTGTAGTGTGTGCGTCTGTTAATATTATAAAACAATACCATAGCTGTAATTTCTGTGTTAACTTTGAAATATGGCACAATATTGACTGATATTATTAACAACATAAAGTATAGGCCTACTGACAGCTTTAAGTCACTTTACGCTGAGATTATGTATAAATGTAACTACAAAAATCGGTCTCCAACCTCAGTAATTAAAAGTAAATAATTAAAAATTACATTTCTATTAAAACAAAAATCGGAAGTTGCCTTTCAGGTAGATCTTAATTTCAGATACATAATACAGAAAACAAAAGAAAATCCTCTTCAAAACCGATCAGTTGATGTTAGATCACTATCTTTATAAAACATTTAGTTTAAGTCATGTCTAAAAACATACAACGGTATTAAAAACATAGAATTTAAAGAAAACCACTTACCCATATATGGTGAAAATAAAAGAACACCCTGGTCACTGCACTGACAGACACCTCAATCTAATGACTGGTCGAAAATGTGTAACTATTATAGTTTATTGTTTTATTTTGTCTCTGAACAACAATACTGTACTACATTACACTATTGTTACACTATTATTGCGAGGAAACACAAGAAAAATAATTATTTGTTAATAACAGTATTACTGATGCAGTTTAGTATCTTCAGTGTCACATCTTAATTAGTATAATTTGTTTCACACAAACATTACACATGTTTGTTGAACTAGAAAGTCTGATAAAATTGTTGTCAGATAGACAGATATTTTTAAATATAATTATTTCACTACCGACTTGGAACACAAAGTATTTTACAGGTAAAAATGTAAAATTTTACCTTATAGCTTGAACCGGGTTTCACTTTTAAAAAGCTTCTTCAGAGGCTGCCGCTGGGAGCACTGTCCGTCTTGTTGTTGGTGACGGTATCAACTTTTGAAAGATCGATATTGTGTGTGTGGGGTGTGATATGTTTGAATAATGCGTGTGATTTGAGTCGTGTCTGTTTGTTTAGGATGTCGTTTTTATGTGTTTTCGTGTGTTTGTATATTTCCAATTGTTCTAGAGTGTCTAGTTTTCGGCCTTTTGTGTGTACGTGTAGAATGTCCATGTTATTGTCAATGTTTTTGTATGTGTGGTTTGCTTCAGTGAGGTGGTTTGCAAAGATGGATTCTGTAGTGGAGTGTAGTGCCTTTGTGTCTTCAATGTATCTTTGTTTGAAGCTATGTCCTGTCTGGCCTATGTAGAATGTGTTGCAGTCTGAGCAATTTAGTTTGTAAACACCAAGTAGATCGAATTTGTTTTGTGCTTTGTGTGTGTGTTTTGATAGTGTGTGTTCTGTTTTGTTAGTAGTTTTGTATGTACTAAATTCGATCTACCTGGTGTTTACAAACGAAATTGCTCAGAGTGCAACAAATTCATAGGCCAGACAGGACGTAGCTTCAAACAAAGATACATTGAACACACAAAGGCACTACACTCCACTACAGAATCCACCTTTGCAAACCACCTCATTGAAGCAAACCACACATACAAAAATATCGACAATAACATGGACATTCTACACATACACACAAAAGGCCGAAAACTAGACACTCTAGAACAATTGGAAATATACAAACACATACAAATGACATCCTAAACGAACAGACACAATTCAAATCACACGCATTATTCGAACATATCATACACCATACACACAATATCGATCTTTCAAAAGTCGATACCGTCATTAACAACAAGACGGACAGTGCTCCCAGCGGCAGCCTCTGAAGAAGCTTTTTAAAAGCGAAAACTGGTTCAGGCTATAAGGTAAAATTTTATGTTTTTACGCGTAAAAAAACTTTGTGTTCCGAGTCGGTAGTGAAATAATTATATTTAGTTAAGTAATGGACACGTCATGGACAACGAAATCCAAGACATTTTTAATATAACATTCTGATTCCGTCACACTTGTCTTCACTGTCATCCGACCTGTTATCTTCTGAGCTTGTACTGTCTGATTCTGATGAATGGGAGTTGAGTGAAATGATTCAATTGTCTACATTTTCCTCAAAATAACAGCACCCTTATTCTAGTGATCTTACTCAATTTTGTGTACATGCTCACAGCCTTTTGCCCACTTTTCCACTGAATATTCTGAAAAACGTTTGAGGCACAGTTGGGTTTTCTTCCATTGAATGAGATAAACACTCACCTACTCGCCCTTTGATGTCACCCCACACTAGCTCAATTGGATTAAGATCCTCATGATATGGTGGTAAGCACATCACTGTGTGTCTGGCATTCAGAAACAGTTTATTCACAGTATACTTCTTGCAGTATCAATTTTTTGCAGTGTTAACCAGTCCTGAATATCTTTTTTCAGCGTCGAACAAGTTGGTCTTTTTTCATCTTCTTTGTTTGATTATCAAGTACAACGATGCTATTTGATGGATTGTTCGGCAGTAATTTTTTGTCCACACATTTTGGGAAGTTACGAAAATCCATATCGTCATGGTAATCATCTAATTGCTTTCTTGTTTGTGATTTTTTGTACTGCCATATTTGTAGGTCATTTGAGACAAATCCTTGCTCTCTGTCAGCATGAATTATTATTAATCTTGGTCCTTTACCGACTTTGTAGCACCGATTTCATTCTTGGTTTGCCAACACATTGAGGTGGTATGAGTGTTGTGGAGGTAAGTTTCGCCCAAATACACAATATTTTTATTAGCTTGCCTCATACGCCGAATACTTATTGAGTAATTTGTCCTCCAGGAAACAATTTCAGGTTTTGTATTTAATAGTTTTCTCTTCGCCTGGCATTTTAGCCAGCTAAAACCAATGGATTTAAGAGTTCTCCAGAGGAACTCTGTACTGCAATTTAAATACTTTCTTCTTTTAATATGCCAGTAAATTTTTTTAAATTTGGGGGTTCTTTTTTCACCACATAGAAATTATGGATTTTTGTCATAATAACATCATGTGTAAAATCATCAACGACAATTTTCTTTTTATGTGAACTTTTCTTTCCTGTAGGTGTAGAAGGTGAGCCTCTAGCCAAAGACTGTTTACCCTCAGCAGCAGTAATTTTCACCAGTGTTTCTGACACACCCGTCGAATCAGTAGTAGTTTCGACAACATTATATTTTAATTTATGTAACTCTTTCGATTCCTTCAAATGACTATATACATTAAAAACAATCTCTCATGCTTGACTACGCAACGGTCTGCCAGAGCAGCAGCAAGATTTTGATGTAGGTGCCCCATGACACAAACAAACACTTTTTATAACTACATGAAGTAGAACTTACTCTTAACACAAAGTACGACACGACACTTTTTGTGGAGGGAAGGAATGACTCCCTCCACACAGTTGCCTTGCATCACACAACTTTCCCCTTTAAATGTCCCCAGTGTGCCAAAAAGTTTTGTTCTGTGCAGGTCATTTTCAATGTTGTATATCTATACTGGTCTATGTTGCAAATATTGTATGGAGGAACTATATATACTGCAACGGAACACATAGACAAGTTGTAAAATTTCATTCCTTTTCTGTAAGTTAGATGTAAGTTTTGAATTAAGATACCGTATGGGTAAAAAAGTGAGTTTTGTTAAAATACCCAAAATTTTATGCTCTATCATGTCCAGTGCAATGTTAGTACGCTAGTGCGTGGATGCGCGTGTGATTCACATTTTATTGAATAACTTCATTAATAATTAACATTTCTTCATGAAACTTGGACAGAGTATGCACCATATTGAATGCCATGTTTTTCATATCTTCAGTACTGCAGAACTATAATTTTAATTTGGTTTTTCTAATGAAATTAATTCTTCTTTTAACTTGTTATCTGCAAGAGGGTAATAAAAATTGTAGATTAAATCTAGACAGGCCTTTGCAGACTTGGACATAGTTTTAACTTGAAGTCCGTTATCATAATGAAAATCTATGACGTATCTAAGATTTCAACCAATCAGAAGTTCTAAAAATTATTTGAGTCTGTCCTCTGCCAAGAACACTTCGTTCAGTTTGCTTCGAAGTCTTGTCATAGAAGGTTGTACTGACTGTCGCGAGTTTTTTGTGTCAGGACATGTATATTCTATAAGTGACGTAGAACTTAGATATACGATACAAGTTTCCCGTATATGTTATCTAGAATTGCAGAACTCAAATTATAACAAGATTGAAAATAGATCAATGTAAGTGCTTTTCGCATGAGTGCAAGCCGCTTAGGACAGCAATATTCATTCGGGTTATTACTGATTGACACGAGAACACTTGAATAGTCTGAATTGTGTAAGCATAATACACAGATCTATTTAATTACCCATATACTAAAACCCTGAGATTAATTAATAAACGATAATTGATAGATAACCACGGGTGTGTGTGTAAAACGCGAGTGTCAGCTACGCCAAGGTCAACAGTCATCTGATCATAAACCAGCTGATCGATGGACATTGACGTTTGAGTGGAATTCTACACCCAAGTAAACTAACAGTAGTAAAAAAAAGATTCAGTAAACTCTTTATTTAAAAGACTAAATATTTAAAAAATAATTTTATGCTTGAAAACTTAAGAAGATAGAAGTATAATTTGTGTTAGTTAATAAATTTCCTACCTCCAGATATAGACTCTGTGTTTATATTATTTTTAATACCTATCTATGCAATATTTATTTTGATACTCTTCAATATATGTATTATTCCTTTGAGTTTATATATAAGAAACTCATAGAGTTTCCTCCAGGTCTCCTATGTAATATCTTCAAATGAATACACTGCAAGTAGGAAATTGTTCTGTACCTTTAGAGGTTTGTTTGAATTGTAATTGAATGTTTAGCTTACAATACAGCAGTGGAATATACAAGTTAAACAGAAGGAATATTGTTGTCTTCATTTTTTTATGGCTGTATTTTCTGTAATCTGAAAGGTCTCCTATACTACTCCTGCCATGTTACGTACCTTGTACTACAGTTATAATGGTGATTATTTCTTATTACTATATAGCCTAAACGGTTTTCCACTATGTCTGCATATGTCCAAACTCACATAGTTGTCCCTGTATTTTTAATTGTTATAGAGACTACCATCATTCTAAGTCATATGGTGGCATTTCTTATTCAGGTTTTCTGTGTTTTGACTTCAGCTTTATTTAAATGTTTGTTTTGTTGGATTTGTATAATGGTAACAGTGGTGTAACTTCTATGGAGAGGTTAGAGCAATTGCTCCTTCTCCAAGGTCCCAGTTTCCAGTAAGTGCAAAATTTGGAAAATATGCCTTTGTAAAACATATTCACACTGATTTAAAAGATCATAAATATGGTGGGTTGCTTTGTTCATGTAACCAACAAACCTATTGCATCACAGTGAAAAGTTTCAAGAGTACACAGATCTATATTTTTAAGCTTTTCACTGATCAGTCAAGATTACCATACTGTAATTTCCCATACCATAATTTCAACTTTTGTTAATTTAATGAAGAAATTTGTGTTAGTGGTTGAAATCACAATCAGAATGATCACTGTTGCACACCACTATATAAAAATTATTCCGATTAGCGCTTTCAAGCTTCACAGCCCATCGTCAGATCGAAATAGACAGGAAATATGTAAAAACAAACCCTTCACTCCTCTCCCCACCCTGCTCACACACAACAAGCTATAAATTAATGACCCTTCCTCACCCCCTAAACCCTGCCCCACCATCTGTACAGTTACATATTTTTCTAGCAAATTCCTTGTGTTTCAGTGTTGCGCGCGCGCGCGTGCGCGTGTGTGTGTGTGTGTGTGCATCCTTTTAAACTACCCTCTTCCTCTCCACACATGTGGGTCAGTCACACACACTTATTTTAAAACAACCAGTTAGTACTATGCAATATAATTCTTAATCTTATCTATCTGTCCTCTCTCATTTACTTCTTAATCATGTTATAAAATATTTCTTCATTATCAAATTTAATTTTAATATTAATTAAATTGTCTAACCCTTTTTCTCTTTCTTTCAATATTTCTAACTCCTCTCTAAGCTTCCTTTCAACTGTGTTATTTACTACTTTTACAATTTCGTATTCTTGCAAAGGATTAACAAACTTATGGTTGTCTTCTATGAAATGTCTTGCATATAACGAATTGGTTGTTCTATTACCTTCTCCACGTTTGTGGTCAGACAACCTGCATACGAATTTCCATCCTGTCTCACCTAGGTACACTTTGTTGCAGTCTTTACATTTTAATTTATAAATTCCGCTTTTCTGTAATACTGGAATTTTTTCTATATTCTTATTCCTTATCTTATCAAATACCGTTTCACATTTTTTAATAGCTATATCTACTCCATATTTATTAAAACATTTTATAATTTTTCTAGTATGTGAACCTATGTATGTCAATGACCCTGCATAATTCTTTTGTTCTGGTTCTATTTTAGCTTTTTGTATGTTAACCCTTTTCATAACTTTATCCACTATGTTGGTGTTATAATTATTATTCCTTACAATTCCCTTTATCGTTTTTAACTCAATTAATGATATTTGAATTAATCTGAAAGTAAATAGTAAATTTTTTAAAAAACAAGGAAATGCATATGCAATAATAAAAAGAAAATAGATTATTAAAAAGAGATCAGATAATCTAATAGTTATCAAAGAAATGAGCAAGTCGAGAGCAATATTATATAATAACAAATGTTTATTGTAGTATAAGTGTGTATATTATGTTCTATGTGTAATACAAAGTACTACTTATATGTTAGTAACAAGATGTGTACTACAGCTACACACATGCGAATAATAATGATAGTTTAAATCGCAAAAGAATTGAAAATTTTTAATGAATAAATTTTTAAATGGTTCTTCTAAACAATTTCACGTTGTGTTATTATTATTACGATTACACCTGTCATAATTTTTTAGCGTAAGTAATGTTGCTAATAAACTGCGTTAATGTTATAATAAATATTGCAATGGAACACAGGATGATAAGCTATGTTGTTTGTATCAGAGCACATGGATGACGAGCATTTTCATGTTTAAATTGGTTTTATGTAATACTTTGTCTTTTAGCCATAAGATTTGTATTTATAAATGGATAAGCATATAGGGTATACCAAATTCTTCATAAAAAGATGTTCTTTATTGTCGTGTATTTTTTGAGTGAATTTTTGCGCGTGTGCGGGTGTGATAACGTGTGATCTCTATATCTTCCGCGGTAATTAACTGATCGACGTGAAACTTTGACAATTAATTATTTATGTAATTAGCTTCAATTTATGTGTACTCTATGGTTCATAACTATTTTAGAAATATAGTTTTTTAAGTAGGAAAAACTCAGTTTGAAACACTTGTCATTAATAGGGTCATAAAAATTTGTAGATAATTCAATGCAAGTTAGTGCATATTTATACAAAGTCTTTCTGGAAAAGTTTATATCTGTTGAAATCATCAATCATGTGACTTGGGTTTAGCCAGTCGGAAAACACTAAATTCAGTAACATTCATTCTCAGTAGAGTAAATATCGACACAGTCTGTCTGCAGCAGTTACAAGGTGAAGTTGTGCTCGTGCGTGAGAGAGTTTTTCTCGAGCGAACATAGAAAAGTATAATTTAACATAATCCTGGGTAGTCTGTACGAAGTTCTGCGTACAGAGCCGAATGGGTCAATTATTTAAATAGAATTATAATATAGTATAGTGCTTTTTGTGTAAGTTTAAGATATCCGCTTAGGGAATATAAAGACACTTCAAGATTGTGTGGAAGGTGTACGACTAATACACCTTCTTAAATTGATACCCATATTCACCCTGAGATTGATAAAATTGACATATCAATTAATAATAAACTATTCTAGGGAAAATAATAAGCATTGTGTGTTTAACGTATTTGAGAAGAGGACGACAAGACGAAGAGGACGCCGGACAAAGAGGACGCCAGGATGAAGAGGACGCCAGGACGAAGAGGACGCTGAAGAAGAGGATGCCAGGACGAGAGCGGCAGTATGAAGCGGAGGATTGCATGTACTGAGGTCGTAGCGTCAATCAAGTAAAACCGATATATTATTGAACATTATAAAATATTATTGCAAATTACAATACATGACAATTTATAATACAATATACCTCTTTAAAAACTATATTTGTGTCTATAATAAATAATTTTTCATCTCCTCCTTAATAGACTTGTTTGTGATTTTTACACACTCACTATATCCTTATTAGTATAATAAAATTTGATCTGTTGCAATATATATACTAACTTGTTGGATTTTTAAAACAGTGAAAATGAAAGATTGTGAAGAACAATGTGATTGTATTAAATTTTGCTTCAGAATAGTAAAAATGTTTACATATATTGAAAATGCTTCAGTAAGCATATGAGGAATGCTGTATGAGCCACATGCTTTGGTATGAATGATTCAATCATTTTAAGTGAGCATAATATTGACCAGTGAAGGTTCCAGACCTGGACGACCTTCCACGTTAACAAACAATGATAACATTGCAAACAGAATGATTACTGTTTCACACCACTATAGAAAAATTATTCCGATTAGCGCTTTCAAGCTTCTCAGCTCATCGTCAGATCGGCATTAACAAGAGGAAGTAAAAACCAAACCCTTCACACCCCCACCTCTTTTCCTCTTGTTAATGCCAATCTGACGATGAGCTGAGACGCTTGAAAGCGCTAATCGGAATAATTTTTCTATAGTGGTGTGCAACAGTAATAATTCTGTTTGTGATTATAACCACTAACACAACTTTCTTCATTAAAAATGATAACATTGATGCAGTTTGTATTATGATTTGTGAAAATCACATTTAACTGTCCAAGAGATTGCTAAGGAAGTGGGCATCAGCATAGAATCATGCTACACAATTTTAACAGAAAAGCTTAACATGCATTGCATATCCACAAAATTTGTGCCGCATTTGTTGACCAATGGTAAGATAGAGAACTGTGTTAATATCAGTCAAGAACTGCTTGAGGCCAGCATGGATAAAAACATATCAAAGAAAATATTTAAGAGACATGAGGCTTGGGTTAATGGCTATTGTGCCGAAACCAATTGTCACAGTGGGTGGAAAAAGTTCGCCCCAGCCAGGAAAACCTTCATGATTCAGTTAAACATGAGAGTTTATAATGGGTTTATATCTAACAGATCGTATATATAAGTCTTATAGGTTCTCTGCAAAACACACACACACACACACACACCACATGACAAAATATAGGCTTAATATTCTTTTTAATTTTGTATTGTATATGAAGTTGCCTACAAATTTAATAATACAAGTCTGAAATATAAGGTGTATATATAGAACATATTTTTTTTTTCGTATCGGCCATTTAAGAACCACTTGCCAATTTCAGTTCTTTACTCTTTGTTCGTTTCTTTTTTCAAATATTCTTTCATCTTCTTACTGTGTCTTTTCTTCCTGTCTTCAGTCCACTTTGAACCTGCGTTTTTAGCTCTCCTACCCTGGACTCCCTCCATTTTCAACACTTTTGCCTGAAAAACTTCTCTGTCAATTGCTTCTTATAGAAAACTTTATATATATATATATATAATACTATAATACAGAAAGTGAATGATATATATATAATAACAATAATATTTTTGTTTAGTGTGTCTTGTTTGTTTATTCATGAAATAAGCAATTGTCTTTTATAGTATTATATTTGTTGTCGAGTGGTTTGTTAGTTTTTCAATTATTAACGGATTCACAATAGTGAGAGTATCGTTCGCAGCCGTATCGTTTGAATCAGCACCGAGAGAAATAATTAAATCTGCAATAGATAATCTGATCGAGTTGTTTCCTTTCAATCGATCTATTTTCGCGCCTGTCTATGAGGTTATTCTGCTTTAGTGGCGACGTATTCGATGTCCCTGCTCTCGCCGCAACTTCTCTCCTCTGTCACCTGTAATTACTGACTCCTGTAACCACTCTAACAAATAAAAAGAAACTGATATGATTAACAATTTTTTTTTTTTTTTTTTTTTTACATGGGCCGGTCTGCCGCCTCGTGAGTTGAACGGTTACAACTTGATTCGATTCTCTCACTGCTTCCAACTTTCCAACTGTGATAAACAGTAGTACTTAAAAAAGATTTACAATATAATGTTTCTTCCTTAGGTAATGGGGTTCTTTGAGTTGTCAATAAAGGGAGTTGACAGTAACAAGACTTCTGTCAAAAACAACATAAAAGTGGTCAAGAAAACCGAACACATCTACATCCCACACAGTTCAACATTAGCATCTTTTGACATAACCAATTTATACACCAATGTACCCATTAAAGACACCATACAAACACTTGAACATTTACTCAGACAAAACAACACACCCGAAACACACATACATGAGATCATCACACTCACCAAAATAATTACAGAACAAAATTACTTCACATACAACAACAAGATATACAACAAACAGACGGGGCCTCCCTATGGGATCCCCCATATCAGGAATACTGGCTGAAATATTCACACACAAAATGGAACAAAACCATATAATAAACAACAACAAATACACCAACAAAATTATTTATTGGCACAGGTACGTGAATGATATATTACTTTTATTCAATGGCAATACAAGACAGGTCGAAAACTTCCACAAATACATAAACACAATACACCACAAACTAAAATTTACACTGGAAATAGAACAAAACAATAGTATAAATTTTCTGGACCTAACAATTAACAAAACAAACAATACACACACGTATAAAATATACAGAAAACCAACCACATCTGACATGGTCATACACAACACATCAAACCATCCAACGCAACACAAACATGCGGCATTCAACCATATGATCCATAGACTAACAAAAATATCATTAAATAAACAGGATTATAACGAAGAACTCAACACAATCATATATATAGCAATAAAAAATGGCTACAACCCTAATTTAATTAACAAACTACATAAACACATCATAAACAAAAACAACAAAACAATAAATACCAACAACACACAACAAAATAAATTCATCACACTCACATACCATAACTCCAACACACACAAAATCGCCAACACATTCAGGAAACACAAGTACAAAATAGCATACAGAACAAACAATACCATAAAAAAACACATCAATGATACAAACACGGACATAGACAAATACAACAAAACAGGTGTTTACAAATTAAACTGTAATGATTGTAGTAGTTTCTATATAGGCCAGACGGGAAGATCTTTTTCATCACGTTACTCTGAACACATAAAAGCTCTACCCAGCAACAACATACATTCCGTGTTCACCACACACATACACACAAAAAACCACAGCTACACCAACATAGATACTAATCTTGAGATATTACACTACTTACCTAAAAGTCGAAAACTTAACACAGCAGAACAATATGAAATATACAAACACTACACAACACAACCAAACAGCATACTTAACGACCAATTACACTATAAATCGCACACACTCTTTGACACAATTACACATAAAACAAACAATAATTCGGATCCCTGCGCCAATTCCCTTCCACCACACAACACCCCCACTCAACCTACCAACTAAAACCGTTACAAGTTACTGGCAGTCTGTCTCACACCGCTGACGATGGCGCACATCACGCCGAAACGCGTACGGGAGAAACAGAGTAAGTTTCACAAATGAAAGTTTAATAATCTATATTAATGTCAATAAAGATAGGAAAAATGCGTTAAAGCAAAAATACAATGCATTACAATGTTATAAATCTAATTCTTAATAACTAACAAAGTATATCTGTATTAGTGTTGGTTTAAATTTGTTCATATTCAGAAGTTGCCTACACACTAAACAGCGATCTCGCTACAATTTCAAAATGGCCGACTGCCTTTGTCCCGTATTTGAGATGATGCTCCTTCCAATGTCAGATTAAAATTGGTTTAAGTAATATAATGTTCATAATCTCTTGGAAAAATAGTTTATTGAGGTTTATAAGTGTCTGGATTAACTGTGTTTTTAAGTTGAAACGGTGTTGTGAAGTAATGTAGTTGATTCGTTGTATAGTTAACCAAAATCCTCACCAACTCTGCTTACGATAAAAGATGACGCTCACGTGAGAGGTGGTTAATTTCATCAAATTCCCATCAGTGTTAAGTTTTTTCTCGTTTTCGGATTCGTGTATTGTGTTGAATGCCTCTTCAGTTATCTGTTTATTGCATATTTTTGTTTTTTGGTGTGAAATTTACTGGTTTAATATTAAAACTTGATTCTCAGCTACACACTGTTGAACTTTTCAATTTACCATTTAACAGTTGAGTGAGTACAAAATTCGTTTAATTTCCGTTGATGACCCTGTTTTAGTGTTCTGTGATTGGTTCAAATTCCATGACCTCAGATCATGTGACTTTACATTATTTGAAATCTAGGGAATTAATTTCTGTCACCTCATATTATTTTTGTTTATTTTAATTTTAATTTATATTTGATCTACACTATGTCATTGCTTGGTAAAATTAAATAATTTTGATACCAAATGTGCCCCATTTCAACCCATTATTTACTGTCTTGACATGTTTATAATTTTGTGTTTCTTAAGACTTGGCCTAATCTTGCCTGACATTTGTTATTGTTTGTTTTGCTAATTTAATATATTCTAATATGATTATCCTTACTACTAACAATTCTAGGTATCCTTACTTTACATATAACATCACAGTTTTAAATACCTCCTCATACATTTCCTATGATAACAATAATACTGGTACCATAGCAACTCAATGGCCTGTCATATATGCTATAATTATGCTTCCTATCTATCTTGTTACAGTTATGGTAGGTTTATACATATAATTTTATCACTACCTTTCGTGTTTTATTACTGTTAGGCTTTGTGTTCATTTTTATTTAATTTAGTGATGTTTATGCTGGATAATTTAGTGTTATTTGAGTTTGACTTAGTTCTTTTGATCTATAGGCCTAGCATTTAGTTGTTTTTATACAATATTTTCTTATACACAATGATATGCCCCAATTACCTGGTTATGACATTTTAAATATTTTTTCTAAACTAACATTTCTTAAACAATTAACAAACTTTTAAACAAATGGTTATAACAACTTAAATTATGGTATATCCTGACCCCTTCTATCAACTAGTTACAATGCAACAAAACATGGGCGTTTAACACCTTAAATCATTGGGTATATAAACCCTTTCTATTAATTACTTATATCACAACAAACATGGGTGTCTAATACATTAACTTATTAAATCTATTAGCCTATTCTATTTACTAATTACTACACAATAAACATGGTTCTTTTAGAAAATCCTTAAACTATATATTACTACTACTTTCTGGTTCTTACTACCTGTTATTTGTTTCATAAGACCACTATCTCACTTTTTACTCCTCCCCCATTGGTTTATACCATGATCTCTGATCATCACTGATTTCTTTGGTATTACACCCCCACTGCACTTGTCTTAATATCGTTTAATTACAATCTTTTTCTATATTAACACATGCATTTCATTTTATTGACTCTACTGCATTGAATTTTTAAGTTAGTCTGCTTGTTATTTGATCTTTATATTTTATGTTATCATCAATTAATTTGGGGTGATTTTATTTGATTCTGGACCTAATTGTAAGGTATTTAGGTTTTAATCTTCTTTTCTCAATGTTTTTTACCCTAGTTTGTAACCCCTCTTTCCTTTTTATGCTGTATATAAAATTTTTGTTGTATTTTATTTTGTTTTTTGTACTTATATTTTTTTGTTGAAAGAGAAGCGACAAGTTATTTAAAACTAGGCCGGAGCCTAGAGAAGTCAAAAATGTGCTGGGTCCAGTATGACGGGACTTGCAATGAAACTCGGCTGTAATATAACAATAACAACTTTTATTTTGTACCCCATAATTCGTTACATATAAATCACAAAATTATCACATAATTATCACATAATATCAGGAATAACCCACAAAATACATAATAAGTAAATAAGTCCCATATCCGTAATCGTGTCAAAAGACAAGTTCTGTATATCAGTAATTATCATATATATATGTATATCAGACAACATTGAGTAATTATATAATTGCCTCCCCCCCTTTTTGTGACTAACACTTAACATTGACAACACGTACAGAAACATAAAGACACATACACTCATAATTATAGACATGTATTATAAACACCTAATACCCTTGGAATACACATGCTCAACAGGCCGTGTTTCTACCAAGCCCTAAAACCGGCAATCATAAATGTTCGCCCTTCAGTCACCGTCATTCATCGATTTCCATTAATTTAAATAAATAAGAAAAACCCCCGAAAGGATGATAATCACTCATAAACCATAAGAGAGACCGGACCGCCCATATGTACAGATAGCATCTTTTGGCCCACCATGAGCATATGAAATTCTTTAAGTTTCTTAAACATCACATAAATGAGAAAAATCCTCATCACCTGATTTTAAGCAGTTGTTATGCATTTATAAAATGTTAATCTGTTTTACAAATTCAGATGGATTCATGTATCAGTATATGCTTTTACAAAGTGAAAAATTAATCAGTATATGCCCAGAAAAATACGAAAGTCTTTTCTGTTAAAGCCGGATGGCTGTATATAAATGAATTTATAATAACTGACTGTTGTATCCTAGCAGATGTGGGAGTGCGCCAGCCTGTACTTAACCATGTGTGACAGGAATCAAACCTGCCTTAAACTGCATGAACATGTGCCTGGCAAAAACTATCTCCCCATTTATTCCCCCGAAAACAGCCAAAAAGGAAAACGAAAACTCCCCAGCCCTTACATGTTAAACCAGAATGAAATTAAAATATAAACCCCGTTCTGAACCAGCCGGAACAGAACCCGTAACCTGTGACATACATTTTGTATCAAGCATAGTAATGAGTATTGGCTATATATGAAAATATTTAAGTGTAAAAAAATCTCTAGCACACTCCCCCAGTGCAAGCACACAATTACAAACATCGTACTTAGTTTTATGAAGTCAAATTATTTAAGTCACATAATGTTCAGAATAAATGTTCAGCTGACACCCTATAGCAGGCTGTCTGGCCACGTGGGCTCATGGTTTCAAAAGAAATTTAAACTGTGAATCAGGAGCACGGCAGGCCCGGCCAACAAAAATAAAAGAGTTCATATCACCTTAATAATGATGAGCATGTGATACATCTTGAGTTGGTCACCCGACTCCTTTCTCCGAACAGGTGCGTGAATGATGGTTCATGGCTGATGAAGATGGAGTTCTATCAGCAAGACCAGCATCTCCGGCTTTAGGTGAGAACCCTGGTAATTCATAAAAATTAGAAATGCTGTTCATAAAAATTGTCCACCCGAGTTCCCAGGTTAATAACCTCAGAACGGGCCTTCAACCAACTCAAGATAAATGCACAAAGTTTCGGTTATAATTTCTTTGCAAATTGCTTAAAAAGTAATAAGTCTACCATGGGATGATTAACTCAAAAAAAATAAAAGACAGTATTAAAAAGGCGTAGAGTAAAGTCATTTGCACGAGCTCTTAACACGCTCCGACAGAATGCAACAGGTTAGATTGCCACGTGGCGGCACAATTATTGCAATTTGTCAAAAAATGATCACATTCAAGGCACTCACAGTTGCACACAACTAAAATATTAATAATGTCTCCTCTAAGGGTGGTCGCACAAGTTATTTTTATTGCCATAGTTAATTACAGGGAACCCGCGAGCAATCTGGTGCATGAACGTACACAATTCACTTCATGCCTACGCACTGACTTTAGCTTATAATTTATATAACATTCTATGAAACGATTACAGTGACTCTTGCAATATTATATAATAATAAAAAGAACCTAAGCTGTACATACTGAAAATTAAATAAATCTGTTAATATACAAACTGCCGGGTCGCACCAAACCATTCGTCCTTCTCATACGGCTGCATAAATTTCGTTAATTGCATTTAATTAATTTTGACTCACACAATAAGATGCTATGATCACTTACCGGGAAGTCTCGTAAATTCAGCCTGCCATTAGAGTGGAAGAAATAACTGCGTAGAACAATCTGCTCGGATCAGGGGTCGGTGCCTCTTCGAGTGCCGGTCTGTGACTGAATTAATTATCCACAATCTCACAAACAGCCAAACCTCCCCACAGAGTGCACGCGCAGTATTAACGGAGCCGAACAAATCTCGTCGTTTTAACTGACCCTTGCGTTCGCGTTATTTTAAATTAATTTTTTAAAACCTTTGACAGCCGGGTTTACACCGGCACAAGTTCTTTGCCTCTTCATGTCATTATTTATTCAATGTTGACTCCACTTTCTTGTAGTCTGTCGCATGTTTCATTTTATTCATTCTGATGTTCATGGTTTGTTTTATTTGTACCCCTCACTTACCATATCTATTAGGTTTATCACGTTATTATAGTTTTCTTTGCGTTTCTCTTCTAATTTTTCATTATAACTACTGTGTTGCACTTTTTCAATATTTATTTATTCTTCATCGACTGCTTTTGTTTTAATTTGGGATTGACATACTATGTTTATTATACACTTATTTTTTAAGTTTTCTTATCATCCATGGTGTATACTAGTACTCATGACTGGTGTTTTACTATTATATCAGATTATATGTCTATGGTGATGAAATGTACCATCACATATTGCCTCACCACTAAAATTGATTATTTCAGAAGGTGTCGTTTAGATGTTGATGAAATAATCATTTATTCTATTTATTTCTCAGTTTACTTATTTGAGCTTCTCTATTTCATTTCTTATATAGATTTACATATATTTTTTGTTTTCTTCTGCTTCACATAACTTTTCTTTCCTCTTTTTCATCCCTTGAATAATTTCCCTAATCACGTGAGTCGGTACAGTTCGGGTGGGCGCTTTTGTCTCCAATTCACCGCTGACTGTCCTTCACCTTTTGTGTCCAGAGGAACGTATTGTCTGCTCAGGTTAATGGTTGCTGGAATTCATCTACAGTCAACTTATTTCAAATAAAAACTGTAAAAGTAGTCTCAATATGACTATAAAATTATTCTGTCATTACTTGTACCTTTGTTATTTCAATTACTTTAATATTAGTTTTATTTATATTTATTTTCTTCGTTCGTTCCATTTTAGCTCCTAGTCATTTTACGTTAGTGATGGGTGTTATATTTATTCTCTTTTAGTTATCTGTCTGTATAAGGTTCATATATATATATTTTTTCATTCATATTCTTCTGTACTAGTTATCATCATTGCAGTTATTCTGTTATCAATTATTTAATAGTATCGCTTCATGGATGATTGGTTGTATGTACCCTTCTTCTTTAGTGTATTGGGATCCAATATTTCGTAAGTATTATTTCCGTTATCTTTGCTTACAGTATACGGTCCAGTGTACAATAGTAACAACTTCTTTGCGATGCCTTCCATTGTGCTGGGCAATTCTCAGTTCTTCAACAGTATCTTGTCTCCCACTAGGTATCGCTCTGGCTTTGGTTGGAATTGCTGATATTTTCTTCTCGTTTTCTCGGTTTGTTCCAGTATCTTTTCATAAAATCTTACACTGTTAAACTTATATTCACCCCCGCTAGGGAACTGGATTAGTTCTGTGATCTCTCTGGGTGGTGGTCTCTGGAACATTGCTGTATATGGGGTCATTTCAATAAATTGATGGTATGATACGTTTATGAAATCCTCTGCAGCTGGTAGGTACTCTGCCCACTTTCTCTGTTGGTTAAAACAATACGTGCGTAGGATCCTCCCTACTTCCCTTAAGACTCGTTCTGCCGGGTGGTATACTGATGTTTTATACGTCTTGATTCCATTCTCCCGTATAGTGTCTTTCCATCTGTTTCCCTTGAACTGTGTCCCGTGGTCAGCAATGATGGACTTCGGTGTTCCTACCTCATTAATATAATATTGACAAATAATGTTTAAGATCTTCTGTGTCGTTGCTCGGTTGATCGGGTATAGTTTCGTGAATCTGGTGTAATGGTCAAATAGGATTATAAAATATTTATACTGGTGCCTCCCTCCGCCTCACGGGAATGGGCCGCAAATATCGACAGATACTTTCTCCAGTCTGTTTGCTGATGTTATTGGCATCATTGTAGCTTCTTTCTTATTGTTGTTAACTTTTACGAGTTGGCATATGTGACAGTGTTTAATCTGGTTCCGCACCTTTCTGTTGGCATCCTTGGTGTATCTCTGATGTGCTCCTGGAGTGCCTTGACTACTTTTAACGTCCCCATGTGGCCATACCTGACGTGGTAATCCATTATGATGTCCTTTTCTATAGTTCGTGGTATGACAATTTTCCATGCGTTAAATTTGTACTGTGTCAATATTTGACAGTATTTGTCAATGACAATATTTGTTGGTGTGTGCAGTAGAATGGTGTTATGCGGTCGTCTTGTTCTCTAAGTCTGTCAAAAATTTTGCTCAATTTGGGGTCCTGCTTTTGCTATTGCTCGAGTTCTGTTATGATGTTAGCCAGATTGGATCTACTACTGATGATATGATATAATTTGATTATGGTTTCTTTTTCCCCCTCAAATGTCTGGTCCCTGATATTGATTCGTGATAATGCGTCTGCAGCGATGTTCCTTTTTCCGGGGATATACTCCCAATTTAGGTTGTATTTTGTATTCTTGTAGTGTCAGGCTCCACCTGGTCAACCTTCCATGATTCAACTTACAATTTTTTTAAAATGATATCGACTTGTGATCAGTTCTGATGGTAGTTTTGTATCCTAAAATGTACGTCAGTTATTTCACATTTAAAAGTATGGATTTCGTTAATTTTGTCATGCCATAATTGTCCAACTTGTAAAAGACTTCATTGCTTTGTGACTGTCCTCGTTGATCTAGACTTCTCTGGATATGATATGTTACTCGGGTTGGGGTCGTGTTGTCGCTGTCAACTAAATCAGCCGTCCATTCTATGTGATTGATTTTTAAAAATAATTTTGACCTGTTCATGTCAATGATGGCTGAGTATTGTTTCAGCATGTCACAACCGATTAACATCTTAAATGGTAAGCTACTGGCTACTAGGAAAGTCATTGGGATGGTTTCGTTGTTACTTGTTAATTCTAACCTTGCTTGCTTCCGGACCGTTCTATTTTGGCGTGCCGTCGCTCCTATCAGTACAATGTTGCTTATTGGTAACATAAGTATGTGTTTCTTCCCTTCTTCAAGTATCTTGTTCAGTTCTATCACGTCAATTAGCGACACGTTAGCCCCAGTTTCTATCATGATTTTGGTTTGTACACCGTTGATCTCCGCCGTTATGTAGATTATTTCGTTGTTGTTTTTGCTTGGATCCCCGTCTTCTTCTTCCAACAATTCCTCCCTTAAAATTTTTAAGTAGTTACCGATACTACGAATGATTGTGATACAATTATTATTATTTTTAACGTGATTTTTTACGTTGTTAAAACCAATAGAGTGGTTCAGTGAGGGTCCCGCTGGTGTTTTCACTGCCATGTGGAGTTTAAAGACAGCTCGGATTCTTCGTCTCCTCTGCCGGTTTGGTTCGTTTGATTATTTTCATTTCCCGTTGACCTGGGTTCAGGCCGTTGACGGTCCTCCTCGTAGCTAACTCGCCGGTAGTCCTCCTGACTCCGACTCCTGCCTCCATTAGTCCTAGTATTTCTTCTATCATTATTGTTATCTTGGTTCCAGTCGGTGTCCTGATTAAAACTCCGACGTCCTTGATAGTACACTCTCCCGTTACCACCATTGTCCGCCCACACATAATTAACTCTCCTGTAGTTTTGATTTTGGTTGTTCGGGTTGTGGTTATTGTTATTATTATAATTCCGGTTGTTTGTGTTCTGATTCTGGTAATTTGGGTTGTACGACCGGTTATATTGGTTGTTCGGGATATTCTGTCTATTCCCATAATTGTTTCCGTTGTTCCTTTGGCCGTTGTTGTAGTTTTGCTGTTGGTATGTCTCATTACCATTATTACCTGGCCTGCCATTATAGTTCGGCCGGTTATGCATCCCATGGTTATTATTGTTAGTGGTTCTGTTGTTGTAGTCTGGGATATCCCTGCTCCCGTACCGGTCGTTCCTCTGCTGACTCCTCCTATAATGGACTTCACGCTCGTGCTCTTCCAATAGCATTGACATGGCCTGTATCGTTTTTGTCTGTCCACCTGATCATGCTATGGATATCCCGCTATCATAGTGGTATGCTAGCCTGGTGACAAGGATTTCCTCCGGGATTTTTGGCTCAAGGTGTCTCGCCACACATACTTTTCCAAGGAAGTAGGCGGTGAGCGTTGTCCCTCTGCTGGCGTCATACCTTCCATAGCTGATGCTCTCCCTTACTACATTCTGGATGGCGTCTGACCAGTACCTGGCTTTAAATGCCACCTTAAACTCTTCGTAGCTTCAGAGGTCGTGCCTGGTGGCCGTCCACCAATTATCATTGGTTTCCTTGAAATGTTCGTCCAGGTAACTACGAATTACTGGCCACCTGTTTTTACCAATTCTCGTTAGTTGTTCGCTGACCCGTTCCAAGAATTCCATTGGGTTTCTCTTAGTACAACTTAAAATTGATGGTTTCCCGGTTGTCTATAGGTTGTGTGTATGGAACAGTGATCGGTCGGTTGTCAGCTGACCGTTGGAGGTTCTCGATTCTCTCCTGGTTGCGTTGTCCTTGTTCCTGTACTTCGTTTACGACCATATCTAGGTTTCGACATTGGTTTCCAAAGTCTGTTCGTAGTGATTCCACTTGAACCCAGTTTTCTTCTTCTATCTGGCCTATCTTGACCTCTAGTTCAGCCCTATTTCGTGTAACAGCTTCATCAGTTTTCTATTTGTTTCAGCTATCTCCTGTTTTTTTTTCGCCGTTGTTCTTATCTACCTTCTGGCTGATTGCCTCACTGACGTCCTCGATTTTCTTATTGAGAGCTTGTCTTAATACTCCATTCTGTTTATCAACAGTTTCCCTTAATTCCTTATTAGAATGCTCAATTCTCTCATTGATTTGTATGAGGTTGTCCTCATTGATTTTCTTAAGATATTCTTTCATTCGTTTATTGTTTTCCTCAAGTTTTTCATTCATTAGTTTGTTATCTTCCTGAATCTGTCTCAAACTCTCGTCATTCCTGTCAAACTTTTCATTCATTTGTTTTATTAAGTTTTCTTCAGTCCTGTCAAACTTTGTGTTTATTTGTTTTAAACTTTCATTAGTTTCCTCTTTATTTTTGTCTAATTTTTCCTCCATTCGTTTAAAATTTTCAGTAGTTTGTTTATTGTTTTCCTCCAAGCGTTTAAAATTTTCTCTAGTTTGTTTGATGTTTTCCTCCAAGCCATTCATCTTTTCTAGCATTTGTTTATTATTATCCTTAATTTGTTTCATCAGATTTTCACTATTCTGTTTATTCTGTTCGGTCATCATTTTCATTATTTCCTGCCAAATTGGTTCTCCTCTGGCTTTCTCTTTTCCCGTTGTTTCTATTTCCTCCACCGAAGTTGTCTCTTTCTCTTCAACATTGACTTCTTTTTTGGCCTCCGCCGCGCGTTTCTTGGACGTAGCTCGTTTATGCATTTTCTGTTTCTTCTAACAACTGCCAGCTGAAATTACGTTACCTGTAATATCGTTAATTATAATTTTTCCTCAATGTTTCAGCCCGAAACGTTGATGCGCCAATTTTATAACAATAATATTTTTGTTTAGTGTGTCTTGTTTGTTTATTCGTGAAATAAGCAATTGTCTTTTATAGTATTATATTTGTTGTCGAGTGGTTCATCAGTTTTTCAATTATTAACGGCTTCACAATAGCGAGAGTATCGTACGCAGCCGTATCGTTTGCATCGGCACCGAGAGAATTAATTAAATTTGCAATAGATAATCTGATCGAGTCGTTTCCTTTCAATCGATCTATTTTTGCGCCTGTCTGTGATGTTAATTCCGCTTTAGTGGCAACGTACTTGATGCCCCTGCTCTCGCCGCAACTTCTCTCCTCTGTCACCTGTAATTACTGACACCTGTAACCACTCTAACAAATAAAAAAGAAACTGATTGATTAACAAATTAATTTTTTTTTTTTTTTTTTGAACATGGGCCGGTTTGCCGCCTCGTGAGTCCAAAGGTTACAACTTGATTCGATTCTCTCACTGCTTCTGACTGTGACTAACAGTACTTAAAAAAGATTTACAATATAATGTTTCTTTCTCAGGTAATGGGGTTCTTTGAGTTGTTAATAAAGATCGGAAAAATATGTTAAAGTAAAAATACAATGCGTCACAATGTTATAAATCTAATATTCTTAATAACTAACAAAGTATATCTTATTAGTGTTGGTTTAAATTTGTTCATATTCAGAAGTTGCCTACACGTTAAACAGCGATTTCGCTACAATTTCAAAATGACCGACTGCCTTTGCCCCGTATTTGAGATGATGCTCCTTCCAATGTCAGATTAAAATTGGTTTAAGTAATATAATGTTCATAAACTCTTGGAAAAATAGTTTCTTGAGGTTTATAAGTGTCTGGATTAACTGTGTTTTTAAGTTGAAGCGGTGTTGTGAAGTGATGTAGTTGATTCGTTGTATAGTTAGCCAAAATCCTCACCAACTCTGCTTACGATAAAAGATGACGCTCACGTGAGAGGTGGTTAATTTCATCAAATTCCCATCAGTGTTAAGTTTTTTCTCGTTTTCGGATTCGTGTATTGTGTTGAATGCCTCTTCAGTTATCTGTTTATTGCATATTTTTGTTTCTTGGTGTGAAATTTACTGGTTTAATATTAAAACTTGATTCTCAGCTACACACTGTTGAACTTTTCAGTTTACCGATTAACAATTGAATGAGTACAAAATACGTTTAATTTCCGTTGATGACCCTGTTTTAGTGTTCTGTGATTGGTTCAAATTCCATGACCTCAGATCATGTGACTTTACATTATTTGAAATCTAGGGAATTAATTTCTGTCACCTCATATTATTTTTGTTTATTTTAATTTTAAACATTTTAATTTTAAACTCTCTCTCTCTCTCTCTCTCTCTCTTCTACATCTCACTCACTGTCTCCCTTCTTCCCTCTCTCACTCTTCCACCCTTCGCTCTCACACTCTCTCTCTCTCCCTCTCATTATCTCTCTTCATTCACTCTCTCTCTTTCACTCTCTCTCTCTCTCTCTCATTATATCTCTTCATTCACTCTCTCTCCCCCTCTCTCACACTGTCTCTGTCTGTCTCTCTCTCTCTCTCTCTCTCTCTCTCTCTCTCTCTCTCTCTCTCTCTCTCTCTCTCTCTCTCTCTCTCTCTCTCTCTCTCTCTCTCTCTCTCTCTCTCTCCCTCTCTCCCTCTCATTTGTCATTGTCCACGATTGGCACTCTAAAACACTCACCATTTTTATTACACTATCATCCTCATATAAATAGAGAATTATGCACACGATAACAGAAATGATTTACCAACTTGTATTAAAGGGTTACAGACTTTATAACACAACATTATAGATAACAGATCTATTATATGAAAATGGTTATTACTTAATATTTACATTTTGGTCAATGTTATTTACCTGGAACTTGGTCTATACAGAGTACCATAGTCAATGTAGTTCAAATATATGTCGGTCATAATCTCTCTCACATGCTCCCTCCCTCTCTCTCTCTCTCTCTCTCTCTCTCTCACTCTATTCTAAACAGATATATACCACAAATCTAACACGTAGACGTGTACATATACACACGCTAGAATTACATACGCACACACACACACACAACAAAACAACCTCACAAGTCAACTACACATTCGAGAATCCATACATAAATATAACACTATTTTATTCACTTGTTTTTATCATCTAAGTGTAAATTATGCACAACGGAGGACATTTGTCATTGAACATTTCGTGGACAATGACAAATGAGAGGGAGAGAGAGAGACAGAGAGACAGAGACAGTGTGAGAGAGGGGGAGAGAGAGTGAATGAAGAGATATAATGAGAGAGAGAGAGAGAGAGAGTGAAAGAGAGAGAGTGAATGAGGAGAGATAATGAGAGGGAGAGAGAGAGTGTGTGAGAGCGAAGGGTGGAAGAGTGAGAGAGGGAAGAAGGGAGACAGTGAGTGAGATGTAGAAGAGAGAGAGAGAGAGAGAGAGAGTGAGTGGGGTGATAGTGAGTGATAGATCGATTTCAGGTTAGAGTGAGAGGCTGGGTGGACTGGCGGGGGGAGCATGGGTGAAAGAGAAGGGTGATTGTGGACACATACATAAATTACATTATTCTATAGTACTCTTGACTATATTTTACAATATGATTACAATTACCGTATTATCCAAGTTTACCTGTTAGTAAAATATACCAGAAACTTTTGTGTGTAACCTTTGTCAACTATCTGATTTAAGTCGTAATGTTTTACAATATTGTGTAAATTGTATGTTTCTAAATTATGATTGTTTGCTAACACCAGTAGGGAGTGAAACATGGTAAAAATAACTTTTAATAATTACGTAGTGAACATCCCCTAATCTGTTTTAGTTATAGGTAATATATTACTTTGCTATATGTTGACTGTTGTAGGTATAAACAATTTTTGTACCAATCTAATATCCAATTGTTGGTTACTGTTTGTTTAATTAATTAAAATAACATTATATTTAGTAATTTAAATTGTAATACTGTATAAATTAAGTTCTCTCATACTATAATTTACTCGCTTTCTTAAAGATAATTTGAAGATGTAAACAAACTATCATAAGTCTTCACATAAAAAATGATACATACATACGCACGCACACACTCACATCACCAACACGTTCACCCAAATATTTAATTGTTTCGTTATGTTCGATATTTCTATTGTATTTCATACACAGGTCCTGAAGATGACAATAAATATTGTCGAAACGTCGACGCAAAATAACTAAAAGTTGTATTATTGACCGATCCTCACTAACCATCCACTAAAACATTTATATTTTATGTTATCATCAATTAATTTGGGGTGATTTTATTTGATTCTGGACCTAATTGTAAGGTATTTAGGTTTTAATCTTCTTTTCTCAATGTTTTTTTACCCTAGTTCTTTGCCTCTTCATTTCATTATTTATTCAATGTTGACTCCACTTTCTTGTAGTCTGTCGCATGTTTCATTTTATTCATTCTGATGTTCGTGGTTTGTTTTATTTGTACCCCTCACTTACCATATCTATTGGGTTTATCACGTTATTATAGTTTCCTTTGTGTTTCTCTTATAATTTTTCATTATAACTACTGTGTTGCACTTTTTTCAATATTTATTTATTCTACATCGACTGCTTTTGTTTTAATTTGGGATTGACATACTATGTTTATTATACACTTATTTTTTAAGTTTTCTTATCCATGGTGTATACTAGTACTCATGACTGGCGTTTTACTATTATATCAGATTATATGTCTATGGTGATGAAACGTACCATCAAAACATATATATATATATATATTGTTACAACACAAATAAGCCACCCCAGTACCAGGGATAAAAAAGATAATTCTTAATATAAAAATACTTCATATAAAATAAAATGTTTAAAAATGAATAAAATATAAATATTATGACACGACGAATGACGATATTACCCAACCCAAGTGATTGACCCAACAACAAAAACACAAAGAAGGGAACCACGAAACATACTCAAGAAAAAAGGTGATTGACCAAACAATTATGAACTAACAAAGGAAGATAAGAAACCAGAACTAAAGAAGAATCAAAGGAAGGGAACCAATCCCTACGACTAAACAGAAATCAAACCAGATGAGAAGAGGAGAACCGAACCATGATGAAGACAGTTGAAGAAGACGAAGAAGAGGAAGAATGAAGAGGAGACAGGTTAAACCCAAGGGGAAACTAACGCACATATAAAGGGGAGAAATAGTAGACTCAAGGATAGAATACTGTAAATAAACCCCAAATAATTATCCATTAATGAAACAAATAATATTGTTATAATTGAATTAACTTATGTACCTATTTTAAAGACCAAAGACGATTGTAAAGTAACGTAGTGTAGAAAAGTACACTAACCCAATTAGGAGGGTTAAGTTTAATGAAAAATAAATAACCTAATATTATTAATAATAAAAATTATGCTGTAAAGTAATAGTGAGAAATAATAGGAGAAAAGTATAGGGATTACCCATTAAGTAACACTCAATACAAACAGTGAACCAAAGTAAAGTGAAATAGTGAAAGTGTAAATACCCTAAAAATAAGTGAAAGTGTATCAGGGATGAACCTCTATTAATTAAAGGTGAAGGTGATACAGGGAAATAGTAGAGTTAAGCAATAAAAATGTAATAATAAATAAGAAAACACTTTATAAAGCATTGATTAACAATCAATGATTTGAGTGATCTTGTGAACATTTATATAATTAAAAATAATTCAAAGTAATATTTCAAATAAATATAAAAGAAGCATGTAACATTATTCAGGGAGAAAGCCCAGACAAAAACAGTTTGTATTAACATGGTATGGAGGAGATAGTAGTATAGAAATAAGGTTTTGTTTTAAAATTAAGACTACAATGAATAAAACACCCCATTTTGAAAGGGGAAATAACTTTCATAAATTTGCAAGAAGTGATGATGTTTATCACTCAAAGTAGTAACAACAGAAAGAAATTAATGTTAAAACTAACAATAACTAGTAACTTATAAAGAATAGTTTGGTTCAATGTTATGAAGAGGATATGGCTGAAGGGAACTTGCAGTCCATAAGCCTAATTGTTATATTTTAAAATATGTGTAATGAAAACGGTATTGAATAATAATTAGAACACAAACAGGATCAACACACAACACAAACAAATATGAAAACTAAGTGAAGCCCATCAGGCTGAATTAAAAATGTAATTTAAAAGAAATCAACCAAAAACCATCATGGCTAATCTTGGCTATGAAAACATCTAACTGTCAGACACACTCAAATGTCAATTGTAACAATTTTGCAAGAAACTTTACTAATCTAAGACCAGTAAATGGCCAGTAATTATATGTAAATCTTTTTAAAACAGAAATGTTATTATAAAAGTTTAATTTAAGAAAGATATGTAATTTATCAAATGTCAAATATTTAGACTAAAGTTAATGTATAACAGAATATGACCTTATGAGGTATCATTGTAAACTTTGAAAGGAAAGAAAGATAATAGTGATATTATTTATTACCCCAAAGGAACTGTAAAGGAATAAAACCATTAGGAAAATACTTAATAAATTTGAATAAAAATTCAAATCTCTTAACAATGCTTCTGAAAGAGGTCTTAACCAATCAAAGGAGTGATGTTACCATAGTATTATACCATATTTGAAGGCTAATTTTCCGTTAAAATTAGTAAAATTAGGAGACTTGAAGAAATGACGCGTGGGTAAGCGGCACGCAAAATTGTGATGATTGAAATTTTACTTTAAATAGTTACGAAAAGTTTCAGAAGTTAACCTCGATAACCAAAGACGAATAGATGCCGACCTACCAAGATTTAACGATGTCCTGGAACCAAATACCAATAAATTAGTTAACAGAAATCCCAAGACAAGATTGAAAAAGATGTCCGAAGCCTAAAACCAGCCCAAATTTGCAGAATATCCACTACCCCAGATGACAACATATCAACACTATCTGAACTGATAAGTATCGAATAAATTCCTTTATCCCAAAAAACCAAATTATTTTAAATATTTCTCAAATGATCAAATTTCTCACTATTGAACAAATATAATTTTCTTTCAAAGGTTTTAATGCATAATTAACTTACGTAAAAACATTTTGTAAACCAAAATATAACCTCGCATTAGAGTGCAACTTTGTAACAAAAATACGACACTACCGAAAAATTGTAAAAAACACATTATACTTTCTAAGTACATATAAGGTATGGTAGTGTACTTTTTTAATGTAACCAACGTTTATGTCTTATTTCATAATCCAAAGAACCCCAGGTTCTGAACAGATTAATATATTGTATGTAAACTGTAGCCATAGCGGCAGAGAAATAATTTGTTTTCAGATCGATTTGCCAACCTTGAAATATTAGTGTCTCATGTTATAAGCCGGAGCAATCTGTTATCATAACATTTATAATCCTTTTGTCATATTAATTAATGACTGAATTTGTATTAAAATTACCGTACAGAGTCTTACTATCGTTTTATTTCATAGGACGTTGTAGAATATATGTGTGTTAGCAAGTTTTATTCAATAACCAACTAGCGCTCGTCACGAGTGGTCAAGACGGCAACCTGTATAGCGGCGGGAACCATTTGAACGCTCCAGCTGTCAACGCTAATAACACTTATAATCTTGTAATTTGAATATTTTAATTGTTTTGATAGAAACAATTTGGCGCCACCCGGGATTCGCAACCCCTATGAATTAACAGGTAGGTTGTACTGGTAATTCTGACAACGCTACAGACTCCAGTAGTGTCTACGATTAATGTAACGACCGGTGTGAGGCAAACACACCACACTAACACTAATAAACATAATAAACAAGTGTAAACACATTCTAACAGGTACGACCCCGTTTTTCTCGTTACATATTGGCGACCAGCAACGTGAGGCTAGAAAGGATAACTAGCGGCGGTTATGAATAGACACGGTATGGTTACGAGGCTCAAAGGTAAGGCAGCATTAAACTAAGAAGAAAACCAAGAAGAAATGGAAGAAGTTGAGGAAATAGAAGTCGAGGAAACGATTGGAGAATTGTTGGAAGAGAATTCACAGGAGGATCAAATGGAAAATCCAAACCCACCTGAACCAGAACCGGAAGCGGAAGTAATAGTCGACAACCAACTTGAGAAACCAGTTCAGGACGATGAGAGAGAAAAACGGGATGGAGATAATGAAACAGCAAAGGGAGGTCCGAGCATGCAAGACCTGATGAATTTCATAGCAGAACTTTCAAGGAAAGACAAGGAAGATTTGAATAAGAAATTAGAATCATTACAAGAGGGTATGAAAGAAGAGAGAAGACAGGATAAGGAAGATTTGAATAAAAAATTGGAGAAACTGGACATAAACAGTGAAGAATTGAAGAAGCAAATGAAGGAGAGCATAGAATTCCTGAATAAAAAAATAGAGAGCAACCATGAAGACTTGAAGAGAAGTCAGGAGGCATTGGAAAAGAAGAGCGAGGAGCTGAAGAAACAGATCAAGAAGGATCTGGAAATAGTAAATAAAAAGCTGGAAAACAATAATGTTATTCTCCAACGGAAAATAGAGGAAGAAAGTGAGAAAACCAAGGAGGAATGGAAGCAACAGCTAGTCGAATGTCGAGAGGAGATTAGGCAAACGGTAACGGAGACCAACGAAACAGTGATACAAGTCCGGGAAGAATTGAATAATAAAATAAGCAGTGTCGAGGAGGAAGGTAAATTGAGAGCGACAGAATTCTACCAAGTCCTTACCGAAGGATGCCAGAAGAACAAACAGGAGGTGGTCAAGGAACTGGAGGAGAGGCACCAAGAACTACAAATAGATGTAAACAATCGTGTGGAGAAGGTATACACCGTCATCGATAAAATAGACGGACTGACCAGAGAAAACAGAGAGAAAATCCAGGGGATCAGTATACGGGAGAAACAAATGCAAGAAGAGTTAGATGCATTAAGAGAGAAACCTTATAATAACACACAAATCATAACCAGCGAAAATCGAGAGATAATTAATTTCCGCAGCTACCGGAGGAACCCGATAGAATTCCTCAAACGGGTAGAAGAGCTGATAGAAAAAAATCGAGAAACCAGGTGGTCTAGTGTGAGAAGTATGATAGATGAAATGTTCCGAGACACCCATGACAACTGGTGGACGGCCACTCGACCCGAGATCAATGACACACAGGAGTTTAAGAGACAATTCCGGGAGAAATATTGGTCCGAGTCCACACAGAATGTGGTCCGCAATGATATCAGCAATGGAAGATACGAGTCACAAGGAGGACACACTTTAACGTCCTACTTTTTGGGAAAAGTATGTTTAGCCAGAAATTTAGAACCCAAGATACCCGAGGAGTCTCTGGTAATACAGTTGGGTTATCATTACGAAGAAGCAATACAGAAGGCCAGAAGGCAAGGACAGATAAAAACAATTCAAGGAATGGCTAGTCTATTGGAGGATCTGGAGAATGATGGCCAATACCGAAAAAATCGGATCATGAACCAACGGTACAACAAATGGAATGAACATAATAATACGACTAATTTCAATGTACCATACAATCATCCACAAAGCAATAACCGGAATAATGGGGGCCGAAACAATAATAATAATAATGAAGAACAGACATTTAATAGAAATACCCAGAATCATTCTCCGAGTAATCAGCCAGGTAACAGAGGTCAACAAAACCATCGTCAAGGGAATCAAGATAACAATAGAAACATCCCAAATAATAACCGACCGAATGATAGTCACCGAGGAGCTGAACCTGAACAACGCACCAATGGTCACCCCAACGACCATAACTACTACGGCAACCGGTACCATCCTAGTTACCAGTACAACCGGGGACCCGGGGGTAATCAAAATAGAAGCGACGGTAGGCGTCACGTAAATTTCATCAGTGGGAGAAGGCAGAATAACCACAGAAGATATAACCCGAATTGGCACCCAGACTCATGGTACCATGCGTCCAATCATAATAATAATCAACCATCAGTGAGTAGGAACAACGAACCACTTCAGGATGGGAACAACCAGCAACAAGGGCTGAACAATGAAACGAACGACCAGTCAAATAACCTGGCCGTCAGCCAGCAACCACCTTTAAACTAACCAGGTCAGTGGAAAAGTATGAACGCCCTTCACATGACCAATCACTTGGGTTGATACGTCGAACAATGTCAGATAAGGAAACCAAAGTAATTACGATAATATACAACAATTATTTAAAGAATATTCGAGAGGAAGCCAAATAGAGAGATCCAAGAAATAATAGAATTCCCAAAAAACCCAGAAGACCCGTATGATAAAAACAAATGGTACAACCTAATAATGGAAAAGATTGAGAAACAAAAGGCCAAATATGCAAAAACCCAACCCAAAATAATCAAATATAAAGAGGGAGAAAAAATATTAATTAAAAATCGTGAACTGCCAAGTACAATGGAAAGTATAGCAAAGAAATTATTATTGCTATATACCGGTCCGTATATCATCACAAAAGATAATGGTAATAATACTTACCAGATAAGCAATATCAATACAAGGAAAATAAAGGGAGTTTATAACCAAACTTCGATAAAAAAGTTTTATGAAGAAGATGAAATGAAATAATATTTCAAAATTCCAAAAGAGATTGTAAGAGCAACTTACTCAATTATTTAGATGATATATGCGGAATAAAAAGAATTAATATAATTGAATAATAATGTAAAAAACAAAGGAAACCGTTACACAAATTCCTTTCAATTTAAATCAATTTACAGTCTAATAAAAGATTGATATATGAAGTATGAAGTAAAAAAGTGAGATAATAAGGAATAAGTTACACACATTCCTATATAATAAAAATGTAAGAATCACAAACTTACTATTATAATTAAACAAAAAATAACTAAAAAGGAATACGCTACAAACATTCCTTTAAAGTAAGAGAATTAACTTACAAAGAATTATCAAAAATGATATTTAATACAGAATAAAATAAACAAAAGTAAAATCAAGCTCAAATTACTGAGATAAATACCTAAAATTATAATGAATCGAAAATATTCTAAGAAAAAAAAAAAAGAGAAATGTGAACTGGTACAAGGAGGAGAGAGAAATTATGTATAAAACAAATATACAGAAATGGCTAAAGCAGAATCTTGCTAAATGACTAAGAAAAGAATAAAAAATGTCTAAGACAATTAAAATGATCACAACTAGCATTGAAAACAAAATAATGAAAAGTTAGATATGATGAGATTAACATATGAATAAATATAAAAACAATCAAGTGTATGAGTAAATTATAGTATATAGTTAAGGTATAGCGGAAGGAAGAATGAGTAAAAGGCCAAAGTGATCTAAAAACAAACCACAAGGTGGACAATCCCAAAGTATATTATTATTATTATTATTATTATTATTATTAAGTCACAAGTTGACAAGGAAGGTATTTAAGATTGACTGTTGAAAAGTCCAGCAATCCAAATAAACTGAGCAGAGATGATGTGCCTCTGGTCTCAGAAAAATGAGTAATAATGGGAGAAACAAACTACTATAAAGTTAGGGACAAAATTGTGTATGAGGGAAAATGCACCAATGGAAATGAATAAAAACAGATCCAAATAAAATGGAATGAATTAAGTAAGAAGAGAAATGAAGAATGGAGAAACAAACAAGAAAGAAAAGGAAAAAGGTTATCTATAACTGATAATTTCATAAAAAACTATGCTAGTGTTTTATCAAAATGATCAATTTTAGAGGAGAGGCATTATGTTACAACACAAATAAGCCACCCCAGTACCAGGGATAAAAAAGATAATTCTTAATATAAAAATACTTCATATAAAATAAAATGTTTAAAAATGAATAAAATATAAATATTATGACACGACGAACGACGATATTACCCAACCCAAGTGATTGACCCAACAACAAAAACACAAAGAAGGGAACCACGAAACATACTCAAGAAAAAAAGGTGATTGACCAAACAATTATGAACTAACAAAGGAAGATAAGAAACCAGAACTAAAGAAGAATCAAAGGAAGGGAACCAATCCCTACGACTAAACAGAAATCAAACCAGATGAGAAGAGGAGAACCGAACCATGATGAAGACAGTTGAAGAAGACGAAGAAGAGGAAGAATGAAGAGGAGACAGGTTAAACCCAAGGGGAAACTAACGCACATATAAAGGGGAGAAATAGTAGACTCAAGGATAGAATACTGTAAATAAACCCCAAATAATTATCCATTAATGAAACAAATAATATTGTTATAATTGAATTAACTTATGTACCTATTTTAAAGACCAAAGACGATTGTAAAGTAACGTAGTGTAGAAAAGTACACTAACCCAATTAGGAGGGTTAAGTTTAATGAAAAATAAATAACCTAATATTATTAATAATAAAAATTATGCTGTAAAGTAATAGTGAGAAATAATAGGAGAAAAGTATAGGGATTACCCATTAAGTAACACTCAATACAAACAGTGAACCAAAGTAAAGTGAAATAGTGAAAGTGTAAATACCCTAAAAATAAGTGAAAGTGTATCAGGGATGAACCTCTATTAATTAAAGGTGAAGGTGATACAGGGAAATAGTAGAGTTAAGCAATAAAAATGTAATAATAAATAAGAAAACACTTTATAAAGCATTGATTAACAATCAATGATTTGAGTGATCTTGTGAACATATATATAATTAAAAATAATTCAAAGTAATATTTCAAATAAATATAAAAGAAGCATGTAACATTATTCAGGGAGAAAGCCCAGACAAAAACAGTTTGTATTAACATGGTATGGAGGAGATAGTAGTATAGAAATAAGGTTTTGTTTTAAAATTAAGACTACAATGAATAAAACACCCCATTTTGAAAGGGGAAATAACTTTCATAAATTTGCAAGAAGTGATGATGTTTATCACTCAAAGTAGTAACAAAAGAAAGAAATTAATGTTAAAACTAACAATAACTAGTAACTTATAAAGAATAGTTTGGTTCAATGTTATGAAGAGGATATGGCTGAAGGGAACTTGCAGTCCATAAGCCTAATTGTTATATTTTAAAATATGTGTAATGAAAACGGTATTGAATAATAATTAGAACACAAACAGGATCAACACACAACACAAACAAATATGAAAACTAAGTGAAGCCCATCAGGCTGAATTAAAAATGTAATTTAAAAGAAATCAACCAAAAACCATCATGGCTAATCTTGGCTATGAAAACATCTAACTGTCAGACACACTCAAATGTCAATTGTAACAATTTCGCAAGAAACTTTACTAATCTAAGACCAGTAAATGGCCAGTAATTATATGTAAATCATTTTAAAACAGAAATGTTATTATAAAAGTTTAATTTAAGAAAGATATGTAATTTATCAAATGTCAAATATTTAGACTAAAGTTAATGTATAACAGAATATGACCTTATGAGGTATCATTGTAAACTTTGAAAGGAAAGAAAGATAATAGTGATATTATTTATTACCCCAAAGGAACTGTAAAGGAATAAAACCATTAGGAAAATACTTAATAAATTTGAATAAAAATTCAAATCACTTAACAATGCTTCTGAAAGAGGTCTTAACCAATCAAAGGAGTGATGTTACCATAGTAACGTAGTTGAAGGCTAATTTTCCGTTAAAATTAGGAGACTTGAAGAAATGACGCGTGGGTAAGCGGCACGCAAAATTGTGATGATTGAAATTTTACTTTAAATAGTTACGAAAAGTTTCAGAAGTTAACCTCGATAACCAAAGACGAATAGATGCCGACCTACCAAGATTTAACGATGTCCTGGAACCAAATACCAATAAATTAGTTAACAGAAATCCCAAGACAAGATTGAAAAAGATGTCTGAAGCCTAAAACCAGTCCAAATTTGCAGAATATCCACTACCCCAGATGACAACATATCAACACTATCTGAACTGATAAGTATCGAATAAATTCCTTTATCCCAAAAAACCAGATTACTTTAAATATTTCTCAAATGATCAAATTTCTCACTATTGAACAAATATAATTTTCTTTCAAAGGTTTTAATGCATAATTAACTTACGTAAAAACATTTTGTATACCAAAATATAACCTCGCATTAGAGTGCAACTTTGTAACAAAAATACGACACTACCGAAAAATTGTAAAAAACACATTATACTTTCTAAGTACGTATAAGGTATGGTAGTGTACTTTTTTAATGTAACCAACGTTTATGTCTTATTTCATAATCCAAAGAACCCCAGGTTCTGAACAGATTAATATATTGTATGTAAACTGTAGCCATAGCGGCAGAGAAATAATTTGTTTTTAGATCGATTTGCCAACCTTGAAATATTAGTGTCTCATGTTATAAGCCGGAGCAATCTGTTATCATAACATTTATAATCCTTTTGTCATATTAATTAATGACTGAATTTGTATTAAAATTACCGTACAGAGTCTTACTATCGTTTTATTTCATAGGACGTTGTAGAATATATGTGTGTTAGCAAGTTTTATTCAATAACCAACTAGCGCTCGTCACGAATGGTCAAGACGGCAACCTGTATAGCGGCGGGAACCATTTGAACGCTCCAGCTGTCAACGCTAATAACACTTATAATCTTGTAATTTGAATATTTTAATTGTTTTGATAGAAACAATTTGGCGCCACCCGGGATTCGCAACCCCTATGAATTAACAGGTAGGTTGTACTGGTAATTCTGACAACGCTATAGACTCCAGTAGTGTCTACGATTAATGTAACGACCGGTGTGAGGCAAACACACCACACTAACACTAATAAACATAATAAACAAGTGTAAACACATTTTAACAGGTACGACCTCGTTCTCTCGTTATAATATATATATATATATATATATATATATTACTATAATACTTATAACTATTTTACCTCAAGATGTATTTTTTCCTTTAGGGACATGTTTCAGGAGATCCTGTTCTCCCATCTTCAACCTTCGCCATCTTGCTTCTGGTGCAGTATTTGTGTGTTGGCTTCTGGATGTTATTATGGTGGTTTGTTGGTCTTTGGTCCTTCAATGTTGCATTATTGTGTGTGGTTGTGGTATCTGTTTTTGTATTTTGTGTATTTTCGATGTTGAGTGCTTTGAATATTGTGTCATGTTTTGTATTGATTTGTATTTGTTCTGGTATTAATTTGTTTTGTGTTTTATGTTTGTAAATCTGTAAATTTTCCCAAATGTTCATTATGGTGCCTTTGTGTGGTATATGTTTTATTAGTGTTACATTGGTTATGTCTGGGAATTCATGTCCTGTGTTTATTGCATGTGTGGCTAAATTGGATTTATATATGTTTGGTTTTTTGTATGCATTTAGGTGTTCAAAATAACGTTTTTTCAGCTGTTTTTTTGTTTGTCCTATATAACATTTATTGCAATCTTGGCATTCAATTTTGTATATACCGTTGGTTGTTGTATTATCTTTGTTGTGTGAGTTATTTAGATTTTACAAAACTAATAAAAATAAATTACAAAATCTAAATAACTCACACAACAAAGATAATACAACAACCAACGGTATATACAAAATTGAATGCCAAGATTGCAATAAATGTTATATAGGACAAACAAAAAAACAGCTGAAAAAACGTTATTTTGAACACCTAAATGCATACAAAAAACCAAACATATATAAATCCAATTTAGCCACACATGCAATAAACACAGGACATGAATTCCCAGACATAACCAATGTAACACTAATAAAACATATACCACACAAAGGCACCATAATGAACATTTGGGAAAATTTACAGATTTACAAACATAAAACACAAAACAAATTAATACCAGAACAAATACAAATCAATACAAAACATGACACAATATTCAAAGCACTCAACATCGAAAATACACAAAATACAAAAACAGATACCACAACCACACACAATAATGCAACATTGAAGGACCAAAGACCAACAAACCACCATAATAACATCCAGAAGCCAACACACAAATACTGCACCAGAAGCAAGATGGCGAAGGTTGAAGATGGGAGAACAGGATCTCCCGAAACATGTCCCTAAAGGAAAAAATACATCTTGAGGTAAAATAGTTATAAGTATTATAGTATTATATACATCAAGAAACGGACTGTAGCAGAAAGTGATTGAAATATATATATATATATATATATGTATATATATATAAACTGTAAACTATATAAACTAACTTAATGCAAACTTAATATACATTTTCGTACTGTATTAATTTGAATATGAAGATCAAAGTTATATTGTGTCTTTTATTTATTTATTTTTTTTACAGGAATAGTAAGAGTTTATCACAAAGTAGTTGGGAGCAGAGCTGGCTTGCACTCCATCTGTTATTGTACTTACAAGATGATGGAAATTTACAGTCAGATTTTAAAAATAGTATTGCAGTTATGCAGAATGAAGTTGATTTCAATTTTTTGGTGCATTCATTGCCATATTTAAATGATGACTGTGTTCAGGTAAATTTTTGAAAATATCAATAAAGATTGACAAAACAACTATCACCATAACAATAAAGAACAACAACAAAAATATAGTAACTGTTATATAATGTTTTTACTGTAATGAGGGCATAATGGCAGTCCACATAGATAGTGACTCACCATCTATTTAGATAGTGACTGACTCTATTGGACATGTATCCTAGACAGGATAATATGTATGTGTAAACATATCATAATACAGCTAGGCATTTGCTACTATCATATGTTTTAAATATGCATGAAATTGGAATCACCAGTTGCACAAATGCCTTAAGAACTTTGTTACAGTTTTTAGTGTGTACTTTTTACCTTATATTCCTGCTTAATATAGCATGTAATTTACGAAATCTAATACAGCATTGTTTAAAAAATTTGAAAACTTGTTTCAAAAATCACACACACACACACACACACACACACACACACACACACACACACACACACACACACACACACACACACACACACACACACACACACACACACACACACACACACACACACACACACACACACACACAAGAAATTTTTGTATTCAAAAATGTAAAGACATTACAGATAGAAATTTTTCTGAATTATGATGCCACAACTAAAACATGTAATTAACTCTGACGAGTTTAAAGCTTGTTAACATTGTATCCCGTGGGTGGTGCAAGTGATTTATTACAAAATGTACAATTTTTAACACGTTGCTCTTACAGATGTTTTAAAAAATTAAACTCTTTTCTATATATATAAAAATTAATACATATTGGTTACTTTTTATCTAAGTCATTTACAGTTGTGTATTCCTTTATTTCAAGAAAGCACAGCATCTGTGTACATTCCATGCCCTATTTTAATGGCACTTTATTCTAAATTTTTACGTGCATGGTTAATTAGAGATTGCAAAATATAATTTTCATTATTCAAGTCAGGTTGGTACATTAAACCTCTTACAGGTTTAATAAATATTATTAAACTAACCCTTTTAACATCAACTTATATTAACTGATGTTAAATTTTTTTCCATTATTCTTTTTTTTTTTACACATAGTATTCACAGCAGATTGTTATATTATCTGGGTTCCTAGCTGTGATAAGTAGCTTGTGTGTAACAATTCACTTCCTGAAATGTAAGGAAGTTTATTCTTCAGATATAGATTTTATATTAGATAGATTTCATTCTTCAAATATCAGAACTTTAATTTTCGAGTTATTTTCATGTTATTATCTGTCAACAAACGGCAATGGACATAGCACACATAATCTTTACACAGCAAAAATATTAGAAAACAATTGAATACTTACTATAAATCGGTAGAGTCATATTATATCAGACATGTGGAGTAGGTGGAAACTAATTTTTTTGAGATTCACATTAGCATCCAGGTTTTTCTCCCACTAGAAATTCTTGATCATTTTCTGTTCAATGCCGTTTCTGCACATAGTTTAGGAATTATGAAAAAATATCCCAGCGTGCATTAATTCCATGGTAAGTTCAAAGCTTTGTCAGTCTTTTTTTTACTTTTATACTTACCACCGGAATACTTAAAGAATGGATAAACTAATTTTATCTGCTTATCAGAGATAAATCATTTAATAAACAACTGTATCATTTTGTCATTTACATTTACCTTAGAACTTTTGCTCTGAAGATTTGAGATGAATTTCTCTCATTCATAGTGATGCCGTAACAGTTTCTTTATAAAATGTTGCGATTATATAATCTGAAAGTTTGGACACATTTAATTGAATGAATGAAGTGAGTTCTTAGTTTTAATTCTACCATTTGGCATTTGTCTCACTGTGTCTGTGTGTTTGGGATATGTGTCATGATAAGTTTTGAATTCATCAATAGACCTTTGTACAACTTGGTATGTCTGTCCATATATTTGACATACAGAACCCTATTGTTTTTTAGATTGATTCCCTCAGAAATAGGGTGGCAAGGGGAAACATTTTGAAAAAAGCTCCAGTAATGTGCGTAAAAGCTTATATACAGTACGTGAAATATTAAACCAAATTTATTTTATTGAGAACCATATTCAGTAATTTTACTTTGAGTTAATTATATGCCAATGTTAAACATGTTCAAAACTAAACAAAAACATATAGTAACTCATGTACGTTGTAAGGAGTAATTTACATATCCTGTTTGGAAATTACCTTTAGAGAATCTTACTTTTATGTTACAGTTCCTTTTAGTATCACCCTGCAATTTTCATTTTTCTCAAAATTTTTATCTCTTTTTTTGGGCCCTGGGGTATCAAAACTTGAAATTTCCAAAACTGCATTCAGATGTTAGTTAAAATTCTCTTTAATTTGATACCCCACATGAATTATTGTGTTTTATTAAAAAATTTCACCCATTTTTTGGGCTGTATCCAAAAATTTTGAAATTTAAAAAATGAACACTATATTCAGAGTGTGGTTAATTCCCTTCAATTTGATACCCCACATGGGCTTTTGCGATTTTTTCACAATTATGACTCCCTTAAATTTTAGCCTCCCCCCATTTTTTAGGAGATCTGGGTTCTGTAAGATAAAAGTGTGGTAAGATGGGTGTGTAAGATAATACACATGCTAGGTATTATGAAACACATATCCCCCATGTATCACGTATTATCTTAAAAACATCACAATTGCTTTCCATTCCTGTATTAAAATATTCAACATATTATTAAAACATATTATTATTAACATATTATTAAAATTCCACAAAACATTCTGTATTCTCTTCTAGTGCCATATCTTAAAAGCACATTTAATTTAATGTTTCTCAACTGATGAGATTAAATTTCCTTCTCTCTCTTTCCAACTGTCCATGATTCAGAGACATGTATAGCTACATCCCGCACAAAAATGTTTATAAAATTTCTTTTGTTTTGAGTCCAACATTATGTGAGATTAAGCCCCCTTTCTTTTTTATTGTATATGTTGGACTTTTGAATGAGCGAAGTGAGTTCTCAGATTTAACTCAGCCATTTGGCACTTGTCTCAGTGTTTGTTTTGGGTATGTGTCTCATGACAACTTTTGAGTGAACTTTTGAGTGCAACTGATTTTCATAAAATTTGACATGCATGTCTACACCTTTACCCTACAGAGCCCTATATACCATTGTTTTTCAGATTGATCCCCCTCCACAGTAGTGGAAAGGAGTAAAAATGTGAGGGTGAATTTTGAAAAGAGATTATTAGTTATTATGTATAATGCTTTTATGAAATAGTTATGTATTTCATATAGGTATAGTTTAGTTATAGTGTATCTGTAGTTATTATGAAAAATACTTTTTGTCATATGCTCTACTTCTTTCGTCAAATGTAAACATTTAGTGATACAGGAACAATGTTTCTGCAACAGTTATTTTTGTGTGTGGTATTCTATAGTTCATTCTTTGGTGTATCTTCTGTCTACAGAGGCTCTGGTGGTACTCCAGAATTTGAAAACCTTTACATCTCTCAAAATTTATCAAGTACAAAATCCATACAAGAGTGAGGGCTCTGTAATCAGATACCCTATATGGTTCTATAATTTATACCTAAGTAACAGCTTTTTAATTTAATATTTCTCAACTGATAAAATTAAATTTTTTATTGCAGAGGCATTACATTGTATGAAATAAAACAGTAGTGTTTGTGGCACATTCATTACTGCTTCCTGTTTGTGGTTTGTGGTTTGCCTTGTGTTACCACAAAGTACTTGAAAGTAAAGTAATGTTATTATGAATGGAAATGTTTTATTTATGGTTTTTTTAAAGTCATGTTTTCATACATTTTAGGAGTTGAGTCATGTACAAAGCCGTGTTTTGCATGCCAGCTTAGTGCAGAAAAACCTGAAGAGGTTAAGGACTGGTGTAGAAGATGTACTTGAAAAAAGTCTCCTGACACAACCTGGAATTACTCATGCACTGATAAATCATCTTCATTGTGATAAGAGGTTTTTTGAAAACACAAATTGTCAGCTTAGTGAAATTTATGTGAGCGCAGTCAAAAGATGTATTGAGTCAATAAGAGGTGCTACATCAGTTCAAGGTGATTTGAATAGATGTGTTATCTAATCTTATATTCCACTTGTTAAGTTAGTGTGACAGATGTATTGAAAATACACACAAAAAACCTTTCCTTATATTTTCATCATCATCATCATCAACCTCAAGGATTAGGCTCATCCTGAATCTGTTCCGGGACCCACTTCGCTCTTACCCATCCAACATCTCTGTTCCCCACCAGTCTATATACCAATGCTAGCACTGGAATCCTGTCACTTGCCATTCTTCTCAAATGTTCACCCTACCTTCTTTTGTTACTCCTTAGCTGTTCCAAAAATAGGTCGACCCCCACCCCAGTTCTGTCCTTATAGTTCATATTCTTCTTTCTGTCGAGAATGGTACAGCCCAGAGTACTCCTCAGAAACGTCATCTCCGCTGCCTGAATCTTTGCCTTGTCTCTTTCTGTCATAACTCTGGCTTCATATTCATACATCAAAACTGGTACCGCCACAGTGTTAAAAAACCTTATCCTTGTTTCCTTCTTTGTCTTATTTTTAAGGTATCTGTGAATTGTTCCACAGCTATTTCTAAATTTGTTTAATTTTTCATCCAGATCAATTTCTGTCCCATATGTAACGTAACATCCCAAGTAACTGAAATGCTGGACTTGTTCCAAATCTTTCTATCTATAACTATCGCAGTTCTTACCAGTTGTTTCCCTCTGAATGCCATTGTTTTAGTCTTGTCCTCTAATATTTGAAAGCCATATTCATCTGCTATTCGATTTAGTATTTAGATTGAGTTTTGTAGTTTATCCTCTCTCTCTCCTGAATTATTACCATATCATCTGTGTACAAAGTGGAGTTTAAAAAATTCCTTTCAGAAAAATCCATGGGTCAACATAAGATTTCCATGTTTTAAACATGCGCGCGCGCGCGCGCACACACACACACACACACATATATTTTTATTTATTGAAAAGTGTCGGAGATATACAGCAGCTTGAAACAATATAATTTACTTCAATTAATAAAATCCTACCTGCGGGTTTCCTCCAGAGTCTTACAGACAAAAACAGCTGCAGAAAAGGTTATCTGGGTTTAAGCTACGAAATAATAGCGCTAACACCAATTTTTCGTATTCTAAAACAACTAGCTTCCTTTAATGCAATATTTGCTTTCAATTTACATTTACACTACACTTTCAATAAAAAACAAAAAGGCATGAACATTTAAACAATCAATATCAACTAATATGAAAATGACAACAATAGCGTTATTTTGGGAACCAGCACTTTGCAACACTCTCTGACTCATACTCTTTACATTTCTTTTTTATTTTAAATCCCGTTATTATAGTTCAGTATTTGTATTTATTTTATAGCTTTATGGAATTGTTCAATTAGTGTTATGAAAGGTACTTAACACATCCACGGCGTTCCCAACTGTTTCCTCACCGCCTCGTGGGGTTAGCTGTTTCGGGTCACTTCAAAATGTTATTTCAATAGTTCATGAATTCTTTACACTACCGCGGCACACTCCATCTTATTTAATTTACCATGGTTTTTGATTACACTTTACACTTTTGTAAACTTTTTTTGGCCGACTAGTTTTTTAATTAGTTGACCGCTACATAGTTCACGCACTTTGATAGTTGTATTGGATAGGCCGAATTTATTTATGGCCTATCTTACACGTCCGAGGCCACTGTTTTTAACTAACTTGCAGATGACTGACTGCTTAGGGTAACCGTCTGATGCAAACACTGGTGAAGAAGTGTTCTTACTGTGATTTACACAGAGACTGAGCTGGCAAGCTGTTGCGTAATACGTCTGTGCTGGGCAGACTCAGACATAAACATAAATAGTCTACCATAACATTGTATGTTACAATGGGGCACCTCACAGGTGAATACTGACAATTAAAACTGAATTGAATTATTCTTTCTAGCATACAATTCTGTACCGTTACAAGCTTTGTCTTGCCCCCTTATTAGTGAGAATTTCCTCAGTCATCCATCCTCCTATAACCAGTTGTACACTGGTTTCCACATAGAGGCTTTTTATAGTTTCTATAAGATGTATAGGGTAACCTCTTCTGTCAAGAATTCGCCATAATAATGTCCTTTTAGCTAAAGGCTTTTGTCAGATCTACAGAGGCCAAGTATGTTTCACAATTTAGACTCCCATCTCCCGTCATTTATTCTTTTCAATGTGAAAATCAGTGGTGAAGCTAGTAGTTAATGAATGGGTAGGCAAAAATCTTACCTTAAATTTTTTTAAGGAATCACTAAAAGGACGGTAGTTCAAATCGGACGCTGAGGTGGAGTTTGCTGTTAGCGAATGGTTCCGCAAACAGCCATAAGAATTTTACTAGGAGGGAATCTACAGATTAGTGCAACAGTGGGACTCGTGTCTTAATGTTAATGGAGACTTCTTTTAAAATCGTTGAAAAAAAATGCTTTACAGCCCTAAACGTGTTTTCATTGAACAATCCTTGTATAAGTCATACACAATAATATTGAACTTCAAAGTTTTAAACTTGATTAGTTTCTATATATATGTTTAATGTTACAAATAATTCAAATAACAATCTTGATCATCTGTTAGTTCAGCAGTATAACAGGAACACTTTTAATAACCGCATAAAATAAACACACTTATAAACAACACAGCGCGCTTTAACTTAACTTTTTGCATCACAGAAGTGAGACATGCCTCAACGCTCTATGTGTACAGCGCGGGACAATCCCCCTCCCCCGCACTTCCCTATCTTGCCAGCACATTGCTTACATACGATGTACACAAAAAACGCTGAGGCAAGTTCATGTTGCCTCATTCGCTTTAAATGAGCTATGCCGAATCTCACCTGTCACCATCTAGCGGTCGCTCAGTAAAGCACCTTTCGGCTTAATAAATTCGACAGTCATAGTAACAATGTATAATCTTTACGTTATGTAGTTCATACGTATTTATAATTTCTATTCTACAGAATTTTTTAGGGTAGGCATTGCCTCAATTGCCTCCATGTAACTTCGCCACTGGTGAAAATTGCATCCACACATGACCTTTCCATCCTAAAATCCAGTTGGTCCTCTGACAGTAAAAAATCTGCTACCACCTTTAACCTCTCATGCAGTATCATTGTGTTTATTTTGTATGCTGTGTCTAACAGACTTACCCCTCTATAGTTACTTGGGTTTGCTCTATCACTCTTCTTGAAAAGAGAAATTACCTTCACTTGGTGCCTTTCTTTTGGAATAATTTTTCTCTTCCAGCGCATATTATAAAAATGTAGGAGGCATGAGTGAAACATTATACCCACATAGTGCTTTCCGGTTGTTTCATTTTCTTAATGCCTCCATCAATTCCTCCATAGTTAGACTGTCTACTACATCGTTTTGTTCTTCCTCCTTGTACCATAACTGCTTATAGTGTTGTATTCATGTTTACTCGCCAATCACATTTAATTGCACATTTTCTCTCTCATTCCTAGTTAATTTGTTAATTATTTATAGGCCAGTGATTGCTTTCCATACAAATCATGCTCAAAATATCGTATAAATCTCTCCTAAGGGTCTCTGTGAGCTTTTTTTGTTCAGTATCCTGGCTTTATTCCTGGCTTATCTATAGTCTTCTTTGTTTTCCTCTGTGGGACTGTCAAGATACCTCAAATAACTTTTATGCTTATATTTTACAGATTCCTCTATTTCCTCCATCCATATTTTTTAGGCTATAAATTGTAAATTTTATTATTAGTCTGACATAGCGTTTCCATAATATTTTTACTGAGAAGTGGGACATTCACAATTTTAAAGCCTAAAAAAGGGAGACATTTAATCAAAAAGTAGGACGGGACAGCAAAGTTAGAAAAATGTGAATAAACATACTACACATGAGAGAACTGTAGTTTCTATTTCACTCTTTAAGAGAAATTTATATATATAGAAAATGTTACAGAAACATATTAAAAGAGTTTTATTCCATACAGTCAGATATCATTCTTAAAATGTCATTTGGGTTTATATTTTTCAGATTTTTGGATTTGCTCTAGACGTTTTTTCTTATATCATTTCTGAATAAAACTATGTACAAGTAGTTTTTAAAATGTCTTTTCACTATTGTCACTGAACTCTATTTCAAGTTTGTTTTTTCATCATGCCGGAATGCATTTATTATAGAAAAAAATCAGCAATTGTTCGATCTCAATGAACAACATTATTTGCCAAAAATTTTGTGAAAACAATCCTATATTGTAGTGTATAGTGTGTAGCACTGTACTTGAAACAATTTTTCAGAAAGCACTGCGAGTAGGGTAGTGAATCCAAAAATTTGTGAAAACCAATTATAAGTCCAAATAACATAAAAATGCAGTTTTTTAATTTTCTTTATGTAATTCAAGTAAATTATGTCATTATGTAATTCATGTAATGTATATAAATTAGCTACATACAGTAAACCCAATATTTTTTTTTGTTTACACTCTACATACTGAACCCATACCATATGTGACAGACCTCTACCCTCGCCCTACATAGGTACCAAAACACCGGCCTTTACCCGCGTATCGATTTCCAGATTACTAAAAGCATCACTCATGTGTCATGGACATTGAAGCAGTACATCACAACGTTTGGAGCCATTTCTGCTCGCTTGCTCTGCAGCTAAGCAGATATCGCACTTGCTAATCCGAAAACCCTTTGTGCGGAACATGCAATTTCTAATATGTCCTCCCTGGAAACAGTATTCAATACCTCGACTTCCAGTGCTTTCCAAGAAATTTTGTTTTGACTACAATGCTACTGGTGTGTATTTAGTGTTGTTTTCACAGAAACTTTGGGAAAAGGTGTGGTTTGTTGAGATCAAACAATTACCTATTGCAACATTCTCACTCACTGCACAAAGTAATGCTGTTTACTAAAACCACTTCTGTACACTAAAACAATGCTGCTACCGATACTACCAAACAAAACTGTCGATGCTGCTGTTAGAAAAAGCAGTGTTAGTGTTACCAAAAAAACCAATGTTAACACTAAAAAACCGGGACATTTGAAAGAAACTTGGGATGGCAGGACATTTTGTCAAAAAGTGGGATGAATGTTACCCATATTCTGATAGCTTTCTGAAGAATGTGATGATGCCGCATTGAACAGTTGTCATAAACCAGAATGATGACAGAATGATAGTTGCACACCACTATATAAAAATTATTCTGATTAGCGCTTTCAAGCTTCACAGCCCATCGTCAGATCGAAATAGACAGGAAATATGTAAAAACAAACCCTTCACCCCTCTCCCCCACCCTGCTCACACACAACAAGCTATACATTAATGACCCTTCCTCACCCCCTAAACCCTGCCCCACCATCTGTACAGTTACATATTTTTCTAGCAAATTCCTTGTGTTTCAGTGTTGTGTGTGTGTGTGTGTGTGTGTGTGTGTGTGTGTGTGTGTGTGTGTGTGTGTGTGTGTGTGTGCATCCTTTTAAACTACCCTCTTCCTCTCCACACACGTGGGTCAGTCACACACCCTTATTTTAAAACAACCAATTAGTACTATGCAATATAATTCTTAATCTTATCTATCTGTCCTCTCTCATTTACTTCTTAATCATGTTATAAAATATTTCTTCATTATCAAATTTAATTTTAATATTAATTAAATTGTCTAACCCTTTTTCTCTTTCTTTCAATATTTCTAACTCCTCTCTAAGCTTCCTTTCAACTGTGTTATTTACTACTTTTACAATTTCGTATTCTTCCAAAGGATTAACAAACTTATGGTTGTCTTCTATGAAATGTCTTGCATATAACGAATTGGTTGTTCTATTACCTTCTCCACGTTTGTGGTCAGACAACCTGCATATGAATTTCCGTCCTGTCTCACCTAGGTACACTTTGTTGCAGTCTTTACATTTTAATTTATAAATTCCGCTTTTCTGTAATACTGGAATTTTTTCTATATTCTTATTCCTTATCTTATCAAATACCGTTTCACATTTTTTAATAGCTATATCTACTCCATATTTATTAAAACATTTTATAATTTTTCTAGTATGTGAACCTATGTATGTCAATGACCCTGCATAATTCTTTTGTTCTGGTTCTATTTTAGTTTTTTGTATGTTAACCCTTTTCATAACTTTATCCACTATGTTGGTGTTATAATTATTATTCCTTACAATTCCCTTTATCGTTTTTAACTCCCTATCTTTTGATTCGGTCTCTTTTAAACACTTCTGAGCTCTGTAACAAAATGAATTGATTGCCGCCATTTTATATCTATATGGGTGGTAAGACTCTCTTGGTATAATTATATCGGAATATGACTCTTTCCTAAATATCCCAAACTGTAGTTTCTCATTATCTTTAATTTCTATGTTTAAATCTAAGTAATTTATTTTCTTACCTCCTATCTCTTCTTTAAATTGTAAGTTTTTATCCTTATTATTTACCTCATTTATAAACTCATGCACTTCTTCTATGCTTCCTTCCCAAATTACTAATACATCATCAACGTATCTAGACCATAATTTTATATTGTCTTTATACTTAGTGGAAGTTATTAATTGGTTTTCAAAATCATTCATGTATATTTCAGCAAGAATAGGGGATAATGAAGACCCCATAGGTAAACCTTTTTTCTGTATATAAAACTTGTTATTAAACCTAAAATAGTTCTGATTTACACATTCTTTAATTACTTTCATCAACTGCTTTTTATACCTGTATTCTCCCATATTATTATCGTTTATTAACTTAATAACTTTATTTACTGTGATATTGGTAAACATGTCCTTAACATCCAGTGATATCAATTTTGTATTTACATTAATCCTAATATTTTCTAATTTTTCTATCAATTTTACATTATTCTCTATGTTGTATTTTGTCCCAAATTCATATTTCTCTTTCAGTACTCTGATAACTTCCTTTGATAATTTATAAATAGGTGCATTAATAAAAGAAACAATCGGTCTAATTGGTTTTCCTTCTCTATGTATCTTAACCTGACTTTTAAAAGTTGGTGCTGTTGGATTACTTTCCAATAAATACTTTTTCTTATTTTCTTCTATAAATGTTATCTGTTTCCTCATTTGTTTTATCCTTGACTGGTACTTACTTGTATAATCATACTTTATTTCCTCGTATGGTCCTTCCCTTATAAATTCTTCCATTTTCTTTATGTATTCGTCCTTTCTCAGTAGTACCATTGTATTTCCTTTGTCCGCCTTCGTAACTATAATATCATTCTTCTTTATTTTATTCTTTAGTTTAGTTACAGTTGATTTGATTTTTTGTTCATTTTTTGAATTGTACAAACTTTTCTTAAATATTTTATCTACTACATTCCCTACTTCCCACCTTATTCTTTTTTATCATTTTCATTTCCTAGTTTTTGTATTATGCTTTCGCATTCAGTAATCGTTTTTTCTTGATTTAATTCTGGTGGTGGTGCGTATTTTAAGCCTTTTGCTAACATTTCTTTTTCTTCTGTATTGAAATTTACCTCTGTAAGGTTTATTACTCTTTTTTCATAGTTATTCTTAGAGAGGTGTTCCTTTTTTACTTCGTTCTTTCTTATTAATTTATTTAACTTATCTACCATTTTTTTATTTTTATTTTCCAATTTCTTTTCTACGTACCCCAAGCCAAAATTATATAATATTTCTTCTAACTCTACATACGAGTATATTCTTAACAGTTCTATGTGTCTGTCATATAATTCCCTATTATATCTATTGATTAAGCCGTAGAGTGACCTTATTTCCAGTTTTATCCACAACTTCTCGCTTTGTTCTTTTACTTTTTTGGCTACAAAAAAGGGTGAAGGGTTTGTTTTTACATATTACCTGTCTATTTCGATCTGACGATGGGCTGTGAAGCTTGAAAGCACTAATCGGAATAATTTTTATATAGTGGTGTGCAACAGTGATCATTCTGATTGTGATTTCAACCACTAACACAAATTTCTTCATGAAAAGTTGTCATAAATTCGTGAACACGTAGTTTCAGTATTTCTCATCACAAGTCTCTCTCTGGGTCACTCTTCTTCCTCCCCTCTCTCTTCAGATATCATCACTGTTAAAACCACTTTGTCAGGAGATAGGTTGGAAGTCGCTTTTCTCAACACATTGAATGCTAGAATTAAACTTTAATAACAGTTTGTAAGAACATATTTCTTCTCCAAACCAATGTAAACATAATATGTATCTGTTATACTAAAAACTCATTTATCCAAATTTGATGGGACCACGCCCGTTTCGGATAAACGAAATTTTGGATAAACCGAAACTACTGTATACATATGTAAGTATACAGTAACTTTTATTTAATAATAATAATTGAAAAGTTACTTACAGTGAATATGACACAATAAACTATAAAACGACACCGCACTGTAAATTATAGTTTCTATAGAACAGTCATATTGCTCGTTCGTACAGTAATCAATCATTGTTTTTTGCCTAAGCTTTGAAGCTGCCCGTTTGCCTCGTTTGCTGGCTGCCCGATCTCGAAGTCGTTTCATTGTTAGAAGTTCTGCAGGGGAAGTTTCGTCTTGTCTGTGCTATTAAATATAGATTATAGCGACAGGAAAATACTTATATGTATTCTTAAATTGTACTAAAAATTGTTTCGGATAAACCGGATTTTCGGGTAAACGCGATTCAGATAAACGAGTTTTTAGTGTATATTATAATGCTCACTTTTTTTGTGTACTATGCATTATTTCTGGGAAGTGGCTGAATTCTTCCTTATTATTGCTTCTCTGTTAGTCTGACAGCATTGCATACAATTGATGTTACATTACTGTAACAACTACATTATGAGTGGTTACTACTACCTGTAAGGTCATGGCCTCCACATCTGTCAGAACCAAACTCTGCAAAATAGACGAGGGTAATAGCAGTGTTCATAGTGGACAGTTTTATTTTTGTAAGATTAATTTATTAATTCGTACAAGTCATTTGGTTACCATATTAAACATGAATATTAAAAATAAATTTATAGTTTTAGCATATAACACCAGAACGTATTTGCTAGTCTATAAAGTGTACTGATGATTAAAACAAGAAAACAAATTTTAGTTGAGTTGTTTCATGAAAGTCCATGAAAGGTAAGTTCATTTTTGAGATATTAAAATTTTAATATACAATCTTTATAGACAGAGTATAGGATATGTTTATAGTAGATTTTGAATACATGGCTTTAAAAAACTGTGTCAATTTATTTACAGAAATCTCTGCTGGACATTATGAGGCTACCATGTTTTCCATTATGGTATTAGCAAATATCGTGGAGTGTGACCAGTGGAAAGATGTGATTACATTGTTGTGTCCTCTGTTAACAAACGACTGCAAATTCTTTAACTATTTATTGATTTCTACTAGTTGTTATTCAGATTTAAGGATATATAATAGATTGATTGAATTGGAAGACGTTTGTTGTATGAGGCATATAAAGTGTAAGGATATTAAGAAGACTGATGATTTTATCACTTTATATAAGAATATAACAAGTGAAGGTCGTTCAGTGTGCCTTAATGAAATTTTTAAAAGACTGATTGCAGGAAGAACCCACTGGGTGGAAGATATTGCTGTAAGTTTGGTATTGAAGACAAGTTTTTTGTTTTTCTGATATTGTTGTGAAAGTAGTTGTAGCTGTTAGTTTGAAACTGTTAGATTGCAGTATTTAAGTATTATGAAAAAGTAAACATTTAAGGTATTATTATTAATGATATTGTTTCTGCAGTAAAATTTCAGTACTTAAATGTCACGTTGACTATAAGAAAATTAGATTTAACCAAATTTGTAATCATCATAATCCTCACACCTCTTCATAGACCAGCTTTTAAAAAATTATAACATAAAGCTGTAGTTGTAGGTTATATTATCATGAGTATATACTAATAATAGGACAATTGTTATAGTTAAGTAATGTTTAAATTTATTGCTTCATGGAACACATTCATGTAACATGTGTTAAAATTTAAGTTTACATATATTATATTTAACAGTGTAAAGCCAGAAATAAATCATATTTAGAATATTTATAAGGTTTTAAAAGTAAACACCATTTATAACTATTAATGTTTTAATAATCGTTGTTATACTGTAAACCAGTATCAAACTTTCTTGTGTGTGTGTGTGTGTGTGTGCGCGTGCGCACCTTGTAACAGATTTTGTGTTTATTATGTGACTATTTGTAAAGTGTCTAATTTGCGTTAATACAGAACCTATGTTGTATTTTAACCTGTGATTTTTAATAACGAGTTACTATACTTCCAATACATTTTTTCACCTTCATGATGCAGTTTGGAAAAAGACATTTCAGACCAGTTTTAGATGGTGTTGAAAACTATAATTGTGTAACTTTTCATAAGGAGATGAAAATGAATATAAGTTTTTAAATCTGTAAATTATTGGTTATTTATAGAATCTGTGTAGTTTATATTTTGTTTGACAGAATGTGGTTACATGAGAGTAGATTCTAAATTCTCTTAATTTAATCATGTTAAAAATTATTAATTTTATGATATGCAAAGATATTAACATTTTAATAAGTTAATTATGTTACCATAAATTGAGTACTTTTCATATAATACTAATTAAAAACTGTAAGTTAATTATTTTGTAGATTCTCTGTAGCCAGCTGATAATAAACAATAATGAGTCAAAAGCAGAAGTTTGTATGAAAGTTGATGTTTTTCAAGAAATGTGGCCTGTTATTGCTGTATGTTTGTGGGATCATGCACACAGGCAACCTGATATCATACGTTATATTGAGGGAATTATAGATATTTGCCAGGTACGTGAAATTTAATGGCTTAATTAAATATTAAAAACATTTCTTAACAAATTATAGAAGCACATTTATGGAAATATTTGTATTTTAATTGTCCGATGTATATTATATCATTCTTTTTGCATGGTAATCTTCCTCTATCAAGCCCCGCATTGGTTGCGGCAATTTATAACAATCAGCTCGGGTCGTGATAGTTTTAATTCAACTCCTTCTGATGTTATATTAACGAACTCCAAAACTTCGTAAATTTCCCACTATATGTCGCTCTCGTGACCTCGCCAATACCTGTCTCTTCTTTCTTACCTGATTTAAATTAACTATTATATTCCCGATTTTAGGTGCCAAATTGTTTGTTTTAAAACAATTAAAAATTTTTTGTAGCTTTTCCTTCTTTCTCAATGAAATCGTATTACTTACCGCTCTGTATCAGCTGAATTCGAAATTCGCTCTCTCGCGGCAGTATTACCAACATGTAATTCTGGTAAAAAATGTTCACTGTGCTATATTAAATAAATTGACACATAAATATTGTCACATGAAATAATAAACAGGTATAAATTCTTAGTATTGGTTTATTGGATAGCGGTTCTACCTTTTATATTGGTTATTACAGGAAATTATGAAAATATATAAAGTTATGCTCCGGCTTTGAATGATTTATAACTCAGCGGTTGGCTATGTTTGTTTGGGTCGCTGACTGAGCACCAAGCGTCTAATGTCGAATTTAATTTTACAATGGTTATTCAGTCAAACGTTCTTTGGATTACAGCAAAAGTTAATAAAATTATTCGAGAAAGTACAATCCTTCACATAAACTCAATCAAATATTACGTTGTTTCTTTACACCACTACTCTTATTAATTAAAGGAATTGTGAGTTCAACTCGTAACTAGAGGTTAAGTTTTATATCGTTGAAAAAATATTTTGGTTATTTCCAAATGTGTTATTAATTCAATTGAACAGTTTTTTGATAATTATTATTTGGTTTTTTAAAAGCCATTCAGTGTTTGAGTGTTTGAACCAAGTTAATTATATTGTGCATCTGTTAAAGTGTAGTGAATCCAGTCTTTTGTTTTGTTAATTTATTAAATTTTATACTTTACTCCTTCCTTAACATCTGATAACTTATTTTCATGTATGCTTGTGGCTGTCTTCCTTCTTTTATTTCTTTTTTCGTTTTATATTTTTTATCTTCTGTAATTCAAAATTTTGCTTAGTTCAATCTTGTTAATATGTTTTGCCCATCTTGTATTCCATTTTCATTAATTATTATATGGTTTATCTCATTTGATTGATTCTTTTTGCTAATTATATGGAGCGGCTATTTTTTCATCTGTACTCTACTGAAGCTAATAATGGACTCTTAATAAATTTGTAACAGTTTTTTGGTTCTAACTGCAAAACCTATCCTTTTAATTGGTTGAAACAATTTTGTACCCACTGTTAGACATAGCTTGTGTTTTCGCCCAAAATGGATAAATATTTTCTGATTAAGATAATTTGCGTGTATTACTATTAATACTTCTGTTATTAGTACCATTGAATAGCATTTCTGTTTAATATTACTTTGAAATCAAACATGACCGTGTTCTATTCAGTATTGGCTGATTTAGTATTTTGATACTTTTGTTTTTTATACTTATTTTGGTTTATAAGTGTGTTTTTGAAAGTATTTTGTGTTTTTAATATTCCTTGGCTAAATATATCATGTTTACCTAACTTTTTCCCTAACTGAATGTTGTTATTTGTTTACATTTTACAATTTTCTCACATTTCTTTAGGCCTACACTTGCCTACAATGGTTGACATTGATTATAATTTAATTTTGCTTTTGTTCCTATGTTCTTATTGCTTTGTCTTAGTTTGTTTACAATTATTATGAATTTACATATTATGTTGGTTTATGATTAGTAGTTCTTTACAGACATATTATTGCCTTTTACATCTATATCTAAGAAATTAACATTGCATATTTTTAGGATTTCCTCATCCTTTCAACACATTATTACTGCTTTTCAGTATTATTTTCCCAACTCAACATAACATAACTTATTCGTAGGATTCTTTTAACAATTATAACATTTTCTTAGTTTTATAATACTCCTGCAACCTTCTACTATTCTCTTTATAACACAACTTCAATAATTGAGTACCATCCATCTTTTGATGTCTACTCTTCTTTTTATAACATAACTTTAATAATTGAGTATCCATCCTTTGATGTCTACTCTTCTTTTTTCATATAACTTGTTTAGGTTTTGTTTATCCCTTTAACTTTACTAACTTAATATTTTAACACTAACATTCTTTATAACAGTTACTTATTCTTATATTTTTTTAACATGATACCTTATTCTATCTACTTACTAGTGTTTTGTCTTTTTCAAAACTAATTTCTATCACCGTACACCTACTTAATGTATTTTGACATATTGTTTATTATGCTAAGCACTTGTCCTTCGCACCTTTCACTTTCATATTATTTATTACTGGTAATTGATATTCTTTATTTATACATTTTTACACATGCACTTTGGTTGCTTTGCTTTACCTAGTGTTTGTTATCTTATTGTTTTTTTTTTCTCCATATGGACTCTTATATGGTTTTGGCAAGATGTACTTATTATTATTCAGGATATTGGTTATTAAAACCATCACTAATTATCACTTAGTGTTGTTCACTTATTGTTTTTTTTGTAACTCACTCCCTACCTACTTTATGCACTCTTGGTTCAATTTAATATGAATGCTGTGATTATCAGACTAGCTCCATCATGTTTTATTCTCTATACATTTATTTATTATCATTTGATTTCATTGTTCTGTTTATTTACTATTTGTCTACTTAACATTTAGTCTACACTTACCTACATAGAATTATATTATTTCTGCTGGTGGTTTGTACCTTCAAGGTTCAATTATTCATTTAATTATTGTCAATTTTATGACATTTTTATCATAGGTTTAATTACATTTATTTGGTCATTTGGCCAATCACTTGGGTGTGGTCATTGTCATTGTCTAGTCTAAGTTAATGTCATTATTTTGCTATTTATTAAAATTGTCAGTTTTCTCATCTTATCTCTTCTTAGCTGTATGTTTTCTCTTTATATTATAAGGTATTCCCTCCCTTTTACTGAGTGGCTTTTGGTAATGTAACAATATAAATATGTTTGTCTGTATCTCTTAAAGTTGTTGCAGCAATGGCATATATTCGTGGCAGTGACTTGCAGCAGAAATTCTTGTTTGTTTGTGTTATGGATTAATTGTATCTAGTATGTGTATCGTGGTTTTGATAAATGAGATAACACAGAAAACATACAGCTTCCTAATCATTGAATTATGCTAATGTGAGGTGATTCAAATATGAGTATGTGTTACTGTGAAAAGTAATAAAGCAATACAAAATTGTATTTTGTACATTGTTGTTTGATATTTTTTTAACTATGAGAATGTTATGTACTGTGGTTGACTTGTATAGGTCATGTTTGATGAGAAATAATGTACTCAAGTGGTAGCTGCTAAGCATGTCATCCTGAATTGTCTTATGGACATTTCACTGTGCCATTAAAGCATTTATGGTCTGTCTTCAGATTGATATCATTTGATTAATTTTAATATTTTTTAAATTACTATAACAAATTACTAATATTCAGTTTATTCAAAATATTTTAAAATAGCCAGGTAGAGCCATCATGTTGTCAGTGTAATGGTCGACACAAAAAACGATGCTAAGCCGAAAATTCTTTACAATTCGGTCTAATGAAAGTTTAATCTTGACTGTTTCTTTTATACAGTTCAGTTTAATATGTGGAAATCACCTGTTATTGTCAGTCAATAATGTATACTTTTAAATTTTCGGTTTTATCATTTAGTTATCTAGATGAAATATCAGAGTCCAAGAGTTGTTTGCAATTAAGTTAAGGTTATCTCGTTATACTGAATAAATGTGCTTTAAATATAATAGTACTCTTTACCTCATTATATTCTGTATACTTCATAATATCACTTATGGTTCATTCAGAAGTCACATGACACAATGGGGAAGGTAGGGAAAACATTCCGTATGTGGGTTTTTGTGTGACATGAAAATTTACTCAACCAAAAACTAAAGTTAGAGAATCATAACTTTTAAACTTTTGTATTGTCAAAACCATTATTCTCCATCGTTACACAACATTTTTAAACTTTTTTGGCCATAAACAAAGCTGTAAAAATATATAATCAATAAACAGTACATGTCAACAATTTAGTGAACTTTATATTTTAACTCATCATATTTCTGTTGTTAGTTGATATAAATGGTTCATTTTTACTTCAATTTGTTGTTTAATGTATCCATAAGGCGAAGGAACTGTTAATATTTTTCTTCATTTTTAAGGGTTTTAACAAACAATTATTTATAACATTTGTCACCATTTTTTCATATTATGACATGAAAAAGTTGGTCTGTAAGAAAAAGTTTTATTATCACAGATAGGTATCTAGTGTAAGCAAAAGAAAAGGTGAGAATCGATTAAATTTAATTTTAATTAAATTTTCAAGTCTCTATCTTAATGCATCTAGAAGATATAAGATGTTCTTTTGAACAGTATGATTTGTCACCTGAATTTGATTTTGAGTTAGATGCCTGATTTGCTCAAACATGACACAGCTTGTAACACTTGTACAGTATGCATTAAGTTACATTTTAATAATGACTGCATTTCCTTTTTTTTTTTAATAACTACACAAGTACTTTATAATTTATAACATATACGTTAGTTCGATAATTTGTATAGTATTAATGACTTATTAAATTACATGACTTATTAAATAACCTCCTTTACATTAGTTTTTTTATATTGTTTAAACTATTCAAGAAAAATGTATTGTATGCACATTTACAAACAGTACCCATTTTCTAGTTATCTATTTTGAAGATTAGATATTTTATGTAATGTGTTATACTAATTATTACCATTAAAATGTAACATACTATTATTATAAGAACATAGTTCTGGCTCTTATTAATTTGATGATTTTAGTGTCTGTGTTTACAAAATTAAAAAATTATAATTAACTGATCATTTACCCTTTCAGCAAAATCAATCTTCGTTTGAGGTAAAATGTTTATGCCCTTGTCATAAGAAATATTACTATTGACTCTGCCAGAACTCTTTTGTTTATTTCACCTGGTTATGTTCCACTACCACCACACACAGTCTTATAGTGCTTTGTTTCTTTAACTATGCACATTGTCTATAATAGGTCTACAACACACACACACACACACACACACACACACACACACACACACACACACACACACACACACACACACACACACACACACACACACACACACACACACACACACACACACACACACACACACACACACACACACACAATGTAAGTTAAGTTAATGTAGGGATCGTATAATACCTGACATCGAATCCTGACTTTGACTACCACTACCTTGGTCTGCTCGAACTAGATGGTGCGAGTCTGATTATCAGTTGCTCAATATCATCCTGTAGATTGTCTGTTGCTTACATTCTCTTCTCAATATCTTCCACATGTCTCCATTTTTGCTTAGTTACCGAGTTCAGAGTTCCAATTATTAGTCCCTCCATCACGTTAATTTTAAAAAGTTTTGTTGTGCCTTGTAACAAGCTGCTTAACGCCACTCCATGCTAATTCATTGGGTTGAGTTCACAGTGGTATGGAGGAAGTCCGCATTCAGTGAACTCTTTCTCTTCAGCCAAGTCATCAACATATGTCGCAGAATATTACTTCTTTACATTTCCGACCAAGTTTAATAGTTAAATCTTCAAGGTATCGTCTAGAAAATATATCCCTATTGCGTGAAATCATTCCTTAAGTTTTTTCTTTTGCTCCAGGATGTTGTTACTGCTTCTTTTCTGTACAGTGATATGGGATGTTGTCCATAACAATTACAGAATTGCTTGTAAGATTTGGTAACAATGCATTCCTGAACAACTGTTCAAATTTTGGCCTGTCCACTTCATCGTGGTCCGTAGAATTTTTTTTTTAGCAAGGAAGGAAAGTTTTGCATTAGGTATAAAGCTGTGTTCACTGCCTGCATGTAATAGAACAAATCAAGGTCCTCTCAAAGTTTGCTTCCTTCAATCCCACAGTAAGTCCAGCCTTGAACACATCTTCAGGTCTGTGATAGTTGTATCCCATACTTTAGTGTGAGAGATTCCTGCAGTTACCCAAATCTCATCAAGGTAGACTATATTTCTTTTTTCGGGTCTTTCACTATAGCCTGCGGCCAAAGACAACTTCCGTCTCCGCGTTTGTATTTTTTTTCCGTGTTCGATGTGTACTAGAACTGTTTTCTTCACAAGTAACTAATGCCAGGTTATGGAGGTTATGTACGACAATGTAACAAATAAAATTTACTTTGTTAGTGTACAATAAAAGGGTGTATTTACTGGAAGTACAGAAATTATTTTCCATTTATCGCACATAATTACGGTACACAGACGATTTTTGGAGGTTGTGTCTACGTTTAACAATGCAACTTAACCTTTTAGATTTTTAAAATTAATTATATTTAACAAAAATTTCCTTTGTTAGTGTACATTAAATTATTGTATGGATACAAGGCTGCTGTACATAACATTAAAGGCTGTATTTATTCGAAGTACCGGAATTAAAACCTAGTTCCAATTTAGAACGTAGACCTATAACCTATTTGCATATTTTATTGGGGTTTATTGGCACATATTTTATTAAAAGGGTGTATTTATTGGAAGTACAGAAATTAGTTTCCATTTATCGCACATAATTACGGTACAGAGACGATTTTGGGAGGTTGTGTCTACGTTTAATTATCTAACTTAACCTTTTAGATTTTAAAATTAATTAGACTTGTAGGGGTGTGCATGGCAAAACTACTTGTAGGGGTGTGCACCCACTTTATAATCATATTTTTGGTAACACTGAGAACTTTAAGCCTTCTTTTATGCTTAAACAAATTATATATACACGTAATTATAGAAAAGCAAAAAGCAAATATGTAATTCAAAAGACTAATTTGCTCTAATAAACACATGCTGAAGTTAAAAACAAAAGAGTTTTTACTTGCCTAACTAATCATTAGTTACTAATGTGACAGTTGGGGCTGCTTTTTCTGCAAAAGCTGGGGTATGTTGGATTCAAGAGTGGTTAAATTAAGTCATAAATCTGAGTGTCCGTCAAGTCTATTTCTGTGCTTGCTTTTCACTTGAGATGAAAATCCCATTTCACTCAAGAATGAGGTGATGAATGGGATGAGCAACTCCGAAAGTTCAGGATATTCATCTCTTAAAGATATCCAGAACTTTGTTAAGTCAGAATCTAAAAGTTTATGAATTTTGTTGTCCATGACATGTCTCATGTTATCACTAACTATACAAAATGATTTACTAAAAATTTAGTTTTAATCCCAGCATCACAGATGATATCACACAATTGCTCATTTAGTTTTACTGAGAACATTTTAGAACTTTCAAAATACAAGAATGGGTCTTGAATCCAATTGAATTCACTGTATCCCTCTGGGAAGCAACTTTCAATCTGGTTATAGAGAGTTAACATCAGAGCTGGTAAAAAGCAATGGTAAAGCATGAATAACAAAAATGTACAGTTTAGACTATGTACAAAACAGGTTGAATTTAAATTGTTAAAATGATATATCTTAGTTATTTACATGTAGTAGGTTTTTAAGACACAGTAAATAAATTTCCGAACCTGACTTTGCAACCCTCCAAATGTCCTCTTGGGACCCAGCAGTGGCTCATGCCCAATAGGTTAAGAAATGCTGAACTAAAGGCATGTTTGTGGAGTGAAACATAAAAGATAACCCAGACTTCGAAAATGCTCTTAGTGAAATGGGATTTTCAGGAGTAACAACACACTATTTGGTTAACAAGCACATGTTACTAATATTGTAATACCAAGTCAATTAGATAGCTTAAATGTGTAGTACTCTATGTGATGCTGATCACATACTGTTAATCAGCAGCACTGCAGAATATTCTAGAGCCACACTCTTGGCATTCATCTGGAACTTTCTCACATTAGCCTGATAATTAGGATGTTGCCACCAGGTGAGTTTTAGAAAGTTGGTGTAGTAGGTTGTGCATTCATATAGGATGATATTAGACAGCAGTTTTTAATGAAAGTGACAAATGATCAATTGTTTATTTGTGTTGTAAACTACTGTGATTTTTTTATTACTGTTTGTAGGCTATACAATGTGTCCTGGACAATTATATAAAGAGAACTGTTGTAATATAAGTGTGTTTGTTTTAGCAATTGAGAGTATCTGGTATTCAATAATTCATTCCACTGTTTTAAGTTCATAATTCTTGTCACTGGTTGTAAGAATATTATTTTCATTAATTTTCCAATTCTATGAAGTCTTCAGTAGTTTTACCACGATGAGACTCAACTTTATCACTGAAGATGCCACATCACTGAATGAGCAAAACTTTTCGTTAATAATCTCAACAAAGCATGGTTATCAGCTGAAAAAAAGTTTTAGTATTAAAAGTTTTGATCACGCAAATCTATAAGGGATACTAAAAAGAAATAACATAATAATTGTATTGGACATAAAGTTATGTCCACAAAACAGATTGTGTTTGAAATAAATAAAACACAATTTGACACAAATATTAATTTTATGAATACTTGTTTGGCACATATTACAGAAGGTTACACCATTAAATGAGTTTGCCTAAGTATAAAATTCTTGTCAGATGAAAAACGTGTACAGTCAGAATAATATTTGTTATGTACAATACAAATGATTCACTATGGGTAGCAATGACACATAACACTAGACATTGACACTGAATTGTACTTGTTTTGAATGATTCATTGTGTGCTACCTGACCAGAGTACAGGTATTAACCAAGAGATGTTTAGTATACTGCTGTGTAACTGCTACAATGATGAATTATAAGTAGTACTTTTTGTTTTGGTCATCAATCTTGAAAAGGATAATAGAAACTTTGTATACCATACTTCCAGCAGTTTTACATGATACATTCCTAGCACAAATAAGAAAAGTTAAAATCTGCTAATGATCTAAAGGAGTGATAGTTATTTGCAGACTGACAGGGTTATAAAATAATTCTGAAAGAATTGTTGCTTTTACAATACCATCCTTTATCAACTGACTACTCAAATCTGCCAGTTTTTCACAGAAACTGAAGTTTGATGATTTGATCCATCATGACCTAGTGATGCTCCAAACATTTCAAGGATTCTCCTAGCCTTAAAAAACGACTGGCCTCATTGATTGACATGATTAAAGTTAAATTTACTTTGGGATACTTCCAAACATAATACAGTTTAAAATTTAAAAAAAAAATTTATTTCTAATTTTTCCAGAACTGTATACACATAATTTGATCTGGATAGAACGTGTATTAAACAGTAATACTATTTGATGCAAATAATGAAAATATCCGTGTGGAGAACTATACATGACTTCCATGTTTTAAGATTTATATTTAAAATCGTTTTAGAAATGAAATATTTCTACAGAAACTACTTCTATCTTCAGCCTCAACCACAGAAAACACACACACACACACACACACACACACACACACACACACACACACACACACACACACACACACACACACACACACACACACACACACACACACACACACACACACACACACACACACACACACACACACACACACACACACACACACACACACACACACACACACACACACACACACACACACACACACACACACACACACACACACATACTGAATGAGAAAGAACATTAACAAAATTAATGGAAATTATAGTTATTATTTGTTGTCTAATAAACAGGTACTAGTAATGGCTTCATATACTTCACATCTTAAATTATAATCACACATTAGTACATAGTGTTACTAATTTCACAAGTCCACAAAATTTGTAATTATTAAATTCCACTCTAACCCATTATTAATACTTAATCATTTGCGTGTTAACAGAAACTGCACATTGCTTTTTATTGCATTATGTTGAAAAAAGGATTTTAATGTACTTGTTTGGTTATACATTAGATTGTACTGGGTTCTAAATTGGAAGTAGAATTCTTGAAAAGAACGAATCCATAATATTTTTACCATGTGGGGCGCATTCCTTGAAACATGTGGGTGTTAATGCTGCAAAACTCAGTGCAGATGTGATGACATTTTTCGGGCATGTTGCAAGTCTTTACTCATTTTTCTCTAGCAGCCCTAGAGAAAAATGTTGGGAAGTTTTGAAAAAGCACATTCCTTTATCACTGCAGAGCTTCCCTGAAACAAGATGAAGTGAGAGGATCCAAGCTGTCAAACCGATAGTTAAGCACTACCCAGGAGTACTTAAATTGTTGGATATATTTTAGAAGAGATGTCTTCTAGTCTAACTCCCTCTGCCTACAACATCATATTAGGGCTCAAGAAATATTTAAATTCCACAAAGAGCTTAATGTTGGCATCTTTTTGGTTCAATGTGCTTTCATATATTGACTAAAAAAATGTTGTTATTCAAAGCAAAGGAATCACACTCAATGTTGAAATAACTCTAGTGGAAGATTTGCTGACAGAATTGAAATTGTTGCGTGATAATCCAGACAGCATAATTGAAGAACCAAACTTAATTGCAAAAGAACTAATAAAAGTTCCTCCTGAATCTCCCAAAAGGTGGAAAAAAGTACAGATCAATCCAATAGTGATTTTTCAGTAAACAAAGATCAAGAAAATTAATTTAAAACCTCAGTCATGTACCCAGTATTAGAGTTTGTAATGGGCAACATAAAAACACGATTCACTGCAATTAGTTCAATCTGTGACTTGTTTCCACCAGTATTGAACTTTACGGACATGGAAAATGATGAATTAGAATTGAAAGTAAAAGTTCTCATTAGCAAGTTTAAAAAGGAATTGGCAATGGATCTATTTGAAGAAATATTACACTTGAAGAACATTTATAAAACAGAGTTTGAATCAGAAAAGAATCCACTAAGCCTACTCCAATAACCTTCAAGCGGTATTTGTGAACTTCTGTCTTGCCTATAGGCTTTTCTGTACTATTCCAGTTACAGTTTCGTCTCCTGAAAAATCTTTCAGCAGGTTAGCGAATTCACTGAAAACTTGGCAGAGAAGCACTACCTACCAAGAAAGGCTTAATAATTTGGCAATTTTAGCTATTAAAAATGAATTGGCTAACAGTATTAATTTATCAGTCAGATGTTATTCACCAGTTTGCTCAAATGAAAGCAAGAAAAAAACTTTGCACTACTTAAGCCGTTTTAGAAACGGGTCTCTCACTTATAATTGGTTATACTCTTAGACATATTTTTGTTTACTTTGTAACAACTGACTTATGTATCACTTATGTGTTGATAAACACAGATTATGTTTATTTTTTGTCTTAAATTTAGACCATAGTAACATTGAATTCCACTCTAACCCGTTATTAATACTTCATCATTTGGGTGTTAACAGAAACTGCACATTGCTTTTTATTGCATTATGTTGAAAAAAGGATTTTAATGTACTTGTTTGGTTATAGGCCTACGTTAGATTGTACTGTGTTCTAAATTGGAAGTAGGTTTTAATTCCAGTACTTTGAATAAATACAGCCTTTTATCCATACAATAAATACAGCCTTTGAATGTACACTAAGTAAGGAAATGTTTGTTAAGTCTAATTAATTTTAAAAATCTAAAAGGTTAAGTTAGATAATTAAACATTGACACAACCTCCCAAAATCGTCTCTGTACCGTAATTATGTGCGATAAATGGAAACTAATTTCTGTACTTCCAATAAATACACCCTTTTAATAAAATATGTGCCAGTAAACCCCAATAAAATGTGCACCAATAACGAAGCCTACTATCTAAGTTAGATAATTAAACATAGACACAACCTCCCAAAAACGTCTCTGTACCGTAATTATGTGCGATAAATGGTAACTAATTTCTGTACTTCCAATAAATACACCCTTTTAATAAAATATCTACCAATAAACTCCAATAAAATATGTACGAATAACGTAGCCTACTAGGTTATAGGTTCTAAATTGGAAGTACCGATAGGTTTTAATTCGAATAAATACAGCCTTTTATCCATACAATAAATACAGCCTTTCAATGTAAACTAACAAAGGAAATTTTTGTTAAATCTAATTAATTTTAAAAATCTAAAAGGTTAAGTTACATTGTTAAACGTAGACACAACCTCCAAAAATCGTCTGTGTACCGTAATTATGTGCGATAAATGGAAACTAATTTCTGTACTTCCAATAAATACACCCTTTTAATAAAATATGTGCCAATAAACCCCAATAAAATATGCAAATAGGTTATAGGTCTACGTTCTAAATTGGAACTAGGTTTTAATTCCGGTACTTCGAATAAATACAGCCTTTAATGTTATGTACAGCAGCCTTGTATCCATACAATAATTTAATGTACATTAACAAAGGAAATTTTTGTTAAATATAATTAATTTTAAAAATCCAAAAGGTTAAGTTACATTGTTAAACGTAGACACAACCTCCAAAAATCGTCTGTGTACCGTAATTATGTGCGATAAATGGAAAATAATTTCTGTACTTCCAGTAAATACACCCTTTTATTGTACACTAACAAAGTAAATTTTATTTGTTACATTGTCGTACATAACCTCCATAACCTGGCATTAGTTACTTGTGAAGAAAACAGTTCTAGTACACATCGAACATGGAAAAAAATACAAACGCGGAGACGGAAGTTGTCTTTGGCCGCAGGCTATAGTGAAAGACCCCCTTTTTTTTTTAAATTCCTTATTTTCTGCAGGTAGAATAGCACCATGATATAATTTTTTCTCAATCAGAATACTTCGTGGTCTTTTTTCGTAACGGAAACCTATTTCTTTTAGTAGAGAGTAGAAAGTAGCTCTTCTGAAGTTTAGTAAATCATTATCATTGTTTACAACATTCAAAACTGCATCTACAGTTGGCAGTATATTGTCTCTAAAGAAATCGTGCACTTTTCTTCTTATTGCTTCTTACGAAGTCATTATACTTTATTTTTCGATTACTTTTTAACGTCACACCTTGTTGTTGTTTATTTTGGAGTTACGACGGGTCCTTCTGGAGCTTGATTCTTTATAGGAGGAAGATCAACTAACTGTCAGGCATTCACAAACTTCTTTAATAATCTTATTTTCTGATTTGTCAGGACGGAGCTCCTGAAATAATAGTACGAGTTGAGTAGAAATTGTTTTTGCCCAGCCCTCGTCATCTTTTTACCTTTTTACTTGAACAACTGCCAGCTTCCATACCAGTAAATGTGTTTACAAAATTATAAATTTAAAATGTATATAATATTTACACGAAAAATAATTTACACTAATAGTTTTAAGTGTAGAAATAAACCAAGCTTGCTTGTGCGTATATTCACACACACACACACACACACACACACACGCACGCACGCACGCACGCACGCACGCACGCACGCACGCACGCACGCACGCACGCACGCACGCACGCACGCACGCACGCACGCACACACACACACACACACACACACACACACACAATACGCCTTGGAGCACCCTTGTGTTTATTGAGCAGAAAATAAGATTATTAAAGAAGTTTGTGAATGCCTGACAGTTAGTTGATCTTACTCCTACAGGATAAAGAATCAAGCTCCAGAAGGACCCGTTGTAACTCCAAAATAAACAACAAGGTGTGACATTAAAAAGTAATTGAAAAATAAAGTATAATGACTTTGTAAGAAGCAATAAGAAGAAAAGTGCACGATTTCTTTAGAGACAAGTAGTAAGAACTTGATAATGGTTGCGAAACCGAAAGGCCTCGTTCGAGGGAAAATTGTACATAGCAGAGAAACAACAAAATACTACAAAGTTATCTATGTATATTTCACTTCTGGAAAATGAATTCTACAATGACCCCTATGTTACTATATATCACAATGATTAAAAGATGTTGGTATTGACACATGATACAACATCGTAACTGCATTTAAATAAAAATAAATAAGGGTGTTTAAAGGAACACTGAGTACGATAATTATAAAGTCATTATTAAATGCAGTTGTTATTAAAACATAATGTGTAATGTACAAGTGTTACAAGATGTGTCATGTTTGCCAAATGCTAACTGTGCATTGTACTTACTGATCAAAATAAAATTGTATATCTTCTAAATGCATTATAATAGAGATTTTAAAATTGAATTAAAATTAAATTTAATCGATTGTCACCATTTCATTTGCTTACTTTAGGTATCTACCTGTGATAAAAAAATTTTCTCATAGGCCAACTATTTGATGATGTAATTTGAAAAAATTGTCACCAAACGTTATAAATAATTTTTTGTTAAAACATGTGAAAAAATGCAGAAAAACATAAACTATTCCTTTGCCTTATGGATACATTAAGCTACAAATTGAAGTAAAATTGAGCCATTTACATCAAATAACAATGGAAATATGACGAGTTAAGTTATAAAGTTCACTAAATTGTTGAAAAGTACTATTTATCGGTTTTATATTTTTTATGGCTGTGGTAAAAAAGTTAAAAATTTGTAGAACGAGGGAGAATAATGGTTTTGATAATACAAAAGTTTAAAAATTATAATTCTCTACCTTCAGTTTTTACACAGAGTAATTTTTCAGGTCGCGTAGTACATATGATCGAGAAGCCCATATACGCAATGTATTGTTACAACGGTCTACTTGATCTTCGTAGGTACAGTGGAAAACAAAATAAGTACAAGACACCAATTAAGTCACTAATCACCAGCTTTAATTTTTACAGTTAAACAGTTCGTAATTAACAACACAGTCTCGTACAACAAATCAAATAAAAATTGTTCACACATAATAAAATGTCACTAATATTAAACACAATTGTATTACAATTATACCGCCCGATTATAAAACGCAACACTTCACTAATAACCACTTGAACGTACACAGTAATCTCGCCCAATAATAACTCTCGAACCACACAGTAAATATATCGCAGCTATACTGAAACTTGAGGCCGCTGCCGCCATGTATTTATACCTGCGATCACAGAGCAGAATGTTCCTAATGGCATCTTAGCGCTCGTGTGAACTACGTAATTAACTGCGGCCTTGACACAGTCCACGCGGCTGGCACCTTCGAGATGACTCTCGAAAATGTATGTACAGTCACGTATGCCACACACATTAGAGCGAGATTCTTCTGGCACATTCAATAAACACGTAGATTGTTCTGTGATGTGGTAACACTGCCTCCTCCTTAAGACTGTTCGTCTCGAACTGGCAAACCGTCTCTGAAGTAATACTCGACCAGGCAGTCTAGGTGGACGTCCTTGCAAAAGATAATTCTCTGGTTCTTCGAATTCAGTCTCATGTGATCCGAACATCACGTTCCCAGGAATGCGAGTCTTCCGCTCAACCACTAGTGTTGCTGGAATCACTCCCATTGTGTCATGTGCTGATGACCTAAACACCACTGGCTGATCCAAGTTTGTTTGGTTCTCGTCAACAACCTCTTGGGTAACCTCATCTTCAGCCACTTTGCCCTTGGGCGCTTCTATCAACTCAGGAACAAGCAAGAGTTGTCTTGACACTCATTGTTGGCTTTCCAATCACTTATTTTGTCGTTACACTTATTTGTATTTCCTCTGCTAGTTCTTCCTCCATTTCTGCTTGCAATAGGGAGGGTTCCTCTTGACCAGACCTGTTGACTTTTTCTTCGACTAATGCCACTCGCTTAATCGAATGGTTGGTAGACCCTGTCATTTTAGCCATGCAAAGCTTTATCTTCTCTTGGCCAACCTTCAGGACATTCTCTCTTAAGTCCACAACGAATATGTAGGCATTCATAATGTCTGTACCAAAAATCACTTCATCAACAATGTCTGCAATGAGCATTTGGTGGCTAAACTCGAGAAGACCCAGGCGTACACGTACGTTTACCTTTCCTAGCACCTTGATGGGGCTTCCAGTCACAGTCTATATTGTACAAGAGCTAATTAGAGGCTGGCAGTTGCTGACTAAGTCAGGGCGCACAATGGACACTGTTGCGCCAGTGTCAACTGTAAATGATGTTGGTTTACCTTCCGCAAATCCATTAACAATCAAGTTTCCACTGGTCTTGTGTAGCGTGGAAACTGTTTTCTGTTCTGGGGCTTTACTTCTCTAATTGGTGCGATCACTCTCTTCTCTCGGTATCTTCTTCTCCCAACAGTCTACCTGTAGATGACCACGTTTTCCACAGTTGTAACATTTCGGTCTTCTGTCTTTTTCAAATTGTTGCGACTCTCTTGAACTTTTGAATTGTTTGTCCGACAACATTATTTTTCTGCACCCATCGTAACGGTAATGTGATATAGGGATCTTCTGACTGCAGTGTGATGGCACAACCCATTAATGTAGTGGGACGCTGACTTGGCAGCTTCAAACCAGGGCGTGAACAAGAGCTTCTGAACTATTTCGGTGTCTTGCCATTCGTAACACTTGCTGAAGTTCACAATCTCTGATGCCATCAATAAATGTCTGCACCGCAAACCTTATTCGGAAGTCTTCGGGTGCTTCAGGATAGGCCAATGTAATCAATCTGTCGATACTTGCTACAAACTCTTGAAGACTCTCCCCGGAACGTTGTCGTCTTGTTCTCAACTGAGCGTAGTATACCTCTCGCAAATGTTTATCCCCGTAGCATAATTCTAGAGCTTTTATCAACTCAGCTTAGATGTTCTGGCTGTCAGGTGGCACTTTCTGTAGTAATTCTGCCACAGGTCCTTTTAATGCGAGAACGAGTGAGACTGCCTTGTCTTTCTCTGTCAAATTATTTGCGCATGCAGCAGCTTCAAATTGGCGGAGGTACGTTGTCCAGTGACTGTTTCCATCAAAGGTTGGAGCTTTGACATGAACTGTCTCTACTGCAGGCAAAGTGACTTTCTCTGTTAACTTATTTTCTGCGTCTTTTTCTGTCTTTATCATTGGTACAGTCTGTTCACAAAGTTGTTTTGGTTGTAACTTCAGGCACTGCTCAACTTCATTTTTAATCTGCTCTTTTATATTTGTAATCGAGTCTTCTATTTTTGTTGACATAGCTTTTTCCACACTTGTGACTGATTTTTCTACTTCAGCTATTTTATTAGACATTGATTCTTCAACACTCGAGACAGACTTTTCTACTTCAGCTATTTTTAATGTCATTGATTCTTGTACCTCTGATATTTTAGTAACTTGCTTATTAAGCTCACCTTGTAGGAGACCCATTCTGCAGCTGTTTGTTCTTGTGTCTGCTTTTGCTCCTTTATTAACTCCTTGATGTCTTCTGTTTAACGCTTCCGTTCTTCTTTTTGTCTTTCTTCTGTTTCCAGCATTAGTGCTTTCTGACGTTCCTCAGCCTCTTCTCTTTCCTGCGTGCTGTGACGGCAGCGGTATGAGAACATCTGCTCTCCGGTACCAGCGGTGGACACAGCGAGCCAATCCGGCATCACCATTTGGAGCAAGTCAATCAGCGATCCCGGTTAGTTAATAAAACCCAGGCCGGCAGAAAATTTTGAGCACTCTTCATCGCCACGCCATCGGACGCACTTCATCTCCTCTCCTCTCTCGGACGACATCGGCGCGGAGTCAGCCGGAAGGAACGGCCGAAGAATAGAACCGGCGTTCTTGCGTCTTCACCCTCCATTCCGTGCCAGCGATAGGACATCGCTGGGCCGGCAACCAACTCCACACCCGATGCCGAAAGAAGAGGAGGACTGCAGTACGCTACAAACAGCGGGCGCAGCCGCCGAACATCTCAGCGCGGCACTACCAACATCAGCCTTCTCGCCGCACGGTCCTTTTTAGGGCCACCAAAATAACTAGAGTGTACGATTGGTGCCATTTATCATGCGGCAAGCCTTTTGTCCGGTGACAGTGCGTTTCTCATCCTGTCGTTTTTCTGCTTCTTCTCTTTCTTGTCTTCGTTCTTCTTTTTGTCGTCTTTCTGCTTCTTCCTGTGTCTGCTGCAGCAACATTTGGAAAGCTTCCATCATCTGGCTTGCATCCATTGTTTTCCGATTAATTACGAATTACACTCGTCTTGTACAAAGTGTCCACTGTTTCCACTGTTAACCATTCTATCCCACTTCTGACACCACTGTCATGACGGTCTACTTGATCGTCGTAGGTACAGTGGAAACAAAATAAGTACAAGACACCAATTAAGTCACTAATCACCAGCTTTAATTTTTACAGTTAAACAGTTTGTAATTAACAACACAGTCTCGTACAACAAATCAAATAAAAATTGTTCACGTGCAATAAAATGTCACTAATATTAAACACAATTGTATTACAATTATACCGCCCGATTATAAAACGCAACACTTCACTAATAACCACTTGAACGTACACAGTAATGTCACCCAATAATAACTCTCGAACCGCACAGTAAATATATCGCAGCTATACTGAAACTTAAGGCCACTGCCACCATGTATTTATACCTGCGATCACAGACCAGAATGTTCCTAATGGCATCTTAGCGCTCGTGTGAACTACGTAATTAACTGCGGCCTTGACACAGTCCGCGCAGCTGGCGCCTTCGAGAAGACTCTCGAAAATGCGTCTACAGTCACGTATGCCACACACATTAGAGCGAGATTCTTCTGGCACATTCGATAAACACGTAGATTGTTCTGTGATCTCATAACAGTATATTTCCCTATCTTACCCATTGTGTCATGAGACTTCTGAATAAAGAGTAGTTATTTATTTTCCACTAGTCTTTCCATTGTATGTGGGAAGTTATAGTTTGTCTTGTAAATTATTCTTATGATGTAATGTTAATAATATTTTTTGTAACTTATTTTCTTTTTATCTTTTAAACAGTATGATTAGTGACTATAATTTTTTTATTTATTTTGATTGTTAATTATTTACTATTTCTTTCAACAATATACCGCACTCCTACACTTTGATGTTTTCTGATCAGATGCTGAAACAAGAGTGAGTTGGTGTCCTTTTCTAGAAAACACTATTGCTAGAAATCAGCTTCCTCTTTCAGCCTTCGGTTTAGATTTATAGTATAATGGTTTTAAATTCTTATTTTCATCTGTAACACCACATACATTTATTTTTATGTTCATTACATAGTTTGATACACTTAATTTTATCTAATTTACACTTTATTGACATTTAACATGTATTTATAATTAATAAAATTTATTACCTAAATTTATTGCGTACCTAACTTCATGCAATGCTTGTAATTCCTTGATTAAGCCTATGTGATGCATGCTTAACACTCTCGAAATCATCTTGAGTTAGTTTTGCAAGCTTAAGGAAGCTGGTAGGAAGTCAGAAAGTGTATTACATCAATTAGTGGACTGTAAATTATGATTAAGTGACGTTTATTGAAAGCATTTAGAAGCGCAGGCCTACGCAATTATGTCTTAGCTCATAGCCAAATATAAGATGAATGTAAGGCTACGTAATGTGTAGCATTGAAGCTAGATCAGAAATAAGAAGAACATAGCAAATTTAGGTTGCCGCGGCTTGGCTAGAAAACAAGGGTGCAAACGCACTGTTCAAAGATTGAGTGTAGACTGATTAGTCGCAGCGGGGTGACCACATGGAACACCGCCACGGTGACGTAAGTGCGCTAGGCAGATTGCCCGTAAGCAAGTACAATGTACAATGTCTTAACATACTGCCCGCCTCAAAATCGGCGATTTTGACATAGTTTGCAGTAAAAAAAAAGAACAAATTATTTAGCGCCTACAAGTATACATGAATACTGGCAAACATACAAATATAATATAAGCGAGTACATCATTAATATAATTAAATACATAATTAATCAATGCTCCATAAGTAATATGTAACAATAATCCAAAGGCTTGAATATGCGATAAACCATAAACAATAATAACAATAATACATGGCAATAAGGACATCGTGGGTGGCCTTGCACAAACCTTAAAGAAATACAACCAATTTAAAAAATAACAGTGTGACACTTAGCGTGTAATAAGCAGTATTGCGCAGCAATACAGGTAATATATCTGGAAAATTCACTATGACAATATACAGTAGAAGTATGCCACACATATTGATAATAATGTACAATAAAAATACCCAAAAATTTAGTATAATAATATAATGAAAATACCCAAAAATTTAATATAATAATATAATAAAAATACACAAAAATTTAGTATAATACTATACACTGGAACACACCGTTCTCCATAATTGACATCACACTAAGAAAAGAAAAACGTTTAAATGTTCACCAATGCACCGCTACATGGCGTCCATTAATGAGCAATACATACAAGTGCATAAATGGTATACCTTACATAAGTTACATGATATAAGTTACATAAACAACATTGTAGTCAATAAAATGTGTATGGAAGAGCATGTGCTCGACCGGCAATGTCCCGGGCATGAAACACCGAGGCGCAATCAGTCTGTTGCCACCGGAAGTGGGCACAGCTTATGAATAGGTCTACGCAGAATGCCGTTGGCAGTACAGACGTCCGCAACACGTACCAACGAATCCTGCCCAAGATATGTCTGAGTGACAATGCCGTGCTTCCAAACCAATGGTGGGGCATTGTCATCCAGAATGAGGACCAATTGTCCTACCGATAAATTTTTCGACTGCTTTTTCCACTTGTTTCGCTGCTGCAACTGGTGCAGATAGTCTCGGGACTAACTCTCCCAAATGGAACGAGTAAACCTTTGCAAAAGCTGCCATCTCCCCAAGTGACCCAAATTTGTATCCGAATAATCGGGTTCCGGAGGAGCGGTAAGGGGGGAGCTGACCAAAAAGTGAGCTGGAGTCAATGGCTAAGGATCCCCGGCGTCATTTGAAATGGAAAACAAGGGACGCGAGTTTAAACAGGCTTCAACCTGGGTTAGGACAGTGGAGAACTCTTCGAAGTTCAGGATCATATTGCCTATGACGCGCCGTAGATGGAACTTAACACTCTTGACGCCACTTTCCCACAGACCACCAAAATGGGGGGGCTGAGGGAGGTATGAACGACCACTTAGTTCCGCGTGGACTAGCGAAGTCCTGAGCGGCCCTTTGAAATTCGTCCCGCTGGAAGAGCTTGTATAGCTGGTGTAATATAGTGCCAGCCCATCGGAAATTAGTACCGTTATCGGAGAATATTTGTTCGGGGATGCCCCTCCGGGATATGAAACGTTTCAAGGCGGCCAAAAAGGCGTCTGCCGTCAAATCTGAAACCAATTTAAGTTGAATAGCCTTGGTGGACAAGCAGATGAACAGAGAAATGTAGGCCTTAGTAAAGGATTTGGACCTCTGCCCGCCCTGGCGTAACAACATGGGACCGGCGTAGTCCACGGCGCACTGTGAGAATGGCTTGGAAGGGGTGACCCTAGGCGCGGGTAATTGACCCAACAGTTGGCTGGAACCAGACGCGCGAAAGCGAAAACAAGTGATACATTTGTGAATGACCGAGCGTATGTACGACTTGTCGTTTATAATCCAATACTTTTGGCGCAGCGAACATTGCGTAAGTTGTACTCCACCGTGGAGTAATCGAATGTGTTCATATTCAATAATTAATCGAGTAAGATGAGCCTGCGGATGTAGTATGATTTGATGCTTGTTACTGTAACTTAGCTGAGACTGCTGAAGGCGACCGCCAACACGCAATATACCAGCGTTATCAAGAAAAGGATTAAGTGAGAATGTTTTACTATCAGTAGGTATAGGGCGATGTGCCTGTAATTGCTTAATTTCAACATTGAAATGCGAAAACTGGGCTTGGCAAATAAAAACCAAGAGCGCGCTGTTTAACTCATGCGCAGATAAAAAGGAGGTGCTTCTACTGGAAGCGGGAGACTTAGCGTTATGAATAAAACGCAGGCAGTAAGCAAAAACGCGTAGAAGCCTAGTGAGAGAGGAGTAATTTTCAACATAGTTTGAAAAGTGTGAAGCGGAAGCCAACGCGATCAGGGCCTGTTTACGTACTTCCTTGTCCAACTCTGGATGAGCGTAAGCGGAATTGGGATCGAAGGGACGAGTAGGCTAGTCCGAAGGCTTCTTTAGTAGCCAATAAGGACCATGCCACCATTGCTGGTGGTTGTGTAACAAACGGGGTAAACAACCGTGGGATAGAATGTCCGCGGGATTATCATGAGACGAGACATGATACCAATTGCCCAGACTAGTGAGCTGCTGATGTGCCGTACCTAGGAGTATGGCAAGTGTTGGTTATATGGATTCTGGGCGATAATTTCATGCAGTTGTGTAGTTCGCCTTGGACAGTGGACTCTCCCGCAATCTATGAGACGTTACGGCGACTGTTTGTTATATCGAATCTGAGAATTGGACTGTGTACTCTTCCGCCATCTAGGAGACGTTGCTGTAACTTCGGACTACGGTATCTTTCGTTCCCGCTGCTAGAGTGAGCCTGCTGTACTCCGTTGTGGTGTGTAGTGTGCCTTTGGGAATCGTTTGGCTGGTTATCAGCTGTGCGGAGATGCCAGCTGGTTTTTGGGTTGGTCAGCTGTTCACGACACGACGGGTTGGTCTCAATTGTAGAGAGCTGGAAAAGTTTTGTGGCTTTCTTTTTTATGCCGGCGTTGTTTGACTTCATTATGTCAGGCTAAGGAACAGTGTGCCAGGGGGTCTCTGGGGCCGGCGTCTGGGATCCTGTGAAGACCAAGATGTGAATTGTGTGATATATTTGTGTCAGTATTGGAACACCGCACATGTGAGTATGCATGCACAGCACGTGTGCATGCACTATGAACAGGTATGGAAAAATAAAAATTATTAAATTTTGCCCTGGGACTTTATGGGTCAAAAGGGGCCTGGTTTTTTTTAACCAAAAAAAAAAAAATAAATAAAAAAGAACACAGTTGCTTAATTCTGGATATTTTTTTACTTCTCGATATACTGGAAATATAACAAGCAGGTTGCTGCAGTCATTGCATACCTTTTAACGCAAGTTTTCTTAACAGAAAAGTTTGGTGACCCTTACTAGTTTCTTATGTGAATAGTTTCCTATTCAACGGTAATATCTCATGTGCAAAATTCTTTTACTTACAAAAAAAAAGGAAAAAAAAAAACTTTAGAAAATGTGTTAGGAATGGGCCAGTGCGTTCATGGGGCCTAGTGAGGCAAAATTCAGCTGAGTTCCTTAAATGCTCATATTCAGTGTGTTCATATAATTGTTTTGTGTTGTCCATATACGCATGTAATGTCCAGTACAATTTTTTTCTTATAATCTGTGTGGAACTTATATTGTGGCTGCCTTTTTATTGGAACTTGTAAATCTGGTTGTGAAAAGAGTTGCAGTCCACCTACAGTTGTAACAATACATTACCTTGTGCTAGAACAGTAATTCAGAAGTATTCAACCTATTAAATAAAAATGACTGAACTGTTGTACAAGAGGAAATTTTTACTATTTATATATTTATAATGTTTGTAGATGTATATGCTCATAATTTTATGCACCACATATTTTTACCTTCTGAGAGATATATGTAACTGATTATCTGATAGTTTTTTTTATATAATTGTGCACTCTGAAATCTGTACGCCTTGGTGCTGCACCAGTTTATGCAAGTTTAGGGCAAGGTGAGCACATGCACTTGTGAGTTCCACACAAGTATATAATTATCTATCTTATGTTGCATGATACTTTATTAATTAGATGATTCTCCTTTCTAGCGTTTGATTTAGATTTCAGAGGGCGCATGTTGTTATGGAATATAATTGTTTAAATTGTTGTGGCTTTAATGATTGTTGTATGATAGAATTGCTTGTGAAATGGTTTATAAAGTTGTTTATATTATTGAAAGCTGCATGTCAATGGTGATTTGTATGCCATGTAAGAGATTTTAAATGTTTTATATATTTTATATAATGTTCATGGAATATTTCTTAAATATTAAATTTTGAATATTTTGAAACTTTAAATTCTGGATACCCTGTCATAGATTTTTAAATATTTACATATTTTCTATAATTCTAATAGAATACTTTCAGTCTGGACACTATGAATCTTTGTAAGAAAAACATGTAATATTTTTCAGATATTTTACAGATTTATATATTTCTCATGGAATACTTTTAAATATTAAATTTTGAATATTTTGGAATTTTAAATTTTGAATGCCATGTTATATAGTGAATATTTCATATACTTATATATATATATATATATATTCTAATGGAATACCTTACAGCCTGATTTTTATGAAATTTCATTGTAACTAAACAAAATATGATAGCCTCAATAAACTTGTTATTTTTCGAAATTTTAAAATTGAGGTCACCTCATTCGTCCAATTCCCCAATGGTTACCCAGCATGTGGACATTCTTCCACTAACTCTTGATTTAGAGCACAATAAATGAGACGAAATACTATTATCGGAATATACCGTGCGCGCATAGATACAGCATGCGTAACCTTTTACAGACGCGTCGGCGAACCCGTGTAATTGGAATGAGATGATAGACGAACTACCTGAATCTTTTACAGCCCTCGGGATCCTAAAATGAGTGTCTGAAATTAATTGAGCGTAGAGCTCAGTCCATTTAATAGATAAGGAATCAGAAAGCGGGTCGTCCCAGTTTGTACCCAAAGACCAAAGTGTTTGCATAAAGTACTTGCACCAAAACGTGATAGGCCCAATTAAACCCAATGGATCATAAATACCAGCGATGACAGATGGCACCTTTCTTTTATTGAAATGATCAATTTTAAAATTTCTTTGTATATTGTATACGAAGCTGTCCGCTAGAATGTCCCACTGAATGCCCAAAGTGCGGACTGTTTTGTCCTTGTTAAAGTCCAAGGACGAGTTAGTGTACGAAGATGTTATATTCCGGTCGTTAGACGACCATTTGTGAAGAGTGAAGCCATAGCGGCTTAGCAACTCAGAAATGTCGGTATTCAATTGGATTAGAACGGGTGAGCTATCGGAACCGGTGAGGAGGTCATAGACGTAAAAGTCGTTAGCAATGACTGAACAGGCCAGGGGGTACTGAGTACTATTCTCCTGGGCGATTTGTTTTAAACATCTCGTTGCAAGAAATGATGCACTGGCAGTCCCGTACGTGACTGTTCTTAAAGCATAATGTTTGAGCTCCTTGTGGGGAGAGTCACGCCAAACAATTCTTTGTAAATTGGAATCACGCGGGGAGACCAAAATTTGGCAATACATTTTTTCTATGTCCGCGATGAAAGCGTAACGATGAGTTCTAAATCTGGTCATAATGGCGAAAAGATCCTGCTGGATCGTGGGGCCGACCATAAGGGTGTCGTTTAACGACAAATCGTTGGACGCCTTGGCCGAACCATCAAAAACAACGCGAAGTTTAGTGGTGGTGCTCGTAGTCTTAAAGACGGCATGGTGAGGTAGATAAAAAATGTTTGATTTGTCAACTGACAAGTCATATGAATCAAGTGGAGACATATGGCCAAGATTTAAATATTCTTGCATAAAGTCAACATAATCCTTGTGTAAAGACTGGTTTTGCCTAAACTTGAGTTCAAGGGTTTGAAACCTACGAACCGCTCCGGTGAGGGAATCTCCGAGGCATTCTATAGTGCGGGGTAGCGGCACAACGAACCTACCACTATCATTACGATAGGTGTTTGTGATGAAGTGATTTTCACATTCCGATTCCGCATCTGAAGGAGTATGGTGCGAAACATCCTCCAACTGCCAGAAGGCCTTGAGTTGCGATGAGACAGCATTATTATCGTCGAGGGCAATAAATATAAATGAAGAGACGGGTTTGGTCATATCCATGTTGAAGGGTAGATTCCCAGCGAGTATAAACCCTAGTTTAGTTTCTTGGATTGTTGGAAAATGTGGACTTCGAACGAATTTGGTCGGCTCAATTAATTGCAAAAAGTATTGTGCCCCAAGTAATATGTCAATTTGGGACGAATTATTAAATTGCGGGTCAGCTAAAAATATCCCTCTAGGAATTTTCAAGGAAGCGATGTCAAACGATTCGGTTGGAAGATTGTTTGTGATTCGGGGCAGAACAGCGCAGTGGACATTCAAGGTGAAGTCCTTATAACGTGAGTTTAAGCGCACGCGCGTGCTAAAATTGGCCTGACATGATAAGTTATTTATACCTGCGATAGGCAGCTCAGATTTGTTTAGCCTTAGGCCCATGCGGCGGGCGAAACCCATAGTACAAAAATTAGCTTGGGACCCTGAAACCAACAGGATTCTCACTGGGCGTCTTTTACCATGATGATCGATAGTAGTGCATACGGCGGTGGATAATAAAATTGACTTATTCGTCTGTAGCTTCAGGGAACATTGCTTATTGTTCCTGTTGCTAGACTGATTTATCGAAGCATGGAGCATAGTGTGGTGCCTTTTCACGCATGCCTTGCATGAAAATTTGGAAGGACAACACGAGCTGTTATGGCCCGAGCGCGTACAATTCAGGCATAGTTTATTATGTATCAATACTTCTTTACGTTGTATAGGCGGTAGAGCGATAAATTGTGGGCATTCAAGTAGTTTGTGACTACCACGACACAGCTGACAAGATTTATTGTTTGGTGGAGTGTGCACTAGTGACCCAGTGATCTCCGCGCACTTAGTTGATTTGCGATAAGAAGCATTATCGCTAATCTGTCTAAAGCCAGGCGAACCGGTCGGTGCATTTATGTTTTGTAACAGCTGACGTCTTGAATTTAAAAACTTAATGAAATTATCATAAATAGGAAGTTGTTTTTCGCCTAAGGATTCCTTCCACAACCTGCACGTATGCTCGTCAAGTTTTTGGGATAGGAAATGCACAAAAATAAGCTCGAACGTATTTACAGAAAGTTTTAATGAGTTCAGCGCATTTATGTTGGCGGTGAGCTGATCTATGAGTTTAGAAATGCTGAGCACGGACTCACGCTGAATGTGTCTCATGCCCAGTACGTTTGCTGCGAGATAAGTGGTTACAATCAATTTATTGTCATAGTGCGCCCTTAACAACTCAATGGCCACCGTGTAATTTTCGTGCATGATAGGTAGCGATTTTATGACATTCAGCGCCTCGTCTTTTAATGATAAGTGCAAATAATGAAGCTTCTGGATGCCAGTCAGGTCCGTTCGGACATGAACTAGCTCCAAAAACATGTGGTAAAAGTGTTGCCACTCGATTATATCACCTGAGAAGCAGGGTAGCTTAATAGGTTGCAATTGAATGGGAGGCGTGCTGAATGTAACTACCTCAGATGGACTTGTTGCCTTCCTGGTCATTTCCTCGGCATGGTCTATTAAATTTTGCAGCTTGCATTCTATGCTGCATAAATCGTCTTCTGTTTGAACCCTATCGCTAGCAGAAGCAAAATCGGAGTCCTCGGACTCGATTTGTGTTTGGATCTCATCATATTTAGCCGATAGTTCCATAAGGTGGCGAAGCTTTATTTTTAATGCATGATTGTCATGCGTATCATGATCGAAATTGTCGGCATAAGTATTTATGCGCGATATAGAGGCCTTGATCATGCCACGTTTCTTGATCAGCGCCTTCATATCCGCCATGATTGGGTACGAACAAACAAAAGGAACAAGAATTTAAATGGTGCTACAAAGGCCAAGTTAATGCAACGAGATGAGCCAGACCAGGCAGGAAGTCCAAATCATAAAGTCACGCAACGACACGGTAATACTTACTAACATATCTTAACTAAATTTATGTGACAATAAAATCCTGAATTAGGCGTTACCAACAATATAGCAGTAATCATCAGCGACATGAGTGGTGTTTGAAAAGATATGACTTAGAAATAAAGAGAATATTAATTGAGTTCACAAAAAATTATAAGTTCATATTCAAATTATTGAAAAATATTTAAATTGTTTTAGATTATTAAATCATATTATTATTTCTATACTGCTTTGTTTAATTTAATAATATTGAGAAAAAATATGCGAATTATGCAAGTTGAAACCAATGCACAACATGAGTTCAATCAGTTGAAATGGTACTTATCGGCATGTTCTAGAAGGTATCGAAAGCCTGTCAGAACCCTCGTAGTCGTGTCAGGTACTCAAGCATGGATAATGTAGACATGGTCGTTGCCTGTCCGGTGATGTCCAATGCGGTGGAATCCTGTTTAGATAGGCTGCTCTGGATTTTCCCAATGCTGAATGCCACGTGCTGGATATGCTGCAATGATGATTCCAATGTTCGGTTGGCGAAATATGATGTCCCAAATGTCGTGTGATGTGATTCCCAGAAGTAGGTGCTAATTGACTAGTTGTTGAATTTAAATTGAAGAAAGAAAATGTTGATAGGCCTGCTTAATGCACTAAACCATAAGACGAATTGTCCATGGTTTTAGTCACGTCCGTGAAATACAAATCCGGGGCCGGAGGACCATATGATGCATGCTTAACACTCTCAAAATCATCTTGAGTTAGTTTTGCAAGCTTAAGGAAGCTGGTAGGAAGTCAGAAAGTGTATTACATCAATTAGTGGACTGTAAATTATGATTAAGTGACGTTTATTGAAAGCATTTAGAAGCGCAGGCCTACGCAATTACGTCTTAACTCATAGCCAAATATAAGATGAATGTAAGACTACGTAATGTGTAGCATTGAAGCTAGATCAGAAATAAGAAGAACATAGCAAATTTAGGTTGCCGCGGCTTGGCTAGAAAACAAGGGTGCAAACGCACTGTTCAAAGATTGAGTGTAGACTGATTAGTCGCAGCGGGGTGACCACGTGGAACACCGCCACGGTGACGTAAGTGCGCTAGGCAGATTGCGCGTAAGCAAGTACAGTGTACAATGTCTTAACACTATGTGATGTTCTTTATTAATACATAATTAAAATACAAAATAAAATCGAATAAACTTCCACTTACCATCACTCCGTAACCTCGGCTTCAGGATTGCGTCATACGAACGTTAGGATACATGCGTAATTTTCAAGGTTGTGTGAATGATTTACACAACACATCTTTTATGAAGAGAATTACATTTTAATTTAATTTTGAATCATTTAAGAAACTGTTTATAAACTTTACCTTTGAAATAATTTTTTGTGAGAATATATATATTGCTTGTTATATAAAGATCATCCTTAATCTAACTTACGCTACGCTTACCTTACTTTTTTACACACACCATACACACAAAACTGCCCAGCCTGCATATTTTGCACACACCCAAACACGCAAAAGTTATAAATCCCTTAACACATTTTTTTAATAATATTCCCCCCCACCGGCGGCCACGCGGTCATCGCGCGCGCACACATTGTTCTTTTAGATTTTTCTTTTGTTATTGTCCGAACGTAGTTTATGTGAGTTCTTCGTTGTAATCTCCGATTATTCGCACTTCGTCCTTTTATTTATTGTACTGAATTGTAAATTAGAAAAGTTTTATTTCTGAGCCCGGTTGGTCGGGCGGCCTGCGCAGGCGAGAGTCGGCAATAGACTGCTAGCGTCTCTCAGTTCCCCACTCCTTGAGCATTTTAGTTGAGACGACGGACATCAATGCCTTCTATTTAATCGTCACTGCTGTGGCACATTCAACACAGGTGTTTTTTGTGTGGTGACCGTGGACGATATTTGTGAAGCATGGTTGACGTCACCAAAAGTGGGCAGTCCTTAGCAGCATTTCCTGAGGATCGGTAAGGAGACGATGAAAAAATTTGTTCTACAGACATTTTGTTTTTCGGGCTGAAGGCGTCATTCCGAGCTCGTACCTGTACTGCTCGTGGGCGCGTGGTCACACTCATGCACATTTCTGCGAATTTGAGGGTGGTACGAATTCCATGCCTAGTTACTCAACACCAACTGCGTCTTGCCTTTGTTTCAACTGTTCTACTTGCCACGTGTTCTGTTCCAATAGAGTTAAAGTTTGCACAATAATTTTATAACATCCCGCAAAAAATGAAATAAATAAAAATGCAAATACCCCATACTGTAAGAAATACACTGACCCAATTTAGACACGTTACAATACCCCCTCAATGAGAATTCTGCTGTCCAGAACAGAAGAAATCTCATTGATAAACCCCGAAGAGGACCGGTGAGGAACTGGTGCCAACAACCCCCTTGTTCTTACTCTACATGGGTACACGACCCCCCTGGCTCAGCGACTATGGACTCATCTGAACGAGATCACTGGACTTCTCCGTAAGAGATCCCAACACCGAAAAATCGAACAGACAAGTACCACCCGCACACCTCACCTTCTAACATGCTACCCCCAAAAATCCTCAATCCCTGGCTTAGATTACTCCAGATCCTCAGCCGATATGGTTCCCCTTGTATGCAAGCTGGGCTGCCTTTAGCAGATACTGGGCTCACACACACTCACATTACATATTATACATTGAAAAATTCTTTAAAATTTACTATTTCATCAAAAAAAAATTCAGAATTCAAAATAAAATATTGTATCAAAAAATTCTCTTCCTTGTTTTCTGTTTTTACTTAAAATAAGTGAATTTAAACATTCCTTATAGTTAAACATATCCTTAACCTAACATGTGCATACTTAGAGTCTAACAATACAATGCAATACAAAAAAATCAATAAAAATAAACATGGTTAATACACAAACAAGAAAATAATCAATACTCAAAATATTCATTAGCTGGCAGGCGAAAAATCCTTTTTTTTTTTTTTTTTTTTTTTTTCAAAATAATCTTCCAAAAAAAATTTTAAAATTCAAAAAAAATGTAAGTTCATTAAAAGGTTTCCTTTACATGTAGAAATTATTTAAAAATTGGTTTAAATTGATCAAAACAACAGTTGAACTGACTTCCATACTATGAAATTATATGACCTCACTGTCAGCTGATCGAAACTAGGTCAAGTCCACAACCTTGACCTACATGTGTTATGTATACTGTCTGAAAATACATTTAACATCTGTAACAATCTAACTTTAAACACAAAACATACTAAAACATTTAAAATAACAAAACATTATTATAAACAATAATCAAATTGACATTTAAATGATTCAAAATAGACACCTTATATCTTTACATTATCAAATTCTATCAAAGTTTTGTCACTGGTTTCAAAAATAAAACTTTATATCTTTATTATAAATCCCTCTCTTTATTTAACAATCTTATTCTCCATTACTTTGGGTGATATAAATTATTTATTCTCATTTACTGTACTACTTGATCTGTTTACCTATATAATCTTTCTCCCTTTGACTCTAATAACTAACAACGGTAACTTACATGACACCCATCTCTATCAAAATCTCTATCAAAACACTCTCTAAACCCAACTTGTCATTAAACTCAAATCGCCACCTTCTCTCTATATATAAAAAAAAATACTCTCTAACCCTTTGTACTTGGGATACGTGTTTCCCCCCAAAAAAAACTCAATTCCCTTATCTGGCCCCTGGATTCTACCTAAGGCGGCCCCGTCCCACTAAATCGGTACCTATCCCGTCCCAACTTATCATTATGTTGCGGACTCCCACATTACACTACCCCCTACTACAAAATTGCCATCCCCAAAATCTCAATCTCATTACCTTACTACAAATACAACAAAATAACAGCATCAATTATAGACAACAATATATCACTCAAAACTCTACATATATTCTCCAGTACTACTGTGTCAACATCAATACTTCTCAAAATTCTATAACATACATTAAATCATAACAGCATTACATTATCTTCATCTCTACTATTTCTTCAACTTTGACTTCAACTTGGACAGATTTATATGTCCCACAAAATACTCATCACCTAAAAAACTATCTTTTATTCGCTTGTATAAATTATTACTTTATTTCTCAATTTATCAAATTACTTTTATCATTACTTTAAAACATCTGTAATACATTAAAACATTACATTGAACATTAATTACTTGGAACATTTATAAACCATTTTACCAGTGACCTGTTATTGCTGATCAGCTGATCTTCCTAACACAATGAAAACACATCTCATAATTGAACAAATTACATGAATTATATAAACTTATTTATCCTTACTTCTAACCTCATTGTTTCCCCTTTTTCTGATTCTGATCATTTATGTTGACCGCCTGCCAGACGGCTTAATTATCTACTTAGGTTCAAAATACACACATAATGAAAACACATCTTTTTATCAATACCTATATCTAACGTACAACAATAAAATAATACATTTAAAATCATGGCATGAACACCTTATATTGAATGTCTGAGCAGCTAGTTATTTAACAGAGCACAAGCATTTTTATTGGATCAAACTTTGAATTAGCGAAAAAATATTTTATGTGGTAAAATTTAAATTCGTGGCTCATCTGAGCCACCTCCCAGCCACACACTCTATTGCAAATTATGGAGGACTGTATCGCCCTTTCGCTTCTGCAAAAGACGGCATATTTTGGAGTAGTTTTACCTCTCCGTGTCTTTGCTTCGGCTGTTACATTTTAAAAGGTTCAGATATCAACATACCTTTGTTATATAGTTACATGCCCTTAATGCGGGTCTACCACCTGGCTTTGCTGTTCCTCCGCGAACAGAGTGGTAGCCGCTGTTCCATAGTACCGGGATTTCCCCTAAAATTCACCCCCCATTTAATTTCTACTATATACCAATTTCAAGTCAGCTATGGTCAAGGGACTTGTTATGACCATAGCTAACCACTAGCCAAATCCACGATTAGTGCTGGTAAGGCAGTAATCGCCCGAAAAGTCGGGGAAATCTAACTTGCATTTCAATGCCTGTTCTACATCGTTTTATTATGTGCGACACGATCGTCTATCAGTGTGTAAATTAAGTTTACACGAAAAAGGTGTGTCGCACATTTTCGCCATTTTCGCCTCCGATGGAGGTAACACTCTCTGTTACCCCCAACCCATTTCGCTATCTACGGGAGCACAGGCCACCCCCGCAATAGCAACTTAATAGCTAACTAATTAACATTGATAAACTAAAACTTTCAACCATTGCAGTTCCACACTCCACTGTTCTATCACTTCATTGAGCACCAATCTACCCCCCCAAAAGCATCCCCACTTCTTGTATTGACAACAAGTTTTTATTTTACTACACATCTTTTCAAAACGTTCCCATACTCACTGATACTAAAACTTGACAATTATATTTGGTCACTTAATTCTAAAATTTATTTACATTTTTAAATTATAACTTATATTCTAGTGGTCAGTATCCCCGCCTGAAACGGGGGTGTTTTGCGATGAGGTATACAAAAGCTCCGGCTCAGATCTACTTTGTGCAGTTACTTCCCCTTCTATGCAAATTGTACTACCAAATCTTCTCATCTCTACTACCCCGTCGTCTGAGCCGGAACTTCCCATACTTCTCCGCGAAACTCTTCGTTTCTGGCTTAAGCAAAACTATTGTCAATGGCTCAACTTGAATTTCGCCATTGACACTAAAAATATTTAAGTTTGTATGCGCTGCCCTATATTTAGGTGCAGCCTCCATTATGTACAACACTCTAAGGCAGTGCAGGCACGTGACAGGTACATCAAAACTGATGCACCTGTAGTATATTAAAAAATTAATTCGTGTCACGTACTTGTTGGGGTCCCCCTCCCCGTTCAAATATGTAGTTAAATTTTCTACTTTATACCAATTTTGGTGGAGCCGGACCATCGTTGCTTTCACCGCCCGAAGGAAGATCTGCCAACCATGGCCCGCCTCCGAGTTCCGAATTCCACGGCCAGGACTGGTAAGATCGTGACCGCCCGAAAATGGGGGAGGATCCCTTCTGTAATCATACAACAATATTTAAAATCTTATTCATAAACATAATTAAAGTGACCGATATAATTTTAAATTCGTCGCATTTTGAGTACCTACTATTTCCTGCGTCGCTGGGTTCCTCAGCACATACGCATTCTGCATTTTTATTTCTACAATTTCATAGGGTCCTTCATACAATAAGAAAAACTTCTTTATTTCTCTATCTTGAGCACTGGACAAATCATGCCTTTTTACTAACACTAACTGACCTACCTCATACTTGGTCCATTTACCCTTCGCATCATGTTTCTGTTTTCTTCGCTCTCCTCTCGTAAGTAAGTTCTCGTTTGCCAATCTAATTTTCATGTTCCTGTCCAAAACTTGACCTTCGGGTGGGTATTCGAAAAGTTGTTCCAATATCCTGGGCGGCCTTGTTCCCCTGATCAACTCATGCGGCGTAAATCCAGTGGATTCATGGGTGGTACAATTCAGCCACTCCTCTACTTTCTTCACGTAGGATGGCCATTCTGTGTGTTTGGCGTGACAGTACGCCCGAAATATCCTGCCAATCTCTCTCATCACCCGCTCTGCTTGGTTCGACTGAGGATGATATACTGCTGTATGCTTGGGTATGATACCTTCCCATCCAAGCATCTGCCGCCACTTGCCGCTTATAAACTGTGGACCGTGGTCAGATAATATAATTTTCGGTTTTCCAACATTAAGCATGTAGTCTTTTACTATTTTCTCACTGAGTACTTTACTGGTCGCTCTCTTAACGCTATATAACTTCATGAATTTGGAAAAAGTGTCTAGAACTACAAATACATATAACACACCCCCTCTACCTCTGGGTAATGGTCCATATAAATCAACCGCAACTAGATCAAACGGTCTCTCAACTTTTATGTAATTCATCTCCCCTTCCAGTTTATAATTGACTACTTTCGATTTCTGACATAAATCACACACTCTTAATACTCTTCTAACTCTCTTCTCCATATTCTTAAATATACATGACTCTTTCAAAACATTTGCACATTTTCTCGCCCCAAAATGACCATACCTTATATGACAATCCCAAACAATTTTATCTATTAACCCCTCGGGTATAACTAACCTCCAATCACGCTCCCCACCATCTACTTTTTTAAACAAAATACCTTGATATACTTGAAATCGCTCACTATATTCAGACCCCTCTACCTCTATTTCTAAACTAACAATTACTTTACCCAGTTTACTATCAGAACTTTGCATATTTTTAATGTCACTTAATTCTTCACCAAAATTTCTATCTTCTCTAGTTAATCTAAAAATTTCTATTTCTTTAAGATCCCTACCAGTTTTATTGTCTATAACATCGACTCTAGAAAGTGTATCCGGTACCTTATTATCTGACCCCTTTATATACTCCCAGGAAAAGTTATATTCTTGTAAAGCGAATACCCACCTGGTTAATCTGCTATGTGTCAGCTTACCTGAATTCAGGAATGATAATGCCTTGTTATCCGTCCGGATTATCGTTGTATTGCCTAGGATGTAGGTCCGGAATTTGCCCACGGCGAACACAATACTCAAACGTTCTTTTTCTGTCGTCGTATAATTTTTCTCAGCCGACAGCAGCGATCTACTGGCGAAGGCGATCGTCAGATGTTCCTTGTCGCAACCCCCCTGGTAGAGCTCCGCCCCTAGCGCTACATTGCTGGCGTCGGTCTGCAAATAAAAAGTTTTATTAAAATCGGGATGATTCATCATGATCATGTGACTAAACTTTCTCTTAATTTCGTTGAATGCATTCCGTTCTGTATCGCCCCATCTCCACTGTTTATTCTTCTACAGCACAGCACTCAGTTTGGATGTTGTGTGTGCGTAGTTCTCCTGAAATTTCCTGTAAAAATTGCATAGGCCTAAAAAACTTTGTAATTGCTTAATGTTTTTCGGTTCGGGGAATCGCATTATGGCTTCTACTTTGTCAGGGTTGGCTAATATCCCCTCCTGTGTAATAATAAATCCTAAGAAATGTATTTCTGTCTGCAGAAACTTAGACTTGTCCCAATTCACTGTTAAACCCCCTTTTTGTAGCTTATCTAAAACATATTCTATGTGTTCCAAATGTTCAGTGAATGTTCTAGAAGCTATCAAGATATCATCGACATATACGGTTAAAAAATCTAAATCCTTAGGTTGTAAAATATTATCTAAACATTTAATAAAACTAGCAACACTGGTGTTTAATCCAAAAGGTAAGTGTTTGAACTGGTAATTCTTACCATTAAAAAGAAAAGCTGTGTATTTTCTGCTCTCTGTTGCTAACGGCACCTGCCAGTATCCAGCTGTCAGGTCTAGTGACGTCATGTATTTGACTCCACTAAACTTCTGTAAAATCTCATTTATGGGTTCCGGAGATTCCCTGTCAGGTATAATAATTTGATTAATTTTCCGAGCATCTAAACATAACCTTACCTTCCCATCCTTTTTTATCACTACCACCAAAGGATTTGAGTAGGGTGATACTGAGCGTTCAATTATGCCTCCCTGCATCATCCGGTCCAGTTCCTCCTGTACAGCCCTCCTCTTCGAAAACGGCACCGGGTAGCTCCTCTGCATGTATGGTGCGTGGTCCCGAACTTTCAGCTCACAGATGTAGTCCTTCGCTTTCCCTGGTGATTCATCAAATACCTCTCTGAACCGCTCCACGACTGCCCACAGCTCCTCTCGCTGAGTATTTCCTACAACTGTATCTTCATTAAAAAATTTGTTGGCTCTATCTGCCCACACACTCTCATTACTCTCATGCATTTCTCCCTCCTCATTCTCTAGGCTATCACTCTCTAGACATATATTTATCTTGGTCTCTATCTCTCTATCGCCTATCTGCTTATGTAACATTTTTATTCCCGTGACTTTACTTTCATTTATTACTTTTTTAAACTCTATTCTGACTGGTTTATTTCCCTTTTCAAATTTTACTATTTGTTTATTGAAATCTATTACAGCTCCGTTTCTCTCCAAAAAATCATTTCCCAATATTACATCCAGACTCAACCCTTTAACTACTAGGAAAGTGTTTTCAAATTCAACTTCATTTATTAAAATATTTAATTGTACTTGTCTGGTTATTCTCTTACTTCTCACCCCAGTTACCCCCACTACTGTAACCCCCGCAACTGGTAATGATGGTATATTTTTATTTATCTCTTTTAATTCACCCATAACATTTTCCGAAATCACTGAGATCTCGCTACCGGTATCAATTAAAGTTTTATAATTCTTACCTTCAATGTTAATTGTCACCTCGTCAATCATGTTCTGCGTTCCATCACCTGGTTCTCCTCTTCTTCTAACAATTCTTTCGCCATGTCCACCTTGATAACGTTGTTCGCATATTCGTTGGTTACTTGGACCCGGTTCTCCGTTGACAATGGTTGGGCCCGCTTCTCCATTGTCTTTCTTAATTTCCCGTGGACGGGCCTGCTACAGCTGGATGATTTCCTCCCCTTCCTCTATTATAATGTCCTCCTCCTCTGGGCGCTCCTCTATAAAATTCTCCTCCCCTCGACTGTTGATTTGGTGGTGGGTTCGCTCTCTCGTTCCTGGCGCACTCTCTGTTTTGATGACATCTAAAACAATTTGTTCGATTAGCATAATTATCAGTTTCACAGTCTCTACACCTCCAACTCTTGCCCCTATTGTCAAAACTTCCTCCCCGCGCTCCCCGACGAAAATTGTGTATTCCCCTTGGTTGATTATGATTCCCATTTGTATGTGATACTGGTGTGTTTATCCGCCTACTCATATCCTGTTCTCTTATATTCTGAAATATGTCTAAGATTTTCTCTAATTCCGTGATTTCTACAATCTCTCGAGTCATTAATGTAATTTGTATTTCTCTCGGTAAGTGCTTGCTTATGTGACGGACGAATGACCCGAACAGTAACGGTGGCTCTAAATATTTTGCTTCATTATATAGTCGCATTATGTACGTAGTTACGTTACCCCCTTGGGTCCCAAAATTACCTGGTCCCATAATTTTACTCCGTAATATCTCTTGTTCCTCCTCCGACCAATATTTCTCTCTAAAAGCCATCTCAAAACACTGGTAATCTACCCAGTCTATTTTATGCACCTCCGCCCATACCGCGGAATTCCCTCTAAAACACTTCATGATTTTTAACAATTGTACCTCCCAGCTACTTCTACAAAACTGATTAAACTCTCTGACTCTATTTAAAAATTGCATAGGGTGTACCCCCCTGTTTTCACAATTAAATAACTCCAAATCGATATCGCTATTCATATCTTTAGCAATGACTATGTGTTCAGTAACTCTATTAAGTTTTTCGTTTATAGCTATATTCAATTCATCCTTAACATTAACTATACTCTGCTCAATTGACACAAATTTATTGTTATTTAAATATTCAAATTGTTTATTATTTTTATCTATAGTATTTACTGTATTTTGTATAGCTTGTATCTCTGTTTTGCAATTACTTTCTACCTCATTTCTAACATTTTTTACTATTGCTATTTGTGATTCTAATTCACTGCTACGGTTATCTATAACATGTATTGTGTTAGTTAAGCACTGCATCTCACTTTCAATACTCTCAACTTTATCACCTACTTTACCTTCAAAGTTTTCTAATTTGTCATTTACTGTAATTATTTGTTGTCCAATCTCTTTCTGATTGGATTCTAACATTTTTGTTTTGCTGTCTACCACACACACATACTCTCTCAACTCATCTGTTTCTCTCTTTGTTTCACTACGTATTTCATTCATTCGGTCATCAATGCTATACAGTGAATTAGTTAATACCTCAAACTTAGCATCATTCATGTCAAAACGACTATTCATATCGCTACTTATCACATTAAATTTGTTCTCGACAATTTTTTCGTTATTGTCAAAACGTTTATTTAATTCAGTATTCTGTATATCTAATTTCTCATTTACACTACTTTTAAATTCTTGCATCTCGTTTTTCTGTTCGTCAAATTTGGTGTCAAAATTACTGTTTTGCTCTGGGATTAATTGCAACATTTTCATTACATCATTATTAAATTGGCTGTTACATTTTGTTGAAGTCGGGGTCAATTGCACGCCCGAATCTTCTGTATTACTTGTTTCATTTGTGTTACTTGCATTCATAGTTTTGTCGTCTTGACCTACATTCGGTGTTGAATGTATTTCAAGACTATTCATAACAGCTGATTCGTCAAATTCAGCTGTTTCGCTTATCACAGTCGAGTCGGACAAATCGACTCCGTTCTCTGTATTTTTCCATTATTATATTTTTAAATATGTAATTTATTTCTTATCTGTCTGAACAAATATTTTTTACTTATTTTACGTAACTTTACGTCTTTCCACTCAACCTCTCAATTACGCTTGTATCTTATTTGTAGGTATGGAATTTCATTTTATTTAATTCGTCCCTGTTCGGGCGCCATTGTGATGTTCTTTATTAATACATAATTAAAATACAAAATAAAATCGAATAAACTTCCACTTACCATCACTCCGTAACCTCGGCTTCAGGGTTGCGTCATACGAACGTTAGGATACATGCGTAATTTTCAAGGTTGTGTGAATGATTTACACAACACATCTTTTATGAAGAGAATTACATTTTAATTTAATTTTGAATCATTTAAGAAACTGTTTATAAACTTTACCTTTGAAATAATTTTTTGTGAGAATATATATATTGCTTGTTATATAAAGATCATCCTTAATCTAACTTACGCTACGCTTACCTTACTTTTTTACACACACCATACACACAAAACTGCCCAGCCTGCATATTTTGCACACACCCAAACACGCAAAAGTTATAAATCCCTTAACACATTTTTTTAATAATATTCCCCCCCACCGGCGGCCACGCGGTCATCGCGCGCGCACACATTGTTCTTTTAGATTTTTCTTTTGTTATTGTCCGAACGTAGTTTATGTGAGTTCTTCGTTGTAATCTCCGATTATTCGCACTTCGTCCTTTTATTTATTGTACTGAATTGTAAATTAGAAAAGTTTTATTTCTGAGCCCGGTTGGTCGGGCGGCCTGCGCAGGCGAGAGTCGGCAATAGACTGCTAGCGTCTCTCAGTTCCCCACTCCTTGAGCATTTTAGTTGAGACGACGGACATCAATGCCTTCTATTTAATCGTCACTGCTGTGGCACATTCAACACAGGTGTTTTTTGTGTGGTGACCGTGGACGATATTTGTGAAGCATGGTTGACGTCACCAAAAGTGGGCAGTCCTTAGCAGCATTTCCTGAGGATCGGTAAGGAGACGATGAAAAAATTTGTTCTACAGACATTTTGTTTTTCGGGCTGAAGCTCGTACCTCGTACTGCTCGTGGGTGCGTGGTCACACTCATGCACATTTCTGCGAATTTGAGGGTGGTACGAATTCCATGCCTAGTTACTCAACACCAACTGCGTCTTGCCTTTGTTTCAACTGTTCTACTTGCCACGTGTTCTGTTCCAATAGAGTTAATGTTTGCACAATAATTTTATAACATCCCGCAAAAAATGAAATAAATAAAAATGCAAATACCCCATACTGTAAGAAATAAACTGACCCAATTTAGACACGTTACAACTATGTATGATCTTAATTGCGTTTCTTACAAACTACTTCAACATTTTGTACATTATGATTGAGTTTTGCTTATTTGCACTGTTACATACATAATTTTAGGTTAATTAGTTGTTGATTTGTTTCATACATTGGTTAATATTACATCATTATTTTTAAGTTAAATATTATATCAGTTATTTTTAAGATATAAAATAAAATTTATGAATTACAGATTAAATTTAATCTGATATCAAATTTTAATATTTATTCTAAAAATGCAAAGTTTATTTGTAGTATTTTAATAAAAAATATTTACTTTTAAAAATGCACCCATTTTTACTAACTAGAAAAAATGACTCAAAAACAGATGTTACAATTACATGCTTAAATTATATTAATTATTTAAAATTTTGTAATACACTATGTACAATTATGTCAGCAAACTGACATAGTGTCTCTGTGAACAATTACTAGCGTGTGTCCCCTCATTCAGAATTGAACGGGGTTTCATAGTTATGGCACACTGACATGTTGAAGACTGTCTAAGACCATTTCAGACATGTACACCTTTGGCTCAATGCGTCAGTTTTCACACATCAATTTTTTTGTATTTTTCACACTCATAATTAATTTTCATGTGTGAACTAATAGGATCATTAGATTCATGATATTTTTGTCTTTATTTAGATATTAATTAATTGTTCATCACATATTAATTAACTGAGTAATGAATTAATTTGTTTATAGACACCTAAAAATTTCATAGACATCGGATAAATTCACATTTATCTAAACCTAAAGAGATTCGAGCTTTCCTAAATTTGCCAGAAATAGTTTGCAAATTGATTATATGTTCTTCAGATATTTTAGATATGACCAATATGTCATCAACAAAAATCATGGTGTAAGGTTGTACTCCCAGACCTAATTCAATTTCCAAACATTTTACAACGGCTGCTAGTCTTGTGCTTAAACCAAAAGGTACTACCTTATGTTGGTAGTATTTATTTTTATACAAAAATGCAGTATATTTCCTGTCTTCCTCTCAAATTGGAATCTGCCAAAAACTGGAAGTTAAGTCAAGTTTAGTTAAATACTTAGCTCCTTCACGTTTTGTCAACAGCTCATCTGCCATTGGTGCACAGTCAAAATCTTTTTCAAGTTCCTCATGTTCAAACCTAGTCGAATTTCATAATTCTTCTTTTTCACCATAACTAATGGGTTTAAGAAGTTACTGTTTGATCGTTCTATGATGTCATTGTCCAGCATACTTTTTATTTCTTTCTTGACTTGGTCTTCATACTTCATTGGAGTTGAATATGTCCTCCTTACAAATTTTGACGGATCCATGACCTTGATGTGATGTTCATATACGTTAGTTTGTGTAGGCAGTTCGCTAAATTTGTCTTCATATTCTTTAATTAAAGTATCTTTTTTTATACCCCTTGGTGTTTACCATTGGTTTCTTCTCTATGATGTTTAACATTCTCATAGGTTACTGAAGGTCTGGAGACGGTTATAGGTTCATTTACATTTTGTAACTGGTCTTCCATGGCTACATTCAATTTTATATGTACAAATAAATATGCAAATGTTGCATATGGGTGAATATACAAATATGTATCATTGCAATATATAAATGCATATATAAATGCAATTGCATTATATATATAAATATATAATGCAATTGTAATCATTGCAATGCATAAAAACTTTATATTTGTATAGTTATAAACAGGTTAAGCAGGTGTACTTTATTAACTTTTGTAATTATTGTTTCAGATTCAGTATCCAAAAGTATTCACTCAGTTACAGAAGTCATTAAGGAGATTAAAAATCATGATAGACTGGCTGTCCAGTGAAGGACACAATGCTTTTTTTGATGTAAATGTTATGCTTTCACTAATAAACAACAATAGTGTTTTATATATACTAAAGACAACTGCTGATATTACAAAAGTAAATTCCAAAAGTCTACATTACCTCATGAACCAGTTCTACAGTGAAGGTATTTTTATACCCACATATGTGCATAAACATAATATTCTTAGCTAGTTTTTGAAGACACTTAAGAAACTGAATATATTAAATGCCTTTATATACTTTGCCAGGGTACTCAGTTGCTGCTTGTGCAAAGTACATTCACAGAATAGCATATAAGTGGTTCCATATTCACTATACTGTTTTGCACTAGGGATGGGTGGTTGTTTCCAAAAGTAGATGTATTAGTAACCATGGTCAGTGAGATTAGTAATATTTAGTTAATATCATGTAAAAACAGAAGCTACCTTCTTTAATTAAATGTTTTATGGTTTTGGTTTACTTAAAAAGAAAAAAATATACTTATTCCAACTTATTGTAGGCCTTATATTAAGTTCTGTAGATTTTACATGAGCAGCTGTTAATGTTCGCGCTTATAGTGCTGGCTGTATAGCAGGGACACATAATTAACAAATAATTCATGCTAGAGAATATGGAGTTTGTATACAAGAAACACACAGTTTATGATTAATATTGAAACCATTAAATGTTTACAGATAAATGTTTTCTAAAAATGGCTGCTGTATTGTTTTCTAAAAATGGCTTCTATAATGATTGTCATATGAATTAGTTGAGTTTAGGAAGTAACATTAAAATATAATAGGAAGTTTTGAAATGTTGGACAATTTATTTTTAATAAAAGTACAATCTTATAAACCATATATATATTCAGTGGCAAAAGTTGAATAATTAATTTTTATAATTTAAGTTTAACTGTTAAAAGTTCATATTTGTTTAATAAACTTTTAACAACTATTTTAGGTCTAGTATTATTGTGCTACAAAAGACAATTATGCGTCACTTAATATGCATCAACAATCGAGCAATTGAGGCTGTTGCAGACCACACTTGTCAGTTTGTTCAAGGCCAGACACTGACACAGTTACTAGCAGATTTCAGAACATCTGCAATACACAATTTGCTCAACACATCATCCGGAAAGTGACAGATTATTCTGGAATCTCTTCAGGGTATAAATATAAGCATTCAGCAGCAGTCAGTTCAGTTCAGTTATAGCTGGCCATTTTATCAGTGGAGTTTGCAGTGATTGTTGTGGTTTATTGAGATGTGATTATTGTGTTAATTAGTGCAAAACTGTAATAAGGTAATATTTATTGTTGGATAAGTTAAACTTAAATTATTGTGTAAGAGTGCTTTATTGATTTATAACTGCTGTTTGTGTCTAATTAAAGTTTGTAATGTGTGATGTCATTGGTGTCAGTTATTCTGTTTTCACTGTACCAGTGGTGATCTGGTGTGATCGTTGTAACAGCAGTCAAAGAGAAGAATGTAAGCAGGAGTCAGAGAACATTAAAGTATTGACATGAGTGCAAAAAGCAATGCAAGAGCGTACTACTGCAGAACTGGGTCTCTTGTGTGGTGTGAGCTGAATAGATGGATTGCTAGAATATCGGATGTACAAAAATTAGTGACATTAAAAATAACTGATAAGAAACGATGTCAACAGCTGAAATAGGAAGCAGAAAAATCTGTCTTGAGTATAGAAAAAGCAATGTCAACAAAATAACTGCAGTACAATAGTCAAGCTTCTCTTCCAGCTTACAAACAGCTACTGGGAGGTCTGTAAAAGTGTTTGGGACAGTGGAGATACACCTAAGCCTTGGTCGACTTGAGTTTGATCACAAATTGCTTGTTGCTAACATTGTGGATGAAGCAATTCTTAGTGTGGACATTATGAATGAATATGGTTTTGTAGTTGACTTCAAAATCAATGTCTTGAGAATTGAGCAAGAAGAAGTAATGCTCTTCACAACAGATACTTCAGAAAAATCAATGGACCTGATAAATCAAGTGGCTGTAACTATCCCACCAAACTCCAAAAAAATCATCATGGTTACAACCGGGGTAGATAATAAGGGGAACCAGTGTTGTGTATTCAAAATGCACGTAGTCAGCACACCAGGCATACTAACTGCCAGAAGTTTAGTTAAATTAGACGAAATCAGAAATGTATCTATTAGAATGGTGAATATTTTGGAACAGGTTGTCACTCGACAAAGCAGTACAGACCTGGGTAAAATTTCTCCTGTGGCCTGGGTAGCTGGAATGATGCAACAAAGACCCAGTGCTTCAGACACGTCAAAATTACCAGAGGAACTTGAGGAACTGTGGAACAGATACTCTGATGATCTCTTAAGTGGTGAAAAGAACTCAAGACTGTTTTTATATGAATTTAAAGGTAATTTTGTAGTTTGGGACTAGACATTGGGAGGAACCTCTCTTGTACAGCATCGCATCAACACAGTGGATACGACATCATGCCAACCTTATCGAAGATTGATGAACCTTCTTGAAACGTCTCAGTTAGTACAGGACTTGTAGACAGAGGGAATAATTGAGCCTTTGTCAAGTGCTTGGTCTTCTATGGCAGTGCTGGTGGTGAAGAAGGACAGTGGGTTACATTTTTGCGTGGACTACTGGAAGTTTAATGACGTGACAAAGACAGTTGCTATCCACTACTTGTCAACAATACACTCAATATACTGTCTATGGTTTTCCACATTGGACCTGAAGAGTGAATATTGACAAGTGGGTCTTCATCACAAGACAAGGAAAAGACAGCTTTCACAACCAAAATGCCTCTTACAGTTTAAAATCATGCCATTTGGACTCTGTAATGCATCTGAAGTGTTTTGGACACAACCACCTGAAGCTGAGCCTGAAGAAGTGTTCTCTATTCCAGAAGGAAATACAGTATTTGGGCCATTTGGTTTTGGCAGCTGATGTTAGTAAGGATTCCAATAAAGTAGACACCGTGAGAGACCTGGACCAGCGTATACCATTATTATTCCTAATGGCATATAGGTCATCAGTACATGACACAACCAGCATGACTCCAGCAAAACTTGTGTTTAGATGTTTAGATTTGTCTTCCTGGGGACTTGGGCGTTCAGATCACCTGAGACTCAGTTCCAAGAGCTGCAGAAGTATTCCTTGCAATTAGATAATCACCTGCAAGAAATGAATTGCTTGATAAGAAGACAGCTGAAGATAGCAAGTGACGAAAACACAGTATGACATTCGCAGGATTTGTGTGGGTTTCGAAGAAGGAGACCAGGTTTGGTTGTACAGCCCAAAGTGTTATCATGCTCCCCAAAACTTCAAACTAACTGGCAAGAGCTTTTCTCTATGAAAAAAGAATCAATTATGTTGTTTATTGGATACAACAAGGAGGTAATCTACCTAGACTGCCTGGCAAAGTATTACTGCAGAGACAGTTTGCCAGTTCGGGATGAACAGGCTTAAGGGGGGGCATGCTATGAAGGACAATTAAAATACACTTATCATGCGTCAACAATCAAGGCTGCCAGTTGGCGTAGTTTGTTCAAGGCCAGATGCTGACACAGTTTCTAGAGGATTCCAGAATGCCTGTAATATGCAATTTGCTTAACATGTCATTTGCAGAGTGACATGTTATTCTGGAATCTCTGCAGAATATAAGTTTAAGCATCCAGTGGGGGTCAGTTCAGCTTAGTTGCCGCTGGTGATTTTGTCAGTGTGATCTGCAATGATTGGTGCGGTTTATTGAGAAGTGATCATTGTGTTAATTAGTGCAAAACTGTAACAAGATGACATTTATTGTTGAACAAATTTAACTTGAATTATCATGTAAGAGTGCTTTATTGATTTATAACTGTTGTTTGTGTCTAATTAAAGCTTGTAATTAGTGACTTCATTGGTGTCAGTTATTCTGTTTCCAATGTACCCACAACAATCTGGTGTGACCAGCGTAACAATACTTTAATACAATAAAAGTTTCTATGTATAGCAAAATTCTTCACTTGTGGGTTCTACTTCAGTTCTGTATTAAATTATTAAATAATAGATTATATCCTACTGTATAATGCAGAAGATGTTCAGAGTCGAGGATCATTTACGTGTGCAGTTGTTTATGGACTTATGGCCTCAGTATGAGGGAGGTATACAAATAAGAAATAGTTATGTAGTTAGATATGGGCTTCAATTAGATTTTATGACTTAATTGCTTGGAAGAACTTACTCGATGTCAGAAGATTAATAGGGACCAATAAACTGAATTTTACATCATTCTATATTTAGTAGTGCAATGGGGGTTAGGGGGTATGAAAACTCTCCCCATTCAGACAAAGAATAATGGAAATATACAAAATTATAGAAGTGCCAGCAAATTTAGCCATGTAAGTCAAATTAAATAATTAGGCTAATTAATTATGTGAGCATAAACATTCATAATACTATAGCCATCTTGTGAGTATGATATGGCTTAGTGTAAGCATTGCTAGTTGTCTGCTGGTATGTAAACACTATTACAGTTGCGATAGAAATGATAATAATGTAAAATAACGTCACTTCAGAATGTGCACATCATTAGTACTAGCTCCACTTTTTTTTAACTTTTAATTACTTTTGATTTTTCTCTGATGTACTGTGACTTCAGACCAGTTTTCTGTGTCTGCAGTTTTCTTACGATATCAACCGCGGGTCAGCTTAAAGCACTTGTAATTTTGTCTAGAGCATCACTTTTACTATTGGATTTTTGTGTTTACTGTCCCATAGCTCAGTTTCTTTTCCATATAATTAATTTTAACAACTTTATCATCACTCCATGACTTCAGCTTACATTAAACCTTAAATAAATGAACTATAGACACAAACCACAGACTGTATAAAGACACCACCAAACATAACTTCAAATTAAAAGGTTGTAACAACAAAAATCATCCATTCTAGTGAGGCCATTTAGAATTAATCGCCTTACAACATATGCTGCAGCATGTACTGTTCCATCATGTTGGCAACATAGTTGCACAACAGTGTTGGGGACAGTTTTTGTATCCAACAAATTTTGTTGCGCAACAAAGTCCCCAACACTTTCCTGGCATTTCCATGTTTACATTGACCCCAACATTGTTGCACTACTTTGTTGTCAACAGTGCTGACGACAGTGCATGGAATCATATCTTAACAGAGGAGTCCTGATTTTCTCTCGTTTTTTTTGTTAATTTGTTACATTTTGTTAGAGCAGGTGTATGCTATTTAATTCCAACTATGAGACAGTTTCCTAGTCTGATTTATCCCACTCTCTTTTAGTCTTTTTTTATTATTCAGGTATTCCATGCATATGTTACTTTTACGTAGTGTAAAGAGGATATACAATTTGATTGTTTATGCTTTACCATTAATAACAAAAATACTCTTTACAGTTATAAAGTTGTGTAGTAACTACACTTTCTCTTAAAAAATTATTTTGGATTAATAGGGATTTCGAATAAGTAGAATTCAGATTTTAGGGACTGGAATAAAATATTCGTAAAAAAATGAAAAATGTATAGCTAGGCCAGCAAGTAGAATCACCCTACAGGTGTACTATATATCAAAAGTTTTACTACTTGAGAAGCGTGATAAGACTGTTCAAATTTGTGGTCTATTGTATTACCATTAATTTGTGTAATTTAATTTTAGGTGATCACAGAAGCAGTACTCAGCAGGCAACCTTCGAAGCGTTCAACATATTACTGAAAACATTCAGCATTATATTAAAGGCAACGGGCATTGAACAAGAGTGTAAGTTGATAATGTTAATTTAGTAATTTTCATTAATTGATATTGATTTTTTACAAATAATGAAATTGATAAACAGGGTTACGTTCATTCTTTTAACAGTAAACAACACACACACACACACACACACACACACACACACACACACACACACACACACACACACACACACACACACACACACACACACACACACACACACACACACACACACACACACACACACACACACACACACACACACACACACACACAAATTATGCTCCGCAAATGTTACTCAAGATTTACAAATTTTAACAAATATTTTGCTATTGTAGTATTGTGTGTTTTCATTATTCCTCCCTGTAGTGGCAGTCATTTTCCTAATATTTTTCAGTTTGATGTTAGGTAAGATCATTTTGGTTTAATAACTTGAGAAGACTAATCAAGACATCCTCTGTTATCTTCATTATGTGTTGAGAGAAGTAAATAACAACAGTTTTGACAATCAGCTACTAAGGAAAATCATTTAGTAGTGATATTGCTATGTTAATAGTAAAGTAATATTTTGTTGTAAATGGGAAAGTGGTGTTTGTGGCATATTAACAGGCCTGCAGGTTCAGTAATGCAGGGTCCCCACTTAAAGTATAATGACAGTTTTGAAGTATGAAAAATAACTTGATTTTTCAATTTTTTATTATCATTTCAAAGAACGTTTCACAGTACAGGATTTCTATACTTACAGGTTAATGCTTCAAAATTATGTGTGTATGCATATATTAATTTCATTAAGGAGATAATATGCTAATTTTTGTATGCTCTTATAATTTGTTTAAAATTATTTTTTTTAAATAAAATGTTGACTGTTGAACTATATACACATGCATATATAATATAGATCATGCATGTTAAAAATCTTTTGTATAATTTTTCATTTCCTTATGCCTGTTGGGGTATAAAGAGAGAACGGAATCTTTTTTATGATTTTTGTTGGGGTGGGGTCCCATACATCTTCAGTTAGGCTATTGGGTGATATAAAGAGTACATTTTGTTTGTTTCTAGTGAGAAACTGCTTGGTGGGATTAGATGCTAAAAGGTCTTATCATGATCAAAAAGCTAAAGCAAGGAAGCAGTACACTGAAAAAGTGAAATATGAACTCCAGTATATTCAAGAGAAGATAATCTCTTTAGAACCTTTGTCATTCAGGTTTGTAAGACTATTATGTTCACACAATAAATGAAATGAGAAAAACTGGTGTGAAGATGTTATACCATACTGGATATTGTATGCATGATGTCACAATACTGTGAAGTATACTGACACTTCAAATCTTGTTATCATATCACTAACTTAGCCAGACCTGTATGTATAGCATGTTTGTCAATTAATAATTTTATTGTTTGTAAAGATTATTGAAAGCAGTTCTGAATACAGTTGAAATAGTGTACAAGAATGTTGAAGAAACCACAATATCAGTCATAACAACTGGATGTCATGAACAGTAGCTTATGCCAGAAGCTCCTAACAAGCTTGTAGTGAATATTATCGTTATACATTTATAAATACACACAATTTTTTTAAACATTGTGATTTTTACCATATATAGTTTATTTTAGTATTATGATTGGTTATTATTTGTTCCTTAAGTTTTACAATATCACATGTACTTTGTTTTCAAAAACAAACCATGTTTTTTACAAAAAAATTATCATTTACAAAAATCGTCTAGACATCTCAGCTATACATATTGTGATTGCCAGGGATCTATCTTAGTCTAACTGGCTACTTATAAGCACTGTACAGTGTGAGTTGGGTAATAATCCAGTGAGTCTATTACTACAAAAATACAAAAACAATTGCAGATGTAGCTGTAACGTCTAGCTGAAGAAATATCCAACCAATGGACTACATTCTTAAAACCTAGAAAAGAAACATACAACAGCAGACTACAGTATTATCACCCAGAAAACCATAAAATGTGGACTAAGCTCTGGCTATGAAACACTAGGAAAATATGTTACAGTTTTGTGTTTATTAACACTTTAACTTATATTGTTATTCATATGTATTGGTATCAGCATTACTGCTCAGTCTATTTTTTTCTTTAAATTTACAGTCCACCACACAGTTTTGATTTTACAAGCCTAAATTAAAATATAAAAGTTTTAATGACTTGTTTGTAAATAACAGAATGAATTAGAGTAATTGTTGTTCATATTGTTGATGGTCACATGGATCTGGTCCCAAAACAGCTGTCTTCCCATTTCCAACCTCTTCTGTCCCTTGTACGCAATATGCCTTTTCTTCTTGCCCCACATCCTGTTTACTTGCAGTCAATTCTTTCTATTCTGCAGCTTCCTTTAACTCAGGAACAAGCTCTAGCCTTTATGCCATGACTAAAGTTGTTTTTTTTATTACATCTCCTGTTGTCACACAGTTTAGCACTTTGTTGTTCTGTTCTTCTCCTATGTCCACTTCAACACTAAGAGTTTCTATTATCTGTACCTGTTGACTCCTACTTCAGCCACCTTCACTTGTTTGATCGAATGATCGGCTGACACTATCACCTCAGCCATGCAAAACGTTATCTTCACTTTGCCAACCCCACTACAAACCCACTTGGTATTCATAATATTTGTCCCAAGAATCACCTTATTCACAATGTATACAACAAGATTTGGTCGCTAAACTCAAGGAGACCCAGGTGTAAGCATATGTCAACTCTTCCTAATACTTTAACTTGGCTTCCAGTTACAGTCTGTAAAGTAAAAGAGCTCAATTGAGGCTGGAGGCAGCTGACTATATCAGGGCACACAGTGACACTGTAGTGCCCATGTCAATTGTAAATGAGGCTGGTGTACCTTCAACAAAGCCATTAACAATCAAGTTTCTACTGATCTCATGAAGCATGGAGAAGTAACCTGTTCTGAAGCTTTAGTCCACTTATTGGTGTGTTCACTCCTTCTTTGTGTATTTTATTCTCCCAACAATCTGCATGTAGATGGCCACGTTTTGCACATTTATAACACTTCAGTCCTCTGTCTCTTTCCCATCATTCAAATTGTTGTGACTCTCTTGACCTTGTGAATTGTTTGTCTTGTATCAGTAGCTGGATGCTAAATTGACAGCTTCAAATTTGAGGGACAATTCAACATATTTAATACATGTACAAATTGTCTGCAAATTTGAATAGAAACAAACAATAACATAATCATTATTTTTGTTACAAACAATTTCTACTTTCATTCATCCTGTGGGATAAATACTTTACTTTAAAAATGGTATAAGGGTAACTGATATTCAGATGCAGATAGAATTCTGATTCTGATTCAGATATAGATGTAAATACGCAAAATACAATATAAAACATAATTTTTCTAAAGTAACAAGTACTATTTATCCTAAAACATTTGTTAATACTTGTGGTTGTAATACACTACTTGATAGGCCTTAACAAAAGAGTTAAATTGTTGATTTGCATATTATGTTGGCCTATGAGCATGTAAGAAGTAAGGTTTACAAACTACTTTAATCATTGATAATATTAATATTTCTACTCAATAGATTATAACACTTACTCCAGTGTACCGACTCTTTACTGTACCTCAGGGCGCCAGTAATAATAAACACAAATTAAAATATATCAATCAACTTTTAATGATTCATTTGCATTTATATACTACAAATTTCTTTAACATGACTTGAATAGTTTTGCCTTACAATTTGAATATTATTTCGTGGCAATGAGTTCTTTTTAGACAAATTGAGTCACTATATTTGATTAAAAATATATATATTTATAAAACAACATTGAATCAAATCTTCATTTATTTGTTACTTGCGTGGAGAATCCTTCCGATGTGCGTAGTCCTTAAGGTGTTGCATGCCGGTGAGTCGTCAGCAGCTGTTTGTTGCGTGTTAATCCTGGTTATGAATGCACTAATTCACTTTATCACAGATGTACACTACACTTGACATATTGGTGATACACACAATTATGTCGTATAATTATACACTCTGGTTTACAACGTATTCTTGAATTTACATTAAGTGCATCTAACACAGTTCGTGTCGCGTGCTTCTCGATTATCTCATACCGTCGTGAATTTAATCCGAACTAATTCACTTTCTTCAGTGATTTCACCACAACATATCGAATTGATGAACATTTATATGTAGTATTTACTTCTCGTTGTTCGTTAGTACTCCGAACATTCACTCATTAACTTATTACTGTATATTAAACTTAATAAATTTAGCGTTAGCAATTATCGCGTTCCCTTTACTTCTGTTTACTGCTGTGAATTTACTTTATTCTTTAAATTACTAATAAAGTTTATATCTATATAGTTAATGCAAAACAGCGCACGCGAGTCTCTTCAGTGTAGTTTCACCGATATAAAAGAAGACTGCCTGATTTCTCTCCAAATTCATATTTTTATACTAGGCTTTGAATTTCCCTTACCAAGTCTCGATAGAAAACAATTACATAGGTTTAGACTAGCGCTAAATACAAAATCGCCCAATCTCCTTAGCAAAAACCTCCCGCGCAACACATGATGCTTCCTCTGATTTGCCGAACGTTTTTCGCATCTCACGTGCTTAAAACTAGCGTCACTATCTATCTCACTCTTACATAGCTCTCTCAAACATAACTGTATCTATTGTTACATGCACTTAAAGTTTACAACATTGGCAAACACCCCTAATATCCTAGCGAATAATACATTTTACGATAGTTATGTCCCAAAACGTGACTTAGCCTAATATTACCTTCCTTATAGACGTCAGCCCCAAGGCCGGCGTTGCTAACCTACCGCTATACTCTACAGCTTTTTACAAGTTAATTTCTTTCATGTAACACCGCCTAACGGTACAGGCGTTTCACTACCTCCCTGCTTTCTAAAACATATACATTTTTGTGTTCAGCATAGTTTAATTTCGTAAAATTTGCGATAGCTCAATTTTTGCGTTACATTGTCCCCCCATTGCATTAGCCTTACAATTTTATCAAAATTGGAAACTATTTCTATTGAAGCGTCCCTAAAGCTCTTATAATTACAAGTTCCTTGCTTATGTATTCTAATAAACTGATATAATTACAAGTTCATTCCTTATATTTAAAATTGACAATATATTCAAGTTAATTACTTGCTTTATATTGCTTAGTCTAAATTGGTGAGTACACTAGTACAATATTACTCGGTTACTACCTACTACTACACACAAGGGTCGATAGGCTGTTATGGTTTGTTTACTAACATACACTTCCCGTCCCCTCTACCTAACTTGCCAAACTACTCCCAAATGGGGCTGGTCCACTTTCCTTCTCAATAACAACTGTTTACATAAAGCAATCTCCCTTTTAAAATTTTTGTTACCATTTTCATTTACTTATTTAGGGTATTATTATTATTTTTTTATACTCATATTCAATACATTATTACTCCTTTTCTTATTTTTCTTAACATTTGTGACTTCTTACATGACTAAACTTCATTATGCTTTGATTACATTGAACACCCTTACATTTAGTTTGATAACTTACGATTACTACGTCAATATTCGGTTGTGTGTTATTACACTTTGTTTCTTAATTTTCATATGATGATCCTGTATGTATGTGTGAATTTTGGGTTTCTTTCTCATAATAAGGCTTTAGTTGTCGTACATTGAAGTTCCCGTGGATATGTCCTGGTCTTTGTGGATCTTCCAACTGGTAGGTCGCTGTTCTGATTTCTTTAGTTACCTTATATGGACCCTCGAATAGGTTACAAAATTTTCCTATTACTTTTTTATTTAAATCCGACATCGGGTACGCCCTTAACAAGACCTGGTCTCCTATGTGAAATCTAGTAAGGTGGTGAGTAGTGTTGAGTTTATCTGTCCTCGTATCTCCCTTTTCCTTAATTCGTAGGTAGATGTTGTGATAGTTGATGGGTTGGTCTGGAGGTATCATATCTTGGTCAATATATTTTATCCAGTCCCGCTCTGGTTTCTTCCCCCACTGCGCTTCAAATGGGGTGGTCTCAATTGTCTCCTGATAGGTCTGGTTTATGCACACCTCAATGAGTTTAAGAAACTGCGCCCATTTGGTGTGCTTATCGGAGGTCATTGCCCTGAACATATTACCTAATTGCCTGTTTATTCTCTCTGACAGATTTGTATTTGGATTTCGGATTGCGGTATATTTTGCCTTAATACCCATGTCTGTCAATGCGGTAGACCATCTATTGCTGGTGAACTGTGTACCGTTATCAGATAAAATAGCTACTGGTTTTCCTATCTCCTCACAATATAATTGAATTCTCTTTATTGTGGCAGTCGTTGTGGCTTGCCTCAGTTTATATAATTTGACATACTTAGTAAAATTGTCGATTACAGTTAAGATATACCTTACTTTCCCTGTGGAAATCGACAGCGGTCCATAATAGTCGACGCTGATCAGATCGCCTTTCTTCTTCGGTATAACCGGTCACGTCTCTCCTAACATCCTTTTAAAATGATCCTTACTCTTTTGGCATGTGATACAGGTTTTCGTAACTGCTTTTGTGATTTTATTTATGGAATCCCTGGTGAAATTTTCGTTAAACAGCTGATATGTCCGCCGGTTCCCACGTGACTGTATGCCTCGTGTAGCTCCGTGATCATGCTGTGGCACAACTCCTCCGTCAACATTAGCTTCCATACTCCCTTATCTTTACGGTATAGCTTTCCATTATGCCAAGTGTATTTCCTGGCAAGTTTATGCTGTTCATTTGATTGAATTGACTCGATAATCTTTTTCAGTTTGGTGTCAGCTAATTGATAATTCTGTATGTTTTTAAGTTGTTTCTTGATTTCTTTACTGATCCGGACTGACAAGGTTAATTTCAAATTCTTCGATTTGGTCTCTTGCCTGCTCTTCATTTATGTCCTCCGGATGTGTGCTTAAGATGTCGGCTACAATGTTATCTCGACCCTTACAATGCATAATCTCGAAGTCATATTCTTGTATGGCGAGGATCCACCATGTTATACGGGAGTTATTTAGATGCATAGTCCTTAAGGTGTTGCATGCCGGTGAGTCATCAGCAGCTGTTTGTTGCGCGTTAATCCTGGTTATGAATGCACTAATTCACTTTATCATAGATGTACACTACACTTGACATATTGGTGATTCATACAATTATGTCGTATAATTATACACTCTGGTTTACAACGTATTCTTGAATTTACATTAAATGCATCTAACACAGTTCGCGTCGCGTGCGTCTCGATTATCTCATACCGTCGTGAATTTAATCCGAACTAATTCGCTTTCTTCAGTGATTTTACCACAACATATCGTATTGATGAACATTTATATGTAGTATTTACTTCTCGTTGTTCGTTACTACTCCGAACATTCACTCATTAACTTATTACTGTATATTAAACTTAATAAATTTAGCGTTAGCAATTATCGCGTTCCCTTTACTTCTGTTTACTGCTGTGAATTTACTTTATTCTTTAAATTACTAATAAAGTTTATATCTATATAGTTAACGCAAAACAGCGCACGCGAGTCTCTTCAGTGTAGTTTCGCCGATATAAAAGAAGACTGCCTGATTTCTCTCCAAATTCATATTTTTATACTAGACTTTGAATTTCCCTTACCAAGTCTCGATAGAAAATAATTACATAGGTTTAGACTAGCGCTAAATACAAAATCGCCCAATCTCCTTAGCGAAAACCTCCCGCGCAACACATGACGCTTCCTCTGATTTGCCGAACGTTTTTCGTGTCTCACGTGCTTAAAACTAGCGTCACTATCTATCTCACTCTTACATCGCTCTCTCGAACATAACTGTATCTATTGTTACATGCACTTAAAGTTTACAACATTGGCAAACACCCCTAATATCCTAGCGAACAATACATTTTATGATAGTTATGTCCCAAAACGTGCCTAATATTACCTTCCTTATAGACGTCAGCCCCAAGGCCGGCGTTGCTAACTTACCGCTATACTCTACAGCTTTTTACAAGTTAATTTCTTTCATGTAACGCTGCCTAATGGTACAGGCGTTTCACTACCTCCCCGCTTTCTAAAACATATACATTTCTTTGCGTTCAGCATAGTTTTCATAAAATTTGCGATAGTGTAACTTTATTTAATTTTATTAATGAATTAAATTGCAACTTCCACTTACCTTTCGATTCTTGATCTGGCCTGATCTCTAAGTGTGGACGAACCCCGTTCGTACGGCGAACTTAACAGTACAGCAAATGAAATAAGGTGTTTGAAATGATTTTATTTAACAAAGTATATCATTTAGCAGATAATATTTTATTTTGCGATTACTAAACATCTCTTCATCCCACTACCTTCCATGTATAACATATAAAAAATATTAATCTCTCCACATGATTTTTAACTTTTGAAGTACATTGTTATAAATTTTTAACACGATAGACATCTTACGTAAGAACAAAATTTACTTACAGTCTAGGAAGACGACCCAGTTTACCCATTCATTCCATTCACACAAAATTTTACATACCCATAATTTTAGAGCGCTCGTTGAATTAGTAAAATTAATTAAATAGGGAAATAGCTCGTTGATTGCCTAACTCTTGGCGCCTCTGATAAACACGCGCCGCACTACAGATTTGTTCGAAAGTTTTTTTCACATTTTTCACTTTCCGGTCTCCACGGTATACACTTCGAGCTGATGGACTGCTCTAATTTATGTTTTTATACACTTTGTGGACATTTTTTCATCACTGATGAAACGGCGGGTAATTAAATCCCCACCTCTGGTTGACTGTTTCCGGGCACATACACGGCCACTGCGATCACACAGCTTTTCGTTACCGTTTAGGTAGCATGGTTTTGCATTGGGCGCTGGCGTCAACGATGCTGACTGGCGAAAATATTGAGGTTGTGGAAGGCGTGGCCTCTAAGAGTATCCGTCAGCAACGAACCGCATGGAACAAAGTTTTCGTCTCTCGCCATTTTTTGTGGCGTCCCTTTGGAGTCTGATGTGCGTCTTTACGCGCGCATGGTCATGTTGCGCGTCTTTGTACGTGCCTCAATGCTTAATTACCGCCATGTGTTTAGACTAGGCATCACATTCCATTGCCAACTCACCGTTCACAATCTCACTTCATTGTTCCTTGGACGACAATTTTACTTCACATAGGGACTGACCGTGCAGAGGGAAAATATAATATTATAATTTTTTAATAAAATGAAAACCCTTCCCTTTAGCCCTGTTACAATAGATCAATTTTTGCGTTACATGGTAAACCTGTAGTCTTAACTCAGTAATGTCTAGAACAGTGGTTTTCAACTTAAAAGTGCCTGGAGGCTACAATTAAACCAGTGGGCTGTGTCATAAACCATCAGTTTTCAATAAGTAGCATAAAAATAAATAAGGCATTATTTCATTTAAATATATAAAAAGAGAAAATGTAGACATTTGACATATCTTTAATGGTACTGTCTTTCTTAGGTCAGTATAATAATGAAGATACAAGAAAGATATTAAACATTGTATATTATTTTATTGTTGTATTCGAGTGTTAGTGGTCTCAAATATTTCTACTAGTAATTTTGTACAAACCACTATGTTATCTGTGGTATTGACTGCCGAAAGCGCTCGTCAATACCAAAGATAACAGTGGTTTGTACAAAATTACTAGTAGAAATTGTATATTTACACAAAATATTCACTGTGAAAACTGAGGTCGATTTGCTGCACCCAGTAAAGTAGGAATATCCACACGGAGCTTTTAAAATATAATAAAAAAATAGTAGAAAGTTACTTTTATGATAATTACTGTTAACATTATTTAATAATAAAAACTATCACACAAATTTGTGATATCTCATTTCAGGCATTGCACTGTATGAAGACTGTCTGACTGTTGTTCCCTGTAGGTATCAGTATAATTGTAGTATGGTAAATTGCTCCCTTCTTTTACTTTCTGTGTGTGTTAATGAATTCCAAGAATTAAGTAAGGAGGTCTAATCTGTTGTAGAATTGTAGTTTCAAAACAGTTATACAAAACTTTGAATAACAAATGCAATTGATTACGAATGAAAGACAAAACATCAGAAAAGCGAGTGTTATTTGTCTAGCTGAGGATGGAAGGAAATAGAGTAGATCTTGTAAAACATGTAAATAAAAGAGATCTAGTGCATATACGAGGCATGTCCGGAAAGTAAAGATACATTGCATCTAGGCCGTGAGGGAATTTCTTTTTGGCGGTGGTGGTAACACTGTTGTTATTGTTATTCGATGCCGATGCATCATAGCCATTAAGAGAATAGACTTTGCTCTTTGTAGTTTGTGTTAGACATATTAAAAATGACAGCATCGATCCAAAACCCCACTAAATGTGAAGTTCGTTCTGTGATACGTTTTCTAAACGCAGAACGTGAATGCCCGGCGGAAATTCATAGACGAATTACAGCTGTTTATGGTGACGTTATGAATCGACAAAATGTCTCGAAGTGGTGCCATAATTTTTTGGAAAGAAGGACTGCTGTTCACAACGAACAAAAAAAAGCGGTAGGCCATCTTTGATATCTGACGACCTTCTTCACAAAATTGAAGAAAACATTCGTAAAGATCGTCGTTTGATGATAAGAGAATTGTGTGAATTCATTCCTGAAGTGTCTAAGACGTTGAGTCATGAAATTGTGACGAAAAAATTAGGCTACAAAAAATTGTGTGCGCGTTGGGTGCCCAAAATGTTAACAGACGATCACAAGAAAAATTGGATGGGTTCCGCGCTCACGTTTCTCACACGTTATGCAGACAAAGGAGATGAGTTCCTGGACTCTATTGTGACTGGGGATGAAACCTGGGTTTATCACCATACTCCTGAATCGAAGCGACAATCATTGCAATGGTGCCACACACATTCCCCCAAAACCGAAAAATTTCAAACATTGATTTCAGCCAAAAAAATTATGGCTTCAGTTTTTTGGGACAGGAGAGGCGTTCTCCTGGTTGACTTCATGCTCCAAGGAAAAACAGTTACTGCAGATGCATATTGTGAGACACTGAGACGTCTTCGACAGGTTATTCAAAACAAAAGGAGAGGAATGCTGACATGTGGCATCTGCCTGCTCCACGACAATGCTCGGCCCCATACTGCACACGTGACCTCTGCGCTGCTCGGCAGTTGGAAATGGGATGTTTTGGATCACCCGCCGCATAGCCCGGACCTCGCGCCCAGTGATTTTCACTTGTTCCTTCACCTGAAACAATATCTGGCCAGAAAAAGTTCGATGACGATGACGAGGTTAAAGAAGAGGTCGTGACATGGTTCAAAGGGTTGGGGGCAGACTTCTATGACACGGGGATACAAAAACTGGTTCCCAGACTTAATAGGTGCTTGGATAATGGCGGTAATTATGTAGAGAAATAAAGATATATGTATTTACGTAATTGTCAGTTAATGATTTGTAAATAAATATTTTTAGACCAATTGTCTTGTATCTTTACTTTCCGGACACACCTCGTACATATTTAATTAACCAAATAAAGTGAAATCTACCATACATTTATTAGTCAATCAGTGGAACATTTTTCATAAGTTTCTCTTGTGAAATTGTTCTCATTTAGAATATAATATTTTATGACTCATTTACTTATTAAAATAAACAGTGACTATTAAATTGGTTTTCCAAAGTAAGGTCGTGGCCCATATAAAAAGGTATTGCGGGCTGCGAGTTGGAAATCACTGGTCTAGAACATGTAGCTTATATGGTAAGTGGGAAAAAATAGATATGAGTTTTTTGCATTATATGTGTTATTGATTGATTTACTTGTGAAGTAAGTTTTCTTATTTTAATCTCTTTAATATTAATATTTTTTAGGCTAGAAATTTTGGAGGATGTATTTTCCTTGCTGTTTCTGAGAACTGAAGATATGCAAGAAGAAGGTGTTTCAGACAGTGGGCCAGAAGATGAAGACTGTACTTCACATACTAATTTATGTCTAGTTAGGAGTTTAACTGAACCTCTTCCATTGTCTGCTCACTTATACAGACCACATGTGACATCACAGTCTTTTCCTCCTACTCATTCCTTTCCATTACCTAAACCACAGAATGCCAGTAAACCAGTATCAGCATTTGAAAAAAATTTCTTTACTAGCAGTAAAATTTCTGAGGTAATTATTGTGGGATGTAGTATGTATGTTGTTGTTGTTGTTGTTGAAAAAAGCATGTGCATTTGTATTTTTCATTAGTTGGACCATATATGTCTAGTATACTTTATTTTGCTTAAATTTCTGAGATACAAGACGATATAATGACTCCAATTTAACAATATGTTTTCTACCTTGCATTATTAAATTGTGGATAACATATACATCACTTAACATTGGATAGCTTGAAGTTTCAGTATATTTGAGAAAATCCAAATTATAGCAATGTTTTATGGATTGTCAAATTTGTTAAAACATTCATAAAATTTGTAAACATTCGATATTATTTTGTTCCAATATAATAATACTTGGCTGAGATTATTTCATTTAATAAGGCAGTTGGTATAATTAGAATAGTGATAATAGAAATGAATCAATTGACGTCATAAACAGTATAAAGTACCTCAAGAGAATGCTGTAATTACAATAATGAAAATTTCAAATGGCTATAATATCTATCTCTAATTATTGTTTTTGGAAATATATTTAGTAATGCCTGCAGGCTACAGGCAATTCAGTGAAAATGAATGTAACAGCATTTTATTCATTATACTTTCAGTGGCGTATGCAGAAATCAGTCTGGGGGGGGGGGGGGGCTTGAACCTTAGGAGTCCATATACATATTACCCTACTCTTCTACAACTTATAGTATAAGGTACAGTACACATACCAGTTAATGTTTAAAATTTATTAGTAGGCATATTATTTTAGTAGGTTTCACATTTTCTATATTAAAAATGTATTGTTACGACGGTGTACTTGATCGTCGTAGGTACAGTGGAAACAAAATAAGTACAAGACACCAATTAAGTGACTAATCACACCTTTAATTGTTACAGTAAAACAGTTCGTAATTAACAACACAGTCTCTACAACAAATGAAATGAAAATTGTTCACATGCAATAAAATGTCCAATAATATTAAAACTCAATTGTATTACAATTATATCGTCCGATTATAAAACGCAACACTTCACTAATAACTACTTGAACGTACACAGTAATAACTCGAACCGCTCTGTAATACTAAACTAAGGCCGCTACCGCCATGTATTTATAGTCCCACTCACACACCAGAAGCTTCCAAACTGCGTCTTATCTCTTGTGTGAACTACGTAATTAACTGCGGCCTTGACATAGTCCGCACGCCAGAGCGAAGCCCGGCACAGTCGAGAAGTTCTCGCAAAATGCGACTACAAGCACGTACAACACACGCTTACATTCTGGATCTCTCTGGAACGTTCGATAAACACGTAGATTGTTCTGTGACGTCATAACAGTGTTATTCATGATTGGGGGACTTATGTCTCATTCTATTTTTTAATCAGAAATTTTAAAAACAATACTTTTTTTTCTAAAACTCAATATTTTTAATAGATTATTTATGTTTATTGTAATATTTAACAACACATTCATTCTACTTCAATTATACTATAATATAATACATTAATATCAGTAGCACTGGGAATAAAGTTTTGCAGCGTTGGTATTTAACAACTATATACAGTAGACTCTCGGCTATCCGACTCCCGCCTATTTGACCTCCGGCCTATCCGACCCGCTACTCAAAAAAAAAAAAAAAAAAGTATTTTGAGTACGGCACATATGCAGTATTTCCGATCCGATTACTAGCGCCTTCAAACGTCATGTGAGCAATCCCGCCGTGCGGGTGAAGGTGCTTACACGTGAATCACCAGTTACCAATACAGTACGCCAATTGATTCATGTTGTGACAGGAAAGTTTCGTGTTCCTACTTGAGTGTGTAACAGGTGCGTCAGTCAGTCTGTATCCAGAAGTCAGTCCGTGCGGTTCAGTCGTTCATGGATTGTTAATTTGTTATAAAGTGTGTATACAGTATTGTCGGTGGCTTTTATTTTTAAGTGAAATATGGGTGACAAATGAAAGAAAGTGGTAGTAACTTTGGAAGAAAAACTGCAAGCAATAAAAAGAATGGATTCTGGTGAGTCGGTAAACAAAATTGCACTGGAGTTAGGAGTTGGAAAAACTACTGTGGGTGATTGGCAAAGAAATCGCGCAGAGATTGAAAAATGGTGTTCTAAGCAAGCAAGTGGCAGTGGCGTGAAAGTTAGAAAAACTATGCAAAAAGGAAAACATGTGGAAGTTGAAGAGGCTTTATACCTGTGGTATGAAAATGTGAGGGGGAAAGGATTGATGGTTTCAGGCCCCTTGCTCCAAGAAAAAGCGATTCAGTTTAAAAAACAGATCGAAGGAGACGATGGTGAGTTTACTGCCAGTGACGGGTGGCTTGATCGCTGGAAGAAACGTTTTGGTGTTTGTCAGATGACGATTAGTGGTGAAGCATTGTCTGCTAATAAGGACGCTGTCCCTGACTTTAAAAAACTTTTTTTTGACCTGCTTGATAAGGAAGGTATTTCCGGAGAACAAGTGTACAACTGTGATGAGACGGGTTTGAATTACCGTATGTTGCCGTCTAAAACACTAGCGTCTAAACAGGAAAAGGCCACACCAGGGTTCAAGAAGAGCAAGGACCGCGTTACAGTTTTAGCTTGTAGTAACACGACCGGAAACCACAAGTTGAGACTGACCTTGATTGGAAAATCTCGCAAGCCTAGGGCTTTTAAAAATCTTGAAGATTTAAGTTCTTTGCCCCTGCATTATACCCATCAAAAAAAGGCGTGGATGAATGGAGAAATTTTCAAAAATTGGTTTGAACAGGAATTTGTGCCACAAGTTGAAAAACATTTAGCTGAAAACAATTTAACAAGGAAAGCAATCCTAGTTTTGGATAACGCTCCTTCACATCCAGCAAATGACCAATTAAAATATGGAGACATAAAAGCTTTGTTCTTGCCTGCAAATGTTACATCTATATGTCAGCCAATGGATCAGGGAGTGATCCAAGCTTTGAAAAAGAAATATCGACCTAGGCTACTAAGCTATATCATCGCGACAATTGATAATACAGAAGTTGCGACAGCACTACAGTCAGTAGACACGCTTGACGTCATCAGATGGGTGTCCGAGGCATGGGATGAAATTCCATCTTTAACACTTGTGCGATCGTGGAAAATTTTCCTGGATCACAGAGCCAGTGATAAGTGGGAAGAGGTAGAACAGCAATGTGATGTGGAAAATGCAACTGATAACACTGCGCTTGTATCGCTGTTAGAAAAAGTTCCTGGATGTGAGGAAGCTTCATTGGAAGACATCACAGAATGGTTGGCAAAGGACGAAATCGAAGAAATTGCAGACGAAGATATTGTAGCGATGGTATTAAATGAACAGCCGATTGAAGAGGAACAAGGTGATGAACCCTCCGATCGTATAACCCACTCCGAAGGCCTGAAGGCGATCGAGACGGCAGTGGAATACATTGGCCAGCAAGAAGAAGCAACACCAGCAGACATCATATTGTTACGACGGTCTACTCGATCGTCGTAGGTACAGTGGAAACAAAATAAGTACAAGACACCAATTAAGTCACTAATCACACCTATAATTGTTACAGTAAAACAGTTCATAATTAACAACACAGTCTACAGTAAATCAAATGAAAATTGTACACACGCAATAAAATGTCCACAAATATTAATACTCAATTTTATTACAATTATACCGTCCGATTATAAAACGCAACACTTCAATAATAACTACTTGAACGTACACAGTAATAACTCGAACCGCTCTGGAAATATATCGCACTAATACTCTCGAACCGCACTATCAAATATCTCGCATTGAACTGAAAAACTAAGGCCGCTGCCCGATGTATTTATAGTCACGCTCACACACCAGAAGCTTCCAAACTGCGTCTTATCTCTCGTGAACTACGTAATTATTACGCCCTTGACACAGTCCGAGCGCCCGAGCGAAGCCCGGCACAGTCGAGAAAATTCTCGCAAAATGCGTCTAGTAGCACGTACACCACACGCTTACATTGAGATCCTTCTGCCATATTCGATAAACACGTACATTGTTCTGTGCTGTCGTAGCAATATGTTTACGTAAGTGGAAGGATATAGCGGCGAGGAAAGAAGCAGGTCTCAATTACAGACTTTTTCAAACCTTAGACAATGTAAGTTTCACTTGTTCTTTCATTATACAGTACATAGTTTTAGGTTATTATAATTTGATTTATATTAACAACTAATTTGGTTGAAAGCTTTCGTATAAATTAAAACTCATAGTAAAACTCATTCAACTTATTGTTAACTACACATTTTGTTTATCCTTCAAATAAAGGTTTTGTGAAAGATACTGTAGTTGCGAATTCTTATTTCATTTCTTTCTAATTCATTTATTACTATACGTCATTTATAAGGACAAACTGATATGACGTACGCATCCAAATAGCAACAAGTACATTCAATGCAATAGGGTGGCGGTCATTGACCTTACAGAGGCTGGTATGCTTACGGCTCCGGTGTATCCGACTTTTTTGCTATCCGACCCGGCCGACCGCCACATTAGGTCGGATAGTTGAGAGTGTACTGTATTTCAAATGACTTGCTAATTAACTAATTGTGCCAATACGAAAAACAGTTTTCATTAAACTGTTATACTTCGTACTGTTATACTACTATTTTACTAATACTTTATTAATGAAAAATTACACAAGTGCATTTTACCTGAATTCTTACAAAATTAACAGCAGTATTTGAAAAATGAAAAAGAAACAATGTACAGTAAATAAGAATCAAGTTATCTATTAATTTACAATAGGTAAAGCATTTGTGTCCAAGCTAAGCAATTTGTAATTTAAAAAGCCAAGTCCATTCTCCTATTTCCTTGATTGGCAAATCGCTCAACAATATCTTCAGGAGAGATGTCGATTTCCCTGTGAATATTGCGCAAAGCTAGCCCATTAAGCCCTGTCTCCGATGTTGTAGACCTCAGCCATGTCTTCAACCGCCTCAGAGAAGGAGCGTTCTGGCTCAGCTGACGTTACTGGGAGTACACACAGTACTTCTTAAATTTTTTGAACATTGGGAAATATATCTGGATTGCAAGCTTGGAGAGAAGACAGAGCTGTGTCTGGAACATTCATATCTGCTTAATACACCCACTTTTGCTTCCATATTTCTGCCTCAAGTTTAAGTTCCATCTTGGAAATGTCAGGGTAAATGATAGAGGCAGCAGACTGGTTGATATCTTGAGTAGTAGCCTTAATGATGAAGTGAGGCATAAATACTTGAAGATGACAAATTTTATCAAACTCAGGTCTGAAATGAGTTTCTTATTCAACAACGCAATAATCAACAAAAGGAATATATAAATTTAGTTTGTAGAGTTGTTTCACCCGTAATTCCTGGCCAGCATTTGCTCTATGTGATTGATATGTGATAACAAGAATACTTGAATGATTGAATAATTGCACCTTCTTTTTTACAGGAAATTTGTGGTCAGCCATACTTTCAGTGTAATTTTTACAAATAACGGCATAGGTCTACTTCAGGTTACCATCAATTTGAGATTTATATTGTAATAATAAATTACTAATGTCAGTTATTTTACGTAATAATGAAGACTCATTTTGTGAAAGAGCATTTGTGTCAGGACAGCCAGGAATTATAGTTTCACTATTTTCAGAGAATTCAGAAACAAGCCCGGAAACATTGTTGTTATTGCTACAAGCCTCACTAACACAAGTATCTTACTGAGACGATGTAGAAGTTGACAAAGAAGATGTAGGCATTTCTGCTATACTATCACACTTAGCTAATTTAGTTTTTGTTACAAAGAAACGCAAAGTTCTGACTTTCCTTTTTGGTACTTTTGTCAATAAACACCGTACTGCCAAACAAACACAAACGCGACAATGGTGGATGATGACAGCAACGTGTGTATGAGTGGTGTAAGTATCTGCTGAACGACTACCTCCGATCACTGCAGAAATAGAGAATATGTGGAAGCTTGTAGAGGCTACCTCTCACCCGTGGCGCTCGTGCAGCGAATTTCTGTTCGCACGAGCATGCGTGAAACTCGAATTTTTGCACGCATGCTGTGGAGTGCGTGCATGCTTCGATGCACGCCGCAGGCAGGCGTGCAGGATTTGGTAGGTAGGTTAGTTATGTTTATACATTCGGAAAATACAATACATTTTAAATAAAATATTGTTTCTAGAAATTAATTATTTTATAATAATATATATAACGATACTATTTTTTTAAGTTAAAAAATTATCCAAAAATTTCGTATAAATGTAAAGTGTTTTTAAAGTAAATTTTTTTCATTATTACAGCGGCATTATTCAAGATATGAAATTAGGAACAGTATTAAAATTTTTGTTTTATTTATCGACTGATATAAAAAAAATACTGAATTTAACTTAAGTACTAAATAATATTTTTATGAAAAAGGTTTATATACTTATTTAAGTTTCATAAAAACAGTATTTAATACTTAAGTAAAAATTCTTAGGGTTCACTGGTAGTAGTGGCCGGTGGCACGTCACTGGTTGACGTGCATGTGGCCGCGCCTCCGCGCCGTCAAATGAGAGTGAGAGCGAGAAAAAACAGGTAGCTTACTGAATGTTACACTCAGCGTAATACACCATTCAATGAACTATAAATTATAACTAAAGTAATAATTGTTATTATAAACTACTTATTTTGTTAGTATTTATATCCCCGTCCAAATCCGCCGAAATATGCAAATTTGTAATTTTAAACGAGACCTAAGTAAATTAAGGAAGTGCATATTACATTTTTGCGGTGGGGGGGGGGCTTGAGCCCCCCTGCATACACCACTGCATACTTTAAAAACCAGATTCAGTTCCAACATAATCAATACATTTTCCATAAGTCGATAACATACACGTGTTCACTTGAGAGCAACTGAAACATTAAAAGACTGAAGGTAAATGTATCAGACAACATTTAAACTTTTATCTTTAAATCCAAAAATATTCTTGATAACCTTTTCCTCTAGTATTATATGGCATACATAAGTCATACGCACCCCATAAATCTAACATAGAATCTCATTTTGTATGAGTCATATAAGATAGGCGTTATAGCGTTTATGAACAAATGAGACACGTAGTGGAGCCTTTAGTGATACGATCATGATATCATAACTTTATTATTTATAAGTCTATTACTATTACAAAGAGGTAACGTTTGTTTGTTTCATTGTCTGGTCTAATCTCAGAAACTACTGATACGATTAAAAAAAATTCTTTCCCCATCGTGTTCCTTGAAGTTTGGGGGTGGTTTTAGATGTAAAAAAACATCCTGTTCCTTTAACAGTTTACAAGAACAGACCTTTATAGTGGTCCCATGTCATGAATTTTTTTGTTAATTTGCATGTAGTGAAAATTTGGCATTTGATAAACTTTTGTTCTACAAGAGATACTACCATTCTGTATGGTGTCAGTGAGTGAAATTTTGAGAAAATTCCAAATTTTATTTTGGTTTTTGTTTCAGTAGGATGCTCTTTGTTTTTGATGGAGATCGGCAGTTTTGTAAAAAATTGTATACATAGTTTCCACAAGTTCCTTTCTTTTGTGTTATTTACTGCATGCCTTTCCACCTATGATCACTCTTTCCCTTTCACACAACACACACCCTGTCTCTCTTTCTTTGTCAACATTGGCCTAGGCTATCTGCAGTCATATCAGTTTGATTGTGTATAGTAGAGTTTCCTGTTGTTGCATTACACTAGCCCGGTATGTATACCACTATGTACGGTTCCAACAAGCTTAAAGTACTAACAGGCCAGCCTCCTTTCACTGGCATCACTCTCATGTAGGCCTGCTGATTTTGCAGTTGTGATTCGATTTTCAGCAGGTACAGTGGTGTTCATGACATTTCTTAAATTTTAAGTAATATGTCAGTGGTATTGGTGATGTTTCTAATTTTCTTAATTTTTAATTTTCCTAAACAGAAGTTTTCATTACTATTGCTACCACAGTACTTCATTTTCAGATAAAATCTGGACCCAACAATTAACAATTTCTGTGGATTCTATTCTACGTCTCCTATTATTTCTTTTCACTCACATCTTTAACATCTCTGTTTTGTCTTTTCAGATTTATTAATTACTTGAACTATTCGTTTCACATTTGTTAAGCTTTTTTTTTTTAGAAGGTTAATAGCAGTTTAATATTTATAATAGCAGTATATATAGTAGTTTTTCTATAAAACTTGCTGCGATTGGCGTGCACAGCAAAGTGCATGTGTATCATTAGTAACTATAAAATTGAGAAACTATAGCATCATCCGTAGCATATGATGATGAAATTTGAAAAATTGAAGTAATGTTATTATTAACAAAACAATATTATGTTTTCTGTTTCTACCAATAACCTCACCTTTTTGTCAGTATAGTAAGTAATACTTTGTACTTTACATAGAACAGTTTGTTCTTTACAATTATTATTTTTCCAAATTTGAAATGCTCATGATAAAAATCATACAGTGTCTTACAATTTTGTGAAAATAAATTTATGTAAATAAGGAAAAAAATTGTTTTATGTTCGAATACTGTCATGTATTAATATTATGCCCTTCATGAATGTACATGTTTTAAAAATAATTTGAAGTAGGTATTTGTTTTTTGTTTTGTACACTTTGCCATATCTAATTTATGTTAAATATGTTCCATCTGATAGTAGAAAACCAGTGAGTGATTGTGAGAATTGTGTTCCGAGTCTGTTGCTGACAGGTTACTGTTTGTAATAAGTGTATTTGTTTGGTATTTTTTCTGTTTTATGAATATAAAATACTAGCAGTTGTATTGATAAACATTTTACCACAGTTTAAGTATACAGTTTATTATTGCATTACAGATTAGAAGGGATGAACGTAAACAGGGTTTTATATGTAGTCCTTGGCTGTTAAAAGATGTGCTGTCTCTGGTCAAAGTATGTCTTACTGAAGTAAAAGCAGAGGATGAACTGAACACTGACCACAGTCGTATTACCAGGTTTGTTGTTTTATGTAACAAGTATACTACTATAGATTATAAAATTTTTTAACTGTTAATATAGAAATATAGTATCAATTTTGTACCTAAGGTCGAAAGTGTGTGTGTGTGTGTGTGTGTGTGTGTGTGTGTGTGTGTGAAGTGTAGATGATGCCTATGTTAGTAACTAGACTTGACAAGTGTAGCCAAGTACATCGTGGACTTCTGCTTTTATAAAATTCTAATTTCAATCGTAACATTGTGACCGCTCAGTGATTGTCTTCAGGTGTCCAGTAATACTAAAACTCATACAATAACATCACAGATATAAAGATATTAATATATTACAAAAAAATAAAATTGTACAACAAAAATCTACAAAAATTAACTGTAGATGAAAATACAGAACCCCCCCCCCATTAAAACAGCCCCTGCTTATATTAGACAGCTCTAAAAAACATGAATGCTGAAAAATTAAAGACAGACAGGCTCAAAAATTATGATTAAGAATGCTGGATAATGTGAGAGGTAAAAGACCACTTGAACTATGTCATTGAGTATCTTCAGCAATCAAAAAACATAGTCTGTTATGGTCACTTGCAACACCTTCCTAAGTTATTCATTAAATAAATTAACTGTAATCAATCTGAAATAAAAATCAGTAATTTTTTAAGCCAGTAAATATGGAAAGGGATTCTGACATATAGCCATCTTGTTTTTAAAAAGATATATGATGAAGTTTTTACTGTAATTGTGAGTATTTTTCTAAAATATAAACTGTTCTTTACAGTGAACTAAGTTTTTATTACAACTATGTATACAGTATTTTCTATAAGACATAAATCTTTTTTATTGCTGTACTGTGTTATCTGTTTTACATAAATACATTAAAAATAAACAGTTTCTATTTTTATCCACATAATTTAAATGAATTGTAAACAGATTATAAGGGTTACTCACTATGTACAGATACAACGGACTTTCAATATAACCGAAACCTCTGAGCCCCTATTAGTCTGTTATAATGGGGGATTACTATACCTCTTTTCTGGCAAACCAGAAAAAAAAAATAAATAAAAATAAGCCTCTTGTGTGACAGATTCTTGTTTATAACATGTTCATTTTTGTAGTGGCCAGACACTTTGCTTTTAATCATTCATTCTCTATAAAGATGCAGATTGTGAGGATCATAGAACACATTGCATGGCTGATCTCTGTTACACACACATGCGCACGTGTGTGTGTGTGAAAGAGACAGAATGTAGGCGGGGCCATTGTTAATAATTAGACTTGATGGATCTATCAAAACATGTTCAAGGAATAATTTTAATTTTAATCATAGGCCACGCCCATTTGGCTCACAAATTTTACACAATGGCTATAATGACTCAGATCATGAAAGCACATGTGGTTTAGGATTCCCTTTTTGTCTAATCCACTAGTAACGTAGTGCACATAAAGTGGAGTATATATGTTATCAATCATGAAATTTTCTGACTGTCTTCTGATGTCAGTATTGTACAACTTAAAACTGAACGGGTGATATTACTGTCATTTTTAATGTTAGATTACCTTGTGTGTAAATATAATCGGGCTCCACATTTAACAATAATCGGGGTAGGCAAACTAATTCTTATAGTAATGGGTATTCATTATTTACTCCTACATAAATAGTTCTACATGCATGCTGTTTGGCAGCTCTAATGTATAATTTGCTTTGCCATGGTTTTTTGTTAGTTACTTCTCTTTGCTAATAGCTACTAGTAACATTCAGTATGTATGTCCAATAAGTAACCATCAAACCTGTTATTTATTAATATTGTAGCATGACAGATTATCCACTTAATAAAGAATGAAATATGATCATAAATAAATATCAAATAAAATAACTATCAAAGAAAAATCCAATTGAAAACAAATAAGTATCACAATAAAATACAATAATAACTTGAAAAAGTAAAAATAAAGAAAAAACCACTATGCAACAAATATGTGTAAAGACGAATAAACCCCAAAAAACTAAAATAAATTAAGGAAAATACCCAGGTAGGATAGGAGTAAGTAAGGAAGATACCCAGAACAAACCAACATACATAATAACTATATGGTAATGAAGAAACAAAGGATGAATAAGGAAAATACCCCGAACAAACCAAAATACCTAATAAACAGGAATGAGTTTGAAGATACAAAATAGTAGGAGGAGAAGACTACAACAAATACTCAAAGGAAACCCAGCAAGGAGAAAACAAAAACCCCAAGGGAAATTAAATGTCACAAAATGAAAGTATAACACCCAAAAACAGAAATAATGTAAAATAAATGTAAACAAAAGTGTTTAGAGCTATAAGTGAAAGTGCACCCATAAAAGTTATTTTATAATGAATAAAAACAAATCTTAAGAGTCTTCCATAAATAAAATTCTTGATAATATAAAACTATAAAACTGATTAGTGATTGTGAAGTTACTCACTTTCTTTACACTGATATTTAACACATTCCATTCTTCATAAAATAATACTTACCGCTGCCAGAATTTCACTTACCGTCATGGTCCCCGTAAAACTTATCTTTTGAAAACTGCCCAAGGTCGCCACGATATTTTTCTAGAAGGTAAAATATCGAAAACTTATATACTCTTGCCCTTATAAAAATCCCGCTATCTGACTGTAAAAGAATTTCAGAAAACCCCCGATTTCGTTAGACGAATTTTTAACACAGAAATGAGGAAATGGCAATGACGAAATAACTTAGTCTAACACATGATTATATTGTAAATTAACTGATTTAATGAATTAAGTCAATGTTCATTATTATTAATACAAGAGAATTAGTTATACTCACTTATTATAATTGCCCACATTAGAGTGCTACAAAATCAAATTTGAATTACATTTTTTCTATACTTACATCTAAGGCAGCCCAATCTGCTCACGCACGCTTCCATACCTTTTATACATGACCCCTTATTTGTTAAGTTTTACACATTAATATACCCGTCCACGAGCGCGATACCGGCCGAACACGTGCTGAGTCCCGCACATTCAACGTCCGTATTTATCACGTTGACTTTACCACATCCCTGTACCGATTTTTCAACTGCGATATGTCTATTAATTTCTGGGGTCCCGGTCGGTCCTACTGGATTAATTACATTTTATAACACTACCGACCGGGCCCTAAACCAAAACTGTGAACGTCTGTTACTGGAGTTGGCGTCCTGTTGACAGTATGGCGTCTCTGCTTAAAAGTCGACCGTCACGGAGAACGTAACAGGTACATGCTGCTTCGTTGAGTCGCGGGAAATGAGCAGTCACGGCCATCAGGTTTTAGTCGCCGTATACTGTTGATTTGCTGAGGCATATTCAGTTTATGCATGGACTATAGCTGGTATATGTGTGGTACCAGAGGACAATATTGGACTGGGCTCTGGTCATGTCACCAACAGTAGGCGGAGTTTAACACTGTTTTCCGGTATTGAGTTGATGGCTGCAACAAACGTTTTTTCTACATCGCCATGTTTGCCTCAACTTTGGTGTTTCTCACGGCGTCATTCCCGAGCCCCGCCCGGCTGAGTTGCATACGGGCGTCGAAACACATGTACAGAGTTCTGCGAATTTTAGGGTGGCGCGAATTCTCTGCCACATTCCTCAACAACGACCTGCGTCTCGCTTTGTTTCCAACTGTTCTGTTACTGACAAATACGTTGCACAATAATACAGTTATTTCGCAATATTTTATAAGGCTCCTGACCGAAAACGAAATGAATAAAAATATATAAATGCCCCATACGGTTAAAATAAAAATACCCAAAATTTTGACCCGCTACAATACCCCCTCGATGAGAATTCTGCTGTCCACGACAAAAGAAATCTCATCGATAAACCCCGAAGAGGACCGGTGAGGAACTGGTGCCAACAACCCCCTTGTTCTTACTACTTATGGGTACACTACCCCCCTGGCTTAGCGACCATGGACTCATCTGAACGAGATCACTGGACTTCTCCGTAAGAGATCCCAACACCGAGAAATCGAACAGACTCGCACCACAGCGCGCCTCGCCTTTTAACATGCTACCCCCCAAAATCCTCAATCCCTGGCTAAAATTATTTCAGATCCTCAACCGATATGGTTCCCCTTTTTGCAAGCTGGGCTTTGTTTAGCAGATACTGGGCTCACACACTCTTACATTACATATTACCATAACACATTAAAAATAAAACTTCCTTTTAAAATTTATTATAAATTTAAAAAATTCAAAATATTATTTTATCAAAAAATTCTCTTCCTCTTTTTTCTAATTTTTGTTTCAAATGACTTAACCTAGACATTTCTAATAATATAAACACATCCTTACTCTAACATGAGAACCACTTATAGTCTACCACTACAATACAATACAATAAAATAAACATGGTTAATGCACACATAATAAAATAATCATTACCTAACAATTTGCATTCGCTGGCAGGCGAAAAATAAAAAAAAAAAATTTTTTTTTTTCAACAAAATTAAAAATTTTCAAAATTTTAAAATTAAAAAAAAATTTTAATTTATTCATTAAAAAATTTTATTAAATTTATTTATTAAACAACATATTTATTAAAATTATTCAAATATTGGTTTGAATTCGTTAAACAAACAAATTAAAATTGGCTTCCTACTATACAAGCTTAGTAGGTGTATGACCTCATCAGCTGATCGTAACTAGGTCAAGTCCAAGATCCTTGACCTACATATGTTATGTATGATTTCTGAAAATACACTGAACATCTGTAATACCCTAACTCAAAGTACAAAACATAATAAAATAAAATATTGGAAATGAACAAAATATTGATATAAATAATAAACAGATTGACATTTAAATTATTTAAAATAAACAATTCTCAATTTTACATTATTTTCAATTCTATTAAAATTTCTGTCACTGGTTTCTAAAAAATAAAAATTTTATATTCTTTATCATAACTCTCTCTCTTTATTCAACAATCTTACGTTAATCTACTGTGGGTGATATAAATTATTCATTCTCATTTACCGTATTAGATCTGTATACATGTATAAACTTTCTCCCTCTGACTCTAATATTAATCAACTTCAACTCCCATGACACCCATCTCTACCAAAATCTCTACTAATCAGGACACTCTAACCCCAACCTACCCTTTAACACAATTCGCCACCTTCTCTCAATACATACAAAAAATACTCTCTAACCCTTTGTACATAGGATACGTGTTTCACCTACCCAAAACTCAATTCCCTTATTTGGCGGCCCGGATTCTACCTAAGGCGGCCCCTTCCCCACAAAAATCTATTCCAATTCCCGTCCCAACCCTTGTTGTGGACTCCTACATTACACTACCCTCTAATACAAAATTGCCATCCCCAAAATTCTCAATCTCATTACATTACTACAAATACACAAAATAACCTCATTAACTATAAAAACAACAATATGTCACTCAAAATCTACATAAAGTCTCCATTACCACTGTGTCAACATTTATATTTCACAAAATTCTGTTATATTACATTAACTCAGAAACAACATTGCATCATATTCATCTCTATCATTTCAAATTCAACTTTTAATTCAATTTGGACAGGTCTACTTGTCCCACAACATATTTATCACCCATGAATTATCTTTTATTAATTTGCATAAATTATTGTTATTTTATTTCTCATATTCTTTTTATCTTTACTTCAAAATATCTGTAGTACATTAAACATTAATTACTTGTAACATTTACAAACCAATATACCAGTGACATGGTATTGCTGATCAGCTGATATCCTAACATAATAAAAACACATCTCCAAATTGAACAAATTACATGGAATATACACATTTATTTTTATTTATTCTCACTTCTCACCTCATTGTTTCCCCTTTTTTCTGATTCTGATGCTTATGTTAACCTGCCAGACGATTTAATTATTGGCTTAGGAAAAAACATACACACATCATGAAATTAACTATTTTTACAATACCTATATCTAACATACAACAGGTAAACACTACATTTAAAAACGCATAATGAACACCTTATTTTTAAATATCTAAGCAGCTAGTTACCTGAACAGAGCACAAGCAGTTTTATTTGAATTAAACTTTGAATAAGCAAAAACTTTTATGTCATAAACTTTAAATTCGTGACTCCTTTGCGTCACCTCCCAGCCACACACACTATTTCAGATTATGGTGGACTGTGGCGCCCATTTTCAAATTCATTATTAATATTTATTTTTCATCATATCTCAGTTATTATTACCCTTTATAATCATTATCTCAAGTTATTTTCATTATTGACGTTAAAATTCGTTCCATTAAGTTAAACATTTGTATACATTTTATTATATTGGACTTGTATCATAAAAATTTTATACTTACAGTCCATAATTCATATACTGACATACACAACTATATACACCATACACCACTACTCCAAGTAACCTCTGAAACATTTTACACAAAATTAGTTTAAATCCAACAACTCATCCTTCATTACCAAATTTCCAAATCTCGTAACATAAACTGAATTTACAAAAAAAAATTTAATTATACAACATTTACCTAATCAATTAAAATATTTAAAATATATCAAATTGTTTTAATTAAATTAATTATTAACAATCTAGAATTCATTACCATCCAAACAATTATAATTCTCTGATTACTTGTTTTCAAAATTAATTTGGTTTATTTATTTAAATTGCAAATATTTTAATATTATTCTTACAACAATTAATTACCTACATACACTGTTCACTTAACCACAACACGTACAATTGGCTTTACTACATATTTATTTACAAATCTGATTCATTATTTAGTCAGTTGTCACATCTCAATTTCCAAATCAGCAAAGTCAAATCCCTTAAAACAAAATATTTAACTGTCTTTTCCTGTTTTCTATTTTAGCCTTCATCGTCAAAAATATACCTCACATATTTATATACTAAATGATTTTCATCTACATCCAATTTATTATTATTATTTTTATCATAAACCATTACCTCTATGTCATTCATTTTCCCTTTTATTATTCCATAAGACTTGTCACTATTATTTGTTTTTATCCAGCCTCCGTGAATATTTGTTGTTACACCCAGGTAAGTTATTTTCTCATCATATTCCTCCACTACAAGTACACTAACTTTTCCTACAGGTACATATTTATCATCAATATAATCACTGTCTACTGCTACACAAGGTATGTCTACATTATTTATCATAATTCTCTTAATATCCATCTTCTCTATCAGCTCTACATAACCTCTATTTATCTTGAACCACTTTAACCCTTTCTCTCTCTCATAATCACTTTCATCACAATACCTGTCACAACACCACTGACCTACTTCACTCCATGCAAAGGGCACAACAAACTTACTATACCACTTCCTGGCTTTTCCAGGTTTACAAAAAATTAGGGGACTGCTTGAAGACACCTTGTCTTCCACATAATTACCGGAGGAAACTCTGTCCTCAAAATTCACTACTAGCGGAGTCCTTACTCCACTTACATCACGGGGAAAATTTGCCCTTTGCCACCCTAACCTTTCATCACACTCTCTCTCAATTTCATCAACACTCGCTAACATTTTGTTATTAAATTCTACTTCACCACAAACTTCATCATCACTATTTGTTTTCATCACATCATTCTTAAATAGCTCGTTTTCAACTATTTTATCACTATTATTTATTAATTCATTTTTACAACTGTAACTTACCTTGTTAGTTATTTCTTCGCTATTATCAAAGACATTATTACCACTTACCTGTGTTAACTCAACTTCTGTACTCTCTTTTAACTGACCTCTATTCTCCTCCCGCTTCTCGTCTGGTTTATCAAAAGCATTTTTTATTGTATCACAACCCTTACTCATTATTTCCTTTGTTTTGTTTAATTCTATATGTAACTCATCAAAACCCTTGTTCATATTATCAAAATGTTTATTCATCATTTCCTCCCTCTCATCAAGCCGTTTATTAATCATATCAAAACTCTTGTTCGTCATCTCCATATATTCCTCCAAACCTTTCTTAATCATTAGCAACATATTCATCTCATAATCAGATTCACTCGTATCATCATTATTTACCTTATTCTCTACTATTATCCCTTCAACTATCTTACCTGTATCATTGGTCATCTCACAATGTTTATTAATTTCTGCGAATATTCCTTCCTCTTGTTCTTCCATTCGGGTTAACCTATCGTCTAAATTACCCCATTCCTCGTCTGTCATCTCACCCACAACACCTCGAAATTCATTCTCCCACTCATCCCACGCAAAATCACTATCATTACTTTGTATTATAGACATTTTTAAAGTTCGTTTGTATAACACTTTTATATATAAAATTACTCTTTTTCTCTACTCAAACACCTAACACACTGTGAATTACAACACAAACATAACCTATGTGCGTAATTATATACGATAAATCATATTTATAAATTCGTCATTACCACATCCTATTTTCTGTGTATTAAAATAGGTCTAGTTCCTATAAAATTTATATACGAACATCCTGGCAGGGGCGTCACTGTGAAGTTACTCACTTTCTTTACACTGATATTTAACACATTCCATTCTTCATAAAATAATACTTACCGCTGCCAGAATTTCACTTACCGTCATGGTCCCCGTAAAACTTATCTTTTGAAAACTGCCCAAGGTCGCCACGATATTTTTCTAGAAGGTAAAATATCGAAAACTTATATACTCTTGCCCTTATAAAAATCCCGCTATCTGACTGTAAAAGAATTTCAGAAAACCCCCGATTTCGTTAGACGAATTTTTAACACAGAAATGAGGAAATGGCAATGACGAAATAACTTAGTCTAACACATGATTATATTGTAAATTAACTGATTTAATGAATTAAGTCAATGTTCATTATTATTAATACAAGAGAATTAGTTATACTCACTTATTATAATTGCCCACATTAGAGTGCTACAAAATCAAATTTGAATTACATTTTTTCTATACTTACATCTAAGGCAGCCCAATCTGCTCACACACGCTTCCATACCTTTTATACATGACCCCTTATTTGTTAAGTTTTATACATTAATATACCCGTCCACGAGCGCGATACCGGCCGAACACGTGCTGAGTCCCGCACATTCAACGTCCGTATTTATCACGTTGACTTTACCACATCCCTGTACCGATTTTTCAACTGCGATATGTCTATTAATTTCTGGGGTCCCGGTCGGTCCTACTGGATTAATTACATTTTATAACACTACCGACCGGGCCCTAAACCAAAACTGTGAACGTCTGTTACTGGAGTTGGCGTCCTGTTGACGGTATGGCGTCTCTGCTTAAAAGTCGACCGTCACGGAGAACGTAACAGGTACATGCTGCTTCGTTGAGTCGCGGGAAATGAGCAGTCACGGCCATCAGGTTTTAGTCGCCGTATACTGTTGATTTGCTGAGGCATATTCAGTTTATGCATGGACTATAGCTGGTATATGTGTGGTACCAGAGGACAATATTGGACTGGGCTCTGGTCATGTCACCAACAGTAGGCGGAGTTTAACACTGTTTTCCGGTATTGAGTTGATGGCTGCAACAAACGTTTTTTCTACATCGCCATGTTTGCCTCAACTTTGGTGTTTCTCACGGCGTCATTCCCGAGCCCCGCCCGGCTGAGTTGCATACGGGCGTCGAAACACATGTACAGAGTTCTGCGAATTTTAGGGTGGCGCGAATTCTCTGCCACATTCCTCAACAACGACCTGCGTCTCGCTTTGTTTCCAACTGTTCTGTTACTGACAAATACGTTGCACAATAATACAGTTATTTCGCAATATTTTATAAGGCTCCCGACCGAAAACGAAATGAATAAAAATATATAAATGCCCCATACGGTTAAAATAAAAATACCCAAAATTTTGACCCGCTACATGATAGTATCAAGAATTAACAGGGGACAAGTGCAAGTTATTATATTATAGTAAATAAACTTCAAGAAAGTGCATTAAATGCTTAAACTTAATAAAAGTGTACCTTTAAACAACTTTAAAGTGTTAATTTAACTTCATGAATACTATTTAATAGAATAGTATTATGAAAGGCAAAGACTAATGTTTCTAATAAAGTGCCACTCTTTATCTAATAACATTCAATGAAATGAGTAAGATAAATAGAGAGCAGGTAGTTAATAAGTAAAGTGACAAGAGATACATCCCTAAAATAAAATAAAAACAGATAAGACTGCACACAAGTCATTTTAAGAAAGGTTGAAAAATGAAGAAACAAATGTGTTATGTTTCTAGTTAAATCAATGAATTATATACATAAATGTTGAAATAGAGAGTAATGTTCTAATATTCAAAAATGTTTATTATGTTTAAAAGTTTTAATCAAGAATGCAATGTCTGAGTGTGGATACCATTCTTTTATTATAAAACGTTTATTATGAGTTACTAGAAATAATCAAGACTAGAATGTCTGAGCTTAAATACCATGTTTTTCATGTCAAATAATTGTTATATATTATTAGTTAGAATTCAACACTAAATGTTCTTGTAGTAAAGTACGGAATTGTTAATTAACATTGTATTAGAATAGAAGGTCAGAAAGGGTATAAACAAGCTGTATTATTAAAAAACTTTGTATGTAAAACCAGATAAAATCTAGGCCAAATGGTAAATATAAACTAAATTATAATTGATGAATCAAGTCCAGTAAACTAGTTAAACTGATGAAATTTATGTAAGGTAAATCAGTCACAGAATAATATAATGTAAATTATACTTTAAAAGGATATTGTAAAAAGATAGGAAGAATTATGAGAAAAAATGCAAATGTAATAACTGAAAATTCAGAGTGGGGAGTCATCAATTATTGAATAATATTTAAAAGGATAACCAATTAATAAAATTACAAGAAATTAAGGGAAGATAAACATTTAATGTCAATCTGAGATTTAGTACAATCATAAATATAACATATAAAATGGCAAACATTTGGGGAAGAACAGGAAGTAAATTTTAAAGCCTACTTTTTCAAAATGAAAGAAATATAGCATTTTAGATAAAAAACTTTGTAAAACTATCTTATTGGGTATCAAATCAAACAGAATGAACTAAAGAAAGAGATTATGTATTTAGTATTTCATAAAATTAAATAATAGCAAAAATATATTCAGTAATATAATGTAAATTTTCCGAATGTAGCGGAAGCCAAACCGATTTAAAACAATGTATTGCTAATATTAAATTGGCTAAGACTTTGTCAGGAGATGAAGGAAATGAGAACAGTTAATTATTGGACCTTGTCGAGGACACTTGAACGAGATTTTTGCTAATATTAACCTATATAGCAGACAAATATGGCGATCGGTCTGTAAGCCTAGTCTGCAGTGAAAAATCGTAAATTACTAAATTTTGAACTTAAACCTTAAACACAGTGAGAACAATTAATAACATAATTAAACTAAAGTAATACGGAACAGTAAAGGAGTGAAATAATAACTTAAACCTATACAATAAATAATTCTTAATAACGAGACGAGAAGTGCAAGTTTCGACCTTATTGAACAAAGTAAATTAAACATTATCACACATATTTAATCGAAGTGAATCACAAGACACTGAACTAGAACCATTCTACTAACACCAGAAGGAATAATCACAACTGCGGAGATGAGGAAACATTGAAAAGGCACCATTTATTGGAAGAAATTTTCATCGAGTCGACTACGGTTAAACATATGCAGTCCGGGAGCCGCCATCTTGACTCCCACAATTCAAAGTGAGCTTTACCAACATAATCATACAGTCTTCAATGGTTCAAATTTTTTATTTAATAAACATTATATATTAACTAATAACTTGTAATTTTTAATTATTAAGCTTTTTACATGTAAGTGTTATACTTTCCTGACCTTACCCTTCTCTGACTATATATAAAATAACCGTTCAAAGAACCTAATAATTAATAGAAAATACAGATGTAAAAAATTAATCGACAGCCCTGAGAACGAGTCGATACTACTGTTGAAATATCGATTAACACTCGATACGTTATACAATTGTTAATAAATCTAAATTTTCTGCAATTTGGTTTCTATTTATTTATAAATTTAATAAATAGCATTGAAACAATATTAACTTGTTCAAATACTATAATTAACTCTTACCTTAGGGTTCTCCCAGAGTCGTACAGACGAAACTGCTGCAGAAAGGTTATCTGGGTTTAAGTGCAAAATAATTATGCAAACAGTGTTTCTGATTTTAACAAATTATTTCCCTTTTATTAAGCAAGATATATTTTACTTTACTTTGTTATTCACTGTTATTCAATATTATTTATATAACAACCAAAATATAAAATAAAATTTTCATAAATGACTTTGGGTTATTGAACCGTAAGTCCTATGGTTTGGTTATGCCACCTTACATTTTAGTTTCCTACTTTTAAAAGAACAAACCATCTTCAGTTCAGACTACTTTTCTTAACTAATTTGTTTTTTAAACTTCTATTATACGAACCAGTACGTAATTTGTCCCCCCCTACACACACACACACACACACACACACACACACACACACACACACACACATACACACATTCGTTCTTTTACATTGACATTCTATTAAACCCCACTTTGAGATCTCATGATTTTATGAAACATCTGCAAATATAAATGGTAATGTAGTTAAAATTGATTATAGGGTACTCATCCTGGTTGTTGATCTGATCCAACTGAAGAGGCACTTGTTTTAACCCGCATTTCAAAAGTTAATTAAAGTTCGTTAAAGTGATTTTGTCTGTTGACTGGCGCTAAGTTTTTGCTGATTACTAAAACCACGTTTTTTTCACATTTCACTTTGTATAATAATTGTGTCGGCCGACGTAACTTTTCGAACACTTGATCTTGTAGGTTGGCCGCGCGGCCGTGAGTTGTAATAGAACTTTAAACAATTCGTGTATTTGGCAACCGCATATGGAGAGTCAATAGCTGTGAAACGTACTTTTATACCAAACAACTGATAAACAACAGTTTAGAATTGAATATTCTATTTAAATGGATAGTCCACCTAATAATTACGGCCTATCCTACCCCCGAGGCCACCGTTTTATGTTTTAATAAAACGGCACTGTGTGCTGCTGCTGGCTGTCTACTGTGCCCTTTCTGATGACAAATTGCATACTGTTTCACAAGGACTGCTGCTTACTGGGGCGGTTACGCAGTGCGTCTGGACAATTGTTTAGGCTAATTGTGTGTATTGCTGGTTACTGGGGCACCTCACAGGTGAAGTCTGACAATTTGAAAATTACTGATTGATACAAAATAAAATTAAAACTATGGGATCACACAATTCTGTACCATTACAATACCCCCCCCCCCCCAATAAGAGGTTGAAGGCCGAAGCGTTCAAACTCTTATTGCCTAAAACCTAAGAGGATCAGTGAGGATATGGCGCCGCAACCCCCCTGAACTTTCTATTAAAATCATGGGCACTTACCCCATGATTTTAATTGCATTAACCCACTAGTCTGGCGACTGTGGCAGCACCCATCCGCTCTTACTGGACTTCTCTGTACGAGATCCCAACACCATAAGCTCGGACAGATACCCGCCACAGTATCGCCTGACTCTGGAACATTCAATTAAAAATCAACAAACGGCCTTCCATCACTCCATATCCCACAACTGATTTGTTTCCTCTTAGCCGTACTGGTTCATTGACAACGCACTGGCTCATTTTATATTATGAAATATATCTTAACCCTAGAAAATAGTGTTAACAAAACAATATAGGTTACATGCAATACAGTAGTACATATAAGTTCCAGTCAAATTAAATAGCATTCCCCATACAATATTGCCCAGCAAAATGACCCATTAATTATACAGAGTTGCATTAACTCACAGTAATCATAACTAAAATACAAGATATGTCCTTACCTACTATATTTATATAGAATAAAAAAATTTTTTTTTCCTCTACTACCCCCTTTTAATCCCTGAACCCCTGATACCCGTTACATATTAATGTGTTCTGCGCTAGGCTTCTTGGCCATGAAGACCTCATCCTAGCCGTAAACCACATCTCCCTCATGACCTGTAACAGGGTCACCCCCCATCCACACTCACTATTTCCCCCCTGGACTGTAGCGCCCAGTTGCTTTCACAAGGACTGATGCGGAAGGGGTGGACATTTTTTCTTTTATTCCACCCCCATCCTTGCTTCGGCGTTACAATAAAATTCAGTGTTACACCTACTTTTCTTGATTGATACGCCCCTAATGGACTACCACCCCTATCTGGGTGAAAATAGACCTGTTCCAAATTTGGTAGATTCCCCAAAAAATAAACCCCCCTACTAAATCTAACAAACCACCGGGTTAAACAAAATAAAACAAACCACAAGCCGGTTATATCAAGTAAAATTTATGATTTGCCACAATTGACTACTTTCACGGTCATGATCCGGTGAGGTCATGGCCGCACTTAGGTGGGGAATCTACAGTTAAACATAACAAGGATTGGCATTGATAAAATTTACATGAACAGAAATATACACATCTTATTTTCCAAACGCTATCTCAGCTTGAACGTTCTTTATTATATCCATACAAAATTTCCTTCAGTTTTCAATTTTAAATGAATATTTTAATCATTATGTTTTTTATCAATTATTTATTTTACCATTACAATCAAAATTCAGATCAAATTAGATTTAAAGTCATTATTAAAAATTATCTTTTCAATTTATTTAATTACCTTTCATTAAATTTAATTCATATTGTTATAATTAACAATTTCAAAATTAATTACATTTTTCAAAATGATCCAACATAAAAATATTACCTACATTATTCAAAAAATTTACCTTCATTTCTTCACATCTGGTATTTCTTTTTATTTCATAGTAGGATTTTGCTGCTGGCAATGATTCAGCAGACTACAACATTTTTATTTTTGTCACCAAGCATGACTGTAGACATTAGTCACAACATACAACACACCTGTTTACATTAACAGTTGTCTGCCAGACTGGTGTTATAAACACAGTTATAACACTCTCAGTTTAAACATTCTGCTTACCACATACTAACACCTGTACTTCACTTTTCAATTTCTATAAATCTTTTAGTTAACATATTTATCTCTTTTTGTTCCAATTTGGATCAGATATTTTAATTCACCACATTTACATTAATAACATTTTACTAAAAACAATTTGGTTTTAGTTACTCATGATTTTAGTTAACATAGTTAAAACACTTTTAATACAAACATAATTCAAAATTTAATTCATTTATACCTCCTGTTAATTATTATTATTAATTAACAACATAAAATAATATTATTATTAAAATCAATCAATACACACATGGTTACATGAAACATTTTATAGTACACACACAATTAATTTCACTATAAATGTATTTACAAATCTTCATCATTACTTGTTCAATTTTATCACCCTTCGTTTCCAAAATCAGCCATGTCATTACCATATACTAAAGTATTTAAAATGTCCATACACTGCTTTTTTTTAATTTAACCTCCATCATCGTGTAATAGTCTTATTTTTATATAACATTTGTCAATTTTATTTGCATTCATCATATGGCTATTTTCTGTGTAATGGCCATAAAATTTTATTTTTTCCATTATACCAAAATAATAATCTATAGGGTTACCCCCCAAAATTATCTTATCATAAATTAAGTTGGCATCAGTATTTTTTATAAAGTCTCCGTCAGTGTTTTTTGTTATTATCATTACATCATTATTACCATATTCTGCTACTATAGATTTATTAACAGGCAAATATTGTTCATCAATATACTCATTGTTTATCACACAAGGTATGTTTTTAATTCTACCAGTTCTCTCACTATTTAAACTCTGTATTAACTCTTCATAATCTCTCCTCACCTTAAATATTTCTACCACTCTCTCTCTCTCATAATCACTTTCATTACAATACTTCTCACAACATTTCACATTTTCATTCCACACACAGGGCAACACAACATTGTTACTACAACATCTGGCTTTACCAGATAAACACAAATAATTTCTTTGACATTTAAAAGACCTTTTGTCTTCTACAAAAACTAACGAGGAACCTTTGTCCTCCAACAATACTGGTGAAACTTTTTCTTCACCTGTCTCACAAGAAAAATTTGCCCTCTGTTCATACTCTATATTTAAACTGTCACTATACTCCCCTTCTAAATCATAGGCACTAACTAGCAATCCCTGATCAACCTCAACTCTCATTCTACACTCATTATCACCACTATTATCTACTGTATTACTTTTTAACATATTGTTATAATCATCGGTATTACTCACCTTGCTATTAATTTCTTCACTATCTATTGTCATATTACCACTGTTACTTGCAAAACTTTTAAAATTATCATTTACTGTAATTACATGTTTACAGTAATAACATTACAAGAATACAAGTTTACAAGAATAACATTACATCGCTCATCTATGTCATTTATACGTTTCTCGATATTACAGTTTTGTAATTCAATCTTATTAATATCGCTCTTTATTTCATCAAATTTATGGTCACTTATATCAAAACGTTTATTTAATGTATCAAATTTTGTCTCAAACTTTTCCTCATTACTATCTAAACGTTGATTAATATCGTTAAGTTTAGCGTCCAAATTTTCACACTTACTATCTATCTTTAACAACAACTGCATCATACTCATCATCTCACCACTGTCAGATTGATTGTTTTTGTTAACTGATTTCGGGGTTATTTGAATCCCCGAGTCATCTGTGTCAGCTGACTTACTTAATTCTCTATTTTGAACTAGGATTGGGGTCGAATGGACCTCCAACCCGCTCATGACCGTTGATTCAGTCAAACTATTATTTTCCATTTTTCTTTTATATTATTTTTACATATATAAATATGCCTAGTTTTGCTTTACCCCTTTGTCATCACAGTCTACAATTTACAACCTCGCCCCACTCCCAAATAACCCGTTCTGCAGCTTATTTAGGTCTGGCGAATGTAATCAAAACTTTTCGCCGTCCCTGGTCGGGGGCCAGTGAAACAATATTAACTTGTTCAAATACTATAATTAACTCTTACCTTAGGGTTCTCCCAGAGTCGTACAGACGAAACTGCTGCAGAAAGGTTATCTGGGTTTAAGTTCAAAATAATTACGCAAACAGTGTTTCTGATTTTAACAAATTATTTCCCTTTTATTAAGCAAGATATATTTTACTTTACTTTGTTATTCACTGTTATTCAATATTATTTATATAACAACCAAAATATAAAATAAAATTTTCATAAATGACTTTGGGTTATTGAACCGTAAGTCCTATGGTTTGGTTATGCCACCTTACATTTTAGTTTCCTACTTTTAAAAGAACAAACCATCTTCAGTTAAGACTACTTTTCTTAACTAATTTGTTTTTTAAACTTCTATTATACGAACCAGTACGTAATTTGTCCCCCCCCCCACACACACACACATACACACATTCGTTCTTTTACATTGACATTCTATTAAACCCCACTTTGAGATCTCATGATTTTATGAAACATCTGCAAATATAAATGGTAATGTAGTTAAAATTGATTATAGGGTACTCATCCTGGTTGTTGATCTGATCCAACTGATGAGGCACTTCTTTTAACCCGCATTTCAAAAGTTAATTAAAGTTCGTTAAAGTGATTTTGTCTGTTGACTGGCGCTAAGTTTTTGCTGATTACTAAAACCACGTTTTTTTCACATTTCACTTTGTATAATAATTGTGTCGGCCGACGTAACTTTTCGAACACTTGATCTTGTAGGTTGGCCGCGCGGCCGTGAGTTGTAATAGAACTTTAAACAATTCGTGTATTTGGCAACCGCATATGGAGAGTCAATAGCTGTGAAACGTACTTTTATAACAAACAACAGCACTGTGTGCTGCTGCTGGCTGTCTACTGTGCCCTTTCTGATGACAAATTGCATACTGTTTCACAAGGACTGCTGCTTACTGGGGCGGTTACGCAATGCGTCTGGACAATTGTTTAGGCTAACTGTGTGTATTGCTGGTTACTGGGGCACCTCACAGGTGAAGTCTGACAATTTGAAAATTACTGATTGATACAAAATAAAATTAGAACTATGGGATCACACAATTCTGTACCGTTACAGCATTAAAAATCAGATAAATTGAGATCACGGACTATCCGAAAGGCCTTTACCAAAAAAGAAGGAGAATACTCAATTAAGAAGAAGAACCGTCTACGATTAGTGCTGGAGATAATACAATTAACGCGGAAGTTAATTATAAAAACGTAAAGTGATCCAATTAACAGAAACAGAACCAAAAGAGTTAAATTTTTACACAAATCAATTACGAAAATTAATTTACTAAATACAATTTACAAAAACCAATTAAACAATATTTTTCAAAAACAAAATCACCAAAATTTTTTATTTTGGTAAACATACAAATTTTTTATTTTGTAAACAACAGAATTTTCCAGGTTGTTACAAAATTGGCGTCCAACTAAGGGGCTTCAATTAGTGATTGATAGGCTACTATAACTTGCCCAATTCCTAATTCAAGCTTGGCAGCGGTTATCCAGTCAGAGAAATAAGAAAAATGCAATGGCGAGCAACATTGAAGAAAAGGGCGGCAGAGGCCGAAAAGGAAATTAATATGGAGGACAAAGAGGCGACGCTGGTGGAAATGTTATTACCCCCAATGGAACCTAAACAACCCGCACCACCAGAGGAACAGCCCGAGAAACCCTTACAAACAGAGAACACGACAATACAAGATATGTTCAGAGTGATGATGGAAGAAATCAAATCCACCAAGGAAGAAATGAGTAAGAAAATGGATTCTACAAAAGAAGAATCGAGTAAAGAAAAGAAGGAAGATAACCAATCCTTAAGTAAAAAGATGGAAGGACTAAATAAGAACATAGAATCCAAGATGGAAGAGAATAGTAAGAAGATGGAAGATGACAACCAACAGTTAAGGGAAGAGTTAAGGGAGAATAGTAGGAAGATGGAGGAGGACAACCAGTCTTTAAAGGAAGAATTGGGTAATAAAATGGAAAAGACAAATAAGAAAATAGAGGAAACCAGCAAGGAACTGAAGGAAGACAACCGATCCTTGAGTCAGAATATTGATGAAACTAATCAGAAGATGGAGGAAACCAGCAAGAAGATGGAAGAAAAAATGGAGGAAAATAATAAAAAGATGGAAGAGAAAATGGGGGAGAAGTTGGAAGAATTGAGAGAGGATAACCAACTATTAAGAGAAGAATTAAGGGAGGTTAACCAGGAAAATCTGGACAAATTAGACGAAAGGATGGAGTTATTAAGAGAAGAAATGAGCAAGGAACTCAACAATAATAAGGAATACACAAACAAGAAAATAGAAGAAGAAACCATAGTAATAAAACAACAAGTCAAGGAAGTGGACGAAAAATGTAACCAAACCGAGAGGGAAGTACAGGAATTCAAGGAAGTGGTAAACACCAAATTCACTAATATCGAAGAGCACAGTCAAAGGAAGGCGGAAGAACACTGGAAGGAAACTCAGGAAGAATTAGGAAAGGTACAGAACCAAGTTACGGAAAGGTGTGACGGAATGGAAGTGGCTATGACGAATATCACTGGTCAAGTGCGACAGAGCCAGGAAGAGATGGAAGTGATTAGAAACAGACCCACTAACTTCACGCGTGTACCCATAAACGAGAATCGGGAATGGCTCAACTTCCGCCAATATAAAAGGAAGCCGATGGAGTTCTTGGCCCGAATCGAGGAATGCATTGCCAAACATAGGGGCAACAGGTGGAGTAATAACCGGGAGCTGTTGGACGAATCATTCCGTGAGATAACTGACAATTGGTGGATAGCAAACCGAAGCAAGATCGATGACTACCAGCAATTCAAAAACTTGTTCAAGGTGAAGTACTGGTCGGAGACCACCCAGAACTTAATACGGGACAACATCTGTCATGGCCGATACAAAACACAAATGGGTAACACTATGACCGCATACTTCCTTGGAAAGGTATGTCTGGCGAAGCATTTGGAACCGGCCATACCAGAAGAATGCCTCGTGAATAAGCTATCGTACCATTACGATGAAGAAGTAAATAAGAGCAAGGAGGGGTAGCCAAATAAAAACGATACAGGCGATGACTGAACTGTTGGAGAACTACGAGAATGAGGAGTACTATCGGCAAAGCAGAAGGAGGAATGATCGGCCGGAAATCAGAAATAATCCATACCCAACAACGGTAATAACCAGAACAGCAATGGATACAAAGGGAACCGATACAATCCCAATTATAACAATACCAACAATAATAATAATAACGGTTACCAAGGTAATCGAAACAATTATTACCCGAATCCAAATATTCGGTATTATAATAATAATAGGGGTTACCCACCAAACAATAACCATAATAACAACAGGTTTTCCCGGCCCAGGGTAAATTTTATATGAGCCGAAGGAAACAGCCAACGAAGATACACCCATCAGCGGCGTAACAGTTTCCATGAATACGAGGATAAGCGGAGAAGCAGAGAACGTGATAATTCGAGGTACAATCCGCCTAGACGAAGTACCAGTCTAGATGATCCAGAATGGAACCCAAACCGAGAACAACTATTTGAACATCGCACGGAGCAGCAGGAACCCACTCAAGGTTTCCCGACTGACGCCTCAGTCGGGCCGAACATTAATAACAATGAAAATGAGAATTTAAATGGGAGGAGGCAGTGATGAATTATCATGACCCTTCACTGCTCCCATCTCCTGGGTATCAACAAGAGTTGCAAAGAGCAACTAACTCTAATAATATAAAAATCATTAGTTGCAACTACTTAAAAAATATTAGAAACGAACTATTGGAGGAGGATGACACTCGCCTCAATAGTCCAAACAACGAAATAATCTATATAAACGCAGAAATAGAAGGAATCTTTGCTCAATTAATGATCGATACAGGTGCTAATGTATCTATAATTAACACAACTGAATTGGAGAGAATCCAAAAGGAATGTGGTCGAATATTGCCAACTTTACCAATAAATAACATTGTATTAATAGGTGCAACTGGTCGCCAAAACAAAACGATCAGAAGGCAAGTATCAGTAAACGTGATTAGCAAGGGTATAGCTATAACCATGGTATTCTTAATTGCGACAGGATTGCCCTTTAATATATTGGTGGGGTGCGATGTGCTAAGGAGGAACTCTGCTATCATCGATTTACGCACAGAAAAGGTATCGCTGTTTGCAGAAGGCAAGACCTGGACGGCTGATTTAGTAGGTAGCGAGACAGTACTTCCCAGCAGTATCCACCAACAAATTCGAAACGTGAACTATATTGAAAATAACACGGACGAGGATTTATGGTCCAAAAAGATACAAGAAATAAGGGATTTCCGGGGCGGAATCACAAGGGAGAAATTGCCCATACACCAAGCGAATCAGTAAATAAGAATCTATTAAAAGTACCGCTCAGTATTTTCAGACGAACCCGGTAAGGTAAAAAATTACCAATGTACACTTCAATTTAGAGAAACAGTGGAGTTTAACAGAAAATCATACCCCATTGCGCATTCACGAAAAGAGGCTGTAAGAGCAGAAATAAACAGGATGATTAACAGTGACATCATAGAGAGTAGCCAATCTCCATTCACCAGCCCTATCGTGGCTATTCCTAAGAAAAACGGCCAAGTCCGGCTTTGCTTGGATGCGCGGGAAATAAACAAAATTATAATCAATGACAGAACATCGCCCGGGGAGATAGAAGAAATCTTGAAACAATTCCACGGTACCAAGTACTTTAGTACCTGGGACACGGTGTGCGGTTACTGGCAGGTGGAGTTACACCCACGGAGTCGTCAGTATCTGGCATTCATATTCGAGGGGCGCAATTACCAATTCAAGGGATTGCCCTTCGGACTCGTGAATTCCGTTGCCATCTTTGTGACCTGCATGGACCTGATACTTGGACAGGAAGCACTTCAGTTTACCACCGTGTATGTAGATGATCTACTGATTACCTCAGAAACTTGGGAGGAACACTGCTACCGAGTGGAACACGTACTTGAGAAGTTGTCTGTAAATAACATCACGCTTAAATTAGAAAAATCCAAGTTCATTGCAAGAGAAGTTCAGTTCTTGGGTTTCAACTTGGATGACCGAGGAATCTCACCGTCAGCAGAAAAGGTGGAAGCGATCCAGAAATTCCGTGCACCCAAGAATAGAAAGCAATTACAGTCATTCCTGGGACTCTGTAATTATTACCGCAAGTTCCAGGAACAATATTCGGAATTAACCGCAAGGTTTCAACCACAGTTATCATCAAAAAACAAATGGATCTGGGGTCAAGAGTAGTATGTGATTTTCCAACTGAATAAGGATAAATTTCTGGAAACAATAATACTTCGCCACCCAAATTTTAAACTACCTTTTTTCTTGAACTGTGATGCCAGCAACATCAGCCTAGGAACGACGCTATATCAAGAAGATGAGAAGGGTCAACATCAAGTGATTAGCTTTGCGAGTAGATCTTTAAACCAGTGCGAAAAGAACTACACTGTAACTGAAAAGGAATTGCTGAGTGTAGTATTCGCTTGTGGTAAATTCCGCACCTACATCTTGGGTTACCCATTTACCGTCCGAACAGACCATAAATCAATATCGTTCCTAAAAAGCTGCAAATTGAATCATGGCAGACTGACAAGGTGGATACTTGCCCTTCAAGAGTACAATCTAAAATGGGAATACATCCCAGGAAAAAAGAATGTCGTAGCAGATGTGTTATCACGTGTTAATGTGGAAGAGCAAACATTCGAGGGAGAGAAAGAAAGCGTACTTAAAATTACCTTATTATTAGCACCAGAGTCGATCTAGCCACATTATTAACGAACCTTAGCACCCACCAACAAGCGGATCCGAAATTGAAAAATATAAAAACTCGATTGGAAGAAGGGGACGAAACCGTCGCTCAATATTATCAAATAAATAAAGAAATCTTGTTCATTAAAACATCATTAAAGCAGGAGACCTGGAAGGTGATTGTTCCAACCCATATTGAAAAGGAGATAATCATAAATTATCATATACGATATGGGCATATGGGCGCCTTAAAGGTGATTAAGGCTCTGGAGGAGAGCTGCCACATAAAAAACGTAAACTGGAAGGTCTGGATGTATATCAAATGTTGTCGTATCTGCCAACTAGTAAAATCAAACAACGAGAAGAAGGAAGGCATTATGATTCCTATAATATCCCAGGCGAAATTGGAGAAAGTATTCTTAGACATCTGCGGACCATTTCCCCGTAGTGGCGGTCGACACCGATATAAGTACCTGATAATCGTAATGGACCATTTCACTATGTTTGTTAAGCTATAACCAGCTAATCGGGCAACTACTAGGAAAATTCTGGGAATATTAACAGAACAGTATATCCCAAACATAGGGAAACCAGCTTCAATCATCACGGATCATGGAACCCAGTTTAAGGGGAGAAAATGGCGGGATACCTTATTATCAATGGGTGTTCGAACGTACAAAACCTCGGTCTACCACCCGAGCAGTAATCCGGCAGAGAGGGTGTTACGAGAAGTGGGGAGGATATTAAGAACTTATTGTAACCATCAACAGAGAAAGTGACTCCCACATTTCAAATCTTGCCTCCCACAATTCAAAGCGAGCTTTACCAACATAATCATACAGTCTTCAATGGTTCAAATTTTTTATTTAATAAACATTATATATTAACTAATAACTTGTAATTTTTAATTATTAAGCTTTTTACATGTAAGTGTTATACTTTCCTGACCTTACCCTTCTCTGACTATATATAAAATAACCATTCAAAGAACCTAATAATTAATAGAAAATACAGATGTAAAAAATTAATCGACAGCCCTGAGAACGAGTCGATACTACTGTTGAAATATCGATTAACACTCGATACATTATACAATTGTTAATAAATCTAAATTTTCTGCAGTTTGGTTTCTATTTATTTATAAATTTAATAAATACCATTAAAAATCAGATAAATTGAGATCACGGACTATCCGAAAGGCGGCCTTTACCAAAAAAGAAGGAGAATACTCAATTAAGAAGAAGAACCGTCTATCGATTAGTGCTGGAGATAATACAATTAATGCGGAAGTTAATTATAAAAACGTAAAGTGATCCAATTTTAACAGAAACAGAACCAAAAGAGTTAAATTTTTACACAAGTCAATTACGAAAATTAATTTACTAAATACAATTTACAAAAACCAATTAAACAATATTTTTCAAAAAACAAAACCACCAAAATTTTTTATTTTGGTAAACATACAAATTTTTTATTTTGTAAACAACAGAATTTTCCAGTTTGTTACAATATATTTAATTAATTTATTGGCTGAAGTAGTTTTTTAAATTAATTTTTTGGAATTGATAGAATTCTTACTGATTTATACTACTATAAATAAAATTAAGCAGTGTTTATGATATTTAATCTAAAAAAGATTAAATGTGATATTTAATCACATTTGGTTTATCTAAAAATCTTTTTAATTTTAATTTTGAAATGTTGGCAGGTATGGAGTAAGGTATTTCATAAAAATTACATTCAAAATGACATAGTGTATGTTAAAAAAAGAATTTAATTGTATTTTGTGTATGTATTCAGGTGGTGGTAATATTAATTCCTAATACCATTTTTTGTATACAGTGTATAATAATTTATATTTTTCAACTTAAGGTTGAGATCAGCAGTTGAAGATGCAAAATGGAAACTAGACATGTTAAGTGGACTGTATACAAAAGAGTTTACCATTACTGAGAGACATGATGAAACATGGGTTTACCTTGGTAGTGAAAGCTCTGATAGTGATGATGGTGAAATTCCTGTTTCAAGTTTTAAAACAGCTACTAAAAGGACAAAAAGAATAGACAGCACAGATAAGTCTAGTGAGTCTTCATCTAATGTTACAGGTATTTTGTAGCATATAAAAATTTTCTGTGTCGTGTGTTCACTTTGTCAAAGCTTTCTGTGTATTATGCTGGCGACATACAGGTTTCATCATTTGATTTAAAGTTGCTTTCTTTCCCTGTATCCATGTCATGCATTTTCTGCCTGTTCTCTCTCTCTCTCTCTCTCTCTCTCTCTCTCTCTCTCTCTCTCTCTCTCTCTCTCTCTCTCTCTCTCTCTCTCTCTCTCTCTCTCTCTCTCCCTCTCTCTCCCCCTCCCTCTCTCTCTCTCTCTCTCTCCCCCTTTCTCTCTCTGTTGTGTGTGGTGCATGCATTGTGTGTGTGTGTGTTTAGAACAAATGTGTGCACAAAGTAGCACAAATAATTTTTAGTATTTCATGTCTTGTGAATATGTACATTTTACCTTGCATTGTTTTATTATTATAGGAATTTTCACTGTATATGAATGCAGAACCACCAGCAGCTGCTGAGCTAGATGTAACAACAGCTGCAGGGCCCCTATAACCTCCCATACATTCAAATTCAAACAACTGCCTCCTCAACCAACTCCTCACCATCTGTGAACAACCTCTTGAAAGTTCTAGAAAAATTATCCAAATCTATTTGAATAAACATCTTTCAAATTATCTTGTAATTATAATACTTAAATACCATAAAATAATTAAGAGTGACATTTCTTTCAATATTTTATGTTACTTATCACAAGATATGCTGAATCAAAAGCATAAGCATAATCTATAAGCATTATGCTTCTCAAACAAATTAGGAACCAGTATTTCTTGAAATTACGTTCTGTCCTGAATACATTGTTCCATCATGCTAAGCCTAGTGGATTAGTAATATACTGGTGTAAGGAAAATAATCTTGAAACAAACAGCATCATTACTTGTAATAAGACATGAATAGATGCCAGACTTGCCCCCTGAAACTATTCTGTTAAAAAAAAAAACTGTTAGCATAATGTATACAATTGCGATCTGGCTCAAAATAAATGATGCCTGAATTATGTAGTTATGAGGGTAGTTAGAAAATAGACAAGTTATCAGTCTCACACAGAGATGGTACCAGGATTATCAAATGGCTATGATTATTTGCAAATTCAGTCTGTCCGATGGCATACCATAACACCTAATTGTTGAGCAAATATTTCAGCAATCATTATTAAAACCAGTTAAGCAGGAAAGAGTTTAAAAAATATAGTTAGCATAATTAAAAATAACCAATTTTTTCCCGTGCTTTCTCTCTCACTTTTACATTCAGTTTCTATTATTTTGTCTTACTAAGTGAGTGCACGCCCTAAAAAGTACAGGACCGTCTGTGACTGCACCTGTTGTTCATCTCTAAAAGACACCAGTGTATGAATGTTGTAACATAACAAGATTACGCCCCAGAATAAATACAATTTAATCAAAATTCATTGTGAATTATGCCTAAACGCAATCTTTTCAGAAATAAAATACAAAGAAGTATAAAATAAACTTAACAAATAAAGAAATGAAAATAAAATATACTATTTAAAGACAAATAATATTGTCAAGGAGTGAAAGGTAATAAAAAACAAAAGGGAAATATTATAATAAGTAAATACTAGGGAAATTGGGAACGAAAACTTATGAATTAAATAATTTAATGACAATGACAAGACAATAACTGACTATGACTATTACACCCAGGAGGGAAGATCGAAGAATAATAGAAATGTAAATAGTTATTAATAAATAGAAATATAGTGTATAAATGTTAAAACTAGTAAGTAAGTAAAAAGACATTTATTATTGTATAAGCCTATTAAACTATAGAGAGGTCTGCGAACCTCAAGCAGTTATTTTGTGTCAATGCACTACAAACTGTAAGTGACATAAAAATTACAAATAGAATAATATTAAACAATAATCATAAAAATTAGGTAGTTTAATAAGGTAAGAAAGTGAAAATAATGGTGATAGACGTTAAAAAACAGTGTATAGTGAAAGTGAATAGGAAATAGACCTAGGTATAATATAAACAGTGAATAAAACGTATAATTTATACAAACCAACTATATAGCTAATATAGTAAGAGCAAACAAAGTGTATAATGATTAAAAGTAGTGGAATATTACGTTACAAACTAATAATACCTATACATCAGCGACGAATACAAAATAAGATTCAACTGAATCATGTCAATTATAAAATATGAAAACAAACCTGTGACCCATAAATATGATTTAGCCAAGAGCTGTACTAAATGAATCGGTAGTTTTAAGACAGAAACATTATTGTTGAAGAATATTTAAAATAAGGCAGAAAACATTCATTTTGAAGTGAAACATACAATGAAGAAAAACTTCAAAAATAACGAGAAGTATAAGGGTTTAATAGAATACATTGAAAACTGAAGGCCAGAAGATAAATATCAAGAAATAATCTGTAAACGAAACTACAAATTTGGTGAGATTGTTCCATCATGCTAAGACAAGCATTTGATCAAACATTACTCAATTTAAAGCACAAGAACAGTGAAATGATATAACAAAAACATTATGATTATTAATTTTATTTGTTCATTGTAATTTTATTATTGTCTCTGTTTAAGTTGTTTCTTTTGTATGATCCAAAGGACCCATGATTCAACACACACACACACACACACACACACACACACACACACACACACACACACACACACACACACACACACACACACACACACACACACACACACACACACACACACACACACACACACACACACACACACACACACACACACACACACACACACACACACACACACACACACACACACGCACGCACGCACGCACGTGCACACACACACACACACACACACACACACACACACACACCAAATTACTGGAACCTATTTATAATTATTATATTTTATTTTATATGTATGACTTTGACTGTACATAGACTTTAATTTGTATATTAACCCTGAGAAAGAGTTTTCATGTTATCAAACCTAAAGGAGCTACTAACTGAAGAGAAGGGCATTGAATGTTAATAAATTTCAATATATGTCAAAGAGAAAAGAATAATAAATTTTATTGGAAATAAGTCAAGACAGAATAAAAGAGTTTAATTGTTTATTTTACGTTATTTAAAAATAATACCACGTATTATTACAATGTATAAAGTGTGTTCTTACATACTTTACAGATAATGTCCTGTATGAACATATTTTGTTCCTATTTTTCTCTAATTCCTGCAGAAGTAGGAATGTACATTTTTTACATTCATCAATGTGTTTGTTTACTTTTTTGTTGGTTTGTTCAATAATGCCCGTAATGTTTCAATAAAAGTCTGTTAATGGGTAAAAATTTAATTAATCAATAATTAACCTGCGGCCAGTGTAAAAATTCTAAAATAATAATAAATAAAGTTAAGTACTGGCAGCAAGGACAGTAGGGATTAATAAGTAGTGAAGACAAGTAAATAAGGTAAAAAGAAGCTCTTACAAAAAGAAATAGTTTTAAAAATGTGAAGAAGTATTGAATGGGACATGCATTTGTAGACATTCTGGTATGCAGAGGAGCATAGTGTACTTACACACATATACCGGTAGTTTGTATTGCCTTAGTACTTTTGAATATGGACAGATTTATTAAAAGAAGCATGGTAATAGTACGGTACGTTCTCTCATTTGGTAAATTTGGCTTACATGGGAATGTACTGCAGTAAATAATTCAAATTTAAATATTTATGTTTTTTATTCCTGGATTATTTATAGCAGTGATAATTCAGAAACATGTGTACATTATAAAGTAACTACACATTGTATATATAGGTACATTACACAATTTATTGACAGCAAACAAACCAGATTTATTAACAAATCAGAAATCACAGTAAAAAGTACAGAACAGCATGATAAGATGATTTTATCTCATGATGCCTTTAGTGATTTATTTTTAGTATACAGTGAACCTCACCTATCAACAACAGATATTCAAGATGGTTTTGTACATGATGAGGTGGTCATTAGTTATGTAACTGTAATCCCTTTACTAGGATCTTAAGTGTAACCCTGCATAACAGAAATAATGTACACATGAGTGGAGCAGCCAGTGCAGATGAGATAGAAATGGGCAGGAGTCTTAATACCCTGGAAAGTGTGCATTGTGTCGTTGTAGCCCAATTAATGCCAGTTTCATGTGGTGTAGTGTGATCATGTGTTTGTATCTGAAGCACATTATGATGGGCATGCAAGTAAAGATTTGCATGGTAAGCATATAAGTTGCACTTAATTATACCCAAACTGAAGTAGAACCATGATTAACTTCTTTTAATTTGGTTACCCTCTTTTTCTAACAATTATGTGATGACTACAGACTCATGTCATTGAAAGTTTTGAAGGTAACTGTGTAACCCCTCTTTCCTTTTATGTCTTTTTATATGTATAAAACAAACTTCTTTTTATTTCTTTTTATATTTCTTTTTATTCAATTTTTTTTTGAAAGAGAAGCCACAAGTTAATTAGAACTAGGCCGGAGCCTAGAGAAGCCAAAATTGTGCTGGGTCCAGTATGACGGGACTTGCAATGAAACTCGGCTGTAATATAACAATAACAGTTTTTATTGTACCCCATAATTCGTTACATGCAAATGAAAAATTATCACATCAGTTGTCCCCTAATACAGGGAGTAACACCCAAAATACATAATAAATCCATAAGCCCCATATTCTTAATAGTGTCCCAGACAAGTTCTGTATATCAACAATGATTATATATATATATATATATAAATATGTATATCGAATAACATTACGTAAATATATGATTCTCCCCCTTTTGGTGACTCGCTTAACATAGACAGAAACATAACAACACGTACAGAAACATAAAGGCACATATACTCATAATTATACACAAATATTCTAAACACGAATACCCCTGGAATACATCTGCTTTGCAGGCAGTGTTACTACCATGCCCTAAAACCAGCAGTCATAAATGTTCGCCCTTCAGTCACCGTCATTCATCAATTTCCATTAAGTTGCATAAATATGAAAAACCCCTGAAAGAATGATAATCACTCACAACCCATAAGAGAGACCGGACCGCCCATAGGTATAGTTATCCAGTGATAATAGCCTCATCATGAGCATATGAAATCTTTAAGTTTCTTCAACAGCATAAAATAAAAATAAAAAAACTGCATCACCTGATTTTAAGCAATTGTTAAGCGGTTCTAAAAGGTTAATTTGTTTTACAAATTCAGATGGATTCAATTAATCAGTATATACTTTACAAGTAGAAAAATTAATCAGTAGATGCTTTACAAGTTAAAAATATCGGTATGGAGAACCATACATGACTTCCATATTCTAAGATTTATTTTTAAAATCATTTTCGAAATGGAATATTACCATAGAAACTACTTCTTTCTACTTACTGCTTCAGCCTTAACCACAGTACTGTGGTCACTAACATATACCACCTCACGTTATCGCACTCGATTTTCACTGATGATGGAAGTCGATGGCATTGCCGAAACGTCTGGTTTTGTAGAAAACATTGGACTATGGCCAAATATCCCGGGAAGGAATTTTAACAAAAACTACTTCTTTGTTGCCGATAACGTTGTACACATATATATAAAATATATGCATAAAATTAATGGCTTGTATAAGTTAATGATTGATCTCCATTAAGTAGTGCTCAAGTTTCCAAAGTTTTAATATTATGATGTCCGTAATTAAAACATCAGAGCAGGTTTAGTGTGTATGAGGGTTCACCGTGGACAAAAATTTTCAACATTTCCTATTGAGCGTTGCTTAGAATAAATCTGCGAATCTACAGTGTACGTTTCACAGAACAAACACGCGGAAAAGAAGGAGCGCTCCGATGTCACTCATGGACCCTCAGCATCTTGCAGAGGGTTCATTCCCTAAAGACGAAAAGTCTGTCTATGAATCGTTCCTCTGTAAACACGTGCAGTTACACTGCCCAGCGATCCACAGGAAGCAAATCGCTATCCACGCTGGACACTTTTTCGGCTTGCATGCGTTATGTTGGTATGGGTTCGGCACTTTCCATTTAAAAACTGTGCAAATGTAAGAAAATAAACATGAATGAGGCCAGAAATAACGCGAATTGTGTGTGTGTGTGTGTGTGTATGTGTGTGTGTGTGTGTGTGTGTGTGTGTGTGTGTGTGTGTGTGTGTGTGTGTGTGTGTGTGTGTGTGTGTGTGTCTTCCCTGCCTTTTTATTGTGGTAGTGATAATAATAAAATGGAAACGTAAACAGTACATAACTGAGATATGCTTGCCTGCCACACACGATATATTTTCTCTTATACATGACTAGCAGAATACCCGTGCTTCGCTACGGAGTTTCACGTTGTACGTAATGAAAATGTTAGTTTAATTAATAAAGTTTAATTAAAGTAGGCTTCTTAAAAATAAATAGCTGTTGCCCACAACTTCGTTCGCGTGGTCTTCAATTTAATGCGATAATATATTTAGAACAGAATCTATTCTATTGGGTTGCCATAGTAACCAGATCTAATAGTTCTTTAAGACCGCACAGGACCCCCCAGAGGATCGTATCGAAAAAAACACCTGTCCTATGTTGGTTCTCCCGTTGCGTAAAATATTTGTGCCAAGTTTGGTTGAAATCGGTCCAATGGTTTAGGTGGAGACGTGGAAGACCCCAAAGGACCCCCCAAAGGATCGTATCGAAAAAAACACTTGTCCTGTGTTGGTTCTCCTTTTGCGTAAAATATTTGTGCCATGTTTGGTTGAAATCGGTCCAGTGGTTTAGGAGGAGATGTGGAAGAAACCTTCGCGGACATGCGCACAACAACTCACCGAAGTTTCATCGCAATTGGATGAATGGTATAGGAACGCATACGGGACAAACAAAGAAACATTCATTTTTATATATAAGATGTAAACTATACCACTTACTTGACATAAACCGTGATAGCTAAGCTAATGTACAACATATATGTATTAATTATACACATAAATGTTCCTCGATAGACACTCTATCTATTGGCGAAAACTTGAATAAAATCCGTTCAGTACTTGCTGAGATTAGCGATTTCAAACACAGAGAGAAAACGGACCGACTTTACTTTATACTATGTACAGATTTACATTAAAATGAAAAAATTATAATTTTATTGCCTGGCAACAAAATTATTTTATTTTTAACAATTACCATTATTTCAAAAAGTTTAAATAAATTTTCAAGTACTTTACTCTTTTTAAAACGTAAAAGGTAAACTACCCATTCCCCTTAACCGATCTTCACCAAAATCGAAAGTCCTTGAGTCCTCTACAATTCAGGGACGTATGCAAAAAATTATTTGATTCTGTTTGAATTTGCGGCTGTTATCGTTTGCCATAGAAAATACGCTTGATAAAAAACGTTGCAGGTAAACTACCCCTTTCCGTTAACCGATCTTCACCAAAAACAATAGGTCTTGAGTACTCTACAAATCAGGGCTGTATGCAAAACATTATTTGATTCTATTTGAATTTGCGGCTGTTATCGTTTGCCATAGAAAATACCCTTGTTAAAAAAACGTTGCAGGTAAACTACCCCTTTCCCTCAACCGATCTTCACCAAAAACAATAGGTCTTGAGACCTCTACAATTTAGGGCTGTATGCAAATAATCTTTTGATTCTGATTGAATTTGCGGCTGTTATCGTTTGCCATAGGAAATACCCTTGTTAAAACATAAAACGTTACTGGTAAACTACCCCTTTCCCTTAACTGATCTTCACCAAAAACAATAGGTCTTGAGAACTCTACAATTCAGGGCTGTATACGAAACATTATTTGATTCTGTTTGAATTTGCGGCTGTTATCGTTTGCCAAAAAAACAAAATTTCCCTTGATAAAAAAAAACCGTTACAGGTAAACTACCCCTTTCCCTCAACCGATCTTCACCAAAAACAATAGGTCGTGAGTACTCTACAATTCAGGGCTGTATGCAAAAAATTATTTGATTCTGTTTGAATTTGCGGCTGTTATCGTTTGCCATAGAAAAAAAATCTACAGACACACAGACACACACACACACACAGACAGACACACACACAAACACTTTTCGGAAAACGACTTTTTTCATGTTTTGAGCGTAGTACAATCAGAATCTGCAATAATCTCGAACACGATTTTTTTTGCCATCACCGGTTCCATTCCTTAAGGAATATGGAAGTAAAAAATTAATCAGTATATGTTTTACAAGTAGAAAAATTAATCAGTAGATGCTTTACAAGTTAAAAGAAATTAATCAGTACATGCTGTACAAGTAAAAAAATTAATCAGTAGATGCTTTACAAGTGAAAAAATTAATCAGTATAGATCTTTATAAGGTACAAAAAGTAATTAGTATATGCCCAGAAAAACTGTGAAAATTCCTTTCTATTAAAGCCCGACTGGCTATATATATATATATATATATATATATATAAATGAATTTACAATAAGGACTGTTGTGCCCTAGCAGCTGTGGGAACGCGCCAGCATGTGCTTAACCAAGTTTGACAGGAATCAAACCTGCCTTAGACTGCAAGAACCTGTGCCTGGCAAAACTATGTCCCCTTTTATTCCCCCGAAAACAGCCAAAAAAGAAAACGAAAAAACTCCCCAGCCCCTTAAATGTTAAACCCAAAGTGAATTTAATATCAACTCCATTCTGTTCCAGCCGGAGCAGAATTCCTAACATGTCATATAAATTTTGTAGTGAGTAAGGTGATGACTATAGGCAATCTGTGAAAATGTTTAAGTGTACAAAATATCTCTAGCACGCTCCCCCAGTGCAGCACACAATTACAAGCATTGTACTTAATGTTATGAAATTAAGTTATTAAAGTGTTCCTTGAAATTAACACATAATGTTCAGAATGAATGTTCAGCTGACACACCCTATAGCAGACTGTCTGGCCACGTGGGCACATGGTTTCAAAAGATGTTTACGGTAAATCAGGGGCACTGCAGGCCCGGCCCCAAAAGGAAAATAAAAGAGTGCATATCACCTTAATTGTGCTGAATAATAGTTACATCTTGAGCTAGTCGCCGACTCCTTCTCCGAACAGGTTCGTTTCTAATGGTTCATGGCTGATGAGGATGGAGTTCAATCAGCAAGGCCACATCTCCGGCTTAAGCGAGAACCCTGTTAATTCATAGAAATTAGAAAAGATGTTCACAAAAATGTACACCCAAGTTCACAGGTAATTAACCACAGAACGGGCCTTCAACCAACTCAAAAAAAAAATGCACTAAGTTTCGGTTATAATTCTTTGCAACTGCTTAAAGCGTGAAAAGTCTACAATGGGATGATGGATTCCAAAATAAAAGATTTTAATAAAAAGCGTAGGGTAAAGTCATTAGCACGCTCTCAACACGCATCGACAGAATGCCACAGGTTAGCTTGACACGTGGCGACACAAAAATTGCAATTTGTCCCAAAAAGATTAACTTCAAGGCACTCACAGTATTAAGAATGTTTCAATATTAATAATGTTTGCTCTACGGGTGTTCTCACAAGTTATTTTTTACTGCAAAGTTAATTAAAGAGAACACACCGACAATCTGATGCATGTATGAGCACAATTCCATTACATAACTACGCACTAACTTTAGCTTCGAATTTATATAACATTCTGTACATTTACCATGACAGTGACAATTACAGTGACTCTTACAATATTATAATAATAATAAAAGAACATGGGCAATATACTGAACATTAAGTAATTTTTGTAATATAGAAACTGTCGGATCGCACCCACATGCATTCGTCCTTCTCATCCGGCTGCATACATTTTGTTATTAATTATTTATTTAATATTAATTATTTTTAACGCATACAATAATACAATCTCTTACCGGGAAGTCTTGTAAATTTCAGCCTGCCATAAGAGTGGAAGAAAACTGCGTAGTAATACCTGCCGGATTAGGTAGTCGGTGTTTCTTGCTGGCCGGGCGATAACTGAATTCAGCTGTTACAGTTCAACAAAGCCAAACCTCCCTACGAGGTGCGCGCGCAGCTTTACGTAGCCGTACAAGGGTCGTTTTCTGACCCGTTATTGTCGCGTTATTTTACAATTGAATTCTCTAACTTTCGAGGGCCGGTATTATACCGGCACACCCCCACCCCGAAAGGGCAACCCGGTTGCCCCACTCTTAAACTCGGGGGAGTACCCTGCAGTGTACCCCCTTCCCAAAACAAGCTGGTGGACTTCGTGGATATTGTGGCCCGGCGGCACTTGCTCTCAGGAGAACAGAGTCCTCACAACTGCGTCCATTCCCCATGCGACCCTCTCCGCTATGCCAACCCCACGGGACCGCCCCAACACGTCACCCTCTCCGGTGACCATCACCTACTCCCACCGGTCCCACTCACATACCCGTCCTAAGACCAAACAAGGTATCTCCCACCTTGGTATGTGAGTGACCGCACTACTTCTCGTCCATCTCTTGGACCGACCAGCCACATGCACCAACAAGGAATCTCCATCCTTGCCATATGGCTGGCCCACTTCCCTACACAAGGGCGGACGGCCCCGCTCAGCCAGACAGAGAGGACCGCACCAAGGGCACGCGAACATTAATCTCACTTCCACTCAACAAAACACCATGACTAACAAGGGGGTTTTACTTCTTTACCGACGTCGATACAAAATAAACACAATTCTCTCTCTCAACACAAAAACACCCGGGAAACAACCAGAGAATGCGGCATGGCTCGACCTCTACACTAACCAAAATTCGAAATCAAGCCACAATGAACAAGGAAACAACAGCACACTATCACTCCATCTAACTTTTAGAACAGGGGAAACTGACGACCACGACAATCTAAGGGGACTCTCCAACTCTCTAACTTTCTTCAGGATAACCTTCCACATCCAAATGATAATCCAGGACCACAATCTAAATGTGCACTCTCAGCAAGTCTCTAACTCATTATTGATAGGGTTTTTTTTTTTTTACTAAGGGGAGGGGTAGGAAAATTGGGAAGATGAAGTGGGGCAAGGATCATTAAAAGGTCAATAGCTAGGACTAAGGGTAAGGACATGGTTCCCTCCGAACAGGAGAATGACTGGAGAAAACCAAGGCTCGCATGGGCAGGGGCGCAACCCTGAAATAGATGAACACCACTGGGACTGTGGGGAACATCTACCCGCTACCCGTTAACCTCTTCTTCTTACCTTTGTATGACGCACTTTGGGTACTCGTTCCTTTCGCACACCACTCTCAGAGAAATTATTTCGTGTTGAGCTGTACTGACTGGTTTCTTCGGAATCAGAATCAAAGCAACTTACCTCACTACCTTGACTCCGCTTTGGATTATGCTCATCATCTAACTCCTCTACTTGTCTTTCTTCCAATCCTTCCTTCTCTTCCTGCTCTTCTACAATTTCCCCTTTTTCATCCCCATAATCCAAATCAACCTCGTGACACTGTACCTCCTCATCACCTTCCAGTTGCTCGTCTGATCCATCTTCAACTGCATCTTCCCTCAGCTCCTCACCAATTTCTTCATCACACTCATCGCCAGCTCCTTCACGAACTTCTTGACTAACCTCTTCTCCGATCTCGTTTTCCCCAACACATTTATCATCAACATCATCGCCATCACATCCACTTCCACCATCAGAACACTGCACATCTTCATCCTCCTCTAGTTGCTCACCTGGTCCACCTGAAAATTCTTTTCGTTCTTCGGAATCCTCAACACTACTTACAGAAGGCGTCTGCACATCTTCACACACTACATCATTCTCACTCACAAACTCTACAACGCTGCCACCGAATTTCTCCTCAACTTCTACCTCATCTACTTCTACCACACTTGCGGCATGAACATCCCCTTGTCCATCCACTACCTCAGAAACACTTGCAGCCCGGACATCCCTGTGTCCATCTGCAACTTCAGACTCTACAGTCTCCCTAACACCTACAACTATATTCACCTGCGCAGCATCTGCAGACCGCTCTTCTGACTCTTGCTTCGATTCCTCTCCTTCACCACTCTCAGCAACTACAACGTCATCAACATTTTCCACCCTGGAATCCCGCTGTCCAGGTTCATGTGCAATGACTAAATTAATTTCCACTGGCGATGGTGAAGCTACACCATCAAGTGACTTCTCATATCCCTGCGTAGGCGATGACGATATTACCAGATCTGGATCCCTCACGAACGATACCGGGACAAATTCTGCGGCATCTGGATTCAGCCATGACGTCCTCTTCGAGTCCTGTAACTCAGTATTAACTGACATGTTCTTAGGCTCTTGTATTGATCCACAGAAGTTATTCTGCTTTTCTTCTTCTGCTTCACCTTCTTCATTCACTACTCTCTCAGGCACTGGTAATTCCTCTGGAACCTTTAAACTCTCACTTTTCTCCAAATAAGAATAACGCCTAACTCCAGGCTCCCTGCTTGCCGCTGTTTGTTCCCTAACATAATTTCTTCTTCCCCTGTTAAATTCATATTTCTTTGTTTTCCGTGCTGTAGCTGTTGTTACCATCTTCTCACTTGCCACCCCCTTGTAGCCTCCGTCACTTCCGGAATATTCAGGCTTTCGGACAGTCTCTTGCGTTCTCCTCCAACCACCATGTTTGTCCTTTTTGGCTCTTCCTGATGAACCACTGGAGTATTGGACATCTGTAGCATCTCTTCCCCAGGACTCATCAACCTCCTGGACCGTTCTTGAAATCACACACAGCCGTTCAAGGTCCGCAAAACAACGTGGATGGTCCGCGAATACCAACCGAGATCTCTCTTGGGGATGCAGTCCTTCCAGAATCGCTTGGATCACTTCTGTCTCGGGCAACCCCAATCTTAACACCCGGGCAGCTTTCCGTATATCGTGCACAAAGTCCCCTAACGCCTCTCCGTTAGCCTGTAGGCGATAGAATCTTTCAAGCTTAAGCTGGGCACGTCGTCGAATGGGTAGGAAGAAGTTCAACACCTCCCCATGGAAAGCATCAACACTGTCACCCCGACGCAGAGTGTTGGTGACCAACCCTGCCAATGAACCCCGGCAATACGGGTATATAAGGGACAAGACCTCCCCATCGGACACCCCCGGGAAATCTGCCAACTGCAGAACAAGATCTAAGAAAACTAGCAACTGCTCCTCATCTATTCCATCTAACACCGAAAGTTTCTGGAGAACTCCTGAAAGAGGGTGGGGCAATTTCTGATAGCATACCGCCGCCAGAATTGCACAATTCAAAAAAACAATCATAAAACAAATCCCCTACTAAACACCTAACACAAACATAACCTACAAAAACATATTCACAGGAATCAGAAAAACCCAAGTACTGTCCTTCCTTTGACTGGACCCCCGGGTTCTCTAGCGCTGCGGAGACCTGGCCTATTCTGAACCATCTACTCACACCCACAGAAGGAGACAAGCAACAACCAACAATACTAAACACACACAACATCAATCCGACACACACCTCTCACCAACACATAACTCACAAAAACCAACTAACAATCGAAATTCATAATTCGGTAATTTAGTCGGTGACGGTACCGACTTCCGATCGGGCCATACCGCATCCGCTAACGTCACACGCTAAACTCCGACCCCGAATCAGCAACCTTCTATCACCCAGGCCACGCTTGAGACTCCCCGCCAGTACAACCTATCACATTTTCCAAACACAAATAACCGCCTCAGTGGTGCGAACCGACTCACAAGTTATACGACCTACAACTAGCCTACACGGGCATATACCTAAGAAAAAACAATGTCATAATAATAGCCTTAATATTTCCGAGTTTGCAAGCCCCGTCACACACCAGGACCCAAGGGTTCAACCCTAGAATGAACCACGCTCACTGCTACCATTTGTAACCCCTCTTTCTCTTTATGTCTTTTTATATGTATAAAACAAACTTCTTTTTATTTCTTTTTATTTAATTTTTTTTTTTGAAAGAGAAGCCACAAGTTAATTAGAACTAGGCAGGAGCCTAGAGAAGCCAAAATTGTGCTGGGTCCAGTATGACGGGACTTGCAATGAAACTCGGCTCTAATATAACAATAACAGTTTTTATTGTACCCCATAATTCGTTACATGCAAATGAAAAATTATCACATCAGTTGTCCCCTAATACAGGGAGTAACACCCAAAATACATAATAAATCCATAAGCCCCATATTCTTAATAGTGTCCCAGACAAGTTCTGTATATCAACAATGATTATATATATATATATGTATATCGAATAACATTACGTAAATATATGATTCTCCCCCTTTTGGTTACTCGCTTAACATAGACAGAAACATAACAACACGTACAGAAACATAAAGGCACATATACTCATAATCATACACAAATATTCTAAACACGAATACCCCTGGAATACACCTGCTTTGCAGGCAGTGTTACTACCATGCCCTAAAACCAGCAGTCATAAATGTTCGCCCTTCAGTCACCGTCATTCATCAATTTCCATTAAGTTGCATAAATATGAAAAACCCCTGAAAGAATGATAATCACTCACAACCCATAAGAGAGACCGGACCGCCCATAGGTATAGTTATCCAGTGATAATAGCCTCATCATGAGCATATGAAATCTTTAAGTTTCTTCAACAGCATAAAATAAAAATAAAAAAACTGCATCACCTGATTTTAAGCAATTGTTAAGCGGTTCTAAAAGGTTAATTTGTTTTACAAATTCAGATGGATTCAATTAATCAGTATATACTTTACAAGTAGAAAAATTAATCAGTAGATGCTTTACAAGTTAAAAAAAATTAATCAGTATATGTTTTACAAGTAGAAAAATTAATCAGTAGATGCTTTACAAGTTAAAAGAAATTAATCAGTACATGCTGTACAAGTAAAAAAATTAATCAGTAGATGCTTTACAAGTAAAAAAATTAATCAGTATAGATCTTTATAAGGTACAAAAAGTAATTAGTATATGCCCAGAAAAACTGTGAAAATTCCTTTCTATTAAAGCCCGACTGGCTATATATATATATTGTAACGTACCGCTTAATGTGAGGTGTGCACTTGCGAAAGTGTTATTATATGCCTCACGCAGTATGCGTCACTTTTGAATTATACTAACTGACGTTTTAAACGGTATAAATAAAGGATTTTGTTTATCTTGTTTTACTCAATCTAAAAGAAATCGAGAGTGTGTGATTTGGGGTCAAGGAGGTAATTTGTTCAGCCTTATGCAGAAGAGAGAGTAAGTATCATTATTGCCCCTCTGTTGTGACGATTTTTTCTGTATGTTGTGCTGAAATTTTCATTAACTACCCACTACAATAAATTATAACACGTTATAATTCAATATTAATTTTCAATAATATTGCTTTATTGATTATTGACTTTTGTCTCCAGCCACCCAAGTATAGGTATCACAATTAATCTTTTTAAAAAGAAAACATCTTCTCGACTTTACCGAGTAAACATAGATCTGTCTAAAGAACAAAACATATATGTTGTTATTTAACCAATATTACGCTATAATAAAATACATCAGTTATTACATAATTCTTATTAATTCCCCAGGGTTCAGGGTGAATTCTTTGTGTTATGAGAGTGTCAGAAATGGCTAATTGCTACGCTTTACAAATATAAAAAATTAATAAATAATTTTGGTTTATTTTTCAAATGTTACATAGTTTCCGGAATTGCCGTAAGAGAGCAGCATGTATTTGTTTACTTTTGAAAGCAACATATGATAAAAATGAATATTTTTTCGTTCTATTTCACTATTAAAAAACGAGTTTTCTTCTGTATTTATTACGAAAAATGTTTATATTACCTCGCTCCGTGTTGTTCTTACTGGATTGAAGTTTTATTCTGTGATGAGGTACGTCTTGCGTTATTATTTCCTTTTCATTTTCGAGTATTTTTCTGATTGTCTATTAGACGTAGGCCGAATTATATTGGATCCTCAGAATGGTTTCATCCACTGGTTTTTAATGTATAACACCTTTTAATTTGGATTCCTCAGGTATAATTGGTTAGTATTCACTTTGTTTATTACTCTTGCGTGAATTTCGCCTCCTCCAACGTCCAAAAAAGGTTATTTTTTTTTATAATTTTTGTCGCATCGATTCTTCAACTCTCTGGTTCAGTTCAAAATTTTTTTTCTTATTATTAACAATACTTGTTATTTTCCATCACTCTTAGTAACACATAGTATTTTTATTATGTAGGCAGTTTGTGATTATTATAAATTTATATTTTTATTTATGGAAAAATAATTCCCTTCCATTCCGGTTTATTTACTAATTTAATTCACATAATATGTTTTGGTTAATTTTTTTTTATGACATTGTATATAAATATTTTATCATTTTATTATCATTAAATAAATTTATATATTATTTATTTAATCTCGAATAGTGTTCATACCCGGTACTACTTCCTGTTGTCACTTCCTTCATAGGATTATTTTAATTTTATATTATCTTTGGTAGTTAAAATTTTCATGTCTTTTAAAATTAACCCTGGGTTTTCTTACAATCTAACATAATTATTTGAAACAATATAATATTAACTTGGGTATAACAAATTGTGGTTCATACAATATAAATTACAATAAATAAATAAAATCACAAAAATCAATTAGTATTATTACATACTACTTCCATAGTTTTATCCTATCAAAAACATACAGCACAGTTTAGTAATACATTAATTTCACTTTGGTTTTTCACCTCAATGGGTACACTAGAACTCACTTCGCACTATATACCACTTGAATTGTTTGTTATGTGGAGTGATATATTTAAATTTTGAGCGAGCTTTAGTTCTACCCATTTCTGACTTTTATTCTCATGATTTACTTTATTGGGACCGGGTTATGTACCGTTACATAAAGCCCCCGCACTAGAACAAATTTATTTTAGTTCAACTCGTTGATATAATAAATTGTTGATTTGTTCAAGTCTCCTAATGGTCTTGACTTTGTTTTCATAATAGCGTTTCATTTCCGACTGATTATACACTCCCTTTATTTTATTATTGGTGATTGTTTTAATTTCGTAAGTATTATTACCCTTCACCTGGGTTATGAGGTAAGGGCCAGTATAAAGTAGCAATAGCTTCCGGGCGATACCCTCTATAGAACTGGGTAGTTGTCTATTTTTTATTAGTACTTTATCTCCCAACTGGTATGTATCCAATCTTCTCCTTTTTACCTGATCCCTTTTTTGTTGAAGTTCCACTTTACGTAACACTCTGTTGTGCATTTCCACTTGGTCGAATTCTACTCTCTCTCCTGGAGGGAAATTTATCAATGACATAATTTCTCTTGGTGGTAGTTTATCAAACATTATTTGATAAGGGCTAGTACCGATAGTGTCATGGTAGGACCAATTAAGAAAAGTCTCGGCTGGTTCAATATACTGACTCCAGTTTTTATGTTCTTGATGACAATAGGTGCGTAGAATTCTGCCAACTTCTCTTAATACACGCTCAGCAGGATTGCTACTAGGGTGGTACACGGATGTCTTGTACGTTCTTATTTGCCAATTTCTCAATTCTTCCTTCCACCGTTTCCCCCGAAATTGCGTTCCATGATCCGTTATAATCATTTCCGGTCTTCCCACTTCAGGTAAGTATTTTTTTATAATTACTTCTAGAATTTTCTTTGTTGTAGCTCTACTAATAGCGTAGAGTTTTGTGTATTTTGTATAATGATCAAATAATATGATAATATATTTATATTTATGTCTTCCTCCACTTCTGGGAAAAGGTCCGCAGATATCCAAAAAAATCTTTTCAAGTTTTTTATTAGATGTTATAGTAATCATGGCGCCTGTTTTCTTCTCATTATTTACTTTTACAAGCTGACAAATGTTACAGGTTTTCACTATCTCTCTTACTCTTCTATTTATAGCTTTCACGTAACAATGTTCAGATAAAGCTTTAATAACCTTGAGTGATCCCATATGGCCATACCTTTAATGATAATCTTGAATCAATGCTACTTCTGTTGCTGCTGGTACATATATCTTCCAGACATGATCCTTAATGGTAGGACGAATAAAAAGGATCTCTTCATAAACACAAAAAAATTTCATTGTGATATATTTTTCCAATGCTTTCTGGTTCTATTTCACAAGTTCCTTTTTCAAGGTTAATCCGGGATAATCGGTCTGCTATTACATTCTTCTTACCTGGAATATATTCCCAGTCTAAATTATATTCTTGAAGTATTAATGCCCATCTAGTAAGTCTGCCGTGATTAAGTTTACAATTCTTTAAAAATGAAATTGATCTGTGATCAGTTCTGATAGTCACTGGGTATCCCAAAATAAATGTTCGAAATTTTATACATGAGAACACAACACTCAGCAGTTCTTTTTCAGTTACTGTATAGTTTCTCTCACAACTGCTTAGTACTCTACTTGCAAAACTTATAACTCCATGATTTCCTTCTTCATCTTCCTGATATAGCTCACTCCCAAGGCTAATGTTACTAGCATCACAATTTATGAAAAAACGTTTATTAAAATTTGGGTGATGTAACATGATGCAGTCAAGAAATTTATTTTTTACTATCTGGAAATTATTATCTTCACTTTCTTCCCATTTCCACTTGTTTTTCTTTGAAAGTAAATATTGAAATTGAGCTGTTATTTCTGAATAACTCTGTTGAAATTTTCTATAATAGTTGCATATCCCCAAAAAGGATTGTAATTGTTTCAAGTTTCTGGGTTTGGGAAAATCTTGAATAGCCTTTACTTTTTCAGGAGATGGTTTAATTCCAGTAGCAGATAAAATGAACCCTAAAAATGGTAGTTCATGGGTGATAAACTTAGATTTATCCAGTTTTAAAGTTATATTATGTTGCAAAAGTTTATCTAACACTGTTTCCACTCGGTTACAATGCTCCTCCCAAGTACAAGACGTAATTAGTATGTCATCCACATATATTGTAGTAAAATCTAAAACTTCCTTACCCAAAATTTGGTCCATGCATTGAATGAACACAGCCACAGAATTTACCAATCCAAAAGGCAAACGCTTAAAATGATAATTTCGTCCTTTGAATATGAAAGCAACATATTGTCTGCTGTTAGGGTGTAATTCTATTTGCCAGTATCCACAGACTGCATCCCAAGTACTCATGTACTTGCATCCAAAAAATCTCTTCATAATCTCCTCAATCTCACCTGGAGACGTGCGATCGTTAATGAGCATTTTATTCAACTCCCGAGCATCGAGACATAGTCTAACTTGACCATCTTTCTTCGGTATAGCCACCAATGGGCTAGTATATGGAGAGTTACTTCTTTCAATTATGTCTTCTAACATCATTCTTTGAATTTCTTTCCTTGCTGCCTCTTTCAAAGCTTGAGCAATAGGGTATGATCGTTTATTAAAATTTACATTTTCTTTAAATTTTAGTTCACACAAGAAGTTTTTAGCTTTTCCTGGTGATTCTGAGAATACTGGTTTATATTTATTATAAATTTTTATAAGTTGTTGTTTCTGTTCTATACTAATTATTTCCGGTGCCTGCCTATTCTGAAACTCCATTATTTCTTCTATCTTCTCTTTCCAAATCTTTGATTCTGTTACTTCTATATTATTACCTAGGGTTAATCTATTATTCTCCCTAACAAAAAATGAGCTCGGACACTGAGGGGCACTTTGGCTACCAATTATCTCAGCCGTTAACTCACCATTTTCTGTGCTCAAGGTTACTATACCCCTGGCCAGATTTATAATTGCAGTGTGTCGCCGTAGCATATCACACCCTATTAACACCCTAAACGGTAGCCCTTTCGCTACTAAAAATCCCATAGGTATTCCTATTCCATTAGTGGTAACATTCAAAGACACTTGTTTTTTTATTGTTTTATTTTGTTTCCCGGTAGCACCAACAATTGTTAAATTGTTAATTGGTGAAGTAGGTATTCTCTCAGTAGTTAACTCAGTAATACGATCTAATTCTAATTGATCAATAATTGAAATATTGGCCCCTGTATCAATCATGGCCTCTGCTGACACTCCATTTAATTTTATTTGTGTATAGACTATGTCATTGTTCGGTGATGACTCTTTGATTACTCTTTCTTCCATTAACTCGGATTGTATATTTTTTAGAAAATTATTTCTGATAATGGTTATTGGTTTATTCAAATTATTATTATAATCGGGTGTATGGTAAATTCTGTGCCCTGTTGTTTCTAGCAGTGACGGGCAATCACATCTTCTCACTGCTGGTACCCGTTTCCCCTATTTATATCATTACTATTGGTTGCTTCAACATTTTCATTATTTTGAATGTTGTTTATCGGTATCCTTTCTTCATCCCTCTCTCTGGATCTAGGTTGATCGATGTTTATACTCCTTGGTGGACCTTCGTCTCTATGATAATAATCCTGTCTGTAATTCTGTCGATTATTATTAGACCATCTTCCGCGATATCTGTTATTGAAATAACTGTTGTTAGCATGTACATAATTAACTCGGGGCCGATTCTCTCTTGGTGGTTCATTCCTCCGCTCCTCGGTATTCCCTGACCTCCATCTACTTCTCCTATAATAAGATTCCTGTTCATAATTTTCTAGCAGCGTTTCCATGCCTCCAATAGTTTTGATTTGTCCACTCAAGCGTGCACTTATGATCTTTTCTTCAAAATGATACGCCATTTTGGTCACTAGACACTCTTCAGGTATCTTAGGGTCTAGATACTTGGCGATACACACCTTCCCTAAAAAGTAAGCAGTAGGTGTTTGTCCCACTGTACGGTCATACCTACCATGACAGATATCGTCCCTAATAATGTTTTGTACTGATTCTGACCAGTACTTAAGTTTGAACATAGTTTTGAAACCCTCATAATCACACACCTCGTTCCTAATTGCTGTCCACCAATTATCATTGATATTTTTGAACGATTCGTCTAATAGACCTTTTATCATATTCCATCGATTCTCCTTTGATCTGTTCAAAATTTCATCTACTCTCCCTAAAAATTCAAGTGGGTTTCTGCGATAATCCCGAAAGTTTACACTTTCCTTATTGTCTGGATAAACATGATGACTGCTGCATGCAGATCTAGCGCTTATTCTATCTACATCACATTGAAAATTGGTTTGTATTTGTTGCAAACTATCTAATTTCTCTGCCTGGCTATCACATTGATTTTTTACATTCTCTACAGTTTTATGAAACTCTGAAAATTTACAGTTTAGACTGCTTTTAATGCTATCTAACTGGTCATTATTTTCTTGTCGTATGGCCATTACACGAACTTGATTATCTTGTTCTTCTTTTTCCATTCGTGCCTCGACTCCAGTTTTAATTAGTTCCATCTTCTCTTCAGTTTTATCTAATCTTTGGTTAGTTTCTATTAATTTCTTCTCTGCCTCTTCCTTATATTCTTCTACTCTTTGGCTTAACGTATTACTGACCAGTTCAATTTTACCTTCTAGACTTTCTCTTAATTCCTTGTTGAAATTCTCCATCTTACCCTCAATTTGTTTTAAATTCTCATTATTCTCTTCAAATTTTGCATTCATTTCTTCTCTTTGCCCTTCAACCGCTTCCTTCAGTTCATGGTATTGTTCATTCATGGTTTGTTTTAAGTTTTCCTCCTGTTTTCTAAAATTTTCATCTATTTTGTCAAATTTTTTCTCCTGTTTCTTAAAGTTCTCCTTATTTTGTTCCTCCTGTTTCCTAAATTTTTCGTCTATTTTATCATTGGTTTGTTTATTGCTTTCCATAATAATTCTCAGCATCTCCTGCATGCTCATGTCTTCTTTTTGGGTGGATTTATCAGGTTGATCCCCTTGGGCATCCTCTTCCACTATTTCCTTTTCCGTATCCATAACTACTTCGGTTTCTTCTGTATCACCTGTCTGTTGATCCATTTCACTGTCCGTGACTAACTCTATTTCTTGTTCCTGTCCACCTTCTTCAATCTCCTTTTCTTCTGCCCTCTTCTTCGATTTTCCTCGGGTATTAGGCATTTCTTGTTTTCTCATAACTGCCAACGATAATTAGATTTTTTGATATATCTTTTTTATTAAATATCGAAATTCTTTTCTAATTACCGCCCTTTTACGTTGAGCGCCATTCTGTAACGTACCGCTTAATGTGAGGTGTGCACTTGCGAAAGTGTTATTATATGCCTCACGCAGTATGCGTCACTTTTGAATTATACTAACTGACGTTTTAAACGGTATAAATAAAGGATTTTGTTTATCTTGTTTTACTCAATCTAAAAGAAATCGAGAGTGTGTGATTTGGGGTCAAGGAGGTAATTTGTTCAGCCTTATGCAGAAGAGAGAGTAAGTATCATTATTGCCCCTCTGTTGTGACGATTTTTTCTGTATGTTGTGCTGAAATTTTCATTAACTACCCACTACAATAAATTATAACACGTTATAATTCAATATTAATTTTCAATAATATTGCTTTATTGATTATTGACTTTTGTCTCCAGCCACCCAAGTATAGGTATCACAATTAATCTTTTTAAAAAGAAAACATCTTCTCGACTTTACCGAGTAAACATAGATCTGTCTAAAGAACAAAACATATATGTTGTTATTTAACCAATATTACGCTATAATAAAATACATCAGTTATTACATAATTCTTATTAATTCCCCAGGGTTCAGGGTGAATTCTTTGTGTTATGAGAGTGTCAGAAATGGCTAATTGCTACGCTTTACAAATATAAAAAATTAATAAATAATTTTGGTTTATTTTTCAAATGTTACATAGTTTCCGGAATTGCCGTAAGAGAGCAGCATGTATTTGTTTACTTTTGAAAGCAACATATGATAAAAATGAATATTTTTTCGTTCTATTTCACTATTAAAAAACGAGTTTTCTTCTGTATTTATTACGAAAAATGTTTATATTACCTCGCTCCGTGTTGTTCTTACTGGATTGAAGTTTTATTCTGTGATGAGGTACGTCTTGCGTTATTATTTCCTTTTCATTTTCGAGTATTTTTCTGATTGTCTATTAGACGTAGGCCGAATTATATTGGATCCTCAGAATGGTTTCATCCACTGGTTTTTAATGTATAACACCTTTTAATTTGGATTCCTCAGGTATAATTGGTTAGTATTCACTTTGTTTATTACTCTTGCGTGAATTTCGCCTCCTCCAACGTCCAAAAAAGGTTATTTTTTTTTATAATTTTTGTCGCATCGATTCTTCAACTCTCTGGTTCAGTTCAAAATTTTTTTTCTTATTATTAACAATACTTGTTATTTTCCATCACTCTTAGTAACACATAGTATTTTTATTATGTAGGCAGTTTGTGATTATTATAAATTTATATTTTTATTTATGGAAAAATAATTCCCTTCCATTCCGGTTTATTTACTAATTTAATTCACATAATATGTTTTGGTTAATTTTTTTTTTATGACATTGTATATAAATATTTTATCATTTTATTATCATTAAATAAATTTATATATTATTTATTTAATCTCGAATAGTGTTCATACCCGGTACTACTTCCTGTTGTCACTTCCTTCATAGGATTATTTTAATTTTATATTATCTTTGGTAGTTAAAATTTTCATGTCTTTTAAAATTAACCCTGGGTTTTCTTACAATCTAACATAATTATTTGAAACAATATAATATTAACTTGGGTATAACAAATTGTGGTTCATACAATATAAATTACAATAAATAAATAAAATCACAAAAATCAATTAGTATTATTACATACTACTTCCATAGTTTTATCCTATCAAAAACATACAGCACAGTTTAGTAATACATTAATTTCACTTTGGTTTTTCACCTCAATGGGTACACTAGAACTCACTTCGCACTATATACCACTCGAATTGTTTATTATGTGGAGTGATATATTTAAATTTTGAGCGAGCTTTAGTTCTACCCATTTCTGACTTTTATTCTCATGATTTACTTTATTGGGACCGGGTTATGTACCGTTACAGTATATATATATATATATATATATATATATATATATATATATATATAAATGAATTTACAATAAGGACTGTTGTGCCCTAGCAGCTGTGGGAGCGCGCCAGCATGTGCTTTAACCAAGTTTGACAGGAATCAAACCTGCCTTAGACTGCAAGAACCTGTGCCTGGCAAAACTATGTCCCCTTTTATTCCCCCGAAAACAGCCAAAAAAGAAAACGAAAAAACTCCCCAGCCCCTTAAATGTTAAACCCAAAGTGAATTTAATATCAACTCCATTCTGTTCCAGCCGGAGCAGAATTCCTAACATGTCATATAAATTTTGTAGTGAGCAAGGTGATGACTATAGGCAATCTGTGAAAATGTTTAAGTGTACAAAATATCTCTAGCACGCTCCCCCAGTGCAGCACACAATTACAAGCATTGTACTTAATGTTATGAAATTAAGTTATTAAAGTGTTCCTTGAAATTAACACATAATGTTCAGTATGAATGTTCAGCTGACACACCCTATAGCAGACTGTCTGGCCATGTGGGCACATGGTTTCAAAAGATTTTTATGGTAAATCAGGGGCACTGCAGGCCCGGCTCCAAAAGGAAAATAAAAGAGTGCATATCACCTTAATTGTGCTGAATAAGAGTTACATCTTGAGCTAGTCGCCCGACTCCTTCTCCGAACAGGTTCGTTTCTAATGGTTCATGGCTGATGAGGATGGAGTTCAATCAGCAAGGCCACATCTCCGGCTTAAGCGAGAACCCTGTTAATTCATAAAAATTAGAAAAGATGTTCACAAAAATGTACACCCAAGTTCACAGGTAATTAACCACAGAACGGGCCTTCAACCAACTCAAAAAAAAAATGCACTAAGTTTCGGTTATAATTCTTTGCAACTGCTTAAAGCGTGAAAAGTCTACAATGGGATGATGGATTCCAAAATAAAAGATTTTAATAAAAAGCGTAGGGTAAAGTCATTAGCACGCTCTCAACACGCATCGACAGAATGCCACAGGTTAGCTTGACACGTGGCGACACAAAAATTACAATTTGTCCCAAAAAGATTAACTTCAAGGCACTCACAGTATTAAGAATGTTTCAATATTAATAATGTTTGCTCTACGGGTGTTCTCACAAGTTATTTTTTACTGCAAAGTTAATTAAAGAGAACACACCGACAATCTGATGCATGTATGAGCACAGTTCCATTACATAACTACGCACTAACTTTAGCTTCGAATTTATATAACATTCTATACATTTACCATGACAATGACAATTACAGTGACTCTTACAATATTATAATAATAATAAAAGAACATGGGCAATATACTGAACATTAAGTAATTTTTGTAATATAGAAACTGTCGGATCGCACCCACATGCATTCGTCCTTCTCATCCGGCTGCATACATTTTGTTATTAATTATTTATTTAATATTAATTATTTTTAACGCATACAATAATACAATCTCTTACCGGGAAGTCTCGTAAATTTCAGCCTGCCATAAGAGTGGAAGAAAACTGCGTAGTAATACCTGCCGGATTAGGTAGTCGGTGTTTCTTGCTGGCCGGGCGATAACTGAATTCAGCTGTTACAGTTCAACAAAGCCAAACCTCCCTACGAGGTGCACGCGCAGCTTTACGTAGCCGTACAAGGGTCGTTTTCTGACCCGTTATTGTCGCGTTATTTTACAATTGAATTCTCTAACTTTCGAGGGCCGGTATTATACCGGCACAACTGTTCCAATATATCTACTAGTAATTTTATACAAACCACTATGTTGTCTTTGGTATTGACGAGCGTATTCGGCAGTCAAGCCATCTTCAGGTCATTTACCAACCGTATGTTACAATGTAGTTAATATTTTTTATTGTGACGTTTCTAATAAGTCTAAATTCTCAAACCCTTGTGATACTTTTCATTAATAGTTCGTGCTTTGTATGTGTTTTTGTGATGGTGTACCATAAAGACAGTATATAGTATGAGGGATATCCAGAAAGTAAGTTCCGATAAGGGTATTAAAGGAAACAGAATATATTTATCAATAAAGACAGTATATAGTATGAGGGATATCCAGAAAGTAAGTTCCGATAAGGGTATTAAAGGAAACAGAATATATTTACAAAACATTTTTATTGCTATTTGAAGTACACACCTGAAACTACTTTTCTACATAGTTTCCATCATTTTTGAAGCATCTCTCGCAGCGAGGCATCAAGTGTAGTATACCTTAGTCACAGAAATGTTCTGACTGTGATTTGAACCATGTATTAATAGCTTGTCTGATGTGCTTGTTACCAAAGTATTGGCCACCAAGGAAGGATTTCAGGAGGTTGAAAAGAAGATAATATTCACTTGGTGTGAGATCTGGATTCTATAGCGTATGACCAAACTGTTGTACAGCCGAAGATTGTGAGGTGGCATTGCAGTGCAATGTTAGTTTGCGGGCAGGAATTGTCAGAATTAATGAATGTCTCAGGTAAGCGCTAATTCTGGATTAGCACGACACAGTTTCATAAGCGTTTTGTAATAGTCATCCAAGTTGATTGTGGGGATTTGAGGCAAGAAATTCATAAGCAAAACCCCTTTTCTGCCCCAAGAGATTGTGCACATGATTTTGCGAGCGGAAAACGTTGACTTGGGGTTTTTCTTTGTGGGCAATGAAGTGTGCCTCCACACCTTAACAAAGGAACAATTTACGCAATGGACACAGTTGTTTACCAAACAGACGCGTAAAAATCTGATAAACACTGTTGAATCGATTGATGATGGTTAGAGTATTTTGGGACTGCAAAAGAATTTTATTAACAGAATTCATTGAACTAGGCACCATAATAAAATGAATAGTGTTTTGTTACACTCTTGACATACTTCTTAGGTTAATACAAAATAAATGACATAAAGTACTCTAAAAGGGTGTTGTACATCTATCTTTGTTATACACGTACAGGCACACAAACATGCATACGTACCACACTATATTATTACAAATGTAAAAATAAGTTACATAGGTATAGGAATAAGAATAATAAATAATATTAGAGAGAACACAGTGCATACTTATTACTTAAAAGCATGTTCCAGAAGCTTATTACCTTGGGTTTGATAATTGATTTACACAGCATGTTATTGTTTCATTTTCTAGATTTTGTTTGGTAATTCTTCATAAATAAATAAAGTAATATCATTTTAATAGGAAAGACTTCTGGTCATGGAATGAGGACAAGGCGGCTGAAGAGTGTGGAATGCTATTTTGGATCAATGTCCATTCCTAGTGAACTTATAAATCTTATGCTAGCTTCTCCAAGTAATCTGGTTATGTATTTTGTAGCTAATGATGATATAAACAAAGCAAAATATATCATTAAGGTGAGGTTATTCATTTATTTTTTTTAGATATCATTATAAACTTAAAATCCAGGCTGTGTTGACTGTGTGAGAGTTTTTGGTTACTAGCTTCATGATGTATTCATTTTAACTGTATGTATTGTAAAATGAAACTAATAGAGCATACTGACTAAGCTGAACTTAAATAGTATAAAGGAAATTGTACTACAGTCATGTAAATATTCACATGAATGGATAATAGCTGATAAGCAAATTGATTTCAAGAATTTATAATAATATAAACACAGATGCATCTAAAAACTAATGAGTCATCACTTCTGTAAGGATTATAAGTAGCATGATAATTTTTAAGCTTAAAATATATAGCTATAAAGTGTACGGTTTTATATACATTATATTATGCTTTTTGAAAGATTTATGCCATTCAATAATTTTACATAATGTATGTATAAACTAATGTATAAAAACAGTAAACTTCAAAACGTGTATTGGTAACACACAAAATGTTAGTTTTCCATAAAAAAATGTATGCTGTTTTAAACAATCATGCTAAACCTTGTGATAAAATGTTATAGTTCCTTCAGATATGCTGAAAATGTCTGGAAACAGAAAACAGAATTCCAGTGAGTTGAATTTTTCTGTTGCTTGAAGTTTTTCATTATTCTTGGCCAAATTACACAGTCATATAATATACGACCCATATTATATAATATAATATATCTCTCGTATTATGAGAGTTTGATTCCTTTAACTGAAACTGAATATTCTGTTAGTTGAACTAAGATATTTGGTTCCCTATATTAGTTTTGTAATCATTAAAAATTGTACTGCACTACAAATGAAGTACAGTATACATATCTTTTAGTAACTTTTTGTTTTGTTTGAAAACAAAAATATACTGTTCTATAACACAATGTTTGCTTTGTTTACCATAGCAAGATAAGGTGGCATCAGTAGTGTTGGGATATGACATATGCCTTCAATAGTCAACATAACTAACACAGTCAAAGAAACTTTTATCATATCTTGTCTCCAGCGGCGGCTCTAGCGTAGGTCACATGGGTGGGCCAGGTTATAAAATGGGTGGGTCTAACCTTGAGTTCGCTGGTATAAATTTGTAGTTTAAAATAGTTTTATCAATGATAGAGAGCCAAATTTGGACTGTAATTCCGATTGAATTTTTGTGTTGTGTGAATGTAGTTACTGTATATATTTATGTATATGTCTATATTATTTGTACAAAATGACAATATCTTAACTGTATAATGTTTAAATCAGTGCTGACAATAAAGATGATAATTGATAAGCCAAAACTGAATAGCTGAAATATTATGCAAAATAAAATACTATGAATGCAAAATAGTAAACAGGCTTTTACTTACTTTTAAAACAGATTAATTCTTCGATTGTTGTGATTAACGGCAAAATCATCAATGACTCTTTTCAAGTCAATGTTCTTGGTCAAAGTCCTTTCTATTGCAAGCACAGACAAATAGCTAAGACGTTCATCAGACATCGAATTTTGTAAATAACTCTTAACACGTTGCATACACGAAAATGTTGTCTCACGTGATGCAGAAGAAGCTGGAATAGTCACTGCTATTTGAGTCAATTTGTACAAGTCATTGAACGGTAGTTTGTATTGCTCTAACAACTTGAGCAATGCAAGTAGATTCACAGTCTCCACTCCGGTTCATTGTGCATGTCTTAGGATGAGATTTTTTAATATTTTTATTTCTGCCTCCAACGAATCAGTGTTGCATGAATAATTTTGTGCCAACGGCATTAACATTTCTTTATTCAGGAACATTTTACTTTTGGGATTCAGACAAATGATTCCTTTAATTATTGCAGAGTTTGGAATAAAACGTCTCTCAAGTTCGCTATCTATGATATGTAGAATTTCATCAAATACTAGAGACTTGAAATCAGTTGGGTGTACAGGTTTCAAGCTGTCTTTATTTGGCATATCACAAACATATTCCACAAGATGTTTTGGTAACTTTCGAATTCTGCCAAGAGTAGAGGAATCTGTGGGAATATCAGCGCCTATTTTTGTTGCTACATCTACACTTTCTTTCTACACAGAAGTGAAACCTGTATCAGATTCACGCATTTGGTTGAAAAGATCCCTTGTAGTTTCGACCAAATTGATCGCAGCAACAATATCACAATCTTTGCCTTGGAGGAAACAGACAGTGACTTGCATTCTTTCAACAAATGTGTGAACAGGCATAAATGAAAAATAAAAGAAAAGTTCAACTTGGCACTGAATCCTGATGCTTCTGCAGCTCGTTCTGAATTTTCACTCTGGATATTTACTAGTGTTACAATAAAAGCTTCACAGCCAAACTGAAGCTACTGACACAGGCTTCTTCACAGCATACTGACAGGCCCATCAGGTGTCACTTAACTTTTTCAATTCCACTTTTCCTATCTTCATTTTCATTTGTGTATCTATAAACATTTGATGGACTGCCGACCCACTCATGAAAACATACAGTCCCTGCAGTGTCATAAAACAATCTGTAGCTGACTTGATCCCTCTACATGTTGCCACTATAACGAGATTCAATTTATGGTTCATACAGTGTGTAGATGGCTTGTGGAAATTCGCTGCTTAAAAAAGCTTGAACACCTGCACAAGAGCCACTCATGACTGCAGCTCCATCATATGTTTGTGCAACACAGTAGTTTAAATCAATTCCACAGTTTACAAGTTTTTGTTTAATACAAATTAATAAAGAAGAAGCTGAAACAATACAAGTTAGTGCAAACAATAAAATACTCTTCGAGTCCCTAGATCGGGGCCAATGAAACAATATATTATAATTCAATTTATATTAAGACTCTTACCTGAGGGTTCTATTCCAGAGTCGTACAGATGAAAACAGCTGCAGAAAGGATTATTCAGATTTGATATGTGCAATAATTACGTTAACACATTTGATACGGTCTAAATCACATACTTATTTTATTGATCAAAAATTCACGCCTTTCTTTTACGTTTTACAAACAATAGTACAACTGGTTGAAATTATTTCTTATCTCTATTGAGTTTTGTTTTGACTACTATTATGAGTGATATTACTAAATAAATAAAACATTGAAAATGAACCAGTGTGTAACCTCTATATTACCACACACACACTCATTCTGTTACATAAAATATATATAATATATTTAAATAAACTCCACCCCTTAGAGAGCTCTATCGTACAAAGTATTATATTTTTTTTCTTTTATGGCGAACAATCACCGGTTAATTGGAATTGGTTTTAATATGCCTATTAAGTGTTTCTAGTTACCCATATGCTGCGTGCTCATAGTTGGTTGCACGAACTGGTGTTGAATACTTGCTTCGATCTCATGCACTCCGGCACTCGTTTATTATGTTTACTGTTTGTGTTTAAAGGTTCTTACTGTTTTAATGGTTCCACATTATACAATACAATAAAGTCGGCCGACGTAATTTTTATTCGCACTAATATGTTGTAGGCTGGCCGCGCTATGTTATTTGAACACTTTTTTATAAAGGTTTTAATGCTTTAATAGATAGGCCGTTTTACTTTACGGCCTATCTTGCACGCCTGAGGCCACGGATTTTACTGAACAACTATATGCTGCTCCTTACTGTCTGGTGTTACTCTGCATACTGTGTTTCACAAGGACTGCTGCTGGGGCAGTTATGTAATGCGTCTAGTCTGGCTGTCTCCAGACATCAGTTGTTTATGCTAACAGTGTATTGCTGGTTAAACTGGGGCACCTCACAGGTTGATACTGACAATTAAAACTGATTTAAATTAAAACTATGGGATCACAGAATTCTGTACCGTTACAAAGCATCCAATTTTTTTGCAGGTTCAAAGCCTAGAAATCTTTCATATATATTCCCATCTAAATAGTAATGAATCATTATTGATAATTGCTTATTTTTGAACAATCTTTTGACTCGTCAACCATTAGAGCAAAATACTGAGCTTTTTTGACTTCATCTGTTATATGTTCTAGCACAATATTGCTCATGGTGCTAAGAATTTCATTTTGAATACCATGATGAGTGTATTTTTCTCTTTTATATTCAAGCTTTTTTTTAACAGTTGAATCTTTTTTCCCTATAAGTTCCATTAATTCTAAAAAATTTCCCTTGTTTTCACTCTGTTTCGATTCATCATGACCTCTTTGAGCTATTCCTTGTAGGGTTGTGAATCGAAGTACATCAGCAATTGTTTCAATGTATCCTCTGTTTTCTTGAACTTCAAGAGCATACATTTCGTCTAGCAGAGCAGCAATTGATGCTTCCTCCCCAAACTTATTTTTTAAATTTTTGAAAGACTCCCAAGCAACTAAAGAATGTTTGTGGGATGAGCTGTTCTCATGCTGCTGAAAACCGGAATTAGATTCTGTTGCTCTTTTCCAATTAGTGTAACCTTCATTTACAAAACTAAGCAATTCACTTTTTGTGCCTTGAGTTTAGGGACGAAAAAATCGACAGGCAAAAAAAATGCAGCATCATTTATAATACTGTATTCAAGCCATGGGTGGATTTTGTACCAACCTGGCTGGAAAATTCCTTTTTCTATCTCCAAACTGGCGAAAAGGAAAATGTCGTAATAGTGGTTGTTTTGGTTCATCAGTAGGTTTTGTAGCTATATCACTAATTGAACCAGATGGATTAGTGCTGCTGGTGCTACTACTAGGAATAGAAAATAAATCAGTACTTGGATTTCGTTGTCCATGACGTGTCCATTTCTTAACTAAATATAATTATTTCACTATGACTCGGAACACAAAACTTTTTATGGGTAAAAACGTAAAAGCTTTACCTTACAACCTGAACCGGTTTTTACTTTTAAACTCTGAAGAAGCTTTTTAAAAGTGAAAACCAGTTCAGGTTGTAAGGTCAAGCTTTTACGTTTTTACCCATAAAAAGTTTTGTGTTCCAAGTCGTAGTGAAATAATTATATTTAAATCAGTACCTTTATTTTCACTGAGTTCTTCTTCATTTTCTGACTGTTTTCCTTCTTTCCCTACTTCCATATCATCATCATCGAACACAATTTTTTCAGGTTCAGTTTCGGGATCATGAAAACTAACCTCAGCAGTTACAGGTATAAACGTTGTAGGCGTTGTAATGTCCTCTTCATTTGGTTTAACAATTTTTTGTTGCAGAATGAAGAAGTCCGAAATGCTAGGACATTTTGCCATTTTTATTGTCACTTTTCCACATTAACTTTCAATAAGACGCACAATATTCTACACAAACGGTCAAACACGAAACACAGATTACTGTCATGAGACCTTTTTTTTTGTTCATATGCAAATTAACCTCAAACGTATTGAAACGTACATAACATAAAAACCGAAAGAATGAATCGAACATGAGACAAACTGCTGTCCATATTTAAATAAAATGGGCAGTTAAACACGTTAACTCTGCTTATGCAAACCACAAAACAACAGACACAAAAATAAAATCGTTGACTTAATGAAAACGAAAGTACGACCGCAGACCGAGAAACCAAGACTGACCGGGTGGGAAACATATTTCTTGTTGAATTTTATAAAAGATAGTTTGAATTTGACCTCTGAAATTTCTCCATCTTATCTGGGTGGGCCAGAGGGTGGACCAAGAAAATTTTGGGTGGGCCCGGGCCCACCCTGGCCCACCTGTAGCGCTGCCACTGCTTGTCTCCATGTGGCTAACTATCTTTTTTATATTTTTTTTTCTGGTTTCATAAACTTCTCATATGAAGACTAATGTCTTTTAGTTACTACTGTACTATTATGGTTCCTGTATGTGTATTCATATTGGTTCCATGTGATTGTTTCATTGGTTCTTGATAATTTTATATTGTAAAAGTGTTTTGAAGTGTTGTGACTGAAAATTGACAAAAGAAAATTAAAATCCTTATCAGTAGATGATAAAGTAAGATTTATTAAAGAAGCTGACCAAGGAAGAAGAAACAAAAGTTATAGTAAATAAATTTCTGCTAATGTATTAACAACAATTTATAAAAGCCAGAAAAATTTTTTACAAAACAGTACTGTCTCTTAACTAATACATTATGAAACCACTGAAAACGGTCAGCTGTCCTGACACTGGAAATAGCATTTTTTAAAGGTTTGAAAACGCTTGTGATCAAAATTTACCAATCAGAAGAATAATTTTGCATGAAAAGACCTAATATTTCATGTGGTGCTTAATATATTGTGAGACAATTGAACAGTATTGAATTGAAAGCTAATGTGGGTTGGCTCATTAAGTTCAGACAAAGATACAGAGTAATTTTTAAAAACCTGTGGAGAAATGCCAGTGTGAATGAAGAAGTTTGTGATACATGGTTAAACACTACCCCTAAAGACATTTTAACCATATGTCGTGATTCAGACATTTTTAAATGCTGACAAAACTGGTCTACTTTTTAAATGTGTACTGGACAAAACATATGGGTGTTGAATGTCATGGGGCAAGAGAGGTGAAGACTGAGTCACCATCCTTTTAGGAACCAACATGACAAGGACAGAAAAGTTACATCCACTTGTGACTGGGAAGCCATGACTCGACTTTCTGAAAGTCAATGTTTTGCTGAATGAAATCTTTACCTAATCAATACAATATTTCAAGAGTACTGCATTACTGAAATTTAAATGTGTAGGGTATAATACAAAATTTCAATCACATATACAGAAAGAGAATTATAAAAATATGGTAGAGATGATTGAAATTAGTAAACTACCAGAAATCACTTTACTCAGTTATGTAAAGGAAGTTCATAAATCTTGGAATGATGTGACTGAAACAGCAGTTTCCAACTGTTTTAAAAAGGCTTGATTCAGAAATTTACAGGAAGAGGATAGTCATGTGAAAATCTACATGGTGATAATAATTGTGGGATTAGATGGCAAGATGTCAGTGAGGCACTATCCATACTCATATAATGATAATTACTTGTAGTCCATTTGAGATATTTTGTGCATGCCATATGATATAACTTACCACAAATACGTATGAGTGACAGGAGATTTAGTACTAGCTGAATGAGGTTATAAAGAATATGCTGAAAAGTGAAACAGACACTGGTTTGGATGATGATGATTATAACATGAATGAAGTAACCATACCACCTCCATCTTTACATAATGTTATTGCTAATCTTGACTGGATTCAATAATATGTAGAATCAAAAGTAGGTGCACCATATTTTTGGTTTTTTGTCAGCAATTGAGTTAGAAAATTGGTTCACTACAGAACATCAGAAAAGAAATGTTTTTTTAGCGATTACTATAATATACAGTATTGAATTATTAAAGTATTATTGCATTCAGAAATACTTTGTTTAATATTGTGAACAATACACAATATTGTGAGCATGTACAGTATTTGTTTTTGTAAACATTTTTCTTTAATTAGGGCATATGGAACTTATATTATTATGTTGTATTAAACATTTTGAATTTTTCATTCTAAAATATCATTGTCAATGAAAACTGAATAATGATATTTCAGAAAATTGAGCAAGTTTATAACTTCTATTATTAATATATGCCTAACTGATAGTCTTATTATTATAAGTATTATAATCGAATTATATCTCCAAACATTCAAGAGACAGGATTTCCGCTGGAATTGGAAGAAATAAATTGCAAAAGAGACTTCTACAAAATCATGAGAACATCTTGTTACAAGGAGTATATTTTTGTGTCTGAGAAATAGATGTAAACTGAGAGGCACAAAAATTGGTTAGAAGCTTGTAAAACTATACTCCATATACTAGAGGAGAATAATGTGTCTTTAAACGTTAAGATAGAGAGAGTGTGAAAGAGAAATGATAATTAAAGAAAGAGCTAAGCTATGGAGAAGAATAGGATTATTGACAGTTAAGGAGAGTCCATGAAACAAAGAAACAGAATACAATATTACAGTCATAAAAAGATTTTTAGTAATTTGAATGAGAATAAAAGGGACCAGAAAATTAAGGATTTGGGACAGACCTAGTTTGACTGGAGGCACTGTTGTTACTAAATCTTTCCTGGGGGCAGAAGACTGAAGAACTTATTGTTTTGAAGATTAATACATTTTTATAATTTGGGGGGATTTATAAATGAACTGAGGTCAAAGAGATAAAAAGATAAAAATATTGTATAGCCTTTTGGCATTTTAAAATGAAATTTTATGCATTTTCTATTTCTATAAGGAAACCCCTTTTTTATCCATCTCCATTCTCACATTGAACCTTCATTACATCTTTATTGCTTATAAAGGTATGCACCTGTTATTAAAGTAAGTGGCTGTAACAAAGGAACTGCAGTTAAAGTATTCGTCATTGTCCAGCTGAATAAAAACAAAATCAACATTTTTTTTTTGTTATATAATTTTATACTAAAAGTTAACAAATTATAAGGGCAAATCCTGTTTTTTGAAATCATTCATCTGTGTAAGTTACTTTAAGTTACATGACACTGTATTACTTTAAACACTTCTATATGATTTTTACTAATTATGCATATAATTAAATTCATTCACCATAGATTCCTCTTTTTAATTGCATGTATTCATGAACTTCATAATCAGTGGGTGTGTATGTGGTAATGGTCCCATCATCATTAACAAGTATGCCTGGGGGATTTGCTGTCATGTAATGTTTTATGTCTGTAAGTACTCTTTGTGTGTAACAGATCTCACACCAGCAACAGCAACAGCACCAGCCTGAATAATCAGTCATATTTTTAATAAATATACAAGGTATATCATAGTCCACAAGTTTTTCTGAGCAGTTTTGTAGTAATTTTATTAGGACTGTATAATGTTGCTAGGTACTGAATATGTAGAAAAGTAGACTTTGCCAAACATCGGCCAATTATTATAAACAGCAGCAGGTAAACATTGGCTTTTGGTTTCCCTGTTTTCTGAAGTTTCATTATAAATATAATCTGAAGTACATTATTTATAATAAATATAAATAAGCTGAAGATACATATTATGTCTGTGAAACATACGTCAGGAGCATATATAGTTACAAAAAAATTTGAATACACTTGCGGAAGTAATATATTATTTGATAATATAATGAGTGTGTATGTATGTTCATAATTACTCACAGTTATTCTTGTTCATTTATGAATTTCAATGACAAACAATATTTTTCTTACAGTTATATACTTTTATTTATTTTTATTTTATATTACATTGTTTCAACAGTTTTTGTATGTTGTTATCTTCAGATAGTATAAATATTTAATATTTGTAAATAATTTATTAGACGAACTAGACAACATCGCTCTCACTTAATTGATACACATTTTATGTATTAACTTGTATGTCATTTTCAGCCATGTTGACTCATCTGGTGTTGTGGTCATGCCTTGAAGAGTATTATGTGCAACTACTTCACCACATGATTCACATGGTTGATGATGGGTGTCTAAGCTAATCTCCAAAACTTGTGTCAAGTTGATGATATTACACTTCGAATAGTTCATCATAAATGTGTAATAATAGTTTAATATTATATTATGACTAGTTTAATAATGTATGCATCAAGAAATTGAATGTAAAATACTATATAAATATATACCATTATACACATTATTTATAATTTTTATTATACACATAATATTTATTTATATTAATTAAATATGTATGAAATATATATTATTCATTTATTCAGTCACTTTCTGCTACAGTCCGTTTCTTGATGTATATAATACATTTAATATTTATAACTAAATTTACCTCAAGATGTTATTTTTCCTTATTTGGAACATGTTTCGAGAGCTCCCGTGCTCTCATCTTCAGCCTTTGCGATCTTGTGTTATGCAGCCTTACAAATCTCATCACACAAGATCACAAAGGCTGAAGATGAGAGCACGGGAGCTCTCGAAACATGTTCCAAATAAGGAAAAATAACATCTTGAGGTAAATTTAGTAATAAATATTAAATGTATTATATTCATTTATTATAACTGAATAGCATAAAGACTGCAGTTTAATTGACATTCATCAGTGCATGGGCACTATAATTTAATTGATTAGTCAAACTATGAATTGTAAATGAAGCAAATAGAATTAAAAAATAATAGCTTTTGTTCAAGATAACTCAGTTGCCTGAGTGAAATGTGTTTTCATATACCCACACCTATTCACAGAAATACTTGGCTTTAAGTACTAGGTGGATGCTAACATTTTTACAACTTTTTATTAAATATTCTGTAGCATATTAAAGTTTTTTTTAGTTCATCCTTTATTGCAGTTTGTAACGCTAGATTTTTTTTTGAAAATTTGGGATTGACATGGACACACAAGGGCAGGCGTTGGCTGTCACAGCATTGATGAATGTGTACGCTAGTAGCAACGGTCATTCAAAGAAATGGGTTGACAGACAACTGATCTACACCTTGCTCGACATGAACAAAGAACAATAAGTGTAGCCGAAGCGAGATAGGGTAAAGCGTACTGCATTGTTTCGAACGGAAATGTAACAATGAAACGACCAGCACATAGCTTACTTAGAAATACTTTGTACATAGTCGATAGTATTGTTGGTAATATGTATATGAGACAATACGACGACACCGCTTAAAAGGGTATACGAGAACTCAGAGAACAGAACGATTGAGAAGGATACAAAACAAAGAATTAACTAGGTCACACACAGCTGGAATCCATGTAACACTTGAAAAGAAATGAAGCTTGTTAGCAGAGAGGATGTAGCGAGAAAACACTAGTACAATACCACGATTCGACATGCTGGAAGTAGAGAGGTGTCAAGGAGATGAAAATTTATTGCTCGAACAGTAAGACTACTGAAAGGATTGATCGACAGGTGAGAATATTGCTTTTTCATGGAATCGCGTAGGAAGAGAGTTTAACCAAAGTTTGGGGGTGACTACGTGAACTAGTGTCGACCTATAGGAAGCCGAGGATTGACAGGGGTTGGACATCTAGACTACGTCTCCATGGTGATGAAACCAGAGAACGAATCATCTGAAGGTGGTGGAAACGGCTCAAGACGTTGGGTGGAGTTTTCTCCGGAATTCGAGATGTTGGGAGAAGAATTATCTGGAACTTAGGACCAGAAGCCAATAAGACACAGCTATAGGGGTTGGACATAAAAGTATGAAGTAGCTTGGTGGGAATGAAGATTATAAAAGATAGTGTTCGCCACGAGGAGCGACAGTTTTTTTCTTAATGATAGTCATTTAAAGAGAGTCTTCTTAAAGCGAGAGTCTTCTTATAGTCGTGAAGTCGTCTAAAGGAGAGTATTCTTAAAACTAGTCTTCTAAATTTTTCAGTTGTAAATTCAGTGTTACCATTCGTGTTTCGAATACAAGTAGACTTAGAACATTAACTAATAATGTATTATACAGATGTTTTGTTTTAAACATAGACAATTTATAAGTGTATTATTCGGTATAACATTAACCGATGAATTGTAGACTCAGTGCCATAAATGATTTGTAAATGGAGTCGAAGTGATATGTGTACATAAACAAGGACAATGTATGCGATGCTTGTATGAACTATATATAAACTGTATCAAGGTCAATCGATATAATTATCTTGAATACGGGAACTTTGAATAAATAAGTGAAATTATAAGCGACTCGTAGTATGAACAATCTGATCTTTGCGTGAGAATTTGGTGACGTAATGATGCAGGAGTGCGGGACAGACATGGAAAGTGGAAACGACCGTATTCTGATCAACAACAATTTAAACACCAAGTGACAACGGGAGCGCTGGAACGAGGATGGGAAATTCAGAGTTTAGCCAACGCACTATGGATACTCAAATATCAAGTAACATTTAATATATTATGTTAACGTAGAAAAACCACTGACCTGTAACTCACAAAGAAACCAGCTTGAGATAAACATAGTCTTAATAGAAAATTCAATCTAGTAAACATATTAATCAAAGCGGACCATAAATCTGGGGTATGAATACATTAAATGTAAAAATGTGTAGAAGTAGAAGTAGCAATTATGTGAATTTTATTATGTGTATTTTATGTATGTGTTCTATATCAGGATATATCCCCAACTAAGGAGGGAATTGTTTGTTTTATGTATCATTTGCAGGAATATATGTATTTTGTATGTGTAATGTTAGATGATAAGTGCATGATTATAATAAACATGTTTTGAGAACCCAGATCCGCATAACTTTGTATTATTTGATACACCTTTTGATAATTAATAAACAGGCAATTAATTACTCTTTGTTAATCAAAAGATTATGCATATAACAGTATAACAAATTTACATTTTTTACACAATGTTTAATTAATAACTTTGTCAATTAAATAGTTAATCATATTAATTATCATATTAATTAAATATAATGCATAAATTCGCATTATATAACATGGCGCCCAACGCGAAGCGTGAGTAATTTGATTCAATAGTTAATTCAAATTAATTTCACTAAAGGCTGTGTGCAGGCAGTGGTGTAGTATATAAGTACGTTAAGAGTAGTGTAAACTAGTGAAAGTAGTTAGCTTGAATGATAACATGGAGTAGAGCGAGAATGGCGGACAATTCCGACAGTATCGAATTTGATATTAACAACCAATTAGGCATGGTAGGATCAGAGGAAGACACACCAATTACCCAGGACAGTAGTACTGAGGTCGAAATGTAGTGCTGGGACAAATGTCACAACCCCGAGAGAATGAATTTCAGAAGCTGATGGACTTCATCAAGTAGCAATTCGAGAAACAAGATGAGAAATCAGATAAGCAGAAAGAAGAAATTAACAAGAAATTAGATAAGCAAGATGAGAAATCAGATAAGCAGAAAGAAGAAATTAACAAGAAATTACATAAGCAAAATGAGAAGTTGGATAAACAGAAGTAAGAAATTAACGAAAGATTAGATAAACAAGCAGAACAGTTCGGACAGCTAAAGAACGAACTGCGGGAATACAATGAAAAGTGGGAGAAAAAATTTAACGAATTACAAGAGAAAACGGAGAGGGTAGTGAAGGAGCTGAGTAACGAACTCAAAGGACAGACTGCGGAGAATAAAAGATTACGTGAAGTAGATCGTCAAGAATGGCATGGGGCGATCACTAACACCTTGACGAGAATGGAGAAGATGGACACTAAAGTTGACTCACACATCAAAGACGCTGGTAAGAAGAATGAAGAATTGAAGAAAGAAATACAAAGGAGTTTGCAACTACAACATAAGGAACATGGAGAGACGATCAACACGCTCAAGCAGAAAATTGTGGAAGTAGACGGGAGACAGTGGTCTACAGAATAAACTGACAGAGAGAGAGAGAGTCACGTGACTGGAAGAATTGAAAGGTCACTTAGCTAAAATGAAAGAAAATCAGGAGAGATTGCAACGGCAATTAGCAGGCGTCGAAGGTATACCAGGAAATCATATAAACGGAACGCCACATAATGAATTAAAATACAACAGAGGCGACAGATACCCCATGGAGTTTCTAAAAGAATTATCAGGACTTCAAGAGCAGCACTACCCGGGTGACAACATTAAATGGATCGGAAGACATTTAGAAGCTGATGCAGAAGTCTAGTGGAGGGTAATCCGCAACCATGTCAGTAACTTCGAAGAATTCAAGGAAGCATTTATCCAGAAGTATTGGGGGCAAGAAAAACAAGACACGATACGTGATAATCTGGAATTCGGCCGATACAACTGGCGCAGTGGACTTAATCCAGTACAATATATGGAGAGGCTTTTACTTGAAAGTAGATAGTTAACACCGGCCATAACTGACCGTCAATTGATCAAAAAATTAGCCCGTCATTTTGGACGTGAATTCGAAGTAGCCGTAGTGACGTGGGGCATCAATACGATACAAAATTTTGAATCTTTAATAGTAGAATATTCAAACATTCAAAATCGCCGGAACAGAGAGTTTGGTTACGCACCGAATCAGTAGAAAGTGGTTCCAAGAGGGGTTGACTCAACACCGAGTAACACCGTTACACAGAACAAAGGATTTTTGCCGAGACCAGGGTGGGTAGAAAGAGACGGTAAAAAGCCATTTGTCAAACCCGTCGACCGACATACAGTAAATACGATTGAGTTTACAAATAACAAGGCATCTACCTCGTCTGCAGGAAGGATGGAGGGTGGAAAAGAAAAAAAAAATTAAAATGTCTACGAAGAGAGATAGCCGCTGTGACAACGCAAACACAACATGACAGAATGAACGTACTACTACCTGATTTACGACATGACTTGTTATGTGACGACAAAGAAGAGGGTATTCAACGCATGTTGAAATGTCCCGAAATTACTATTAAGTTTAATGGAAATATCACGGTCTCAGCACTAGTCGATACCGGTAGCACGGTAAATGGACTATCTGAAACGTGGTATCAACGAAACAAACAACACCTGATACCTTATGAGGAATTACCGATGACCAATACATTAATCGTAAGCACTGTAGGTAAAAGGTCAAAATTAATTAGAAAACAGATATTATGTGATATTTATATTAATGAGGTTAAGATGGAGTGCGTATTTTTAATTATTCCAGAATTAGTGAGACCATGTATTTTAGGCATAAGTTTCCTCCAGGAAGAAGGATGTATTATTGATGTTAACAAGGGAATCGTCGAGTTAAAGGATAAAACGGGTGAGCGGGAGCTGGTGGTGCCTATCATGCACATGGAGATGGTTGAAGAAGAGGAAGGTGAAGTCATCAAACGAAAGATAAATGACAAGATCGATAGTATCAAGTGCGCAGATAAAGAAGCATTACAGGATCTCAAGGACATCCTGAAAAGAAACAAGAGTTTATTTAGAGAGCGCCCGGGGAGAATGAAGTGTTACGAACATGAGTTTAGAGTAACCGATCAAACACCGTACTTTCAGAGAGGATGGCCAGTGCCAATAGCTTATAAGGAAAAGGTAGACATGGAAATTGAAAAGATGGTGAGATATGGGGTCATCGAGCGATGTAATAGCCCATATGTCAACCCGCTGGTGACTGTTATCAAGAAAGACGGGAAAGTGAGTCTGTGCCTAGATGCTAGAAAGGTAAATAGTGTGACGGTACCTGACTACGAAGGGGCTTTACCAATTCACGAAATATTAGCAAGGTTCGGGGAGATGCGATACTTATCGACGGTTGATCTGACCAGCAGCTTCTGGCAAGTTCCATTAAAAAATTCATGCTGAGATTACACTGCATTCATCTACGATGGAAAGTGCTACCGTTTCACCGTAACACCGTTCGGACTCAGCACCAGTTCAGCAGCGTTGACTCGAGGTTTGGACAGGGTACTGGATGACGATGTAAAGAGTAACACCATAATTTATATTGTTTATGTTACTCCGACAACATGAAAACTCATTTATTGCATTTAGAATTATTATTATAAACCTACATAGAGCGAATCTCATGATTAATTTAGAAAAATCTCAGTTCTTCCGGCAGGAGATATCCTATTTAGGTTACCGCCTAACAACAAATGAGATACTCGCGACGGACAAAGAAATTGCTGCGATCAGAAATTTCCCTATGCCACGGAATGAGAAACAATTGAAGGGATTCCTCGGATTAACCAATTTTTATAACCGTTTCACAGACAGGTACGCCCAGACGACACAACCATTGTTAGAATTATTAAAGGAGGAAAAGAAATTCAAATGGACATCGGAGTTAGGAGATTGTTTCCAGAATGTAAAGGATTTGTTTATTGAGTCTGTAATATTGAAATTTCCACGAATTAATCAACGGTATTACATGCAATGTGACCCGAGCGATTTCGCATACGGCAGACAATTGTATCAATTAGACGATTGTGGGAAGATTGACGTCATCGCGTTTACCAGCAAAACATTCAAGGGAGCTGAGCGAAACTATTATACCACAGAGAAGGAATTGCTGTGTATAGTGAGATGTTTGGAAAAATTCCGCATCTACATACTGGGGCAACCGTTGACAATTATCACCGATAATAAGGCACTCACCTTCATGAATAAGTGTCATTTAAATAATTCAAGAATTACTCGATGGATATTAACCATTCAGGAGTACAAATTTGATATTGTACACTGTAAGGGCAAAGAGAATATTGTCGCTGATACGTTAAGTAGAAACCCGGAGGATGTGACGGAAGGAGAAACATTCGAGGACAGCTGCGAATATATAATGAACCACATTGTAATCAAGATGAATAGAGAGGTTAGTAAAATGCTAAGAGAAATAAATAAATACCAAATACAGTAGAAGCCCGATATAGCGTGGTCCGATATACCGCGGATTCGGATATAACGCGGTGAAGAGTATGGCGCCTGTTATTAGCAAAAATTCTTACTTGTAGAGAGTGAGTAAATTATGAATTGTTTATCGTGACTTCCGTAGCCACATTGGAATGTGTTGCATTTATTGTAAACAAAGGCTTGTTGTTGGAAACGGCGTTGTAAACAACAGCCAGAATTGCCAGTTCAAGTGTACCTGTAGACATAAACAATTGCCCCGTATTTACAGTCTCTACGTTTCTAAGAATTCATGCCAAGGCAAGCAGCCAACTAAATCCCTTCTCTCCCTCATACTCTTATATTACAGTATAAGATCATACTCTGATATTATCTTATCAAAGTGTATAGTCTTTGTCATAAATTCGCATAGTGTAGAGTTTTGTGATGTCGCAGAAAAGAAAAGCATATTCTTTGAGTGATAAACTCAAAATAATTGATCGTGTGAAGAACGAAGAGTCAAAGGCAAGTTTATCACGTGAGTGTGGCATCCCAGAAGGAACAATTAGAGGGTGGATGAAGGAAGAAGATAAACTTAAAAGTTTTGTGAACACAGTTGAAAGTGAAGTGGGGTTGCAAAGAAAAAAGGCTAAAGTAGGTAAGGATAGTGAACTAGATGAGTGTCTGTACAGGTGGTTTTTAATAAAACGAAGTGAAGGTGTGCCACTGTCAGGACCAGTTATTAGAGCTCAAGCTGTGAAATTCTATAGTGATTTACATGGCAACAGTGACTTTAATGCATCTGATGGGTGGTTTTCGCGATGGAAATCTCGTCATGGTATCAGCCAGATAAGCATTGAAGGGGAAGCATGATCATGTGACAGTGAAGCTGCAGCACTTTTTCCTCAGGCATTAAACAAAGTAATGATCGATAACGATTTAAATGACCATCAAGTGTATAACTGTGATGAAACTGCTCTGTATTTTCGAATGCTTCCTACCAGAACTCTGGATGTGAATAATTCAATAAATAAATCTGGATTAAAAATAAATAAGGATAGAGTTACCCTCCTGTTTGCCACAAATAAATCAGGCAGCCACAAAGTTAAACCTCTCTGTATAGGGAAAAGCCGAAATCCTAGATGCTTTCAACATGTTAACATGACGTCATTACCCATCACATATCGTAATACAAAAAATGCTTGGATGACAAGTGATATTTTTGGTAAATGGTTCCATGAAGAATTTGTTCCATCTGTGAGAAGCCACCTGCGGTCACTCAACCTCGAAGAAAAAGCTGTACTGACCCTTGACCACTGTCCAGCACATCCACCTGCTGATATGCTACAGTCAAGAGATGGGAAAATCGGAGTCATGTTCTTGCCGAAAAACACTACAGCACTGATCCAGCCATTAGATCAAGGCATCATAAAAGCATTTAAAGCGCATTACCGCTGTGAACTTCTGAGTGCTATAGTGAATTCTGATGAGGAAATGGAAATTTACCTTAAGTCAATAAACCTGAAAACAGTTGCATATTCAATAGGTCTTGCATGGGAGAGTATTAGTACGGCTACGATTCAGAATTGCTGGAAGAAATGTTCCTTTGAACAAAACATCGCCGATGGAAATTGCTCTGTTGCCGGATTCACTAATAGTGATGTACAGTCTGCGAGTAGTGCTCTGCATTGCAACTTCACTCTAGATGACTTGAATGACTGGGCAGAAGTTGACAACGGTGAGCCTGTTACAGAATGTATAGGAGATAAAGATATCATCGATGCAGTCCGAAATGCAAATTGCGAAGAAAAAGAAGACGATGACGATGATGGAAATGAAAATGGGGTGGAAGTGAAAGAAGTTATTCCAAATGTTAGTGAAGTGATAATACACATAAACAAAGTAATTTCGTGGATGGAGAGGCAAAGTGAATCTAATAATGTTCATCTGCTGCACCTCGCGTTTATAAAACAATACGCGGAAAAGAAACGCTGTGCATTATCCCGTCAAACAACAATTACGGACTTTTTTAAGACCAACATTAGGCCTACAGTAGGTCGAGTGAGCAATGTATCAAACACCACTGTTTACACTACACCACTGTTTAGTGTATTTTATATTCCATTGGATTAAAATAGATTAAAATACGTATTGGATTAAAATACAGTTTTCTTATTTTTTATTTCTACATTTGGTGACGTAATTTACGTACAGTATATAGTAGTGCATTATGCTGTAGCCTTTTTCCCGGTCCTCCCACCCCATCATTTGTCACTGTACAGTCACCTTCCGATATACCGCGGTTACGCCTGTAACGCGGGGGAAAGTATGTCACCCGACAACCGAGCTATATCGGGCTTCTACTGTAAATGATGAGAAATTGAAATGTATTATTGATAGGTTAGAGAACGACGATGGAAAAAACGACTTAAACAAATTTTATAAATACAAAAACAATAAGTTATACAGAAAATGGAAAGGACAATGGAGGTTATATTTACCGAAAGGGATGTCTGACAAGGTAATAGCCGAAATTCACCAAATGTATGGGCACCTTGGCACAAAGAAATGTACCAAGATGATCCAGGAGCATTTCACCATGGACCAATTGGCTAAGAAGGTAAATGCATATATACGAACGTGCGACATGTGACAACGATATAAGGACACGCAAAATAGAAATTTATTCGGTGGTACACGACCGATAATACCAAAGGAAAAGGGTGATTTATGTAGCAGAGATTTTTACGGACCTTTACCGACTTCGGTAGGAGGAATCAAGTACATTTTCGTCATCATTGATAATTTTACTAAGTATGTAAAACTGTATACTTTGCGAAGGGCAACGACCACAGCAACATTGAAAAGGGTATGTCAGTATTGTGAAGAATTTGACTCACCTAAAGCTTTGTTGACAGATAATGGTACGCAATTCACTGCTAGACAATGGGTCAGCAGGTTGGAATGTTTAAACATTCAGCCCAGATACACTGCAATATGTAACCCTTGTTTGAACCTAGCAGAGCGCGTTAACCGGCAACTAGGTAACTTATTCAGAATTTTCATCAATAACCAACAACATACAAAGTGGTCACGGTATGTGAAAACCATTGAAAATTGTCTTAACGAATCATACCACGAAACGATTGAGATTACACCATATGAAGCCCATCTGGGAAAGAAACCGATATGGGAGAAGTATCTTGACGCTGACATCATGAAGGACAATCAAGAAAATAAGACAGAAATATTTGTAAAAATACGTACCAAAAGGGAAAAACATGCCAAGCGGATGAACGAATCGAATAAAACAACAAAGTTTGAGATTGGCGACTTAGTATTAATCAAGACGTATACACAATCAGACGCAACTCAAAAACGTATAGAGAAGTTTTGCGAATTATTCAGTGGACCGTTTAAGATAAGCCAAATATTGGGCGAATCAACATATGTGGTGGTAGACTGCAGAGACGAAAGCAGGATTCGAGGAAAATTCAATATACGCCAATTGAAGAAGTATATTACTAAAAGGGACTGAGGAAGAAAAGGAAGGACTGATATAATGAAGATAGCGGAGATGGTGACTACACTATATGGTAAACAAGAAGTATACCATAACGTATGAATTAGTTAAGGAAGTTGAATGGATGGAATCTCATCACGGAATAGGGTGTTGACGCGGCCATATCATTCAGGCTAGCTTAACTTAGCTAAAAAAAAAATGTATTGCCAAAATAAACGATTAATACATTATTAAGATGTCTCAATAGAAGATATGTTTTAGAAAGAAAGTTGGTAAATTTATGTACATAATGTAATAAATGTGACAAACAAAATAAAATGTAAAGTTGTAAAAGCAAGGAATACTTAAATAATGATATGTAAATATTACTAATAAATTATAAGTAATAAGATGATATTTTTTTGTAGAATTATTTCATGTATAGTATGATGATATAAGGAGGTAAAGAAAAAATTGTATTGAATTAAACTTGTTTGAATAGATAGCAAGTAACGAGATAAAATTTTCCCATATTGATTACAATATGAAAGTATGAGAATGTATTGAATTAATGTACAATTATGTTAATAATATAAACATAATTAGCGTGTAAATTTTGTTTTGATTGTTTGAAGGGAGAATAGGTAGTGGATATTTGTAACTTTAGCCCATAATATCGATTGGACTAATATGAATGTTAAGATGTTTATTAATATGTTAATGAGAAGATATATTTTTGCATTGTATTCATAGTATGTAAGTGCGGACATTAATGTGAAATGAATTCATATACCCAGAATGGTCAAAAATAGGTTGAATAGTGAAAGTAAAGACGGTGACAAGCGAAAGAGGGTCAGTGTGTACAACAGTGAAAGTACTAAACCTTTTGTTGTGAAGGATGAACATGGGAAGTTAAGGGATAAACAGGGCTAGTTTCGTTCGTCGGATTCTGAGATCATCACGTCGAATTGAAACTGGGGACACTGTAACGCTAGATTTTTTTTTTGAAAATTTGGGATTGATGTGGACACACAAGGGCAGGCGTTGGCTGTCACAGCATTGATGAATGTGTACGCTAGTAGCAACGGTCATTCAAAGAAATGGGTTGACAGACAACTGATCTACGCCTTGCTCGACATGAACAAAGAACAATAAGTGTAGCCGAAGCGAGATAGGGTAAAGCGTACTGCATTGTTTCGAACGGAAATGTAACAATGAAACGACCAGCACATAGCTTACTTAGAAATATTTTGTACATAGTCGATAGTATTGTTGGTAATATGTATACGAGACAATACGACGACACCGCTTAAAAGGGTATACGAGAACTCAGAGAAAGAACGATTGAGAAGGATACAAAACAAAGAATTAACTAGGTCACACACAGCTGGAATCCATGTAACACTTGAAAAGAAATAAAGCTTGTTAGCAGAGAGGATGTAGCGAGAAAACACTAGTACAATACCATGATTCAACACGCTGGAAGTAGAGAGGTGTCAAGGAGATGAAAATTTATTGCTCGAACAGTAAGACTACTGAAAGGATTGATCGACAGGCGAGAATATTGCTTTTTCATGGAATCGCGTAGGAGGAGAGTTTAACCAAAGTTTGGGGGTGACTACGTGAACTAGTGTCGACCTATAGGAAGCCGAGGATTGACAGGGGTTGGACATCTAGACTACGTCTCCATGGTGATGAAACCAGAGAACGAATCATCTGAAGGTGGTGGAAACGACTCAAGACGTTGGGTGGAGTTTTCTCCGGAATTCGAGATGTTGGGAGAAGAATTATCTGGAACTTAGGACCAGAAGCCAATAAGACACAGCTATAGGGGTTGGACATAAAAGTATGAAGTAGCTTGGTGGGAATGAAGATTATAAAAGATAGTGTTCGCCACGAGGAGCGACAGTTTTTTTCTTAATGACAGTCGTTTAAAGAGAGTCTTCTTAAAGCGAGAGTCTTCTTATAGTCGTGAAGTCGTCTAAAGGAGAGTATTCTTAAAACTAGTCTTCTAAATTTTTCAGTTGTAAATTCAGTGTTACCATTCGTGTTTCGAATACAAGTAGACTTAGAACATTAACTAATAATGTATTATACGGATGTTTTGTTTTAAACATAGACAATTTATAAGTGTATTATTCGGTATAACATTAACCGATGAATTGTAGACTCAGTGCCATAAATGATTTGTAAATGGAGTCGAAGTGATATGTGTACATAAACAAGGACAATGTATTCGATGCTTGTATGAACTATATATAAACTGTATCAAGGTCAATCGATATAATTATCTTGAATACGGGAACTTTGAATAAATAAGTGAAATTATAAGCGACTCGTAGTATGAACAATCTGATCTTTGCGTGAGAATTTGGTGACGTAATGACGCTGGAGTGCGGGACAGACGTGGAAAGTGGAAACGACCGTATTCTGATCAACAACAATTTAAACACCAAGTGACAACGGGAGCGCTGGAACGAGGATGGGAAATTCAGAGTTTAGCCAACGCACTATGGATACTCAAATATCAAGTAACATTTAATATATTATGTTAACGTAGAAAAACCACTGACCTGTAACTCACAAAGAAACCAGCTTGAGATAAACATAGTCTTAATAGAAAATTCAATCTAGTAAACATATTAATCAAAGCGGACCATAAATCTGGGGTATGAATACATTAAATGTAAAAATGTGTAGAAGTAGAAGTAGCAATAATGTGAATTTTATTATGTGTATTTTATGTATGTGTTCTATATCAGGATATATCCCCAACTAAGGAGGGAATTGTTTGTTTTATGTATCATTTGCAGGAATATATGTATTTTGTATGTGTAATGTTAGATGATAAGTGCATGATTATAATAAACATGTTTTGAGAACCCAGATCCGCATAACTTTGTATTATTTGATACACCTTTTGATAATTAATAAACAGTCAATTAATTACTCTTTGTTAATCAAAAGATTATGCATATAACAGCGAAACAAATTTACATTTTTTACACAATGTTTAATTAATAACTTTGTCAATTAAATAGTTAATCATATTAATTATCATATTAAATAAATATAATGCATAAATTCGCATTATAAGTTGTTAATTTTAGTATAGCCATGTATAAGTATATTTTATGTATACTGTTCACTTCAATTAACTACCATAGAGTTGCATTCAAATTTTGTGATTTAATTTGAAAAGAATCTTTGTTTTACCTTTTGTTGCCCAAAGTGTAATAGCAATAACTGCATACACAGCAAACCAAAATATGAGGAATTTTCCAAGGCTGTAAAGACCTGTGACAGCATCCTTTTTTGTTGATGGTTCAGTCACATTGTGCCATGCACAACGTATGTATTTAAATCCAAAATTCCAATAGTCGCCATTAGTACAATTAAGAGGTGGTTTTGTTATTGCTTCAAACACTTCCTGAAAATTACAAGAGTTATGCTTACACATTCTCTTAACTACCTATATCTGTTTTTATGTTATGTTAGGATTAGTTTGGTCTGTTTTCAAGGAACTTAAATGTGCAGAGTATGTCTTGGTCGTTCTACCACACATTAAAAACATGGCTGTTAAGTAAAGAGAAAAACTAAAATTATTTTGGGATATTCTATCCTTCCCTTTAGTTTTAAGGAATATCTATTCTAGAAATGACGTATGCACTTCTAGATGTGATGTAAAAGCAGTGACGGAGCATCGATATATTTTATGTATCGGTTTAAGAATCAATGGTGAAAGAAAAATATTTTTGTTAAATTAAATAACTTTTCTATATCAGCACATCTGTGATAATTCCTAAATGCTTTCTGTGTAACCAAAATGATAAAATATTAATCAATAGGCAATGGAGAGTGTTTGAAAGGTAGCCATGAAGCATGCGAATACTACTCATCTGAATGAGCTGCCTGACTGTGCGTGTAGCAGTGCCTATGGAGTTTATGTTCCCTCCACTGCGCAGCATAGAATGTCATAGTGCAGAGGGAGTCCATATGCCTATAGTGGTTTACATACTGCAGCAGCAGTAGCATGTTCAGTATACTGTAACATAACCATTGTGTTAATCTCTATCCATTGTCTAGTTTTGTGAGATCAGCTCCTATATATCTCATGTGATTCCCAATTTTGTTATTTCCTTATGACTATATATTATATTACATAGGCCATTGTGTTTGCCATACTTACTCATTTAAAACTATAAAACTAAGTAGTATATTTTGTTTTTTAATGGTGTCGCTAATTTTCAGTTTCACGATTTCAAATATATTGGAATACAAAATAGTTTAGCAAACAGGATAAAGGGAACCGCATATTCAAACATACTGTCACAAAAATGCATAGGCAGTCATAAAGATATGCCCATTGTGGCTGAAGTTGAGTCAACATTGAAAGAGTGTATTGGGGGGGAGGGTGGCAATTGCTTTGTGATCGCTTACAAATCACAAATGTTTGCCATTGTTTGACTGATTATAAATTCTCATGAAATGTACTTATACTATGGAGGGCAAGAGGTACACCAATTTATTTCACATATGGTAAAAGTTAGGTATTACAGCATGTAATTCACTACATATTGAGAATCACAAGGAATGCAGCACACCATCACAGACAATCAGTGGGTGATGGAAATCATAATTAATAAATGATAATTTAGTGAAACTTGTAGTTTGAAAGCTATAAAACTTTTATAATTTTCTAGAGTATCATTATTGTACGGAAGTTGTAATTTATTAATTCTGATTTTGTACTTCTACGCTGTAAAAAATAAAATTAATTTTTCACTACTTTCACAACAGCAATACTTTCTGAAAATGTACCAGTGGATTCTTTGTTTCTGTTTATTATCATATAATGTTTTTCCTGTAGTTTTGTATCCTGATCATTAAATTAACCTGTAATATATACTAGAAAACTCAAATGTGTACCTCTGACTGACTGTAAAGAAATTATGTCTGTCTAGAAATGCACTGCTGTGCCTAAAAAATAATTACCGGTAATATTAAAATGAAGAGTACATCTTTGTAATCTTATGGTAATTCAACTAATGAACCTCTGTGTAGCATGCCTTTTACATTCACCTTCTTGTCACTAAGGAAGAAAGGGAACTGTAAATCTGTAAATGATTTAGTTATAGATGAAGTTGTAGAATACTTCAGTGCATAGTTTGTTTTCAAAATTTTGAACACATAATCTGAAATAGCAGACAGTTTTATAGTTTTAGTTTGTTCAAATACTTCTGCTTCAGTTGAGCTTTGTTTTAGCATATATTTTTTGTATTGCCATTGATAGAAAATCACTAATAGTCATACCATGGGTCTTGTGTGAGGAAACATGTATGTCTCCATAATATCTCCTTACAGTATAAGTAACTCCTTACAGTGAGTAGTTGTAAGTACATGAACAGAAATGATCAAAGAATTACTCAGATTGATTCAGATTGTCATGTTACATCATGACACAGAATATATTTTCTTTAGGTATCTATACAATATATGTGCTTTCTTGCTTATAACTTCATTCACTATATTTCTTGAGGACTAACAGCATTTCTTGTTAACACTTAACACTTCATTGGTAGATTGCTTATAGACGGTTTCACACAAAAAAATTAAGTTTTGGCAGTAAATCGCTGCTTTAATAAGTGGTCTTTACTATTGATTAATTGTTTTGGTTAATATGGATGTAAAATTTTCTTATTTTGAACAAAATTCCTCATTTTTCTTCTATGAATATAAAATATATGCCACTTATCAGAATAAGGTTTGCACTTCAGAATTCAATAATGCAGAGACAGTAAAAAAAACTAATGTTTGATATAAATTATTTTGGTTCAGTTGTACAGTGATTCAGTTACTGACTGTACTTTTAAAACAGGAAATATTTTCGTGATTAATTTTATGATAGAATCGTTTTAATGTCTATAAACTCTTTTTGCAAACAGTACTTTAAACAACTTTACCATTCACATCTGTGGAAAATCAATTCAGTTCTTTAAGTGGCATAGAATTTGCTATCTTCACTTGTAGCATTTCTTTTATATTGTAAAGTGACAGAAATAGTTGTTTAATAATAATTTGTTGAACAGCTCATCAAAAGAATAAGGAATGTAATAAGAGGCTGAAACCATAGGAAAATGAAATGCAGGAACATCCATCCATCCACTTCGATGTATTTATTTATTTATTTAATGTGTGTAGAAACATATTTCAGAACAGTAATTTCGGTTGAAAAGTAGGAACAGTAATGTGTTAAAACAAATTTTTTGTATAGATGATGTGTCGTTTTGATTAATATAATCAGAGGTGTTTACAGATGTTTGATAAATGACAGGTATATATTTGCAGTTGTGTTTCTGACTCTCTAGACATTTCTTTAATATGTTTAATTAGGAGTTTACTGTAGCCCAGACAGGTTTGTTCCATTTTATTTTAATTATCAACTGCACCCCCTTCATAAGACCAAGTGTTTTGTTAAAATTTGAAGTATGTACAGTATGTATTGTGTGTTATTATGTGTGAAACAGCAACTTATACTTCATTTTTTATAATAATAATAATAATAATTAAAAAATATATGGGCCATTGTAGTCAGTAGGAATGATAATAATAATAATTAGCATTACTCCCACCTATTAAGGTAGTCTTCCACATACTAATTTTAGAATCGCTACTGTTCTAGTTGTATCATCATCATCATCATCATCACCACCACCACAATCATGGTTTCACAGCCTCCTTCAGAAAATTCCTCCAGTTATGTCCACCCATTGCTCGCTGCTGCCACCCTCCCACTTCAGTTCTAGGTGTATATTATAATATATTTGTGATGAGTTTACTGCAGTTGTAGAGTTCATTTGTTATTGCTGATTTCTACACATTTGTGCACGTGCACACACACACACACACACACACACACACACACACACACACACACACACACACACACACACACACACACACACACACACACACACACACACACACACACACACACACATGTAAATGAATTGTACCTCATTGTCAGTTTTGTTGAATATTACTGTGTTATTTTCAATGACTGGTACTGCATCTATTTCCCCATAGTATTCTTTCTTAAATGCCTCATAGTCATAAATGTAATCTGCATCATTAGATGTATTTAGTTTAACAAGTGACGTATTTAATATATTTGAATTCACACTTTCTTCTATTTGACGTTTGCGTCCTTGAACAGGAGTTTCTTTCAACCTAAAATATAGAGTGAGATATTACTGCACTATAAAGAAAGCATGATGCATGTTTTTTATTTGTTTATTAACGTATCAGTGAACTTAAATCAATGAAATATAAGCATAAACCAAAAACTATATAAAGATACCACCAAACAAATCTTCAAATTGAAAGGTTTTAACAACAGAAAAAGTGAGGCCATTGAGCACCAGACCCCTGAAACATGTTGCTGGAGCATCTGCTGTTTCCATAATGTTTGCAACAAATTTGGACAACAGTGTTGGGGAGAAATTTTGTATCCAACAAATTTTGTTACACAACAGAAGTGTCCTCAACACTTTCCAGTCGTTTCCATGCGTACAGTGTCCCCAACATTGTTGGAGAAAAAATTTGTGTGTGTGGTAATGAGGATTCATGGTGTTACTAAGTGTGTTTACAGGCAAAGTATAATTGAGATAAATTCTTGGATTTCGTTGTCCATGACGTGTCCGTTACTTAACTAAATATCACTGTAATATTGACGACTCGGAACACTAAGTTTTTTATAAGTAAAAACGTAAAGTTTTACCTTACAGCCTAAACCGGCTTTCACCTATAGAAGGCTTCATCAGAGGCTCCATCTGATGAGGCTTAGAAATGCTACAAAACAGAGAGCTGGCCAGTTTCAACTTAGCATCAGTTAAAGAGAAACTTCAACTCCTCCATAAATCTATTGAGAACAGTGTCAGCCATGAAAGAATATCAGATGTTAGTAGGAAACAAATTTCACCTCATTCTCAAATTGAACATGAAAAAGACTTAAATAATTATAGTATTGATGACGAATATGATGATAACCATAGCATCAGAGGCTTCATCGAAGCCTCTGATGAAGCCTTCTATAGGTGAAAGCCGGTTTAGGCTGTAAGGTAAAACTTTACGTTTTTACTTATAAAAAACTTAGTGTTCCGAGTCGTCAATATTATAGTGATATTTAGTATAATTGAGATGTTTGGAAAGTGGGTGACCAGTTAGTTGTAAAATGCAGTTCATTGTGTGTTATTGAAGAGTGGTATTTTGTGTAAAGTTCTGTGAACTATGGTGTGTAGACATGTAATTGGTAACTTGTATTATTTATTTTGACAGTGTTAATTGGATGATATTTTACTGTTTGTTACATTAATATGTGTTGACCAACCATAAACTTGAAGAACTGTTGTCTACAGGTATATTTGTTTTTGAAATTTGTATTAAAGTTGTGAATAATGAATTCTTTGGTGTTAAATTATTTTATTTCTACTGTTCAAAATCAAGTCACCCTGTGATCATAACTGTATTAAGAATTCTTCAGTAAAATTATTTTCTGGGCTGTTGGGTCGTGGTCCTCTTTTGTAAATCCAAACGTTTCAACTGCAGCTGTGGGAGCCATCCACAAACAGAGGACCATGGCCCAACAGCAGGGAAAATAATTTTCCTGAAGATAACTCCAACCATGAAAGCTTCATTGTTATGAAGTATTAATAACTGTTTTTGTTATGAACATTTTTTTATTTCTTAAATATACTTTGTTGTTTTGATTTCATAGTTTGTATATATTTGTGTTAATTTATATTTTTCATATTCATTTTGGTATAAGAAGTTTATGTATGATCAGCTGTACAAATTTTTTGTCTGCTTATGTGACACTTACCACTTAGGGCTGTGAGCATAATAAGCACTATCTTTGAAATTCTCATAATTATTGCCATCCACAGGATAATCATTGCTATTAAAAACATATCCACTGTTGTTATAGTCAACATTATCATCATCATCATCATTGTAAAAATGGTTATCATCATAGTCGTCATCAATACTATAATTATTTAAGTCTTTTTCATGTTCAATTTGAGAATGAGGTGAAATTTGTTTCCTACTAACATCTGATATTCTTTCATGGCTGACACTGTTCTCAATAGATTTATGGAGGAGTTGAAGTTTCTCTTTAACTGATGCTAAGTTGAAACTGGCCAGCTCTCTGTTTTGTAGCATTTCTAAGTCATAGTCTGAGTCATTACCACCAAAAGAAAATTCAATACTCTCTCCATCATCATATTGCACAACCTTTGGTGTTTCACAAAAACTGAGGACTACATGGTGTATCATAAGTAGGTATGTAAACACTGATTTCATATTGACAGTGTAAATAATTAGCATTTGTATCAGAATGTACTAAAGGAAAATTGAATTGTTGTAAGTATATAAATACAGCTGATGCATTGTTGAGAAATTATTGTATCCTTAATATTACAGGGTTCATCAATTGGTAAACCATTTTAGCATTTACCATACATACCTATCATTTAGAGTTCTGGAAGTTTTTTGTAAATATGTATTTTAATAGTGGTATGCTCTTGTGCTGAAAAAGATAAAGGGAATTAAGTTGGTATATGAAACAGATTAGTCTATTTATTATTCTCTTGCCTCATAGTATAAAGTCATAGTAATGAAATCAATAAATAATCAGTAATAATGTGTCAAATTGTTGGACTAGGTCAGTGTTTGATAATTTTTACTTTTATAATTTCAGTAATAACCAAAACAATTTTTGTGTACATAGTTTTGTCATGTATGTGGTGTTTGTGGGGTAAAAACAAATATAATTTTCAGTCAAAATCTAGTAGTATTTTCAAGTGTCATTCACAAAATATAAATTCTTTTGAAACTTACACTAGCAATAGTTTTTAAACTTTTCAAGTGTTTATGGCTTGAAGTTATTGGCAAACAAAAATCAGTGACCACTGTATTAGCTGTCTCATTACTGTATATACTGTTTTAACTTTAATAGCATGAAAAAATGTTGGTACCATAACTGGACAGTATGTTTTTAAAGGGGAAATGTTATACTAGCCTGCAAAAAGTCAACCTTTTGAAGATAAAATTAATCTACACTGTTTAGGAAAGGATATAATTGTTGAGAAAATAAATATTTTTTTTGGTAATACAGTATTGTGAGGGCACAGTATTGTGAGGGCTGGAAAAAAACAACCTAAACTTGAATTGTAAGAGGTTTCGTGGTGGAAAAGACAATGAGGTTGAATCAGCTCCAAAACTTTGGTTCACTAATGTTCGTGAACAATATCCTCGTGTTGATGGACCTCTGATGCGACAAAAAGCAGAAGAACTTGTTAAGAAAATGGGAAAAGACTAGTTTGTTGCAACAGAAGGATGGTTTCATCGTTGGAAGAAACGAGAGAACATTGTGTACAAACAAATGCATGGTGAACAGAAGGATGCTGATTTCTCTGGTGCTGAAAGATGGATAGAAGAGGAGTGGCCAAAAATTATATACATGTACTCTCCGGATTGTGTGTTTAATGCAGACGAGACCGGACTGTATTATCGCGCCTTGCCTGAGCATACTTATTTGTTCAAGAATGAAAGTGCTGAAGGGTGTAAGACATCCAAGGGACGGTTAACTTCTTGTGCTGCGTAAATATGAATGGTGACAAAGAAAGGCTTCTGGTAATTGGCAAAAGCAAGAACCCATGATGCTTTAAAGGTGTGAAGAAATTTCTAGTAGACTATCATTCAAACTCTAATGCATGGATGACTGCATTAATATTCAAAGAATGGCTATTAAAATGGGATAGTAGGTTAAACAGGAAGATCGTCTTGCTGATTGATAATTGTACAGCACACAATGTAAACTGTGAGTTAAAGAACATCAATCTTGTGTTCTTACCTGCCAACACGACTTCATTGATACAACCATGCAACCAGGGGATCATTCGAACCCTAAAGGGATATTACCGCCACGAGATGTGCACACAAATCCTAGAAAACATGGAGAATACAAAAGAACTGAGTGCAAATGACCTTGCAAAACAGGCCAATGCTCTTGAGGCCCTGCATCTCCTGGCCATGTCATGGAATAATGTCTCATGAAGTACGATTCGGAACTGCTTCAAGCATGGAGGATTTTCAAAACAGGCCCCAGAATCTGAAATACAGCAGACATTCATCCATTAGACATGACTGTAGATGAATTTCAAAAATGGATGGAGATCGATGAAGACATAATTGTTGCTGCTAGACTGACAGAAGACGACGTGTGAAGCTGCCACATCCTCAGACTCACAAGTGGGAGAAGAAGACGCTGAAGCAGAAGATGATGATACTACTGAACCTCCTCAACCTCCAACAAACGCTGAAATGAGTGAGGCATTAAAAGTGTTACGATGCGGTGTCCAGCACAGATCAGTAGATTTTCAGAAACATTATGATTATGAACGCTTTATTAATGATCTATTGAGAGAAAACCAGAGGCAAACAACAATAAAAGACTTTTTTAATTGATGCCGATACAGTTGGCCTACATGTAAGTTTTTGTTGTACTGTACTACGTTTCATTATACTGTATGTAGTGTACTAGCAAGTGAATAAACAACTTTCCAAAGTTCTGCTTGGTTCTTTCGTTCATTGCTATCAATCGGTTAATGTTATCAGGCTAGCTATGTCCTAAAGTGATCACAATAAGCGGCATGCACTATAGTTCCGATTGACGCCCTTGTCTGAAAAAGCCACAAAACCTGCAAAACCGATGTTTTTGGAGGTTTTATGTAAACAACATGTATAGTTACGTTATTTTTGAATTTATAAATACGATATATTATATCTCACAAATGTGGTTATGTATACAAAACTAGGACGCCATCTTTTACTACCTAAGTCATGGGCCAGAAGTTCGTTACGCGAAGTCATAGGAAACGGAAATTGCTTGAAATAACAAAACAGCTGTTCTAATTGTTACCAATGAAATACCCCTTTTTATTCTTTACTTTGTTACATAACATTTTTTAAAACCAACTGTAACCCTTCCAAAAACATAATGTGTAATAATAACTTTGATTAAGTTTAATGATTATATGTTTAAATGATTATACAATAATAACATGTATATATAACATGTATATATATTACATCATGGATGTATTGACTTTCGTTATTGCTACAGATACAGGCGTATGCGACTCGTCAATCTGACTAGTTTGAGGTGTTTGTACATCCATCTCGCCAGTCAAATTTACATTAGTTGTACCTGTTTCTAACGTAATATTGTCATTAGTACTCATTTTGGCAATTGTGTAATGCACGCATGCATACAATTGTATAACCTAATTGTGGGGTTATGTTTACGAATTATAAAATTTTGTCTCCGTTACCTCAAGCAATTTGTTCCGTTCTTTCTAGGCGTACATTAGGTAATAATATGTTTAAATAATACCACCTAATGTCCCTGTTCGGGCGCCATCTGTATAGTTACGTTATTTTTGAATTTATAAATACGATATATTATATCTCACAAATGTGGTTATGTATACAAAACTAGGACGCCATCTTTTACTACCTAAGTCATGGGCCAGAAGTTCGTTACGCGAAGTCATAGGAAACGGAAATTGCTTGAAATAACAAAACAGCTGTTCTAATTGTTACCAATGAAATACCCCTTTTTATTCTTTACTTTGTTACATAACATTTTTTAAAACCAACTGTAACCCTTCCAAAAACATAATGTGTAATAATAACTTTGATTAAGTTTAATGATTATATGTTTAAATGATTATACAATAATAACATGTATATATTTATATAGTGGTGCTCAACCCAGCACTTAGAATAATTACGCACGCACACAACCACTCACCCTTTCATTATCATGGTACAAACTTATTTAAATTTTGGAGCTCCTTAAATTTTGATTGAAATTTTGAATAATTTGTTAAATGATTGATTTCTACAATAACATATATTGGGAAATAAAGGATTCAAAATATATAAGGAACGCTCTCACCAATTTCCGTGTTGGCTTCCTCGCACTGCCAGTCTCGTTCGTATATCGGCACAATCGGTGTATTTTACTGCGCTTGACGGGACACCTTTGGTCAACCCACGTAACCCACCGTCGTGGGACCGATTCTATACGTTGATCTTGTTTACGAACGACTTAATCGGTCGAGGACGCCTACACCAAACCGAACTATTACTTTCCTTAATACATTTTGATAGTAGATATTATACTGTTTATTAACCACCTACAGTGGTCTAAAAAGTTAAAATTCACTCGTAAGTGAATGGGCGGCTGGCCGGCTCAAATCAGAGCTGCAGATGAAATGACGGCAATTTCTGGTTGAAATCTGCGGAAGTGGGGTGTATTGACGTCACATTCCTTTGTCTAAGTTGTTGACATCGCCGTTTGTAGTTGTCAACACATTCTCCGCCTCTGACGTAACGAAGGCTTGGCTCTGCTTATCTCAATAACTGCACACTGTTTTTGTGATGTGACACCGTTTTTTGTCATGAATTAGTTCAAATCCTGGCAAATACTGTAATATAGTCCACTCACCGTAAATTCTATATCGGGTGTTTGAGGTTGGATTGGGTATGTCAAAAAATAGGAAAATACAATATTTATGATCTCTTTACCATATTTTAGGTAATTATGAAATGTACCATGATTGTACCATCACAAACAGACCAAAAGTAGGTGCGGAAGCGAATAATCCGTCAAAACAAAATTTTTGCAAAAAATTCGCAAAAATTTATTTTAGGGCCTAAATAACGTAAAAATGCATTATTTCGTATTTTACATGAAACCTACATATAAACAAAATTATACATCACTCTTTTTGAAACAGAACTCAATCCTGTAATGTCCAACAGCACCTCCGGTGCCGCTCGGCTTTAGGTGGGCCTCACAGAGTCTATTTACCCGCGCATCGCACGCGTGAATACACAATGCCTAGACTGCCCGTCTTCGGGGCTTCGCCCCTCAGACCTTATTACACGATCTCAAGTCATTAACAACTCTACGACTCCAAGTGGTATATATATCTACAGTATATTAATACGTTATGTATATCATTTGTCTAACATCTAATCTCTGCGTACTAGCAAATGAAGGCATACCTGTGCTTGAGTCAGTATTTTTACTACCTCAGTAAGTAACAGAAAATTTGATGTGATGTTCTGCACAACCGAGTTTTCACGTGGTACTTGCATTTACAAACAGCATGAAGACTACGAGAGTAAATATTTATTAATTGTAATGTTATTCTGCATCTAATATGAATAATAGAATACGCTATGTAAGGTATGTTATTGTGTTTCAGTGCTGTATTGTTATAAGTAAGTTTGCAGTTTTGTTCGCAACTTGCAAATAAAAAGTTCAAGTTTTTCGTTTCCGTACTAGGCTTGACCTGTAGTTTACGTAGAAACACAAAAAACCCGTTTTTTTTTTTAGGTTTCATGGCTTTTTCAGACAAGGGTGTCCATCGGAACTATTACCTATTTGCCAAGTAAATGCAACAAAATAAAGACCTAATATAAAATTTAACAGTTACATAGAAATAATTATTTTAATAAATGTATTCAAAGGAAACACAAACTTTTAAAAAAAGTTGTCAGAAAGAAAGGTGTAACTATAATACCAGTATACCAATGATAGTATCACATTAAATTATTCATGAGCCACAAAATGGGTCTCCTTGAAAAAATTACTTAAAACCTAGACTAGGTTTTCTTAGTAATTCTGTAAAAGTCAATGCTTGATTAAATGACATTTACAGAAAAAAATGGAAGTGCCTAATGCACTGTATTAGTGGAGATAAATTGTATATATTTGGGAGTTGCTAATAAATAATCATGTACAGTAAAAGTACATATTTGCGTATATAAATATAATGAAAAAAATGTTTGCAGTTACATCAAGAACATAACTTTTAAAATACTGTTGTTATAATATTCAACATAAATTTTAAATAAAATGCTTTATGTGATTATTTTGTGTCCAGTATGTGCTTTAGGTTTATGAAGGAATAGGTTAAAATTGTTTTCTTACCTTAACTAGAACTATTAAACCACAAAGATGTGCTAGTTAAGTTCACTGGTGGTCTGTTCACAGAAATATGGAATGGAAGATTGTGACTTAGCCATGGAAATAAACTTTTTGAAATCATACAATACTTTAAGAGAAAATATCATGCAAGTTAAGTTGAAACCAACACATGTTGGTCTACAGAAGGAATCAGCCCTTAAGGTAGGTTTATTCAATTACTGCAGGACAAGGTGAATTATTTCGCATTAATTCCCTATGGCATGCATTTTGTGTATTTGAGGGTCCTATAACTATGTTGTAGGGTTGTAGGCACACATTATTTCAGACTACAAAAGCACGTGTGTCTTCACTTAAGGGGTCAGCAGATTACTTTTGCATGATTAACATCACATGCTGCTGCTTTTTATGTTTTCACCTTAATGTATATTTATACATTATCACATTGTATTTATCGTACAAATATGTTAACTGTATTATATGGTTGGATTTAGAATGTATTAAAAAACTAACAACAGGCCATTTTTACCTTATTGAGATGCTTAATTACTACTTGATCTTGTGACTTGTTGGTTTATGATTAATTAACATGTTTTCTGTTACTGTACCTTATAAGCATTGTGTGTTCAGTATTGCACACTTCACTAACTTTAGTAGAACAGAATTATTCATACACTGATAAGGAAGCTTTTAATTTAGTGACTAGTGTTAAAACGTGCTTAAATATATTTTGTTTTCTATTTTGTTGATTCTTGTAAACATTTTTCACATGGTCAGATATAGAATCAAATAAAGATACTCTACTCACATACTCTACTAGTTATGATAAATAGTCTACATTATTTTCTTATAAAGTATTACTGTCTTTAGGCAGTAAATATAATACAACCCTATTTTTCCAAAGTCATAAAGAAAATCAAGGTAGAATCTTCATCATCATCATAACATGGTAATAACATCAGGAGGTACTGATATAATAGTAATTTTGTTTAATTTTATTATTATGGAAGACAATAGTAAGTAATAATATAGGTGTGGGGATTTTTTTTAAATGATTGTGAACTGCAGAGATTACAAGCATGTATACATCAGTAGTAAAAGGAAATAAATGTATATGAATAGTGATCGGAACAGAATAATGTAATTCTTACCTGTTTTTGGACATTGATTCCACACTTGTCTCTCTTTTTATCAGCAGTATTGTGTTTGTCAGCTGCAGTAGGATCCTAGCTAACAGACGCTGATTATCTTTCCAATTATCAAGATGGCTCAAATTCATACCAGACAAATGAAAAAATGATATATGCATTAGAAAAAATATAAAATATTAATATAACATATCTTTTATTCAACTGGAATCTATGTTTAAGTGATACAAAGTAAATAGTAATACTGTTACCAGTCATTTGTTGTTAAATTGATAAATTTTTGCATTGTATGCAATTTTTTCTACTATATATTATGTGCCTTAAGTTTGGCATTTCATGAAATTACTTTTTAAATGAATTGCAATTAAATATTTAAAAGGAATACCACCAAAATGTGATTAAGTGTAATTGATGTGATTGGAATATAAACAACTCTTTTTGTTACATTCTTATACGTAAGTTAATACAGTGGTATCATTACTTTTTGTTTTATATAAAACACATTTAGTATTGTTCTGTTAAACACATTGAGATGAGTATATAATTGTTAGCAATTTTTAAGATTGTGTGGCTTATACAGTTAAAAACTCCATTCTTTGAATTTTTTGAAGTAAATGTATATTTTCTGTTTTGTATTGTATACATAAGTTTTTAATTTTACCTAAAATAAATGAATTTTTTTAAATTTTCATATTTTTCAGTTTATTATGGTGACCATGAAACATTAAAGAATTGTTGCCAATACCCAAGATATAAAATAATAAAATTATCCAACCTTACAGAGGTTAAGCTGGATAATTGGCATCCCACTATACTTAGTGTATATTTAATTTGTAAGTGTTCATTCCATATTGTTAATTTCATTATAATTTGTCTTTTTAACAAAAATGAGAAGTTTTTTATTTCATACAAATTTTGATTATAGATGCTTAAATTTGGGCAACATCATTTCAATATCTAGTGTTTTTCCTTGTGTTTGATTTTCAGCCTTTGATCATATACTGCAGTGTTAATTTTAAGTTTTTGCTACATTGTGACAGCATAGTAATTGTTATAAAATCAGTTAACAATAATAATTTAAATATTGTGTTACTCTGTTATGGTGTATCATAAATATGATGTACTGTTAGGTATTAGCAATGTAGTTAGTGTTATTTGTTAGATAATGGGATGGCATTGCCATCTCAGTGTAACCCCTCACATCCATTCTTCTGAGATCTAGCACATCATCCAACCATCTTATCCTAGGTCGGCCTCTCTGCTTTTATAGGCTTGCGCCCTCAGGATTTTTTTTCGCATACGCTGATTATCTGTCCACTCTAGGTGACCTAGCCATTGTATTAGTTGAGTGTTTATGAATCTTACAATGTCCTCATGCTTCAATAGCTCATCTATCTCCTGGTTATTTCTTATTCTCCATTTGTAATCTTCTATAACTGGACTGTAAACACGTCTTACAATTTTTCTTTCAAACCTTAGTGTTTCTTGTTCCTTTGCTGCTGGCAATTATTAAAAAATTGTCATTAACTGCTAACATTTTTAATTAGCTGATATATATGAGACTTTTTTAATTGGTCCGGTATAGGTTATAAATGAAGCAGCATCTGCAGGTGCCTTTGCAGCATCAATAACAAGCCTGGTTAAGACGTTTTTTGCTGTGACTTCGGTGCCTTCAGGTAAAAGATTTACATATTAAATTTTTAACAGACTATTCAAGTGAGAAATAGTAGTGTATTTTACATTAAAACTTTTTTGTAATTGGTAATTATAAATGTAATTGTAAAAGAAGAGGAAATTAATTTGCTAATATAATTTATATCAAGAAAAATAAAACTGTAATAATTGAAAATTGTAAAAATCTGTATGTTACATATGTTAACAAGTTAATATTAAAATGATTTTGTGTGAAGAATCTAGATAATTAAATATTGAAGTTCTGATGTAATGAAGGAATTTTTAAAATCACAAAACTTTCCTTATAACCCAACTTAAAATGTTTGCTAATACACTAGTAAAGATACAATAGACATATTGGACAAAAACTAAATTAAAGTTGTCGCTCTAAATCAAGTATTGATAAAAAGAATATTTCGTTAACTCTGTGTGTGTATGTGTGCGCACGTGCATAAAAAGTTCCATTTCCTTCCATAGGGTTAATTTAAACTAACATCTTTAATTTCTCTTTAATTTATCCTAGCCCCTTCTATATTTCACAAGTATTTTGCTTCAAGTCATGCTTATTGTCCATACTCTCAAAACAATCATAACCTGATGTTTATTCATAGTCAATAGCCCTATCACCCAAATTTTGTTCTGTAAATTCTTTATAGTTCTATTTTTACCTCTCTTTGTGTTTGATCATTTCTTTGATTATTTCAAATCCTATCCTTCCTGCTCACTTCTGTCATACTTTTAGATACTTCAGTCTGCTTTGATACTCTTAGTTATACTCAAACTCTTACAAGATCAAACTTCAAAATATGAAAGCCCTTAAAAATATAATAATAAAGCATATCTCCACATTCAGAAACGTACAAACCAATGTAAAAAATACACACACATGCACAAAATCAGTATTTAACTTTAGTTTTCTTAGTGTGTGGGAATAGGTATTTATGTCTTGTAGAGTATTTTTAACAATTCATGGAATTATTCTCTTCTGTACAGGCAGTATAGTCAATGAAGGTCTCACATTACTTGACTTGGCGATCACAGTTCCTTCCTCATCACAGCATTCAACTTGTCTTCTTGATCTTGCATCAGAGTATTTCACCTTGTCTTCAAGCCTTTTAAGTAAGTTTTAATTTACACAGTTTACTTATATGACCTTTAGGAAAAATTGGTTGAACCAGTAAATTAAGTTTTGACAGCCATACATTATAAATTTATATTTATTACAGATATAATTTCCCAATATAATCACTATGCTTCCATTTCCTATGGACAGAAGACAAGGTCTGGACTGGTTTGGCCCAAATATAAGACGGCCTCACATATAAGATGATCCTAGAGTTTTGAAGGTGTTTTACAGGAAAAAAGGGCCTGGATATAAGACGGCACTAAATTTTTTGAGGTGTTGTATGAGAAAGATAAGTAAATGGTGTAAATATCATACCTTGAAGTCGCACTAAATAAATATGGCTGTTTTACATTAAAGGTGAAATTATAAGTGTTAAATTACCTTACTGTTTTTAGTTCCAGTCATTATCCTCATTTTGTTCTTCTCCAAGTTCTTCTTCTTCAGAATTGGTATTGGAATCAGATTCATAACTGGAGTCTTTCCACAAATGTCATTCTGACTTCCATCCATGTTATAGAAACACAACATTTTTTAAACCCCTTTACAATGGACTCACTTTGATTTTTCACCAGTCTGTGATTATCCACTGGGGCAGTAACTGTATGCTTGGTTTCTTCAACTTGCATGTTGGAGTCAATGCATGGTTTCCATTAATTAACCAGTCACTATAGTTCTTCCATAAGTAGTCCTTAAATTGTTTATTAACAACCACATCTAAAACTTGAAGCTGAGAAGTCATTCCCCCAGGGTTATAACAAGTTCAGTGTTCATTTCTGCAAGCAGCTTCTTTATTTTCTCACATGTGTGACCACAAAAAGCATCAAGAATTAACATACCTCTAGTATGTTAAGCTGCCCTAGTAAAATGCCTGGTTGATGTCCCCATACAACCTTAACCCAATCTGCCATAAGTTTTAAGTTCTTCAGTCATCCACCCCTTTTCATGTGCTCTAAAAAAATCCTAGCTGGTAACTGTTCCTTCGGAAGCATTTTTCTCTTTAAAATAACGTACAGCGGAAGTTTTCTTCCATCAGCAATTACTCCTAGCATCAAGTAATGCATGACTTTTCATTGCATGTAGATTTAGTTATAACTGATTTTGCACCCTTTCTGTCCACAGTAACACTTGATGGCATACCAAAAACACTGGTGTTTGGTCAGCATTTGCCATTTGGTCAAGCAGGTAATTATGGGCTTTCCTATTTTGTAATTATCGCTGATAAGCGATCAGTTTGTCAGTATAATCTGAGTTGTCAGTATAGCATTGTGCAAGGGTAGTGCGACATCATAAACACAGACCTGAACGCCACATCATCCATTTAATCAGCCCAAGCTTGCTTTAAATTCAGTTATTGGAATTTTCAGCTCACATGCCACCTCTAGTCCCTTCATTCTAATAACTTCTCAGCATATTGGATATTCTTGGTTTCGTTTCTCGTGAATGTATTCGGAAACAAGTCTGTCAATATTATTAAATTTTTCAGTTTTAGATCCTCTGAATGCTTATCTTGATGCACTGGCACTCTTAAACTTTTCTTCATTTTTTTGCCAACACCATAAATTACATTCAGAAACACCAAACTGTTCAGCTGCCTGCAAATTGTTTGTTTGTTTTGCCTCACATGTTACTCTTAATTTGAAATTCATATCATAGGTTCTTCTCTCCCCCACATTTATATGACACACAGTGGATGCCCTCTGTTCAACACTATCCTTTACTTGTCAGTTAGCCATTATTGTTTTATTGTCAGTGATCACAACGCAGTATAATACTTGAATACTGTAATTAATGGACACACATGCGACTAGAGCAATGAACACTAAAATGGACACTCATAATAATAGAACAACAAACACTCCAATGTGCACACATAGTATTAAAAAAACACTCAATACACCTGAATATTCACTTTGTTGACTTAACCTTAAGGTGAACAACTTTTAAGGTCTGTGACACAATACAGTACTTCAGCACAGTGATGAAAGTGTGCTTAGAAGCTTGACCTTGAGCTCATTATAAAACGTGCATGTTTATTCATGCCATGCCAAAGCCTCTCCAGCTGGCGAATGTTACAAAACACACTATACTTTTGCAGGCACAAACACGAAGGTTTTAAATGTTAGGTTGCGCATATGAGATGAGTATGGTTTTTGGAAGTGCATTTTAAGGAAAAAATCATCGTCTTATATTTGGGCCAATACAGTTATACATTGACAATTATTATTTCAAAAGAAATGTATCATGAATATGTTGTATTATGTTGCAGGTGGAATTCATGACTTTTGTAAAAGATTGTGTAAAATTCATCAGTATTCTGTAAGCTTACTGGATATATTTTGTAACCCTTCATTACCATTTGTATCATCACAGAAGATTAAAGATATTGATGATTTCTGGAAGTCATTGGATGATATTGTTGGGATGTTTAAAGAATCTCAAGAAATCAAAGACAGTCAACAGTCTGATTTACACTTCCTGCACCTGACTAGCTATACAAAGTCCATTAGAGGTAATGGAGAAAAACATTGTAGTATATAGCATGAATTATGGTGAATAAGTAATGCAACAGTTTCAGGGATTTGAGAAAAGACTTTGTCGTTGTACTAAGTAAATGTGTGGATGCAAATACTACATGCACAAGTGCTTGACTATAGGTGTGTGTGTGTGTTTAGTGATGCAAATATGTAAAGGTGCATATGGAAAGTGGAATTACACAGGTTTCCATAATACTGACCATTCAGAAGTATGTTCTAGTGTTATTATAACTGCTAATTTGTTGTTCTGGTATTTGAGAATACACTGTGACATGATTTTCAACTTATTTTTGTAGGTATTCTGTCAGATCAGTACAGAGTAGAAAGGCAGGGAGACCAGGTAGATTTAATGCACCAAGTATTTGTGTACCTCTCCATGCTGTCACAATTAATTTCTCCATATATACCGATGGGTAAGCTAATTAAACACTTTTACTGATTATAGCATTTAGTTACGGTGGTGTAATTGTAATGAGAACTGAAGTGGTAATGTAACAAAATACATTTATTTGTATTTAATGTAGTCTCCATAATTTGCATCTTAATTCATTATAAGAAGATAGTCAGTGTAGAAGGAGTAATGGTGAGTCGAGCTAACCAGATGGATAATTTATTTTATGTACAACTTTGGTGTCATCTAAAAATCTGTTTAGGTGAAATTTTTATAGAAATGGAGTAGAAGGGCAAAAAACATCCTTTGCAATAATTTGAGGAAGCGTGACTCTTTACTGTAGATTTTGTGTGGACAGTATTCAACAAATATGAAAATACACTAATGTTGTAACTTTATTTATTTATTTTATTTATTATATTAAAAAAGTTTCAAACTTCCACCTACCTTTATTTCTTTTACGTGATCTGGCCGGATCTCTCGTGGTAAACTAACCCCGCTCGTACGACGAACTGATCAGTGCAGCAAATTAAATAAGGTGTTTGAAATGATTTATTTAACAAAGTATATCACTTAGCAGATAACATTTTATTTACGATTAATAAACATCTCTTCTTCCCACTCCCTTCCATGTATGAAATATCAAAAATATTAATCTTTTCACATTATTTTTAACTTTTGAATTACATTGTTATAATTTTTTAACATGATAGGCACCTTAAGTAAGAACAAAATTTACTTACAGTCTAGGAAGACGACCTAGTGCCCATTCATTCCGTTCACACAAATTTTTACATACCCATATTTTTTAGAGCGCTCGTTGAATTAGTAAAATTAATTAAATAGGGAAATAGCTCGTCGATTGCTTAACTCTTGGCGCCTCTGATAACCACGCGCCGCACTACAGATTTGTTCGAAAGTGTGTCACATTTTTCACTTTCCGGTCTCCACGGTATGCATTTCGAGTCGAGAAGTTGTTTTAAGTTACATTTTCACTCTTTATATATATATTAGAAAATTTTTTCTTCGTGCACGAACTATTTTATGAACCCCGCTCGGGGGGAGTGTGTCATCAACTGATGAAACGACGACTAACTAAAACCCCACTTTGTCTGACTGCTTCCGGTCTCCTACACGGCTCCTTAGATTACAAAGTTTTTCGTTACCGTTTAGGTAGCATGGCTTGGCATTGTGCACTGGTGTTGATGATGCTGACTGGCGAAAATATTGAGGCTGTGGAAGGCGTGGCCTATAAGTGTATCCGGCAGCAACGGACCGCATGGAACAAAAGTCTTCGTCTCTCGCCATTTTTCGTGGTGTCCTTTTGGAGTCTGATGTGCGTCGTCTATGCGCGCATGTTCATGTTGCGCGTCTTTGTACGTGCCTCAATGCTTAATTACTGTGTGTTTAGACTCGGCATCGCATTCCATTGCCACCTCGCCATTCACAATTTCACTTCATTGTTCCTTTGACAACAATTTTATTTCACATTGGGACTGACCGTGCAGATGGAAAATAATTTTATAACTTTAATAAAATGAAAACCCTTCCCTTTAGCCCCGTTACAATACCCCCCCCAATGAGATATCTTCTGCCGAAACAGAAGAAATCTCATTGCTAAACCCTTAAGAGGATCGGTGAGGATATGGTGCCAACAACCCCCCCATTTGTTCTTACACCTCATGGGTAAATTACCCCCCCTGGCTCGGCAACTATGGCTGCACCTGAACGATATTACTGGACTTCTCTATTCGAGATCCCAACACCATAAAATCATACAGATACGCACCATAACCCACCTAACCTTCTCTCATTCCAACCCCCAAAATTCCAAACCTGGCCTTTCACCATACCAGATCCTCAACCGATATGTTTCCCCTTCCATGCATACTGGGTTGTCTTTGGCAAACACTGGGTGCACATACAGACTTATTATTATCGTTGTTTACAACACATACAATATGCATAACATAAATCATTTAATACATTACTATATAATCCATAAAGATTCTGAATCTCCAAATACCATCTATACGCCAGGCATAAAAAACAAATTTTTTTTTTTCATCAAAATATCATTTTTACCAATTTCGGAAAAAATCAAAACCATTTAATTCAATTAAGCGACCAAATTGCATCAATCAATTGCCAGAAACTGGTCTTGTCTATAACATCAACCATCAGCTGATCTCTCTGGGTCAAGTCAACGGCCTTGACATACAAATGTTATACACAGAGCTACATCATAAAGTACATAAAACATCTTTAAAATTTCTTATCTTCAAACATAATACAATAAGACATTTAAAATTAACATGGTTATTATTACAATTAACAATAAAATTGACCAAAAATTACACATTACCCGTTACAATGTTTTGTGGTTGGAAAATCTAAAATTAAATGATACTCTGCCCATCAAAAACTGAAAATGATGATAAATCGAATTAGTTGCTCAATTAAGGATTATATTCTTTGCTTTACTAATTATCTTAATCTTCACCCTGCAGCACCTATGCCACTAAGTCACCAATGTGGAGCATCCATCTAGCTTTTGTGTATTCATGTATGTGATGCTTGACTTTACAAGTGGAGCTGCATTGGTTCAACAATATGACCATACTGTTGAGTCAATTAATTAATAATAAGACAACTTAAAATGTTTGCTAATGTATTAATAACAGAAACAATTGACATATTGAATAAAAACTGAAAGCTAATGCTCTAATTACTGTATTAAGCAAACAAACAAAAATTTGAATAACAGTTCAGATCAGAATTACTCCTAATACAAAAAAAAGAAAAAGAAAGAAAAATACTCAATGTGATGTATGTAGCAAGCTATTAAAAAAAAACGTTTTCAAGAATAATTACAAAAGCAAAATTATATAATAAAAGCATATCACTGCCATCTACTGTAGATACATTTTGTTGATGATACTGGGTACTTTACATCCAAACTAGGTATGTATACAATAATAACCAATTCTATAATGAATTAAGTTTTGTTATTTAATGGTGTTTTTTAATCATTCACTTGAATTACTAATTATTACTTACACAATCAAAGAAAATACTAAAACAGTTGAGTTATAGTAAAAACAGTTGAGTTATAGTAAAAACAGTAAGTTTAACAAAGTTACCATGTTACCATCAAGTACTTCCCCCAAAATATATTTGTTCTCACATTATCTCAAATAGTTAATTTTGACAAATTAACACACCTTCTATAGTAGAGTACATTAGGTAACTGTTAGCTCATCTGTCAGTGTTAAGTTTGAGATAGTTCAGTATAATGTCATTTGTATTGAAGTAGTAATATTGCATTATACATTTGTAATCTATAACTATCAACGTTCATTAAGTACACAAGTACAATATGCAAACTATTCAAATATATAGTTTTACTTTTAAAGTAACTTACTGTGTTGCACAAAATTTCCATATATGAACTATTAAATACCGACATGTTACATGTTATACTTGATGGTTATAAAATAATTTTTTAAACGTTGAACAATAATTCAGTATTTGTAAACAGTGGCGGATTTGGACATTTTGCAGCCCTGGGCAGTTTATTCTGGAGGCCCTTGTTTTTACAGGAAAATTGATTTTCTCATTTTAACATATCTTCAACAGTCTGTATCACTGGCTCCTTGAGACTTTATTTTCTTGTTTCATTTTAGTAAAAAGTATTTGACAATGGTTTATTTTAAAATATATTTTTTATATATTAAAATTATTTAATTTAATGCATTTTTAGTGAAACTTTATGAATGATACTTTAAAATAAATTGAGGACAAAATAATAAAATTACAAAATTAATTAATTTAATACAACATCATTAATTTATAATTTTCTGAAGATGATAGTTTAAACTATCGAAACACTGTAAAATATTAAAAAAAATATATAATATATACTGCAACAAAACAGGATGATAAGCTCTATTAATCGTATCTGAACATGGATGACAAACATTGACATGTTTAAAATGGTCATGTTATATATATATATTGTAACGTACCAAATTGGCAGTTACATAAAATAACTAATTATTACGTCAAATGACGGGAGATCATGAAAATATTTCAAAGTACATAAAATAAGGAACAGGAGATTGTAGACAAAGTGTGTATCTACAAAGATATATTATTGAAAAAATCCAACAAAGGAGAAGGAAGAGTAATATAGCATCATCAAGTACAAAAGAGAGAGAAAATGATAACGAGCCAATATAAAATGTTAGAAACCAGACCCACTAGGTCCAAACAGTGAGGGGAAACAACAAAAATAATCATTAAAATGAAGAGGAGCCAACAGATTCCAAACAGTTAGGGGAAACGACGTAAATAACTATTACAATGAAGAAGAGACAACTCAAGAACAACCGCAATGATGATAAAACAAACAAATTTATTTATTAGTATAAAATACTATGGAACAATGACAATCACGAATAGAAATATTGAAGAATATGCCAAGAATAAGGTAACATTGATTATCACAAGTAATGTACAACCCAGGAGAACACCGATAGTGAACAACAATTAACCAGAAGAAGAAAGGAAGAAGAAGAACAAAGGAAACATAACATGAAGAATGAAGATAATGTATGGACAATACAAGAAATCACCATTCACCAGGTATACAAGGAACTATACTAATGACCGGAAGAAGTGTAATGATTATTCGAAGATCAACTATAAAGAAACCAGTGTTTAGCATAATTGAGTAATCACAAACAATAACAGTGAAAACTTAATATAAGTGTTATTGTATGGTAATACAATGACTGCAGGATGTACAATGATTGCATGGAGAATATAATTTTAAAACGTTATCTTGGCCCTGCAATTTCGTACCGTTACAATGTGACAACCTGTAACAAGTTAACCAATTTTACCCCAAATAAACACCACAGACAATACAAGTGAGAATGTTTATAACAAAGGAAAATGAGTTACCATTATAAGTGGAAGAATCCAAGATTAACTAGTTAAAATGCACAGACAAGTAGTGTGACCAGTTTAATCAAGATTGTAACCCAAAATAGATAATCATAAGACCACCAAGAGAAATGTGAGATAGAACAGTAAAATAATTGTTCATAGGAACTGATAATGAAAGCTTTATAAACCTTAAAATGAAATGTAACTGAATGCCACGGCAAGACAGAATAAAATATAAATAAAATCCAGAACAAATAGTAACAAATAAGCTAGTTTGTTAGGTATCAAGCGATCAATGTACCAGAAACTAGGTACAACACAACAAGAAATGTAATACTATTAGATTAAGAATACTTGTGTTATTGTTTCAACAAATAGTGTAAACATGTGTATTACTTAATAATTAAACCATTGTAGTGGAATACCATAATGAAACGATAATAGTAGAGTCAAATACTGCATAAGAATATGTTGCACATTGTTACCAGATAACTGACACATAACCTCATAGAAAGTGCATGTATAACATAAGATCATGTATATTAATTAAACCAAGCAACTATCAACAATTCTTTCAACCAAAGACTAATTATGAATAGTAATGCAAACTAATAAATAACATATGTACTGAAATACACAACAAATGAATCAGATTGAATATGATATCATAAAGCCACAAGTGTCCGCAATTTAATGCCACTAACCATTCGACGATACGATAATTAATAAAAAAGTTATGACACTTATAAACTTTTCAGTCATTTTGTATATCGATGCATACGTCACCCGTAGCCTCGAACCCAAGCGAAAAATTGTAAAAAATTAAGAGTTTTATTTAACCAAAGTGTTTTGGGATTGAGAGTTTGACCCTTTGAACCAATCAAATGGCTTAAAATAACCAGACGAGAAGGAGACGCTTTGGTGAAGAAAGCATTCGTTCCGTATCACTCAACAGGCAAGGTTCACGAAGGAAGTCGTCAAAATTATTTCAAAATGTGCGCGTCACCAACATGAGTTAGCCTACATACACTAACCTATACACGACAGAATACTAACGAGTGTCCAGTGCTTTAAGTGATCAGTGAAAATAACTCGACCAGTGTATAATAAAGGTCGTGTTTTGTGTTTTTTTTTAAATCAGGGAGTACTCTATTTTAATTATTTTAATGAATTGAATTAAAATAATAACTTTCGTTAGTAAACGACAGATATTGTTTTGGGACTGCACTAGTCAAAAGTACTGAGGTGCTTAACCCATGATGAAAAATTATCAGAACTGAATAAATGAATTATAGCGCAATTATTAATTTAAAAAATAAATATTTTGCGATTTTATCGTAATTGAGAAGATCGGTATTAATTTAAATATCGACCATCCATGTATAATAAATAGTTGCTCATTTGACTAAATTTGTTTGAATTAACGAATAACTAGTTTATTGCGAAAATATTCTAAACGACTGATAATTATACATCAGATGACACATGAATAAAATGTATGTGTTCATAGTATTAAGAATTTAATAAGTAATATACTTATGCAAAATAATTACTTACGTTTGTTAAGTAACTAACCTAGAAATAACAATTATAACTTTGTCACCAAGTAATGATTCTGTTCTCAAATAATTTTAATCCAATGAAAGCTATAACAAGAGTTTTTATTATTCTAGATTTTTTCTCTTGCCAGTACATAATTTTAATAATTAACGAATAAATAATAATAATATTTTTTTTAACAGTGCAGCACAGAGCACGTGTTTTCATCACAACTGCTGTATGAGTTTTGCTAACCGTACGATAGTACGATATATATTGGTTTATGGTACCAACTTTTATAATTTTAAATCTTTGTTTGTTTTTATAGTAATCCATTATTAAATATTGTTAAATAAGATAACATCTTGTAATCTGGTATCATGTATCTTCCAAGAACACACGAATTTGGTAATATAACTGAATAAAGAGGACATAACCTCGTTAACCAAAACCATTGTACCAGACATCAGTGTTACCAGCCTTGAGGTACAAAGAGCTCAAGAATTGTTTAAAGTAATTATTGTTTTGTAAAAATATTATTGATTGTTTTTTAAAAGAGTTCATGGCATTTTACAATTGTTAATAAACTCCAATTTGTTTACCAGTGGAACAGAGTTTTTTTTGATTTTTTTTAAAATAGTTAAATTTTTTATGAACAGTTCTATCACAAGGTGGCGGTAGGATTTGAATGGTCAATATCATTCAAATTGCAGTTAAACTATTAATTTACTTTATTGTGCATGCGCATTATTTATGATATTCAAACAGAATATCCATATATGTGTATCAAGTGTTTTTTGCAGCAGAAGAAGTCACCAACAATAACATTGAAAACATCCACATATGGTAAGTGGGGAGGTTGACAGTGAAGTGTTAAATACTCTTTTAAACTAAAAGGCTTAAACGTGAACACCCACCCGAATTTTATTAATAATCACACTCATAATAATTTCAATTTAAATCTTATTGTTGCAACAACAAGTTACGTTACAACGTGGCGCCCAATGTCTGAGCGTGAATTAGGAAGAAAACGCTTAACAATTTAGGTAATTAAACAAATAATTCCCTAACCTAATTCGTCAGCAAGACAGCAAGTGCATTACCAAGATAACAAGATGTACAGGAGGTCGACTTCGAAGAAACGAGCGGCAGAGGCCGAGAGGGAGGCCAGATTGGAAGAAAAAGAAGCAACATCAGCAGAGGATGTCGAAGAGATATTGTTAGAAATTGAAGATAAACAATCTGAACCGGCGGAGGAGGTTCAGCAACCGGATGATGAACCGGAAGTCATACTGCAGGAACCACAACCAGAGATGAGACAACCTGAAAAACCAGAGCAACCAGGAGGCACAGATATTATGCAGGAAATGCTCAAAATATTGAAGAAAACGGAAGAATCAATAGAATCACTGAAGGAAGATACGTGATCATTAAAGGAGAACGGTCGATCCACAGACCAGAAGATAGAAACAATGAATAAGAAGATGGATGAAACCAGTCGATCCACGAAGGAGGAATTAAACAAAAGTATAGAATCCTTGAAGGAGGACTTGAATAGTAAAATAAATGAAACCAGTCAGTCCACAAACCAGAAGATAGAAGAAGGCCAGAAGGAGAGCCAGAAAAATATAGAATTGTTGAAGGAGGATTTAAATGACAAAATAAATGAAACCAACAGGAGGATGGAAGATGGACAGAAAAAGACTGAGGAATTATTGGAGAAAAAGATGGAAATAATGAAGGAAAATTTGTCTGCCGAGTTGGGAATTAAAATTGATGAGACCAACAAGAAGATTGATGAAATCAATGAGAAAATCAATAGAGATATCGAAGTAATGAAGAATGATAGTGAGAAAATATGGCAACAGATGGCCGACAATAATAACAGAGCGGAAGAAATTGCCAAAAATACAATTGAAATAGTTGACAAAAAATTAGAAGAGAACCTAGAAGCGACGGAGGAGCGGATTGCTATATTAACAACTGAAATCCATGAAGAGGTGTCCGACATCCGTAGAGAAGGTGAAAAGAACAAACAAAAAATTATACAAACAGAAACAGATGTCAACCACCGGATCGACAGTATTGAGAAAATCCACAACAACCAGATAGGAGCCGTGGAACGAAAGCAAACAGAAATGATGACCACACAGACCACACTGGGTGAGAGATGCGAGGAAATTTCGATCAAAGTGGATGCAGTCAAACACCAGGTAACCAATGACCGAGATCAATTGACTGAGAGACAACAAAGGGAATTCAATGACATTCGGGATGAAATGAACCGCCTGCGAACATTCCCAAATGTTTTATCTGGACTGACGCACCTGGATGGTAGGGAACAAATAGATTTCCGTGCCTACGTAAAGAATCCACTTGAATTTCTAGAGAGGGTGGAGGAAATAATCAGTAGAAACAGAGAAAATCGATGGTCCCTGATAAAGGGAATGTTAGATGAATCCTTTCGTAATACCTTTGACAACTGGTGGACAGCGACCCGGCATGAAGTAGAGAACTATGCTGCGTTTAAGGTAGCATTTAAATTAAAATATTGGTCTGACTCTACGCAAAACATTATAAGGGATGACATCACCAACGGCAAATATGATCCAAATGGCCGACAATCGATGACTACTTACTTTTTAGGAAAGATCTGCTTGGCCAGAAATCTGGAACCGGCCATACCAGAGGAGTGTTTAGTCACGAAACTAGCTTACCATTTCAGCCAGGGAGTGTCACAGGGTAGACTTAATTCGCAAATAAAAACCATACAAGGCATGTGCACTCTGTTAGAAAGTCACGAGAGAGAACGTTACTACCAGAGGAACCGCCAGGGTCCCGGACAGACATATGATCGGGGCGGACCAGGAAACGTTAATCCCACCAATACCAGTGACAGGAATAATTATGGGAGAAATTTCAACAACCCTCCACGTTTTAATAACCAACAGGGACCACGACAGAATGGAGGTGGTAACCACAATGACCATGCGGACCGAGGGAATATCAATAATCCTAGACCAAATGGCTATCAGAGGGAAAATAATTATCAACGAGGTAATAATTATTACCGACCCTATAATAACCAAACCCCAAATAACCAGCATCGACAGGGTAATGGAAACCATAACAACAACAGTTCCGAAGAGTGCATTACACTCATGCTAGCAGAGGGGGAGGTAGGAGAACTTATTACCAAGGTCGAAGAAGTTTCCCTAATCACCATAATAATCAAAATCACAGTGACGGAGAGGATCGAGAATCTGGTTACCGATCGAATAGAAGTAACAGCAGCGAAGGTAACCGAACAACCACTCGAACCACTGAAATATACCACAATGAGAATGGGTAAGGATCCCAGGAACCGATAGCATCAACCTCAACAGACAGGCACACAAAAAACGGTGACCTGCCGTTAAATGGGAACCGGCAGTGAAAAGCAAAATAACACCCTCACTGAACCGGACTATTGGGTCTAACATATTGGCGAATGAATTGGCATCGATCAAAATCCATCGCAATAACTACGTCAAAAACATTAGGCAGGACCTCATGGAAGAAAGGGAAGATAGTATCAGCGACACCACCAATAACGAGATAGCATATATCTCAGTAAGGGTCAATGGAATAAGTACAACAGCTATGGTAGATACCGGAGCGAATGTCTCTTTAATTGACAAATTAGAGTTAAATCGTATACAGTTGGAAAACAAAACAACAATACCAACACTACCCATAAATAATATCATCTTAATTGGAGCCACTGGGCGACAGAATAAAACCATTCGACACCAGGTTCAGTTGGAAGTATCTAGCAATGGAGAGACGATTCCGATGGTTTTCCTAGTAGCAAGTGGGCTACCATTTACACTACTAATTGGATGCGATATACTGCGAAAGTATGCAGCCATAATCGATATGGATAAAGCTACAGTATTATTAAAAATAAATGAAGTTGAATGGACTGCAGCTCTAATAGAAAATAGGAAGGCACCCCCAGAACATGTAATCTACTATATACGGGAAGGCCATGACCAGAGGAAGAAGGTGTCCATCAACAGAGAGGTTCGCAATAATCCAGAAGATATATTATGGATGGAGAAGATTAATGAAATTAGAACATTCCAAACGGATAACATTGACCATGTGTTGACTAATGAACAACGAGAAAAACTGATACAAATCTATAATCGTTACAGACATGTATTTTCTGATACACCAGGCAAAATAAAAAACTTTCGGTGTGAGTTAAAATTCAAGGATCAAACGGAGTTTAAGAGAAAATCATATCCGATCGCATTTTCACTGAAAGAAGCCGTTCGTCAAGAGATACAGAGATTAATTGAAAATGATATAATTGAAATTAGCAACTCCCCGTACACTAATCCTATTGTAGCTGTACCAAAGAAAAATGGTGCAGTGAGGATTTGTCTGGACGCAAGGGAGATAAATAAGGCCATAATTAATGACAGGACGTCGCCTGGAGAAATCGACGAAATATTAAAGAAATTTTATGGCACGCGGTATATCAGTATATGGGACACTGTATGTGGATATTGGCAGGTGGAGTTACACCCCAATAGCAGAAAATTTACGGCATTTATTTTTGAAGGGCGTAACTATCAATTTAAAAGGTTACCCTTCGGCCTTGTAAATTCTGTGGCAGTTTTCGTTAAATGTATGGACGAAATATTAGGACATAGTACACTGCAATTTACTACAGTATATGTAGATGATTTGTTGATTGCCTCAGATATTTGGGAGGAACACTGTAACCGGGTGGCACAAGTGTTAAATAAACTAGAAGAAAATAATATAACGCTCAAACTAGAAAAATCAAAACTAATAGCCAAGGAAGTGCAATTCTTGGGTTTCAACTTGTCGGAAATTGGCATAACCCCAGCACAAGAAAAGATGGAAGCAATACAGCGTTTCCCGATACCAAAGAACAAGAAACAATTACAATCATTTCTCGGTATCTGTAATTACTATAGGAAATTCCAGCACAACTATTCGGAATTAACAGCTCGGTTTTCACAACAGTTATCGTCAAAGGAAAAGTGGAGATGGGGACCTGACCAAGACACAACCTTTGAGCTAATAAAGAAAAAATTCCTTGATACAGTAATGCTACACCATCCCAATTTTGACAAACATTTTTACATGAACTGCGACGCAAGTGATGTTAGCCGTGGTTCAGTATTATATCAGGAAGACCAGGAAGGCAACCATCAAGTGATTAGTTTTCCGAGCAGAACACTCAACAAATGCGAACGAAACTATCATACGACGGAAAAAGAACTCTTGAGTATAGTATTTGCATGTGAGAAATTTAGAACATACATTTTAGGATACCCTATTACGGTACGCACAGATCATAAGTCTATATCTTTTCTAAAGAATTGTGGGTTAAAACATGGCAGACTGACGAGATGGACACTGACGCTCCAAGAATATAACATCCAATGGGAATACATCCCTGGGAAAAGCAACATAGCTGCAGACGTGTTGTCCCGAGTGAACATCATAGCCCAAACATTCGAGGGAGAAAAAGAAACCATCGCCAAGGTCTACCATATCTTAAAAAGCAAGTCTGAATTAGCCAACATATTATCTGACATAAAAATTCATCAGTATAAGGACCCTAAAATCTCACAAATAATTCAACGATTGGCAGAAAACGATGAAAAAATCATACAATATTACTGTACTCACAACCAAATACTATTCACTAAAACCAACCAGTCTAGTGAACAGTGGAAGGTTGTCATACCGAAAACTATTGAGAAAGAACTAGCAATTGACTACCATGTGCGTTATGGTCACATGGGAGCAGTCAAGGTAGTCAAGGCACTACAGGAACATGTCTACTTCAAGGACATGAACTGCAGGGTGAGAAAATATATTCAGAATTGTCATTTATGCCAATTAGTCAAGTGTAGCAATGAGAAAAGAGAAGGGGTAATGATACCCATTACTTCAGCAGAAAAATTAGAAAAAGTATTCTTAGATATTTGTGGACCATTTCCACGAAGTGGTGGCAGACACCAATACAAATATGTGGTGATCATATTTGACCACTATACGAAGTTCACAAAACTTTATGCCATAAACAGGGCAACAACTAACAAAATTCTAGACATTGTAATATCAAGATACATACCCGAGGTAGGAAAACCACAATCAGTAATTACAGATCATGGAACGCAATTCCGAGGCCGAAGATGGCGAGATACCCTAATTAGTCAAGGCGTGAAAACATACAAAACGTCCGTGTATCACCCTAACAGCAACCCTGCTGAGAGAGTGTTGAGAGAAGTAGGAAGGATTTTAAGAACCTACTGTCACAGCCAGCAGAGGAGATGGGAAGAATATCTATCCCCGGCTGAAGACTTCCTTAACTTAGCTTGCCACCAATCAACAGATGAAACACCCTATACGGCTATGTTTGAGCAAAGACCACCCCGGGAAATTACAGAAATTATAAAATTTCCACCAGAAAATGAATTTAGATTTAATAAAACCAAATTTTTTAATAATGCAATCGAACGAGCTGACAAACTTAGGCTCAAATACCAGAAGTCACAACCTAAGATCATAAAATACGAAGTGGGAGACAAGGTACTCCTAAAAAATCGAGAACTCCCAAGTGCAATTGAAGGTATTGCTAAAAAACTGTTACTGCTATTCACAGGCCCATATACTGTTACCAAGAATAACATGAATAACACTTATGAATTACAAGACCCTGTAACTAAGAAAATAAAGGGCACCTACAACCAAACTTCCATGAAACGGTATATTGAAAATTAAATTATAAAGAAAGAGTGAAATATTGCGATGAAGATTATTTGTTATTGATACTAAGTAAAAAATGAAAAAATAATTGTGAGAATAAATGTTGACTATATGAAGAAAGAGTGAAACATTGCGATGAAGACTATTTGTTGTTTATACTAAATAAGAAGTGAATATATAACTGTGAGAATAAACGTTGACTATAATGTAATTATGTAATATAAAAATGTGTTATAAAGAAATTATGTAAAGGATAAAGAAAATTGTATTTACCCGTACATACAAGAATATTATACGAGACCGACAAACAACACCCATGGCATATATAATGAAAAAATATATAATTCCAAGAGCCAAGTCAACAAGTAAACAACAACTTACCCGTACTACTACTAGAAACAAAAATTATACGAGAAAGACACCCACCATCCATGGCACTAATATAAAAATAATATGATTTCCAAGAGCCACGTCAACAGTAAAGTAACAACTTACCCGTACAGATAAAAGAGGAGACAATGGACTAGATGATATACAGAAGAAGAAGAAAATAAGAAGTTGGAGGAACGAAAACGAATAAATATCATTAATGTAGATAATAGATGACACACAACCACGAGGCGAGACACTAGAAGAGAGCCTATATCAAATGGGTTATATTTCATTTGACATCATGAGAATATATTCATGAATTATATCCAGAGAAGTGAATCCTGAAAATGAAGAAGATTATGAAATGACGTTTAATGTAATACCAAGAGAAAAGATTAATTGATGACAAAGAAGAATGAAAAACAATATATTAACGAAGATGATCATGAGAGTATACCAGTGATGAAAGGTAAAACAAACTATCCCTGTAAAATGTGAAGAATTTAGTTAAGTTGAATCAAGAAGAAGAGAATATAACAATGTATAAACCGCAGATGCGTGAGATGATCCCAAGGATATTTATTATTTGTCGAAAGAACGACCACTTTATATTTTGAATTAATTTGAGATGAATTGACTGATGAAAAATGCCAGCAATCATTTATATTGTTAACAGAGATGATGTGCCTCTGTATTTATTGATGTTAGTATGGCCAGTGGACTTGTATGCCAAAGTGAGCCACTCTGAACTGCCCCAGCTAAACTTATGTTAGGGAATTAGGGAACTAAATAAACAAGGGAGATAATTACATAGAAAAGAAATAATTATGATTCAAATAGAAGAAAGTGAAGGGATATATAAAAAAGCATAAGAGTCGACATGGAAATATACAACAATTGATGAATTCTTCAATAAAAAATAAATATACTCATTCAGAATTAATCAATTCTTATAGGAAGGAATATGTAACGTACCAAATTGGCAGTTACATAAAATAACTAATTATTACGTCAAATGACGGGAGATCATGAAAATATTTCAAAGTACATAAAATAAGGAACAGGAGAATGTAGACAAAGTGTGTATCTACAAAGATATATTATTGAAAAAATCCAACAAAGGAGAAGGAAGAGTAATATAGCATCATCAAGTACAAAAGAGAGAGAAAATGACAACGAGCCAATATAAAATGTTAGAAACCAGGCCCACTAGGTCCAAACAGTGAGGGGAAACAACAAAAATAATCATTAAAATGAAGAGGAACCAACAGGGTCCAAACAGTGAGGGGAAACAACAAAAATAATCATTAAAATGAAGAGGAGCCAACAGATTCCAAACAGTGAGGGGAAACAACGAAAATAACTATTACAATGAAGAAGAGACAACTCAAGAACAACCGCAATGATGATAAAACAAACAAATTTATTTATTAGTATAAAATACTATGGAACAATGACAACCACGAATAGAAATATTGAAGAATATGACAAGAATAAGGGAACATTGATTATCACAAGTAACGTACAACCCAGGAGAACACCGATAGTGAACAACAATTAACCAGAAGAAGAAAGGAAGAAGAAGAACAAAGGAAACATAACATGAAGAATGAAGATAATGTATGGACAATACAAGAAATCACCATTCACCAGGTATACAAGGAACTATACTAATGACCGGAAGAAGTGTAATGATTATTCGAAGATCAACTATAAAGAAACCAGTGTTTAGCATAATTGAGTAATCACAAACAATAACAGTGAAAACTTAATATAAGTGTGACAACCTGTAACAAGTTAACCAATTTTACCCCAAATAAACACCACAGACAATACAAGTGAGAATGTTTATAACAGAGGAAAATGAGTTACCATTATAAGTGAAAGAATCCAAGATTAACTAGTTAAAATGCACAGACAAGTAGTGTGACCAGTTTAATCAAGATTGTAACCCAAAATAGATAATCATAAGACCACCAAGAGAAATGCGAGATAGAACAGTAAAATAATTGTTCATAGGAACTGATAATAAAAGCTTTATAAACCTTAAAATGAAATGTAACTGAATGCCACGGCAAGACAGAATAAAATATAAATAAAATCCAGAACAAATAGTAACAAATAAGCTAGTTTGTTAGGTATCAAGCGATCAATGTACCAAAAACTAGGTACAACACAACAAGAAATGTAATACTATTAGATTAAGAATACTTGTGTTATTGTTTCAACAAATAGTGTAAACATGTGTATTACTTAATAATTAAACCATTGTAGTAGAATACCATAATGAAACGATAATAGTAGAGTCAAATACTGCATAAGAATATGTTGCACATTGTTACCAGATAACTGACACATAACCTCATAGAAAGTGCACGTATAACATAAGATCATGTATATTAATTAAACCAAGCAACTATCAACAATTGTTTCAACCAAAGACTAATTATGAATAGTAATGCAAACTAATAAATAACATATGTACTGAAATACACAACAAATGAATCAGATTGAATATGATATCATAAAGCCACAAGTGTCCGCAATTTAATGCCACTAACCATTCGACGATACGATAATTAATAAAAAAGTTATGACACTTATAAACTTTTCAGTCATTTTGTATATCGATGCATACGTCACCCGTAGCCTCGAACCCAAGCGAAAAATTGTAAAAAATTAAGAGTTTTATTTAACCAAAGTGTTTTGGGATTGAGAGTTTGACCCTTTGAACCAATCAAATGGCTTAAAATAACCAGACGAGAAGGAGACGCTTTGGTGAAGAAAGCATTCGTTCCGTATCACTCAACAGGCAAGGTTCACGAAGGAAGTTGTCAAAATTATTTCAAAATGTGCGCGTCACCAACATGAGTTAGCCTACATACACTAACCTATACATGACAGAATACTAACGAGTGTCCAGTGCTTTAAGTGATCAGTGAAAATAACTCGACCAGTGTATAATAAAGGTCGTGTTTTGTGTTTTTTTTAAATCAGGGAGTACTCTATTTTAATTATTTTAACAAATTGAATTAAAATAATAACTTTCGTTAGTAAACGACAGATATTGTTTTGGGACTGCACTAGTCAAAAGTACTGAAGTGCTTAACCCATGATGAAAAATTATCAGAACTGAATAAATGAATTATAGCGCAATTATTAATTTAAAAAATAAATATTTTGCGATTTTATCGTAATTGAGAAGATCGGTATTAATTTAAATATCGACCATCCATGTATAATAAATAGTCGCTCATTTGACTAAATTTGTTTGAATTAACGAATAACTAGTTTATTGCGAAAATATTCTAAACGACTGATAATTATACATCAGATGACACATGAATAAAATGTATGTGTTCATAGTATTAAGAATTTAATAAGTAATATACTTATGCAAAATAATTACTTACGTTTGTTAAGTAACTAACCTAGAAATAACAATTATAACTTTGTCACCAAGTAATGATTCTGTTCTCAAATAATTTTAATCCAATGAAAGCTATAACAAGAGTTTTTATTATTCTAGATTTTTTCTCTTGCCAGTACATAATTTTAATAATTAACGAATAAATAATAATAATATTTTTTTTAACAGTGCAGCACAGAGCACGTGTTTTCATCACAACTGCTGTATGAGTTTTGCTAACCGTACGATAGTACGATATATATCGGTTTATGGTACCGACTTTTATAATTTTAAATCTTTGTTTGTTTTTATAGTAATCCATTATTAAATATTGTTAAATAAGATAACATCTTGTAATCTGGTATCATGTATCTTCCAAGAACACACGAATTTGGTAATATAACTGAATAAAGAGGATATAACCTCATTAACCAAAACCATCGTACCAGACATCAGTGTTACCAGCCTTGAGGTACAAAGAGCTCAAGAATTGTTTAAAGTAATTATTGTTTTGTAAAAATATTATTGATTGTTTTTTAAAAGAGTTCATGGCATTTTACAATTGTTAATAAACCCCAATTTGTTTACCAGTGGAACAGAGTTTTTTTTGATTTTTTTTAAAAATAGTTTAATTTTTTATGAACAGTTCTATCACAAGGTGGCGGTAGGATTTGAATGGTCAATATCATTCAAATTGCAGTTAAACTATTAATTTACTTCATTGTGCATGCGCATTATTTATGATATTCAAACAGAATATCCATATATGTGTATCAAGTGTTTTTTGCAGCAGAAGAAGTCACCAACAAGAACATTGAAAACATCCACATATGGTAAGTGGGGAGGTTGACAGTGAAGTGTTAAATACTCTTTTAAACTAAAAGACTTAAACGTGAACACCCACCCGAATTTTATTAATAATCACACTCATAATAATTTCAATTTAAATCTTATCGTTGCAACAACAAGTTACGTTACAATATTTATATAAAAATATTAATAAGTGAATGAGGAGGATGTACCAACAAGCTAATTAAAATGGTTTTATTCAATTTTGTGTCTTATAGCTGTAAGGTTTGTATTTAGCAATGGATAAGGACGTAGGTTATATCAAATTTTTTATAAAAATGTGTTCTTTTATGTCCTGTACTTTGTGTGTGAAATTGTGCGCGGGTGCATGTGTGATAAACCTTATTCGCTATATCTTCCGCGGTAATCAACCAATCGATGTGAAACTTTGCCAGTGGATTGTTTATGTAAATAGCTACAGTTTTTATGTACTCTGAGGTTTCCAACTATTTGATAAATATAGTTTTTTGCATAGGAAAAAACTCAGCTTTTAACTCTTATCAATGATAGAGTAATAAAATTCATAGATAAAATCAATGCAAGCCCGTGCGGATTTATACAAAGTTTTGCATGTAACCTTTATATCTTTTGCTAATATCAACCATGTGACATCAGATGGACCAACCAGAAGACACTAATTTCATTAATATTCGTACTCTGTGAGGTACGGATCGACACAGTTGGTCGATAGCATTTGCCGAGTGAAGTTGTGTCCGTCGGCGAGAGTTTTCCTCGTAAAGAATTATAGAAATACAAAATTATCATAAAACTTGGAACTCTTTGCGAGCTTTGCGTAAAGAGCCAAGCAGGTTAACAATCTCTATAAAAATTATTATTGTATTTAAGTGCTTTTCGTGGTAGTCAAGATAGTCCGCATAGGGAATTATTAAACACTTCAAGCTTTCACGGAAGGTGTTGTAGCGGGTCATTTTTGGGTGTTTTTATTTTTAACCGTTTGGGGCATTATTATATTTTTATTCATTTCATTTTCGGTCGGGAGCCTTATAAAATATGACGAAATAACTGTGTTATTGTGCAACATAATAATAGTCAGTGTAACAGAACAGTGAAACAAAGCATAAGGCGCAGTTGTTGTTGAGGAATGCGGCAGAGCATTTGCACCTCCACCAAAATTCTAAGAACTTTGCAAGTGTGTCGACGCACAGGCGCGAATACCCACGCAAGCGCGCTCAAAAGGACGCTCTCGACAAAAAACAAGATGGCTAGAGCGAAAAACTTATTCATCGTCCCTTTGGCATCACTCAAACGTCCGGCCCACTTAAATGACGTCAGCCAATGCCTACAGAAGATCATATGCGGCATTGACTCAAAAAACAACATGCAGAGCATGGGCTGAAGCTTCGGCGACGACGCCCAAGGCAGTGAGTTCCAGTGTTGAAAACTGTGGAGAGGGGACAGAGAAAAAACTTCTACCCAGTACCTCTTACCAACCGACCGCATGCGGTTCATCAAAATTTGAGTAACAGTTTTTTTCTTTAGGTCGGCCGACCTCACCGTTAAAATTTGAAATGCAATTAACCGTAAAATAAGAGATTATCAACAGTCAGAAGTGAGCGTAAGAGAGTGAATAGTTTCGAATACCTTTCGGACATTTGAACGGGGACTTAGCACGGACGCGATGACCGCGTGGTCGATGTGGGGGCTTTATTATATGAAGATGTGTTAGGGGGCTTCTGATTTGTATAAAATGTGCAGGGGTTTTTAGTTTGGTATAAATGTGAGTGTGGCAAAGCTGGGCGGCTTTCTGTGTATATTTGTGTTTGCATTTTATGTTTGTGTCTTAGAAAAAAATAAGGTAAGCAGTAGATTGTAAGTCATATTACAACAGAGTCACGTGTTGCACAACACCTGAAACATGTATTTACTAAATGTATTGTTCTTAATTTCACTAAAGTAACAGTAAAACATTAAATGGAAATTCTCTTCACATAAATGTGTTGTGCAAATTATTCTCACAACCTTAAGAAATTACGTCTGCATCCCAAACATACGTATGACGCAACCTTGAAGCCACGCAATGGTAAGTAGGAGTGTGTTAACATTAATTTTAAATTATTACGATATCATTTTTTTTTAATATAGAACGTTTCATTGGCGCCCGAACAGGGACGAATTTAATAAAATAAATTCCATACCTATAAATGGGATGCAATCGTAATTTGGAGGTTGCGTGAGAATACGCAAAAGGTACTTACGTAAAGTTAAGTTACGCAAGTAAGTAAAGAATATTTGTTCATATAAGAAACAGAGTAAATATCTAAAAATAATAATGGAAAATGCAGCAGAGAACGGAGTCGATTTGTCCGACTCGACTGTGATAAGCGAAATAGCTGAATTAAATGAATCAGCTGTTGTGAATAGTTTTGAAGTACATTCAACGCCGAATGTAGGTCAAGGCGACAAAACTCTGAAAACAAGTAGTATAAATGAAGCAAATAATACAGATGATTCGGGGATCCAAACGACCCCAAAATCAAATAGAGAAAATAAAAATAATGACAATAAAGTCGGCATCACTGACGACAAAATAGAAAATCTAGTGATACCTGTCCAAAGTAAACAAGAGATAGATAAAGAGGAGAAAGTTATGAATATGTTGCAGTTAATTTTGGAGCAACAGAGTATTAAATTTGAAATACAAAATCACAATTTTAATGAATTAAAGAGTGAGATACAAGAAATTGATAAACATTTAGAAAGCACTAACGAAACAATAAGAAACAGTTTAAATAAATTAGAACAGAAGTTTGAGAAATTAGGTGACAATGTTTTAAATATGACAAAATGTAAAAATGACGAAATGGTAGACAAGTCTGAGAGTATAGTGGGGCTGAAGAATAATGTAGAAGCAAATGATGAAAATATAATAACAAATAGTACTGATGAAGTTTTAGAATGCGATAATGAAATGTTAATGAGTGTTTATGAAGTAGAGAGAGAGAGGAAAAATAATGTTGTAGTAGAGTGGGGACAGAGGGGAAATTTTCCTTTTATTATTTATGATGATTTAATGTGGTCACAAGTGTTGTTGTTGGGCAAGAGTCCCGTTTTGATAGATGAATTAAGGGGTTTATTTTTGTTGAGTAATTGTGTACCCTCTGTCCGGAATGATTGTGAGAGTGTGATGTGGTGTTATGAAGAGAGAGAAGTAAGTAGAGAAGGGTATGTAACAGAACTGTATAATTTGCATAGAAAATATGAAGAATGGAAGGAAAGTTTAGAAGTATATGTGAATGATAATGATTACAATGATTTAATAAAAATAATTAACCCGATAGTGAATGAATTTAATGATGAAGACTTGACAAAAATACCTAACGTAGACTGGTTGAACGAGTATGTGAATAAGTTGATTGAAGTTAGTTTTTCTGGTTACAACACACAAAACAGTCATTTGTGTGCTGATAAGATTGAACGATGTTATGTAGAACCAAGGTTGATTTGGAACGATGGAGGTTAAACTATTAAAACAATAAAAGACAGTATAAATATTTTGTTTTATGGTTGTTTGACATGGCAGATTTGGACAGAAGTGTGGAAAAAATGGAATAATAATTAACAAGAGTTGTAAATAAAATATAGTGAATTTATATGTGTGTATGTAAGATGATTGTTGTGATAATAATATTGAAATACTTGCAATTTAAATAAATAAACCAAATTAATTTGGAAAACAAGTAATCAGAGAATTGTAATTGTTTGGATGGTAATGAATTCTATATTGTTAATAATTAATTTAATTAAAACAATTTGATATATTTTAAATGTTTAATTGATTATGTAAATGTTGTATTATTAATTTTTTTGTAAATTCAGTTTGTTTGACGAGATGGAAAGTTGGTAATGAATGATAAATTATTTAATTGAAGCTAATAAATTTTGTGAAATGTTTCAGAGATGGTGGTGATTATGTTTTGTGTGTATATCGTGTTAAATGGAGTGTAAGTATGAAAATTTTATAATCAGGTATAATAATAAAAAATGTTTACAGGTGTGATTGAGGGGTTAATGCAATCATTGTGTTGAATAAATATGATAATTAAAAAATTTTTTATAATAAATGAAAAATGATATATAATGATTATTAAATAATAAATTTTGAAAATTTCAAGAAAGTTAAACGGTAAAAGGTTATGAATGGGTTAAATGAGTGTTGATGCAGATATTATATGATAATGTATATAAAAATTTTAATTAGTTGTCAATTGTAATTAGTTATTAAGTGGCTATTGTGGGGGTTGCCTGTGCTCTCACAAGTAGCGAAATGGGTTGGGGGTAGCAGTGAGTGTTACCTCCATCGGAGGCCGAGCTGGCGATAAATGTGCGGCACACCTTATCCGTATAAAATAAAAATTTTACACACAATACTAAATGACAGTGTCGCACATAAAAATATTGATGTTTAACAGGCAGTGAAATTAAAGTTTAGATTTCCTCGACTTTTCGGGCGGTTACTGTTTTACCAGCACTAACCGTGGTTTTGGCTAGCGGCCAGCTATGGTCATACCAAGTCCCTTGACCATAGCTGACTTGAAATTGGTACAGATTTGAAATTTAATGGGGGGACCTTAGAGGAAATCTCCGGTACTATGGAACAGCGGCTGCCACTCTGTTCGAGTAGGAACAGCAGAGCCAGGTGGCAGATCCGTTTTTAAGGGTGTATGATTTTATAACAAGAACATTATGATGTTCACAAACTTTTAAACTTAACAGCGGAAGCAGAGACACGGAGAGGTAAACCCTGCTCCAAAATATACAGTCTCTGTGGAAGCGAAAGGGCGAGACAGTCCTCCATAATCTGAAATAGTGTGTGTGGCTGGGAGGTGACGTAAAGGAGTCACGAATTTAAAATTTTATGACAAAAGTTTTTGCGTATTCAAAGTTTAATCCAATCAAAAATGCTTGTGCTCTGTCCACATAATTATATGCTCAGACTCGTAAATTAAGGTGTTCATGCTATAATTTTAAGTGTATTATTTTATTGTTGTCTATTAGATAAGAATATGTAATTTTATTATGTGTGTATTTTTTTAAGCCATAAGTAAATCGTCTGGCAGGTTAACATAAGCATCAGAATCAGAAAAATGGGAAACAATGAGGTGAGAAGGGAGAATAAATAAAAATAAATATGTATCTTCCATGTAATTTGTTCAATTTTAAGATGTAGTTTCATTGTGTTTTTATTATGTTAGGATATCAGCTGATCAGTAATAACGTCACTGGTATATTGGTTTGTAAATGTTACAAGTAATTAATGTTTGGTGTACTACAGATATTTGGAAGTAAAGATAAAAAGAATATGAGAAATAAAGTGACAATTTATGCCAGCGAATAAGAGACGATTTTTGGGTGATGCATAATTTTATGGGACGCATATATCTGTCCCAATTGAATTCCAAGTGAAGTTGAAATAATGAATATGATGTAATGCTGTTTTTGAGTTAATGTATGTTATAGAAGTTGGTGAAGTATTAATGTTGACACAGTTGTGGGGAATTTATGTAGAGTTTTGAATGATATATATTTATGTTCATAATTAATGAGATTATTTTGTGTATTTGTAGTAATGTAATGAGAATGAGAATTTTGGGGATGGCAATTTTGTATTAGAGGGTAGTGTATTTGGGGAGTCCGCAACAAGGGTTGGGACGGGAATTGGAATAGATTTTAGTGAGGAGGGGCCGCCTTAGGTAAAATCCGGGGGCCAAATAAGGGAAATGAGTTTTTGAGTAGGGGAAACACGTATCCTATGTATACAAAGGGTTAGCGAGTTTTATATATGTAGAGAAGGCGGCGAATTGTGTTAAATGATAAGTTGGGGTTTAGAGTGTTCTGATTAGTAGAGATTTTGGTAGAGATGGGTGTCATGGGAGTTACAGTTGATAAATATTAGAGTCAGAGGGAGAAAGTTTATATATGTATAGAAGTCTAATACAGAAAAATGAGAATAAATAATTTACATCACCCCCAGTAAGGTAGAATTAACTGTCAACTAAAGAGAGGAATTTATAATAAAGAATGTACAATTGTTTTTTAAACCAGTGACAGAATTTTGATAGAAGTGAAAATAATGTAAAGTCAAGAAGTGTTTATTTTAAATAATTTAAATGTCAAGTTGATGATTAATTATATTAATATTTTGTTTGTTTTAAATATTTTATGTTATTATGTTTTGTATTTCAAGTTAGGATATTACAGATGTTTAAAGTGTTTTCAGAAATCATACATAACATATGTAGGTCAAGGGTTTTGGACTTGACCTAGTTATGATCAGCTGATGAGTTCATACACCTACTAAGCTTGTGTATAGTAGGAATCCAATTTTAATTTGTTTGTTTGATTAATTCAACCCAATATTTGATAATTTTAATAAATGTTGTTTAATAAATAAATTTAATAAAATTTTTTTAATGAATAAATTTAAATTTTTTTGGATTGTAAAACTTTTGAAAAAAAAAAAAAAAAAAAACTAGATTTTTCGCCTGCCAGCGAATTACTATTTTAGATAATGAGTTTTTATTGTGTATGTATTAATGATGTTTCTTTTATTGTATTGCATTATATTGGTAGACTATAAGGGATTCTCCTGTTAGAATAAGGATGTGTTTATATTATTAGAAATGTTTAGGTTAAGTCATTGAAACAAAAATTAGAAAAAAGAGGAAGAGAATTTTTTGATAAACGATTATTTTTTGAATTTTGAATTTTTTAAATTTTTGATAAATTTTAAAAGAAAGTTTTATTCTTATGTGTTATGGTAATATGTAATGTTAGAGTGTGTGAGCCCAGTATTTGCCAAAGGCAGCCCAGCTTGCAAAAAGGGGATCCATATCGGCGGAGGAGCTGGAATGATTTTAGCCAGGGATTGAGGATTTTTGGGGGTAGTATGTTAGAAGGCGAGGCGCGCTGTGGTGCGAGTCTGATCGATTTCTCGGTGTTGGGATCTCTTACGGAGAAGTCCAGTGATCTCGTTCAGATGAGTCCATGGTCACTGAGCCAGGGGGGTCGTGTACCCATGCAGATTAAGAACCAGGGGGTTGTTGGCACCAGTTCCTCACCGGTCCTCTTCGGGGTCATCGATGAGATTTCTTCTGTCGTGAACAGCAGAATTCTCATCGAGGGGGTATTGTAGCGGGTCATTTTTGGGTGTTTTTATTTTTAACCGTTTGGGGCATTATTATATTTTTATTCATTTCATTTTCGGTCGGGAGCCTTATAAAATATGACGAAATAACTGTGTTATTGTGCAACATAATAATAGTCAGTGTAACAGAACAGTGAAACAAAGCATAAGGCGCAGTTGTTGTTGAGGAATGCGGCAGAGCATTTGCACCTCCACCAAAATTCTAAGAACTTTGCAAGTGTGTCGACGCACAGGCGCGAATACCCACGCAAGCGCGCTCAAAAGGACGCTCTCGACAAAAAACAAGATGGCTAGAGCGAAAAACTTATTCATCGTCCCTTTGGCATCACTCAAACGTCCGGCCCACTTAAATGACGTCAGCCAATGCCTACAGAAGATCATATGCGGCATTGACTCAAAAAACAACATGCAGAGCATGGGCTGAAGCTTCGGCGACGACGCCCAAGGCAGTGAGTTCCAGTGTTGAAAACTGTGGAGAGGGGACAGAGAAAAAACTTCTACCCAGTACCTCTTACCAACCGACCGCATGCGGTTCATCAAAATTTGAGTAACAGTTTTTTTCTTTAGGTCGGCCGACCTCACCGTTAAAATTTGAAATGCAATTAACCGTAAAATAAGAGATTATCAACAGTCAGAAGTGAGCGTAAGAGAGTGAATAGTTTCGAATACCTTTCGGACATTTGAACGGGGACTTAGCACGGACGCGATGACCGCGTGGTCGATGTGGGGGCTTTATTATATGAAGATGTGTTACGGGGGCTTCTGATTTGTATAAAATGTGCAGGGGTTTTTAGTTTGGTATAAATGTGAGTGTGGCAAAGCTGGGCGGCTTTCTGTGTATATTTGTGTTTGCATTTTATGTTTGTGTCTTAGAAAAAAATAAGGTAAGCAGTAGATTGTAAGTCATATTACAACAGAGTCACGTGTTGCACAACACCTGAAACATGTATTTACTAAATGTATTGTTCTTAATTTCACTAAAGTAACAGTAAAACATTAAATGGAAATTCTCTTCACATAAATGTGTTGTGCAAATTATTCTCACAACCTTAAGAAATTACGTCTGCATCCCAAACATACGTATGACGCAACCTTGAAGCCACGCAATGGTAAGTAGGAGTGTGTTAACATTAATTTTAAATTATTACGATATCATTTTTTTTTAATATAGAACGTTTCAGTGTAAGCTAAATACACCGCTTTTATAATAAATACCCATATTCACCCTGAGATCTAATAAAAATTAACGTGTAAATTAATAATAACTTTTGCGAGCGAGAACGCTAATTATTGTGAGAGTGACAATTGTGTGAAAAGTCTATTTGGTGTTAGCAGCTTATCGGAATCGTTAGCTTGACGTAAAGAGGCATCATCACTGGAGCAACCCGCCGACGAAGAGGACGCCAGACGAAGAGGACGGCAAGACGGGAGTGACGCTAAGAAGAGGAGGAACGCACATCCGGAGGACAAATCAGCAAGTGAACGGATTTTATGGCGTTAATTGTCCATCTCACTCTTTTAAACTGCTTTACAACTCCGATATAAGCTTGATTAGTCGGCCGACTTGATGGAACAAAATTTTGCCCGGGTATAAAGTTTTAGGCGACCGCGTGCGGTCTGTGTTAGTAGTTGACTGGGCTGAACTTTTTGTGACGATGTTACATGTGGACAGACATCACTGCCTTCCCGGCGAACAGATTTCATCGCCGCACACAGCCTTAGTTGTCCAAGTTTTTAGTGGCTGTACACCTGGCACACAGGATTTACGTGTGCTGTACGACGACGATATTTCACTGCCTTTTCTTTCGTTTAGCGTGGATTAGGCGCTCCACAGATGTTGGTGCTTGTGCATTTGTGAGTGGATGTCACATAAACGGAAAGTTCTTAGAATCGTGACAGTAGACAACATGACATTCCTTTATAAATATTTCATAACAGTTACAGCGTACTTTTGCATTGTTTAGACTGCGAGTTAGATTCAAACTGGTGACTAGCCACATATATGAAATGAATTGTGCAATTTTAATAAGATCAGAACCAAAATTAATAAAAAATAAAAAACCTTCTAATTCGCCCCATTACAACCCGTCTATATTTGTGATTGTAGTTTGGTCTCCATCAGTAGTTTTATTCAATCTAAAGTCAGTTATTTTCTCATCATATTCTTCTACTACACTCATTACCATATAAGGTAGGTGTTTATCATTTACAATGGTATTATCAAAATATTCATTTATCTCTCTTTCAACAGGTAAGCATTTCATATCATCTATTTCCTTCCATTCTAACCTCTCTTTCAACTCTTTATGATTTCTCTTTAACTTATATAATGCTATCTCTCTATCAATACACAACTCTCTATCTAAATCTCTCTCACCATAACACCATCTCACACTTTCGACACCATCCCACACAGAGGGTACTAACTTATAAAAATTCGGGGAACAACTCAAAGACCTCATGTCTTCCAATAACAAGGGACTCTTACCCTTCAACAACAACATTTGTGAACACCTTGGTTCATCGTAAATATGGGGAAAATTTACCCTCTGCCCTACATACTCATCTAATCTCTCTTGCCACTCTTTCTCTAATTCATCAACACTAATTACTACTCCGTTACAACCCATTACTCTCTCACTCTCACTCACTGTTTTCAACGTATCACTCTCTGATACCACCTTTTCAATTACATTACCATTTTCAATATCATTTTTATCATTTGTTACCTTATTCTCTAATACCACATTTTTATACATATCATTATAATTCTCACTTGTTTTACAGTCATCATTTACCTTGTTATTACTTATTTGATTTGCTTTACTTTTAATCTGTTTCCCTACTGACTCTACCACTTTCTCAATATCTTGTTTCAATTCGTTACAACTACTCTCACACTTAATTTTGACCTCATTAATATCACATTTAAGTTCGTTAAACTGACTATTCTGTTCATCAAATTTATTATTAAAACTACTTTTAATTTCTTGGATTTCGTTTGTCTGTTCATCAAATTTTGTATTAAAATTGCTATTATTCATATCAAATCTATTATTAATGAGATTAAATAAGTCATTTAATGACAACTCTTTTTCTCTTGTTTTAGTTACCACAGGAGTGGAAATCGCTCCCGGCCCACTAATTACAGATTCGTTTATCATGCTTGGAGTTGTCTCCATTCCTGAATCGTTAACGTCAACATTTACTGAGTTTTCTGTTTCAACGTCATTTAAGCTGACGTCTTCCTTATTATTTTCATTAGTATTCATTTTGTATATAATTTATTATATTTTCTTTGGTATAAAACTCAATTTTACATATACACAGTATTGTTTATATAATATGACACAAGTAACATAGTATGGCTCTAACGTCTTAATGTTTATACATCGTTAGTACACATGTTACCCAACCTCCAAATCAAACTTGCATTCGTTGTAGGTGTGGAATTTAATGAAATGTAATTTCTAAAATTCGTCCCTGTTCGGGTGCCATTGTTAAATTAATTTACATTTTAATACAAATAAATCACAAAAGTATTTATAAACTACTTTTCACACTTACCTCGTTTTGCCCTCTTAGCCGAGAATTCGTCACACGAACGTGGAAATGCAAGAGTGATTATAAGGTTATATCAATAACAGACGCAACTCGCATTTATAAAGAGAACCAACTAAGATTTTATTTAATTCATTAAAATTGCAACATGTTATTTATTTACCTTTTCGTTTCTTTACTATCGGATACTACTAAAATTAAACATATTACCTTAATGAAGGCCGCCCACCCTGCTCAATCACACATTCACACTATTAAAAAATTGTTTACCCGTTTATTTAAATAGTCCCCATTTTATTCGAAATTACCCATATATTTGAAATACTGTTGCTGAATATCACTACCGGCAACGTGGCTTCTCCCCGACCTCGTGCTACATTATTCACAAAATTAGTTCTAGGTCCGAAACAGTTTATAATTTCCTTTTCTTCTTCCGAAAACTATACTCACTTCCTCATTTTGAATAACTGAACTCACTTTTACTTGATATTGAAACTTTATTAATGAGCCCTGTTTGGCGGGCTGCCTGCGCAGGTGAGCGTCGGTGAGGTACTGCGAAGAAGATCTGCTTAGTACCCCACTACCTAGATTTTTTGGACAAGACGGAAAGCAATGCCTTGCGCTTTAAAGTCATAGTCACTGTTCAGGCAACACATGCAATTCCCGCGTGTTAGACATCGACGAAATCTGGTGTCCACTGGTTTCGTCACCGATGGGCGTGACTTACAATTAGGTTTCCGTCATGTCGAGAGCACATGTTGGGAAAAATCATCTTCAAGCCATCTTGTGCGACTTGTGTTTAGCGTGGGTTATGTGCTCCGCAGATGTTTGGGCGTCTGTGCGCATTACACTGTATTACAGTTCTGAGAATTACGAAGTTGTGTGCAACACGACACATTCCAATGCAATTAGTTCACCTCACTGTTTCTTTGTTTGAACAAAGCTTTTGTTTAACACGTGGGTGGCTACACAGATGAAAATGAATTTACGCCTTTTTAATAAAATCAAAAACCCCTCCTTTTAGCCCCGTTACAATACCCCACCAATGAGAGATCTTCTGCCAAAACAGAAGAAATCTCATTGCTAAACCCCTAAGAGGATCGGTGAGGATATGGTGCCAACATCCCCCCATTGGTTTTTATACATCATGGGTAAACTACCCCCATGGCTCGGCGACCATGGCTGCACCTGAACGAGATTACTGGACTTCTCTATACGAGATCCCAACACCATAAAATCGAACAGATACGAACCACACCGCACCTAACCTTCTAACATGCCACCCCCAAAGATCCAAATCCCTGGCCTTATTCCCTGCCAGATCCTCAACCGATATGTTCCCCCTTACCATGCACACTGGGCTGCCTTTAGCAGTTACTGGGCTCATACACACACTCATAATTACTCACTAAACAAAATTATCCTTTAAAATTCTCAAAACATTTCTCTTTATATTCAAAATTCATTTACGTTAAAATCAAATTGTACTTCCTCAAAAATCGCAATAAGAAAATCTTTTACCTTAATCCCTAATTCTCTTCACTACTACTAACAATCCTAAAGAAAACAAATTGAATACCTTATTAAACATGAATTCGCTTACTCTAACATTTGTTTACACACATATTCTAAACAATATAATTCAATAAAACCCTCGCAATACACATAAACAATAATACACTTAAAACTCAAAACATCAATTAGATGGCAGGCACAAAAATTCAAAATTTTTTTTTCCAAAAAAATTTAAATTTACCAAAATCTCCCTTTTTCATTTTTCAGAAAACCAGAATATTGAATTCAATAAAAAAATACAAAATGGCATCAATCAATTACTAGAAACAGGTCATGCCTATAACATCAACCATCAGCTGATCACACTGGGTCAAGTCAACGACCTTGACCTACATATGCTATACATAGATCTACCTCATGAAGTACATAGAACATCTTCAAAATTTTTTATCTTTAAACACAATACAACATAATAAAATAAGACATTTAAAATTAACATAGTATTGTTACAATTAACAATAAAACTGACATTTAAATTAATCAAAATTACACATTTTATAGCTTTACATTATTCTCAAATTCTATTAAAATTTGTCACTTATTTCCATTAATTTTTTCATTTCAACTATGATTTACTTTCTTTAACATTCTCAATCTCCATTAGTTTGGGTGACTTAATTATTCATAATAACTTGATTTACAACTTGACATTTATATTTTCTCTTAATCCCCTTCTGACTCTAACGTCACTAACAGCTTTAACCAACATGCCACCCAATCTCTATCAAAAACATCTACCAAACATTCTCTAAACCCAACTTACTACTCAACTCATATCGCATCATTCTACCCTTATATATATATAAAAAAAACTCTCTACCCCTTTGTACTCAGGATGTGTGTTCCCCTCCCATTTCTCATTCCCTTATCTGGTTCCTGGACTTTCCCTAGGCAACCCTTTCCGGCGCTAAACGGTCCCTTCCTGTCCCAACACCTTTCGTTGTGGACTCATCACACCACCCCCTTACAAAATCCCCATCAACTAATTATTTTCCCAATACATCACTTTCAACTACTACACAATATCTCCATTTACTTATTACATCAATATATCAATCAATACTCTACATATTTTCCCCATAGCTACTGTGTCACTATCAATATTCAAATTCTATCTTACATTTATTCACAACAATATTTATTCATCTCTAGTACCCCTTTAAACTCAACATGGACTGATCTATATGTCCTAACAAAATAATAATCACCCAAAACCAAACTTCACCTTTTACATTACCTTTAAAATTCTCAACTATCTCACTTCATTTTATCATCATTTAACTTAAAATCTTTTAACACATTGAGAGTCTATTATTCAAACATTAAATACTTTCCATTTTCCTCATATTCAAATATTTAACTACATTGAAAAAATTGCAAATCATTCATAAGTGATATTCTACAGCTGATCAGCTGATTTTCTTAGCAAGGTGAATGACCTTACTATAAACACATTTCAAAATTATACAAATTACACATTTTATCAACCCTTACCTCTAACACAATAAACTAATACATCTATAAGACAGAATACACACAGTATAATAAACATCTAATGCACCTATTTCTCGAATCATGATACAATTATTTAATTAGCTCAGGAGCGAGTCATCATTATTCAGTTACCAAATTGTAGATTTGTTAATTAAATTAGATTCGTTACCCCCCTGGGTAACCTCCTTAACCACACACACTATTGTTTTCTGAGGGTGGACTGTTGCGCCCATTTGCATCCACAAGGACGGCATTGGTGGAGGAATTTATCATCTCCGTGTCCTTGCTTCAGCATTACATTTTAAAATTAAGTAGATATCATCATACCTCTTGTTACATATTAATATGCCCTTAAAACGGGTCTACCACCTGGTTTACTGTTCCTACGCGAACAGAGTGGCAGCCGCTGTTTCATAGTTCCAGGGATTCCCCTAAAGTCACCCCCCTTTAATTTCAAATATACACCAATTTCAAGCCAGCTATGGTCAGTTTCCAACTTTTTGACCATAGCTGACTGCCATCCAAAACCACGATTAGTGCTGGTAAGGCAGTAATTGCCCGAAAAGGCGGGGAAATCATCTCTAAATTCAGGCATGTTCTCTTCGTCATTATGATACATGGCACGGCAATCAATCAGCATATAATATAAAATTAAATAAAAATTGTGCCGTGTATTTTACGCCATTTTGGCCTCCGATGGAGGTAACACTCCCTGTTACCCCCAACACTTACCGCTACCTACAGTGGCACATGCCACCACTGTACTAGCCAACCTAATAACTAAACTAACCCTTCTACAGTTACAGTTTCTACACTTCCTAAGTATAGCACTCCTATTAACACCACTCAACCCCCCAAAATTACCCACATATCTTGTATGATAACATAACACACATTGAGCTTCAACATTGACATTTTTACATTACTAAACAATTCTCATCTAAATAATTTTTATAGAAAATTATAAACATTATAACTTGTAATTTTCATTAACTCTTCTATGTATCATCACTTCATTATTTATCACTTATTACAATTGGATTCCTCAAAATTTTCAAATTTATTATTAGCATTTATTTTACATCACCTTTCAGTTATTATTACTTTTTAATTATAGTTTCTATTTAGTACAATTATCTCAATTAGTTTCATCATTGAGTTAAAATCTTTTCAACACCTGTAAACATTTTACTCTATTTAACTTGTATTATAAAATTTATACTGACAGTACATCATTCAAAACATATGATTCCAACACAATATATCTCCATTACCTTCTGCAACAATATCGATAATATGATTCCACAACTACACACAATTTAACATTTATTTATTCATTAAGTATTATCAAATTCAAATCTCATAAAATAATCTAGGTAACTTCATTAGAAATATTTCTTTATACAGCATTTAAATCAATCAAGAATATTTAAACATCTCAAATTATTTTAATTAAATCAATTATTGAAAACACAACAGTTTTCAATTATTATCAAAACAATTACAATTCGTTAATTACTGTCTTCAAAATTATTTTTGTTATTTATTTAGTCTACTGAAATAATCTTATTATTATTAAAACAATTACCTACACACATTGTTTACATTATATACTTATCACAATACACACAATCAATTTCACTAAATTATTTACAATTCTTCATCATTAATTGTTCAATTTTACCACACTTCATTTCCAAAATCAGCAAGGTCAGACCATAAATCAAAATATTTAAAATGTCCATTTATTAAGTTTATGTTCAGCCTCCATCATCGAATATATATCGAATATATTTATAACATACCTCATTGTTATCCACACACAATTTGTTATTATTATTATTATGACCATTATCGACATAATATTTGACATCATTCTTATCTATCAATTCATAAAACCCTGTAACGTTAATTACATTTTAATACAAATAGAAATACATAGAATTATTTAATCTTCCACCTACCTTGTTTAGTCTTCTACCAGGGTCCGCAACACGAACGTTAAGATGCAAGTATGATTATCAGGTTACCCAACAAACGTACGCTACACTCATTTGTTTGATGGAATAAAAAAAATTTTATTATCTAATTATTTCCTTTTAAATAGAATTTCAATTAGAACTCAACTTTCTCTCCTTTTAAGACAGATACAACATGCACATTTATTTAAACATTTTTCTTATTCTAGTATACTTTTAATTAATCAAGGCGCACCCAGATTGCCACACTATCACATTCAGACCTTTAAAACCCCTTTTTAGAGAACATAAGAATATATGTAAAAGAATAGTGTTACTTTCCTAAACAGCGTCACTGTCGACCACATGGCGCGTCCAGTAAATTACTTGCACTATGTCCAAACTGTTATTAGTTCATTTTTTACTCCAAACTCACTTGATTTTATGGCATTAATTGTCCATCTCACTCTTTTAAACTGCTTTACAACTCCGATATAAGCTTGATTAGTCGGCCGACTTGATGGAACAAAATTTTGCCCGGGTATAAAGTTTTAGGCGACCGCGCGCGGTCTGTGTTAGTAGTTGACTGGGCTGAACTTTTTGTGACGATGTTACATGTGGACAGACATCACTGCCTTCCCGGCGAACAGATTTCATCGCCGCACACAGCCTTAGTTGTCCAAGTTTTTAGTGGCTGTACACCTGGCACACAGGATTTACGTGTGCTGTACGACGACGATATTTCACTGCCTTTTCTTTCGTTTAGCGTGGATTAGGCGCTCCACAGATCTTGGTGCTTGTGCATTTGTGAGTGGATGTCACATAAACGGAAAGTTCTTAGAATCGTGACAGTAGACAACATGACATTCCTTTATAAATATTTCATAACAGTTACAGCGTACTTTTGCATTGTTTAGACTGCGAGTTAGATTCAAACTGGTGACTAGCCACATATATGAAATGAATTGTGCAATTTTAATAAGATCAGAACCAAAATTAAAAAAAATAAAAAACCTTCTAATTCCCCCCATTACAACCCGTCTACATTTGTGATTGTAGTTTGGTCTCCATCAGTAGTTTTATTCAATCTAAAGTCAGTTATTTTCTCATCATATTCTTCTACTACACTCATTACCATATAAGGTAGGTGTTTATCATTTACAATGGTATTATCAAAATATTCATTTATCTCTCTTTCAACAGGTAAGCATTTCATATCATCTATTTCCTTCCATTCTAACCTCTCTTTCAACTCTTTATGATTTCTCTTTAACTTATATAATGCTATCTCTCTATCAATACACAACTCTCTATCTAAATCTCTCTCACCATAACACCATCTCACACTTTCGACACCATCCCACACAGAGGGTACTAACTTATAAGAATTCGGGGAACAACTCAAAGACCTCATGTCTTCCAATAACAAGGGACTCTTACCCTTCAACAACAACATTTGTGAACACCTTGGTTCATCGTAAATATGGGGAAAATTTACCCTCTGCCCTACATACTCATCTAATCTCTCTTGCCACTCTTTCTCTAATTCATCAACACTAATTACTACTCCGTTACAACCCATTACTCTCTCACTCTCACTCACTGTTTTCAACGTATCACTCTCTGATACCACCTTTTCAATTACATTACCATTTTCAATATCATTTTTATCATTTGTTACCTTATTCTCTAATACCACATTTTTATACATATCATTATAATTCTCACTTGTTTTACAGTCATCATTTACCTTGTTATTACTTATTTGATTTGCTTGACTTTTAATCTGTTTCCCTACTGACTCTACCACTTTCTCAATATCTTGTTTCAATTCGTTACAACTACTCTCACACTTAATTTTGACCTCATTAATATCACATTTAAGTTCGTTAAACTGACTATTCTGTTCATCAAATTTATTATTAAAACTACTTTGAATTTCTTGGATTTCGTTTGTCTGTTCATCGAATTTTGTATTAAAATTGCTATTATTCATATCAAATCTATTATTAATGAGATTAAATAAGTCATTTAATGACAACTCTTTTTCTCTTGTTTTAGTTACCACAGGAGTGGAAATCGCTCCCGGCCCACTAATTACAGATTCGTTTATCATGCTTGGAGTTGTCTCCATTCCTGAATCGTTAACGTCAACATTTACTGAGTTTTCTGTTTCAACGTCATTTAAGCTGACGTCTTCCTTATTATTTTCATTAGTATTCATTTTGTATATAATTTATTATATTTTCTTTGGTATAAAACTCAATTTTACATATACACAGTATTGTTTATATAATATGACACAAGTAACATAGTATGGCTCTAACGTCTTAATTTTTATACATCGTTAGTACACATGTTACCCAACCTCCAAATCAAACTTGCATTCGTTGTAGGTGTGGAATTTAATGAAATGTAATTTCTAAAATTCGTCCCTGTTCGGGTGCCATTGTTAAATTAATTTACATTTTAATACAAATAAATCACAAAAGTATTTATAAACTACTTTTCACACTTACCTCGTTTTGCCCTCTTAGCCGAGAATTCGTCACACGAACGTGGAAATGCAAGAGTGATTATAAGGTTATATCAATAACAGACGCAACTCGCATTTATAAAGAGAACCAACTAAGATTTTATTTAATTCATTAAAATTGCAACATGTTATTTATTTACCTTTTCGTTTCTTTACTATCGGATACTACTAAAATTAAACATATTACCTTAATGAAGACCGCCCACCCTGCTCAATCACACATTCACACTATTAAACAATTTTTTACCCGTTTATTTAAATAGTCCCCATTTTATTCGAAATTACCCATATATTTGAAATACTGTTGCTGAATATCACTACCGGCAACGTGGCTTCTCCCCGACCTCGTGCTACATTATTCACAAAATTAGTTCTAGGTCCGAAACAGTTTATAATTTCCTTTTCTTCTTCCGAAAACTATACTCACTTCCTCATTTTGAATAACTGAACTCACTTTTACTTGATATTGAAACTTTATTAATGAGCCCTGTTTGGCGGGCTGCCTGCGCAGGTGAGCGTCGGTGAGGTACTGCGAAGAAGATCTGCTTACCTAGATTTTTTGGACAAGACGGAAAGCAATGCCTTGCGCTTTAAAGTCATAGTCACTGTTCAGGCAACACATGCAATTCCCGCGTGTTAGACATCGACAAAATCTGGTGTCCACTGGTTTCGTCACCGATGGGCGTGACTTACAATTAGGTTTCCGTCATGTCGAGAGCACATGTTGGGAAAAATCATCTTCAATCCATCTTGTGCGACTTGTGTTTAGCGTGGGTTATGTGCTCCGCAGATGTTTGGGCGTCTGTGCGCATTACACTGTATTACATTTCTGAGAATTACGAAGTTGTGTGCAACACGACACATTCCAATGCAATTAGTTCACCTCACTGTTTCTTTGTTTGAACAAAGCTTTTGTTTAACACGTGGCTGGCTACACAGATGAAAATGAATTTACGCCTTTTTAATAAAATCAAAAACCCCTCCTTTTAGCCCCGTTACAATACCCCACCAATGAGAGATCTTCTGCCAAAACAGAAGAAATCTCATTGCTAAACCCCTAAGAGGATCGGTGAGGATATGGTGCCAACATCCCCCCATTAGTTTTTATACATCATGGGTAAACTACCCCCCTGGCTCGGCGACCATGGCTGCACCTGAACGAGATTACTGGACTTCTCTATACGAGATCCCAACACCATAAAATCGAACAGATACGAACCACACCGCACCTAACCTTCTAACATGCCACCTCCAAAGATCCAAATCCCTGGCCTTATTCCCTGCCAGATCCTCAACCGATATGTTCCCCCTTACCATGCACACTGGGCTGCCTTTAGCAGTTACTGGGCTCATACACACACTCATAATTACTCACTAAACAAAATTATCCTTTAAAATTCTCAAAACATTTCTCTTTATATTCAAAATTCATTTACGTTAAAATCAAATTGTACTTCCTCAAAAATCGCAATAAGAAAATCTTTTACCTTAATCCCTAATTCTCTTCACTACTACTAACAATCCTAAAGAAAACAAATTGAATACCTTATTAAACATGAATTCGCTTACTCTAACATTTGTTTACACACATATTCTAAACAATATAATTCAATAAAACCCTCGCAATACACATAAACAATAATACACTTAAAACTCAAAACATCAACTCAAAAAAATTTAAATTTACCAAAATCTCCCTTTTTCATTTTTCAGAAAACCAGAATATTGAATTCAATAAAAAAATACAAAATGGCATCAATCAATTACTAGAAACAGGTCATGCCTATAACATCAACCATCAGCTGATCACACTGGGTCAAGTCAACGACCTTGACCTACATATGCTATACATAGATCTACCTCATGAAGTACATAGAACATCTTCAAAATTTTTTATCTTTAAACACAATACAACATAATAAAATAAGACATTTAAAATTAACATAGTATTGTTACAATTAACAATAAAACTGACATTTAAATTAATCAAAATTACACATTTTATAGCTGTACATTATTCTCAAATTCTATTAAAATTTGTCACTTATTTCCATTAATTTTTTCATTTCAACTATGATTTACTTTCTTTAACATTCTCAATCTCCATTAGTTTGGGTGACTTAATTATTCATAATAACTTGATTTACAACTTGACATTTATATTTTCTCTTAATCCCCTTCTGACTCTAACGTCACTAACAGCTTTAACCAACATGACACCCAATCTCTATCAAAAACATCTACCAAACATTCTCTAAACCCAACTTACTACTCAACTCATATCGCATCATTCTACCCTTATATATATAAAAAAAACTCTCTACCCCTTTGTACTCAGGATGTGTGTTCCCCTCCCATTTCTCATTCCCTTATCTGGTTCCTGGACTTTCCCTAGGCAACCCTTTCCGGCGCTAAACGGTCCCTTCCTGTCCCAACACCTTTCGTTGTGGACTCATCACACCACCCCCTTATAAAATCCCCATCAACTAATTATTTTCCCAATACATCACTTTCAACTACTACACAATATCTCCATTTACTTATTACATCAATATATCAATCAATACTCTACATATTTTCCCCATAGCTACTGTGTCACTATCAATATTCAAATTCTATCTTACATTTATTCACAACAATATTTATTCATCTCTAGTACCCCTTTAAACTCAACATGGACTGATCTACATGTCCTAACAAAATAATAATCACCCAAAACCAAACTTCACCTTTTACATTACCTTTAAAATTCTCAACTATCTCACTTCATTTTATCATCATTTAACTTAAAATCTTTTAACACATTGAGAGTCTATTATTCAAACATTAAATACGTTCCATTTTCCTCATATTCAAATATTTAACTACATTGAAAAAATTGCAAATCATTCATAAGTGATATTCTACAGCTGATCAGCTGATTTTCTTAGCAAGGTGAATGACCTTACTATAAACACATTTCAAAATTGTACAAATTACGCATTTTATCAACCCTTACCTCTAACACAATAAACTAATACATCTATAAGACAGAATACACACAGTATAATAAACATCTAATGCACCTATTTCTCGAATCATGATACAATTATTTAATTAGCTCAGGAGCTAGTCATCATTATTCAGTTACCAAATTGTAGATTTGTTAATTAAATTAGATTCGTTACCCCCCTGGGTAACCTCCTTAACCACACACACTATTGTTTTCTGAGGGTGGACTGTTGCGCCCATTTGCATCCACAAGGACGGCATTGATGGAGGAATTTATCATCTCCGTGTCCTTGCTTCAGCGTTACATTTTAAAATTAAGTAGATATCATCATACCTCTTGTTACATATTAATATGCCCTTAAAACGGGTCTACCACCTGGTTTACTGTTCCTACGCGAACAGAGTGGCAGCCGCTGTTCCATAGTTCCAGGGATTCCCCTAAAGTCACCCCCCTTTAATTTCAAATATACACCAATTTCAAGCCAGCTATGGTCAGTTTCCAACTTTTTGACCATAGCTGACTGCCATCCAAAACCACGATTAGTGCTGGTAAGGCAGTAATCGCCCGAAAAGGCGGGGAAATCATCTCTAAATTCAGGCATGTTCTCTTCGTCATTATGATACATGGCACGGCAATCAATCAGCATATAATATAAAATTAAATAAAAATTGTGCCGTGTATTTTACGCCATTTTGGCCTCCGATGGAGGTAACACTCCCTGTTACCCCCAACACTTACCGCTACCTACAGTGGCACATGCCACCACTGTACTAGCCAACCTAATAACTAAACTAACCCTTCTACAGTTACAGTTTCTACACTCCCTAAGTATATCACTCCTATTAACACCACTCAACCCCCCAAAATTACCCACATATCTTGTATGATAACATAACACACATTGAGCTTGAACATTGACATTTTTACATTACTAAACAATTCTCTCCTAATTATTTTTTATAGAAAATTATAAACATTATAACTTGTAATTTTCATTAACTCTTCTATGTATCATCACTTCATTATTTATCACTTATTACAATTGGATTCCTCAAAATTTTCAAATTTATTATTAGCATTTATTTTACATCACCTTTCAGTTATTATTACTTTTTAATTATAGTTTCTATTTAGTACAATTATCTCAATTAGTTTCATCATTGAGTTAAAATCTTTTCAACACCTGTAAACATTTTACTCTATTTAACTTGTATTATAAAATTTATACTCACAGTACATCATTCAAAACATATGATTCCAACACAATATATCTCCATTACCTTCTGCAACAATAACGATAATATGATTCCACAACTACATACAATTTAACATTTATTTATTCATTAAGTATTATCAAATTCAAATCTCATAAAATAATCTAGGTAACTTCATTAGAAATATTTCTTTATACAGCATTTAAATCAATCAAGAATATTTAAACATCTCAAATTATTTTAATTAAATCAATTATTGAAAACACAACAGTTTTCAATTATTATCAAAACAATTACAATTCGTTAATTACTGTCTTCAAAATTATTTTTGTTATTTATTTAGTCTACTGAAATAATCTTATTATTATTAAAACAATTACCTACACACATTGTTTACATTATATACTTATCACAATACACACAATCAATTTCACTAAATTATTTACAATTCTTCATCATTAATTGTTCAATTTTACCACACTTCATTTCCAAAATCAGCAAGGTCAGACCATAAATCAAAATATTTAAAATGTCCATTTATTAAGTTTATGTTCAGCCTCCATCATCGAATATATATCGAATATATTTATAACATACCTCATTGTTATCCACACACAATTTGTTATTATTATTATGACCATTATCGACATAATATTTGACATCATTCTTATCTATCAATTTATAAAACCCTGTAACGTTAATTACATTTTAATACAAATAGAAATACATAGAATTATTTAATCTTCCACCTACCTTGTTTAGTCTTCTACCAGGGTCCGCAACACGAACGTTAAGATGCAAGTATGATTATCAGGTTACCCAACAAACGTACGCTACACTCATTTGTTTGATGGAATAAAAAAAATTTTATTATCTAATTATTTCCTTTTAAATAGAATTTCAATTAGAACTCAACTTTCTCTCCTTTTAAGACAGATACAACATGCACATTTATTTAAACATTTTTCTTATTCTAGTATACTTTTAATTAATCAAGGCGCACCCAGATTGCCACACTATCACATTCAGACCTTTAAAACCCCTTTTTAGAGAACATAAGAATATATGTAAAAGAATAGTGTTACTTTCCTAAACAGCGTCACTGTCGACCACATGGCGCGTCCAGTAAATTACTTGCACTATGTCCAAACTGTTATTAGTTCATTTTTTACTCCGAACTCACTTGATTTTATGGCGTTAATTGTCCATCTCACTCTTTTAAACTGCTTTACAACTCCGATATAAGCTTGATTAGTCGGCCGACTTGATGGAACAAAATTTTGCCCGGGTATAAAGTTTTAGGCGACCTCGCTCGGTCTGTGTTAGTAGTTGACTGGGCTGAACTTTTTGTGACGATGTTACATGTGGACAGACGTCACTGCCTTCCCGGCGAACAGATTTCATCGCCGCACACAGCCTTGGTTGTCCAAGTTTGTAGTGGCTGTACACCTGGCACACAGGATTTACGTGTGCTGTACGACGACGATATTTCACTGCCTTTTCTTTCGTTTAGCGTGGATTAGGCGCTCCACAGATGTTGGTGCTTATGCATTTGTGAGTGGATGTCACATAAACGGAAAGTTCTTAGAATCGTGACAGTAGACAACATGACATTCCTTTATAAATATTTCATAACAGTTACAGCGTACTTTTGCATTGTTTAGACTGCGAGTTAGATTCAAACTGGTGACTAGCCACATATATGAAATGAATTGTGCAATTTTAATAAGATCAGAACCAAAATTAATAAAAAATAAAAAACCTTCTAATTCGCCCCACTACAACCCGTCTACATTTGTGATTGTAGTTTGGTCTCCATCAGTAGTTTTATTCAATCTAAAGTCAGTTATTTTCTCATCATATTCTTCTACTACACTCATTACCATATAAGGTAGGTGTTTATCATTTACAATGGTATTATCAAAATATTCATTTATCTCTCTTTCAACAGGTAAGCATTTCATATCATCTGTTTCCTTCCATTCTAACCTCTCTTTCAACTCTTTATGATTTCTCTTTAACTTATATAATTCTATCTCTCTATCAATACACAACTCTCTATCTAAATCTCTCTCACCATAACACCATCTCACACTTTCGACACCATCCCACACAGAGGGTACTAACTTATAAAAATTCGGGGAACAACTCAAAGACCTCATGTCTTCCAATAACAAGGGACTCTTACCCTTCAACAACAACATTTGTGAACACCTTGGTTCATCGTAAATATGGGGAAAATTTACCCTCTGCCCTACATACTCATCTAATCTCTTTTGCCACTCTTTCTCTAATTCATCAACACTAATTACTACTCCGTTACAACCCATTACTCTCTCACTCTCACTCACTATCTCACTCACTGTTTTCAACGTATCACTCTCTGATACCACCTTTTCAATTACATTACCATTTTCAATATCATTTTTATCATTTGTTACCTTATTCTCTAATACCACATTTTTATACATATCATTATAATTCTCACTTGTTTTACAGTCATCATTTACCTTGTTATTACTTATTTGATTTGCTTGACTTTTAATCTGTTTCCCTACTGACTCTACCACTTTCTCAATATCTTGTTTCAATTCGTTACAACTACTCTCACACTTAATTTTGACCTCATTAATATCACATTTAAGTTCGTTAAACTGACTATTCTGTTCATCAAATTTATTATTAAAACTACTTTTAATTTCTTGGATTTCGTTTGTCTGTTCATCGAATTTTGTATTAAAATTGCTATTATTCATATCAAATCTATTATTAATGAGATTAAATAAGTCATTTAATGACAACTCTTTTTCTCTTGTTTTAGTTACCACAGGAGTGGAAATCGCTCCCGGCCCACTAATTACAGATTCGTTTATCATGCTTGGAGTTGTTTCCATTCCTGAATCGTTAGCGTCAACATTTACTGAGTTTTCTGTTTCAACGTCATTTAAGCTGACGTCTTCCTTATTATTTTCATTAGTATTCATTTTGTATATAATTTATTATATTTTTTTTGGTATAAAACTCAATTTTACATATACACAGTATTGTTTATATAATATGACACAAGTAACATAGTATGGCTCTAACGTCTTATTTTTTATACATCGTTAGTACACATGTTACCCAACCTCCAAATCAAACTTGCATTCATTGTAGGTGTGGAATTTAATGAAATTTAATTTCTAAAATTCGTCCCTGTTCGGGTACCATTGTTAAATTAATTTACATTTTAATACAAATAAATCACAAAAGTATTTATAAACTACTTTTCACACTTACCTCGTTTTGCCCTCTTAGCCAAGAATTCGTCACGCGAACGTGGAAATGCAAGAGTGATTATAAGGTTATATCAATAACAGACGCAACTCGCATTTATAAAGGGAACCAACTAAGATTTTATTTAATTCATTAAAATTGCAACATGTTATTTATTTACCTTTTCGTTTCTTTACTATCGGATACTACTAAAATTAAACATATTACCTTAATGAAGGCCGCCCACCCTGCTCAATCACACATTCACACTATTAAAAAATTTTTTACCCGTTTATTTAAATAGTCCCCATTTTATTCGAAATTACCCATATATTTGAAATACTGTTGCTCAATATCACTACCGGCAACGTGGCTTCTCCCCGACCTCGTGCTACATCATTCACAAAATTAGTTCTAGGTCCGAAACAGTTTATAATTTCCTTTTCTTCTTCTGAAAACTATACTCACTTCCTCATTTTGAATAACTGAACTCACTTTTACTTGATATTGAAACTTTATTAATGAGCCCTGTTTGGCGGGCTGCCTGCGCAGGTGAGCGTCGGTGAGGTACTGCGAAGAAGATCTGCTTACCTAGATTTTTTGGACAAGACGGAAAGCAATGCCTTGCGCTTTAAAGTCATAGTCACTGTTCAGGCAACACATGCAATTCCCACGTGTTGGACATCGACGAAATCTGGTGTCCACTGGTTTCGTCACCGATGGGCGTGACTTACAATTAGGTTTCCGTCATGTCGAGAGCACATGTCGGGAAAAATCATCTTCAAGCCATCTTGTGCGACTTGTGTTTAGCATGGGTTATGTGCTCCGCAGATGTTTGGGCGTCTGTGCGCATTACACTGTATTACAGTTCTGAGAATTACGAAGTTGTGTGCAACACGACACATTCCAATGCAATTAGTTCACCTCACTGTTTCTTTGTTTGAACAAAGCTTTTGTTTAACACGTGGCTGGCTACACAGATGAAAATGAATTTACGCCTTTTTAATAAAATCAAAAACCCCTCCTTTTAGCCCCGTTACAATACCCCACCAATGAGAGATCTTCTGCCAAAACAGAAGAAATCTCATTGCTAAACCCCTGAGAGGATCGGTGAGGATATGGTGCCAACATCCCCCCATTAGTTTTTATACATCATGGGTAAACTACCCCCCTGGCTCGGCGACCATGGCTGCACCTGAACGAGATTACTGGACTTCTCTATACGAGATCCCAACACCATAAAATCGAACAGATACGAACCACACCGCACCTAACCTTCTAACATGCCACCCCCAAAGATCCAAATCCCTGGCCTTATTCCCTGCCAGATCCTCAACCGATATGTTCCCCCTTACCATGCACACTGGGCTGCCTTTAGCAGTTACTGGGCTCATACACACACTCATAATTACTCACTAAACAAAATTATCCTTTAAAATTCTCAAAACATTTCTCTTTATATTCAAAATTTATTTACGTTAAAATCAAATTGTACTTCCTCAAAAATCGCAATAAGAAAATCTTTTACCTTAATCCCTAATCCTCTTCACTACTACTAACAATCCTAAAGAAAACAAATTGAATACCTTATTAAACATGAATTCGCTTACTCTAACATTTGTTTACACACATATTCTAAACAATATAATTCAATAAAACCCTCGCAATACACATAAACAATAATACACTTAAAACTCAAAACATCAATTAGATGGCAGGCACAAAAAATAAAAAATTTTTTTTCCAAAAAAATTTAAATTTACCAAAATCTCCCTTTTTCATTTTTCAGAAAACCAGAATATTGAATTCAATAAAAAAATACAAAATGGCATCAATCAATTACTAGAAACAGGTCATGCCTATAACATCAACCATCAGCTGATCACACTGGGTCAAGTCAACGACCTTGACCTACATATGCTATACATAGATCTACCTCATGAAGTACATAGAACATCTTCAAAAATTTTTATCTTTAAACACAATACAACATAATAAAATAAGACATTTAAAATTAACATAGTATTGTTACAATTAACAATAAAACTGACATTTAAATTAATCAAAATTACACATTTTATAGCTTTACATTATTCTCAAATTCTATTAAAATTTGTCACTTATTTCCATTAATTTTTTCATTTCAACTATGATTTACTTTCTTTAACATTCTCAATCTCCATTAGTTTGGGTGACTTAATTATTTATAATAACTTGATTTACAACTTGACATTTATATTTTCTCTTAATCCCCTTCTGACTCTAACGTCACTAACAGCTTTAACCAACATGACACCCAATCTCTATCAAAAACATCTACCAAACATTCTCTAAACCCAACTTACTACTCAACTCATATCGCATCATTCTACCCTTATATATATAAAAAAAACTCTACCCCTTTGTACTCAGGATGTGTGTTCCCCTCCCATTTCTCATTCCCTTATCTGGTTCCTGGACTTTCCCTAGGCAACCCTTTCCAGCGCTAAACGGTCCCTTCCTGTCCCAACACCTTTCGTTGTGGACTCATCACACCACCCCCTTACAAAATCCCCATCAACTAATTATTTTCCCAATACATCACTTTCAACTACTACACAATATCTCCATTTACTTATTACATCAATATATCAATCAATACTCTACATATTTTCCCCATAGCTACTGTGTCACTATCAATATTCAAATTCTATCTTACATTTATTCACAACAATATTTATTCATCTCTAGTACCCCTTTAAACTCAACATGGACTGATCTACATGTCCTAACAAAATAATAATCACCCAAAACCAAACTTCACCTTTTACATTACCTTTAAAATTCTCAACTATCTCACTTCATTTTATCATCATTTAACTTAAAATCTTTTAACACATTGAGAGTCTATTATTCAAACATTAAATACGTTCCATTTTCCTCATATTCAAATATTTAACTACATTGAAAAAATTGCAAATCATTCATAAGTGATATTCTACAGCTGATCAGCTGATTTTCTTAGCAAGGTGAATGACCTTACTATAAACACATTTCAAAATTATACAAATTACACATTTTATCAACCCTTACCTCTAACACAATAAACTAATACATCTATAAGACAGAATACACACAGTATAATAAACATCTAATGCACCTATTTCTCGAATCATGATACAATTATTTAATTAGCTCAGGAGCGAGTCATCATTATTCAGTTACCAAATTGTAAATTTGTTAATTAAATTAGATTCGTTACCCCCCTGGGTAACCTCCTTAACCACACACACTATTGTTTTCTGAGGGTGGACTGTTGCGCCCATTTGCATCCACAAGGACGGCATTGGTGGAGGAATTTATCATCTCCGTGTCCTTGCTTCAGCGTTACATTTTAAAATTAAGTAGATATCATCATATCTCTTGTTACATATTAATATGCCCTTAAAACGGGTCTACCACCTGGTTTACTGTTCCTACGCGAACAGAGTGGCAGCCACTGTTCCATAGTTCCAGGGATTTCCCCTAAAGTCACCCCCCCTTTAATTTCAAATATACACCAATTTCAAGCCAGCTATGGTCAGTTTCCAACTTTTTGACCATAGCTGACCGCCATCCAAAACCACGATTAGTGCTGGTAAGGCAGTAATTGCCCGAAAAGGCGGGGAAATCATCTCTAAATTCAGGCATGTTCTCTTCGTCATTATGATACATGGCACGGCAATCAATCAGCATATAATATAAAATTATATAAAAATTGTGCCGTGTATTTTACGCCATTTTGGCCTCCGATGGAGGTAACACTCCCTGTTACCCCCAACACTTACCGCTACCTACAGTGGCACATGCCACCACTGTACTAGCCAACCTAATAACTAAACTAACCCTTCTACAGTTACAGTTTCTACACTCCCTAAGTATATCACTCCTATTAACACCACTCAACCCCCCAAAATTACCCACATATCTTGTATGATAACATAACACACATTGAGCTTGAACATTGACATTTTTACATTACTAAACAATTCTCATCTAAATAATTTTTATAGAAAATTATAAACATTATAACTTGTAATTTTCATTAACTCTTCTATGTATCATCACTTCACTATTTATCACTTATTACAATTGGATTCCTCAAAATTTTCAAATTTATTATTAGCATTTATTTTACATCACCTTTCAGTTATTATTACTTTTTAATTATAGTTTCTATTTAGTACAATTATCTCAATTAGTTTCATCATTGAGTTAAAATCTTTTCAACACCTGTAAACATTTTACTCTATTTAACTTGTATTATAAAATTTATACTCACAGTACATCATTCAAAACATATGATTCCAACACAATATATCTCCATTACCTTCTGCAACAATAACGATAATATGATTCCACAACTACATACAATTTAACATTTATTTATTCATTAAGTATTATCAAATTCAAATCTCATAAAATAATCTAGGTAACTTCATTAGAAATATTTCTTTATACAGCATTTAAATCAATCAAGAATATTTAAACATCTCAAATTATTTTAATTAAATCAATTATTGAAAACACAACAGTTTTCAATTATTATCAAAACAATTACAATTCGTTAATTACTGTCTTCAAAATTATTTTTGTTATTTATTTAGTCTACTGAAATAATCTTATTATTATTAAAACAATTACCTACACACATTGTTTACATTATATACTTATCACAATACACACAATCAATTTCACTAAATTATTTACAATTCTTCATCATTAATTGTTCAATTTTACCACACTTCATTTCCAAAATCAGCAAGGTCAGACCATAAATCAAAATATTTAAAATGTCCATTTATTAAGTTTATGTTCAGCCTCCATCATCGAATATATATCGAATATATTTATAACATACCTCATTGTTATCCACACACAATTTGTTATTATTATTATGACCATTATCGACATAATATTTGACATCATTCTTATCTATCAATTCATAAAACCCTGTAACGTTAATTACATTTTAATACAAATAGAAATACATAGAATTATTTAATCTTCCACCTACCTTGTTTAGTCTTCTACCAGGGTCCGCAACACGAACGTTAAGATGCAAGTATGATTATCAGGTTACCCAACAAACGTACGCTACACTCATTTGTTTGATGGAATAAAAAAAATTTTATTATCTAATTATTTCCTTTTAAATAGAATTTCAATTAGAACTCAACTTTCTCTCCTTTTAAGACAGATACAACATGCACATTTATTTAAACATTTTTCTTATTCTAGTATACTTTTAATTAATCAAGGCGCACCCAGATTGCCACACTATCACATTCAGACCTTTAAAACCCCTTTTTAGAGAACATAAGAATATATGTAAAAGAATAGTGTTACTTTCCTAAACAGCGTCACTGTCGACCACATGGCGCGTCCAGTAAATTACTTGCACTATGTCCAAACTGTTATTAGTTCATTTTTTACTCCGAACTCACTTGATTTTATGGCGTTAATTGTCCATCTCACTCTTTTAAACTGCTTTACAACTCCGATATAAGCTTGATTAGTCGGCCGACTTGATGGAACAAAATTTTGCCCGGGTATAAAGTTTTAGGCGACCTCGCGCGGTCTGTGTTAGTAGTTGACTGGGCTGAACTTTTTGTGACGATGTTACATGTGGACAGGCATCACTGCCTTCCCGGCGAACAGATTTCATCGCCGCACACAGCCTTAGTTGTCCAAGTTTGTAGTGGCTGTACACCTGGCACACAGGATTTACGTGTGCTGTACGACGACGATATTTCACTGCCTTTTCTTTCGTTTAGCGTGGATTAGGCGCTCCACAGATGTTGGTGCTTGTGCATTTGTGAGTGGATGTCTCATAAACGGAAAGTTCTTAGAATCGTGACAGTAGACAACATGACATTCCTTTATAAATATTTCATAACAGTTACAGCGTACTTTTGCATTGTTTAGACTGCGAGTTAGATTCAAACTGGTGACTAGCCACATATATGAAATGAATTGTGCAATTTTAATAAGATCAGAACCAAAATTATTAAAAAATAAAAAACCTTCTAATTCGCCCCACTACAACCCGTCTACATTTGTGATTGTAGTTTGGTCTCCATCAGTAGTTTTATTCAATCTAAAGTCAGTTATTTTCTCATCATATTCTTCTACTACACTCATTACCATATAAGGTAGGTGTTTATCATTTACAATGGTATTATCAAAATATTCATTTATCTCTCTTTCAACAGGTAAGCATTTCATATCATCTATTTCCTTCCATTCTAACCTCTCTTTCAACTCTTTATGATTTCTCTTTAACTTATATAATTCTATCTCTCTATCAATACACAACTCTCTATCTAAATCTCTCTCACCATAACACCATCTCACACTTTCGACACCATCCCACACAGAGGGTACTAACTTATAAAAATTCGGGGAACAACTCAAAGACCTCATGTCTTCCAATAACAAGGGACTCTTACCCTTCAACAACAACATTTGTGAACACCTTGGTTCATCGTAAATATGGGGAAAATTTACCCTCTGCCCTACATACTCATCTAATCTCTGTTGCCACTCTTTCTCTAATTCATCAACACTAATTACTACTCCGTTACAACCCATTACTCTCTCACTCTCACTCACTATCTCACTCACTGTTTTCAACGTATCACTCTCTGATACCACCTTTTCAATTACATTACCATTTTCAATATCATTTTTATCATTTGTTACCTTATTCTCTAATACCACATTTTTATACATATCATTATAATTCTCACTTGTTTTACAGTCATCATTTACCTTGTTATTACTTATTTGATTTGCTTGACTTTTAATCTGTTTCCCTACTGACTCTACCACTTTCTCAATATCTTGTTTCAATTCGTTACAACTACTCTCACACTTAATTTTGACCTCATTAATATCACATTTAAGTTCGTTAAACTGACTATTCTGTTCATCAAATTTATTATTAAAACTACTTTGAATTTCTTGGATTTCGTTTGTCTGTTCATCGAATTTTGTATTAAAATTGCTATTATTCATATCAAATCTATTATTAATGAGATTAAATAAGTCATTTAATGACAACTCTTTTTCTCTTGTTTTAGTTACCACAGGAGTGGAAATCGCTCCCGGCCCACTAATTACAGATTCGTTTATCATGCTTGGAGTTGTTTCCATTCCTGAATCGTTAGCGTCAACATTTACTGAGTTTTCTGTTTCAACGTCATTTAAGCTGACGTCTTCCTTATTATTTTCATTAGTATTCATTTTGTATATAATTTATTATATTTTCTTTGGTATAAAACTCAATTTTACATATACACAGTATTGCTTATATAATATGACACAAGTAACATAGTATGGCTCTAACGTCTTATTTTTTATACATCGTTAGTACACATGTTACCCAACCTCCAAATCAAACTTGCATTCATTGTAGGTGTGGAATTTAATGAAATTTAATTTCTAAAATTCGTCCCTGTTCGGGTACTATTGTTAAATTAATTTACATTTTAATACAAATAAATCACAAAAGTATTTATAAACTACTTTTCACACTTACCTTGTTTTGCCCTCTTAGCCAAGAATTCGTCACACGAACGTGGAAATGCAAGAGTGATTATAAGGTTATATCAATAACAGACGCAACTCGCATTTATAAAGAGAACCAACTAAGATTTTATTTAATTCATTAAAATTGCAACATGTTATTTATTTACCTTTTCGTTTCTTTACTATCGGATACTACTAAAATTAAACATATTACCTTAATGAAGGCCGCCCACCCTGCTCAATCACACATTCACACTATTAAAAAATTTTTTACCCGTTTATTTAAATAGTCCCCATTTTATTCGAAATTACCCATATGTTTGAAATACTGTTGCTCAATATCACTACCGGCAACGTGGCTTCTCCCCGACCTCGTGCTACATCATTCACAAAATTAGTTCTAGGTCCGAAACAGTTTATAATTTCCTTTTCTTCTTCCGAAAACTATACTCACTTCTTCATTTTGAATAACTGAACTCACTTTTACTTGATATTGAAACTTTATTAATGAGCCCTGTTTGGCGGGCTGCCTGCGCAGGTGAGCGTCGGTGAGGTACTGCGAAGAAGATCTGCTTACCTAGATTTTTTGGACAAGACGGAAAGCAATGCCTTGCGCTTTAAAGTCATAGTCACTGTTCAGGCAACACATGCAATTCCCGCGTGTTGGACATCGACGAAATCTGGTGTCCACTGGTTTCGTCACCGATGGGCGTGACTTACAATTAGGTTTCCGTCATGTCGAGAGCACATGTCGGGAAAAATCATCTTCAAGCCATCTTGTGCGACTTGTGTTTAGCATGGGTTATGTGCTCCGCAGATGTTTGGGCATCTGTGCGCATTACACTGTATTACAGTTCTGAGAATTACGAAGTTGTGTGCAACAAGACACATTCCAATGCAATTAGTTCACCTCACTGTTTCTTTGTTTGAACAAAGCTTTTGTTTAACACGTGGCTGGCTACACAGATGAAAATGAATTTACGCCTTTTTAATAAAATCAAAAACCCCTCCTTTTAGCCCCGTTACAATACCCCACCAATGAGAGATCTTCTGCCAAAACAGAAGAAATCTCATTGCTAAACCCCTAAGAGGATCGGTGAGGATATGGTGCCAACATCCCCCCATTAGTTTTTATACATCATGGGTAAACTACCCCCCTGGCTCGGCGACCATGGCTGCACCTGAACGAGATTACTGGACTTCTCTATACGAGATCCCAACACCATAAAATCGAACAGATATGAACCACACCGCACCTAACCTTCTAACATGCCACCCCCAAAGATCCAAATCCCTGGCCTTATTCCCTGCCAGATCCTCAACCGATATGTTCCCCCTTACCATGCACACTGGGCTGCCTTTAGCAGTTACTGGGCTCATACACACACTCATAATTACTCACTAAACAAAATTATCCTTTAAAATTCTCAAAACATTTCTCTTTATATTCAAAATTCATTTACGTTAAAATCAAATTGTACTTCCTCAAAAATCGCAATAAGAAAATCTTTTACCTTAATCCCTAATTCTCTTCACTACTACTAACAATCCTAAAGAAAACAAATTGAATACCTTATTAAACATGAATTCGCTTACTCTAACATTTGTTTACACACATATTCTAAACAGTATAATTCAATAAAACCCTCGCAATACACATAAACAATAATACACTTAAAACTCAAAACATCAATTAGATGGCAGGCACAAAAATTCAAAAAATTTTTTTTCCAAAAAAATTTAAATTTACCAAAATCTCCCTTTTTCATTTTTCAGAAAACCAGAATATTGAATTCAATAAAAAAATACAAAATGGCATCAATCAATTACTAGAAACAGGTCATGCCTATAACATCAACCATCACCTGATCACACTGGGTCAAGTCAACGACCTTGACCTACATATGCTATACATAGATCTACCTCATGAAGTACATAGAACATCTTCAAAATTTTTTATCTTTAAACACAATACAACATAATAAAATAAGACATTTAAAATTAACATAGTATTGTTACAATTAACAATAAAACTGACATTTAAATTAATCAAAATTACACATTTTATAGCTTTACATTATTCTCAAATTCTATTAAAATTTGTCACTTATTTCCATTAATTTTTTCATTTCAACTATGATTTACTTTCTTTAACATTCTCAATCTCCATTAGTTTGGGTGACTTAATTATTCATAATAACTTGATTTACAACTTGACATTTATATTTTCTCTTAATCCCCTTCTGACTCTAACGTCACTAACAGCTTTAACCAACATGACACCCAATCTCTATCAAAAACATCTACCAAACATTCTCTAAACCCAACTTACTACTCAACTCATATCGCATCATTCTACCCTTATATATATAAAAAAACTCTCTACCCCTTTGTACTCAGGATGTGTGTTCCCCTCCCATTTCTCATTCCCTTATCTGGTTCCTGGACTTTCCCTAGGCAACCCTTTCCGGCGCTAAACGGTCCCTTCCTGTCCCAACACCTTTCGTTGTGGACTCATCACACCACCCCCTTACAAAATCCCCATCAACTAATTATTTTCTTAATACATCACTTTCAACTACTACAAAATATCTCCATTTACTTATTACATCAATATATCAATCAATACTCTACATATTTTCCCCATAGCTACTGTGTCACTATCAATATTCAAATTCTATCTTACATTTATTCACAACAATATTTATTCATCTCTAGTACCCCTTTAAACTCAACATGGACTGATCTACATGTCCTAACAAAATAATAATCACCCAAAACCAAACTTCACCTTTTACATTACCTTTAAAATTCTCAACTATCTCACTTCATTTTATCATCATTTAACTTAAAATCTTTTAACACATTGAGAGTCTATTATTCAAACATTAAATACGTTCCATTTTCCTCATATTCAAATATTTAACTACATTGAAAAAATTGCAAATCATTCATAAGTGATATTCTACAGCTGATCAGCTGATTTTCTTAGCAAGGTGAATGACCTTACTATAAACACATTTCAAAATTATACAAATTACACATTTTATCAACCCTTACCTCTATCACAATAAACTAATACATCTATAAGACAGAATACACACAGTATAATAAACATCTAATGCACCTATTTCTCGAATCATGATACAATTATTTAATTAGCTCAGGAGCGAGTCATCATTATTCAGTTACCAAATTGTAGATTTGTTAATTAAATTAGATTCGTTACCCCCCTGGGTAACCTCCTTAACCACACACACTATTGTTTTCTGAGGGTGGACTGTTGCGCCCATTTGCATCCACAAGGACGGCATTGATGGAGGAATTTATCATCTCCGTGTCCTTGCTTCAGCGTTACATTTTAAAATTAAGTAGATATCATCATATCTCTTGTTACATATTAATATGCCCTTAAAACGGGTCTACCACCTGGTTTACTGTTCCTACGCGAACAGAGTGGCAGCCGCTGTTCCATAGTTCCAGGGATTTCCCCTAAAGTCACCCCCCTTTAATTTCAAATATACACCAATTTCAAGCCAGCTATGGTCAGTTTCCAACTTTTTGACCATAGCTGACCGCCATCCAAAACCACGATTAGTGCTGGTAAGGCAGTAATCGCCCGAAAAGGCGGGGAAATCATCTCTAAATTCAGGCATGTTCTTGATGGCACGGCAATCAATCAGCATATAATATAAAATTATATAAAAATTGTGCCGTGTATTTTACGCCATTTTGGCCTCCGATGGAGGTAACACTCCCTGTTACCCCCAACACTTACCGCTACCTACAGTGGCACATGCCACCACTGTACTAGCCAACCTAATAACTAAACTAACCCTTCTACAGTTACAGTTTCTACACTCCCTAAGTATATCACTCCTATTAACACCACTCAACCCCCCAAAATTACCCACATATCTTGTATGATAACATAACACACATTGAGCTTGAACATTGACATTTTTACATTACTAAACAATTCTCATCTAAATAATTTTTATAGAAAATTATAAACATTATAACTTGTAATTTTCATGAACTCTTCTATGTATCATCACTTCATTATTTATCACTTATTACAATTGGATTCCTCAAAATTTTCAAATTTATTATTAGCATTTATTTTACATCACCTTTCAGTTATTATTACTTTTTAATTATAGTTTCTATTTAGTACAATTATCTCAATTAGTTTCGTCATTGAGTTAAAATCTTTTCAACACCTGTAAACATTTTACTCTATTTAACTTGTATTATAAAATTTATACTCACAGTACATCATTCAAAACATATGATTCCAACACAATATATCTCCATTACCTTCTGCAACAATAACGATAATATGATTCCACAACTACATACAATTTAACATTTATTTATTCATTAAGTATTATCAAATTCAAATCTCATAAAATAATCTAGGTAACTTCATTAGAAATATTTCTTTATACAGCATTTAAATTAATCAAGAATATTTAAACATCTCAAATTATTTTAATTAAATCAATTATTGAAAACACAACAGTTTTCAATTATTATCAAAACAATTACAATTCGTTAATTACTGTCTTCAAAATTATTTTTGTTATTTATTTAGTCTACTGAAATAATCTTATTATTATTAAAACAATTACCTACACACATTGTTTACATTATATACTTATCACAATACACACAATCAATTTCACTAAATTATTTACAATTCTTCATCATTAATTGTTCAATTTTACCACACTTCATTTCCAAAATCAGCAAGGTCAGACCATAAATCAAAATATTTAAAATGTCCATTTATTAAGTTTATGTTCAGCCTCCATCATCGAATATATATCGAATATATTTATAACATACCTCATTGTTATCCACACACAATTATCGACATAATATTTGACATCATTCTTATCTATCAATTCATAAAACCCTGTAACGTTAATTACATTTTAATACAAATAGAAATACATAGAATTATTTAATCTTCCACCTACCTTGTTTAGTCTTCTACCAGGGTCCGCAACACGAACGTTAAGATGCAAGTATGATTATCAGGTTACCCAACAAACGTACGCTACACTCATTTGTTTGATGGAATAAAAAAAATTTTATTATCTAATTATTTCCTTTTAAATAGAATTTCAATTAGAACTCAACTTTCTCTCCTTTTAAGACAGATACAACATGCACATTTATTTAAACATTTTTCTTATTCTAGTATACTTTTAATTAATCAAGGCGCACCCAGATTGCCACACTATCACATTCAGACCTTTAAAACCCCTTTTTAGAGAACATAAGAATAGATGTAAAAGAATAGTGTTACTTTCCTAAACAGCGTCACTGTCGACCACATGGCGCGTCCAGTAAATTACTTGCACTATGTCCAAACTGTTATTAGTTCATTTTTTACTCCGAACACACTTGATTTTATGGCGTTAATTGTCCATCTCACTCTTTTAAACTGCTTTACAACTCCGATATAAGCTTGATTAGTCGGCCGACTTGATGGAACAAAATTTTGCCCGGGTATAAAGTTTTAGGCGACCTCGCGCGGTCTGTGTTAGTAGTTGACTGGGCTGAACTTTTTGTGACGATGTTACATGTGGACAGACATCACTGCCTTCCCGGCGAACAGATTTCATCGCCGCACACAGCCTTAGTTGTCCAAGTTTTTAGTGGCTGTACACCTGGCACACAGGATTTACGTGTGCTGTACGACGACGATATTTCACAATCAGAATGATAAATATTGCACACCACTATATAAAAATTATTCCGATTAGCGCTTTCAAGCTTCACAGCTCATCGTCAGATCAGGAATAGACAGAAAATTGTAATACCCAACCCTTCACCCCTCTGCCCCACCCTGCTCACCCACAACAAACTAAAAATTAATGACCCTTCCCCACCCCCTAAACTCTGTCTCACCATCTGTACAGTTACATATTTTTCTAGCAAATTCCTTGTGTTTCAGTGTGTGTGTGTGTGTGTGTGTGCATCCTTTTAAACTACCCTCTTCCTCTCCACACACGTGGGTCAGTCACACACCCTTATTTTAAAACAACCAATTAGTACTATGAAATATAATTCTTAATCTTATCTATCTGCCCTCTCTCATTTACTTCTTAATCATGTTATAAAATATTTCTTCATTATCAAATTTAATTTTAATATTAATTAAATTGTCTAACCCTTTTTCTCTTTCTTTCAATATTTCTAACTCCTCTCTAAGCTTCCTTTCAACTGTGTTATTTACTACTTTTACAATTTCGTATTCTTCCAAAGGATTAACAAACTTGTGGTTGTCTTCTATGAAATGTCTTGCATATAACGAATTGGTTGTTCTGTTACCTTCTCCACGTTGGTGGTCAGACAACCTGCATGCGAATTTTCGTCCTGTCTCCCCTAGGTACACTTTGTTGCAGTCTTTACATTTTAATTTATAAATTCCGCTTTTCTGTAATACTGGAATTTTTTCTATATTCTTATTCCTTATCTTATCAAATACCGTTTCACATTTTTTAATAGCTATATCTACTCCATATTTATTAAAACATTTTATAATTTTTCTAGTATGTGAACCTATGTATGTCAATGACCTTGCATAATTCTTTTGTTCTGGTTCTATTTTAGCTTTTTGTATGTTGACCCTTTTCATAACTTTATCCACTATGTTGGTGCTATAATTATTATTCCTTACAATTCCCTTTATCTTTTTTAACTCCCTATCTTTTGATTCGGTCTCTTTTAAACACTTCTGAGCTCTGTAACAAAAGGAATTGATTGCCGCCATTTTATATCTGTATGGGTGGTACGACTCTCTTGGTATAATTATATCAGAATACGACTCTTTCCTAAATATCCCAAACTGTAGTTTCTCATTATCTCTAATTTCTATGTTTCAATCTAAGTAATTTATTTGCTTACCTCCTATCTCTTCCTTAAATTGTAAGTTTTTATCCTTATTATTTACCTCCTTTATAAATTCATGCACTTCTTCTATGCTTCCTTCCCAAACTACTAATACATCATCAACGTATCTAGACCATAATTTTATATTGTCTTTATACTTAGTGGAAGTTATTAATTGCTTTTCAAAATCATTCATGTATATTTCAGCAAGAATAGGGGATAATGAAGACCCCATAGGTAAACCTTTTTTCTGTATATAAAACTTGTTATTAAACCTAAAATAGTTCTGATTTACACATTCTTTAATTACTTTCATCAACTGCTTTTTATACCTGTATTCTCCCATACTATTATCGTTTATTAACTTAATAACTTTATTTACTGTGATATTAGTAAACATGTCCTTAACATCCAGTGATATCAATTTTGTATTTACATTAATGCTAATATTTTCTAATTTTTCTATCAATTTTATATTATTCTCTACGTTGTATTTTGTCCCAAATTCATATTTCTCTTTCAGTACTCTGCTAACTTCCTTTGATAATTTATAAATAGGTGCATTAATAAAAGAAGCAATCGGTCTAATTGGTTTTCCTTCTTTATGTATCTTAACCTGACTTTTAAAAGTTGGTGCTGTTGGATTACTTTCCAATAAATACTTTTTCTTTTTTTCCTCTATAAATGTTATCTGTTTCATCATTTGTTTTATCCTTGACTGGTACTTAGTTGTATAATCATACTTTATTTCCTCGTATGGTCCTTCCCTTATAAATTCTTCCGTTTTCTTTATGTATTCTTCCTTTCTCATTAGTACCATTGTATTTCCTTTATCCGCCTTCGTAACTATAATATCATTCTTCTTTATTTTATTCTTTGGTTTAGTTACAGTTGCTTTGATTTTTTGTTCATTCTTTGAATTATACAAACTTTTCTTAAATATTTTATCTACTACATTCCCTACTTCCCACCTTATTCTTTTTTTATCATTTTCATTTCCTAGTTTTTGTATTATGCTTTCGCATTAAATAATCGTTTTTTCTTGATTTAATTCTGGTGGTGGTGCATATTTTAAGCCTTTCGCTAACATTTCTTTTTCTTCCGTCTTGAAATTTACCTCTGTAAGGTTTATTACTCTTTTTTCATAGTTATTCTTAGAGAGGTGTTCCTTTTTTACTTCGTTCTTTCTTATTAATTTATTTAACTTATCTACCATTTTTTTATTTTTCTTTTCCAATTTCTTTTCTATGTACCCCAAACCAAAATTATATAATATTTCTTCTAACTCTACATACGAGTATATTCTTAATAATTCTATGTGTCTGTCATATAATTCCCTATTATATCTATTGATTAAGCCGTAGAGTGACCTTATTTCCAGTTTTATCCACAACTTCTCGCTTTGTTCTTTTACTTTTTTGGCTACACTGTTCTTATTTTTAATTTTAACTTGAGCGTACTTTGGGATGACATTATTATCCAGACATTGTTTATTAAACCATATTTTACTTAAAACCCTCTTCAATTTAACTTTTAACTTAAGATATTTAAAAACTTTACTTACCTTATTGTTGTCGTTTATTACCTCATTGTTGTTGTCCATTACCTGTAGTCGATTGCACATCTTAACAGACGTTTAATGAAGAAATTTGTGTTAGTGGTTGAAATCACAATCAGAATGATCAATATTGCACACCACTATATAAAAATTATTCCGATTAGCGCTTTCAAGCTTCACAGCTCATCGTCAGATCAGGAATAGACAGAAAATTGTAATACCCAACCCTTCACCCCTCACCCCACCCTGCTCACCCACAACAAAATAAAAATTAATGACCCTTCCCCACCCCCTAAACTCTGTCTCACCATCTGTACAGTTACATATTTTTCTAGTAAATTCCTTGTGTTTCAGTGTGTGTGTGTGTGTTTGTGTGTGTGTGTGTATCCTTTTAAACTACCCTCTTCCTCTCTACACACATGGGTCAGTCACACACCCTTATTTTAAAACAACCAATTAGTACTATGAAATATAATTCTTAATCTTATCTATCTGCCCTCTCTCATTTACTTCTTAATCATGTTATAAAATATTTCTTCATTATCAAATTTAATTTTAATATTAATTAAATTGTCTAACCCTTTTTCTCTTTCTTTCAATATTTCTAACTCCTCTCTAAGCTTCCTTTCAACTGTGTTATTTACTACTTTTACAATTTCGTATTCTTCCAAAGGATTAACAAACTTGTGGTTGTCTTCTATGAAATGTCTTGCATATAACGAATTGGTTGTTCTATTACCTTCTCCACGTTTGTGGTCAGACAACCTGCATGCGAATTTTCGTCCTGTCTCCCCTAGGTACACTTTGTTGCAGTCTTTACATTTTAATTTATAAATTCCGCTTTTCTGTAATACTGGAATTTTTTCTATATTCTTATTCCTTATCTTATCAAATACCGTTTCACATTTTTTAATAGCTATATCTACTCCATATTTATTAAAACATTTTATAATTTTTCTAGTATGTGAACCTATGTATGTCAATGACCCTGCATAATTCTTTTGTTCTGGTTCTATTTTAGCTTTTTGTATGTTGACCCTTTTCATAACTTTATCCACTATGTTGGTGCTATAATTATTATTCCTTACAATTCCCTTTATCTTTTTTAACTCCCTATCTTTTGATTCGGTCTCTTTTAAACACTTCTGAGCTCTGTAACAAAAGGAATTGATTGCCGCCATTTTATATCTGTATGGGTGGTACGACTCTCTTGGTATAATTATATCAGAATACGACTCTTTCCTAAATATCCCAAACTGTAGTTTCTCATTATCTCTAATTTCTATGTTTCAATCTAAGTAATTTATTTGCTTACCTCCTATCTCTTCCTTAAATTGTAAGTTTTTATCCTTATTATTTACCTCCTTTATAAATTCATGCACTTCTTCTATGCTTCCTTCCCAATCTACTAATACATCATCAACGTATCTAGACCATAATTTTATATTGTCTTTATACTTAGTGGAAGTTATTAATTGCTTTTCAAAATCATTCATGTATATTTCAGCAAGAATAGGGGATAATGAAGACCCCATAGGTAAACCTTTTTTCTGTATATAAAACTTGTTATTAAACCTAAAATAGTTCTGATTTACACATTCTTTAATTACTTTCATCAACTGCTTTTTATACCTGTATTCTCCCATACTATTATCGTTTATTAACTTAATAACTTTATTTACTGTGATATTAGTAAACATGTCCTTAACATCCAGTGATATCAATTTTGTATTTACATTAATGCTAATATTTTCTAATTTTTCTATCAATTTTATATTATTCTCTACGTTGTATTTTGTCCCAAATTCATATTTCTCTTTCAGTACTCTGCTAACTTCCTTTGATAATTTATAAATAGGTGCATTAATAAAAGAAGCAATCGGTCTAATTGGTTTTCCTTCTTTATGTATCTTAACCTGACTTTTAAAAGTTGGTGCTGTTGGATTACTTTCCAATAAATACTTTTTCTTTTTTTCCTCTATAAATGTTATCTGTTTCATCATTTGTTTTATCCTTGACTGGTACTTACTTGTATAATCATACTTTATTTCCTCGTATGGTCCTTCCCTTATAAATTCTTCCGTTTTCTTTATGTATTCTTCCTTTCTCATTAGTACCATTGTATTTCCTTTATCCGCCTTCGTAACTATAATATCATTCTTCTTTATTTTATTCTTTAGTTTAGTTACAGTTGCTTTGATTTTTTGTTCATTCTTTGAATTATACAAACTTTTCTTAAATATTTTATCTACTACATTCCCTACTTCCCACCTTATTCTTTTTTTATCATTTTCATTTCCTAGTTTTTGTATTATGCTTTCGCATTCAATAACCGTTTTTTCTTTATTTAATTCTGGTGGTGGTGCATATTTTAAGCCTTTCGCTAACATTTCTTTTTCTTCCGTCTTGAAATTTACCTCTGTAAGGTTTATTACTCTTTTTTCATAGTTATTCTTAGAGAGGTGTTCCTTTTTTACTTCGTTCTTTCTTATTAATTTATTTAACTTATCTACCATTTTTTTATTTTTCTTTTCCAATTTCTTTTCTATGTACCCCAAACCAAAATTATATAATATTTCTTCTAACTCTACATACGAGTATATTCTTAATAATTCTATGTGTCTGTCATATAATTCCCTATTATATCTATTGATTAAGCCGTAGAGTGACCTTATTTCCAGTTTTATCCACAACTTCTCGCTTTGTTCTTTTACTTTTTTGGCTACACTGTTCTTATTTTTAATTTTAACTTGAGCGTACTTTGGGATGACATTATTATCCAGACATTGTTTATTAAACCATATTTTACTTAAAACCCTCTTCAATTTAACTTTTAACTTAAGATATTTAAAAACTTTACTTACCTTATTGTTGTCGTTTATTACCTCATTGTTGTTGTCCATTACCTGTAGTCGATTGCACATCTTAACAGACGTTTAATGAAGAAATTTGTGTTAGTGGTTGAAATCACAATCAGAATGATCAATATTGCACACCACTATATAAAAATTATTCCGATTAGCGCTTTCAAGCTTCACAGCTCATCGTCAGATCAGGAATAGACAGAAAATTGTAATACCCAACCCTTCACCCCTCACCCCACCCTGCTCACCCACAACAAACTAAAAATTAATGACCCTTCCCCACCCCCTAAACTCTGTCTCACCATCTGTACAGTTACATATTTTTCTAGTAAATTCCTTGTGTTTCAGTGTGTGTGTGTGTATCCTTTTAAACTACCCTCTTCCTCTCTACACACATGGGTCAGTCACACACCCTTATTTTAAAACAACCAATTAGTACTATGAAATATAATTCTTAATCTTATCTATCTGCCCTCTCTCATTTACTTCTTAATCATGTTATAAAATATTTCTTCATTATCAAATTTAATTTTAATATTAATTAAATTGTCTAACCCTTTTTCTCTTTCTTTCAATATTTCTAACTCCTCTCTAAGCTTCCTTTCAACTGTGTTATTTACTACTTTTACAATTTCATATTCTTCCAAAGGATTAACAAACTTGTGGTTGTCTTCTATGAAATGTCTTGCATATAACGAATTGGTTGTTCTATTACCTTCTCCACGTTTGTGGTCAGACAACCTGCATGCGAATTTTCGTCCTGTCTCCCCTAGGTACACTTTGTTGCAGTCTTTACATTTTAATTTATAAATTCCGCTTTTCTGTAATACTGGAATTTTTTCTATATTCTTATTCCTTATCTTATCAAATACCGTTTCACATTTTTTAATAGCTATATCTACTCCATATTTATTAAAACATTTTATAATTTTTCTAGTATGTGAACCTATGTATGTCAATGACCCTGCATAATTCTTTTGTTCTGGTTCTATTTTAGCTTTTTGTATGTTGACCCTTTTCATAACTTTATCCACTATGTTGGTGCTATAATTATTATTCCTTACAATTCCCTTTATCTTTTTTAACTCCCTATCTTTTGATTCGGTCTCTTTTAAACACTTCTGAGCTCTGTAACAAAAGGAATTGATTGCCGCCATTTTATATCTGTATGGGTGGTACGACTCTCTTGGTATAATTATATCAGAATACGACTCTTTCCTAAATATCCCAAACTGTAGTTTCTCATTATCTCTAATTTCTATGTTTCAATCTAAGTAATTTATTTGCTTACCTCCTATCTCTTCCTTAAATTGTAAGTTTTTATCCTTATTATTTACCTCCTTTATAAATTCATGCACTTCTTCTATGCTTCCTTCCCAAACTACTAATACATCATCAACGTATCTAGACCATAATTTTATATTGTCTTTATACTTAGTGGAAGTTATTAATTGCTTTTCAAAATCATTCATGTATATTTCAGCAAGAATAGGGGATAATGAAGACCCCATAGGTAAACCTTTTTTCTGTATATAAAACTTGTTATTAAACCTAAAATAGTTCTGATTTACACATTCTTTAATTACTTTCATCAACTGCTTTTTATACCTGTATTCTCCCATACTATTATCGTTTATTAACTTAATAACTTTATTTACTGTGATATTAGTAAACATGTCCTTAACATCCAGTGATATCAATTTTGTATTTACATTAATGCTAATATTTTCTAATTTTTCTATCAATTTTATATTATTCTCTACGTTGTATTTTGTCCCAAATTCATATTTCTCTTTCAGTACTCTGCTAACTTCCTTTGATAATTTATAAATAGGTGCATTAATAAAAGAAGCAATCGGTCTAATTGGTTTTCCTTCTTTATGTATCTTAACCTGACTTTTAAAAGTTGGTGCTGTTGGATTACTTTCCAATAAATACTTTTTCTTTTTTTCCTCTATAAATGTTATCTGTTTCATCATTTGTTTTATCCTTGACTGGTACTTACTTGTATAATCATACTTTATTTCCTCGTATGGTCCTTCCCTTATAAATTCTTCCGTTTTCTTTATGTATTCTTCCTTTCTCATTAGTACCATTGTATTTCCTTTATCCGCCTTCGTAACTATAATATCATTCTTCTTTATTTTATTCTTTAGTTTAGTTACAGTTGCTTTGATTTTTTGTTCATTCTTTGAATTATACAAACTTTTCTTAAATATTTTATCTACTACATTCCCTACTTCCCACCTTATTCTTTTTTTATGATTTTCATTTCCTAGTTTTTGTATTATGCTTTCGCATTCAATAATCGTTTTTTCTTGATTTAATTCTGGTGGTGGTGCATATTTTAAGCCTTTCGCTAACATTTCTTTTTCTTACGTCTTGAAATTTACCTCTGTAAGGTTTATTACTCTTTTTTCATAGTTATTCTTAGAGAGGTGTTCCTTTTTTACTTCGTTCTTTCTTATTAATTTATTTAACTTATCTACCATTTTTTTATTTTTCTTTTCCAATTTCTTTTCTATGTACCCCAAACCAAAATTATATAATATTTCTTCTAACTCTACATACGAGTATATTCTTAATAATTCTATGTGTCTGTCATATAATTCCCTATTATATCTATTGATTAAGCCGTAGAGTGACCTTATTTCCAGTTTTATCCACAACTTCTCGCTTTGTTCTTTTACTTTTTTGGCTACACTGTTCTTATTTTTAATTTTAACTTGAGCGTACTTTGGGATGACATTATTATCCAGACATTGTTTATTAAACCATATTTTACTTAAAACCCTCTTCAATTTAACTTTTAACTTAAGATATTTAAAAACTTTACTTACCTTATTGTTGTCGTTTATTACCTCATTGTTGTTGTCCATTACCTGTAGTCGATTGCACATCTTAACAGACGTTTAATGAAGAAATTTGTGTTAGTGGTTGAAATCACAATCAGAATGATCAATATTGCACACCACTATATAAAAATTATTCCGATTAGCGCTTTCAAGCTTCACAGCTCATCGTCAGATCAGGAATAGACAGAAAATTGTAATACCCAACCCTTCACCCCTCACCCCACCCTGCTCACCCACAACAAAATAAAAATTAATGACCCTTCCCCACCCCCTAAACTCTGTCTCACCATCTGTACAGTTACATATTTTTCTAGTAAATTCCTTGTGTTTCAGTGTGTGTGTGTGTGTTTGTGTGTGTGTGTATCCTTTTAAACTACCCTCTTCCTCTCTACACACATGGGTCAGTCACACACCCTTATTTTAAAACAACCAATTAGTACTATGAAATATAATTCTTAATCTTATCTATCTGCCCTCTCTCATTTACTTCTTAATCATGTTATAAAATATTTCTTCATTATCAAATTTAATTTTAATATTAATTAAATTGTCTAACCCTTTTTCTCTTTCTTTCAATATTTCTAACTCCTCTCTAAGCTTCCTTTCAACTGTGTTATTTACTACTTTTACAATTTCGTATTCTTCCAAAGGATTAACAAACTTGTGGTTGTCTTCTATGAAATGTCTTGCATATAACTAATTGGTTGTTCTATTACCTTCTCCACGTTTGTGGTCAGACAACCTGCATGCGAATTTTCGTCCTGTCTCCCCTAGGTACACTTTGTTGCAGTCTTTACATTTTAATTTATAAATTCCGCTTTTCTGTAATACTGGAATTTTTTCTATATTCTTATTCCTTATCTTATCAAATACCGTTTCACATTTTTTAATAGCTATATCTACTCCATATTTATTAAAACATTTTATAATTTTTCTAGTATGTGAACCTATGTATGTCAATGACCCTGCATAATTCTTTTGTTCTGGTTCTATTTTAGCTTTTTGTATGTTGACCCTTTTCATAACTTTATCCACTATGTTGGTGCTATAATTATTATTCCTTACAATTCCCTTTATCTTTTTTAACTCCCTATCTTTTGATTCGGTCTCTTTTAAACACTTCTGAGCTCTGTAACAAAAGGAATTGATTGCCGCCATTTTATATCTGTATGGGTGGTACGACTCTCTTGGTATAATTATATCAGAATACGACTCTTTCCTAAATATCCCAAACTGTAGTTTCTCATTATCTCTAATTTCTATGTTTCAATCTAAGTAATTTATTTGCTTACCTCCTATCTCTTCCTTAAATTGTAAGTTTTTATCCTTATTATTTACCTCCTTTATAAATTCATGCACTTCTTCTATGCTTCCTTCCCAATCTACTAATACATCATCAACGTATCTAGACCATAATTTTATATTGTCTTTATACTTAGTGGAAGTTATTAATTGCTTTTCAAAATCATTCATGTATATTTCAGCAAGAATAGGGGATAATGAAGACCCCATAGGTAAACCTTTTTTCTGTATATAAAACTTGTTATTAAACCTAAAATAGTTCTGATTTACACATTCTTTAATTACTTTCATCAACTGCTTTTTATACCTGTATTCTCCCATACTATTATCGTTTATTAACTTAATAACTTTATTTACTGTGATATTAGTAAACATGTCCTTAACATCCAGTGATATCAATTTTGTATTTACATTAATGCTAATATTTTCTAATTTTTCTATCAATTTTATATTATTCTCTACGTTGTATTTTGTCCCAAATTCATATTTCTCTTTCAGTACTCTGCTAACTTCCTTTGATAATTTATAAATAGGTGCATTAATAAAAGAAGCAATCGGTCTAATTGGTTTTCCTTCTTTATGTATCTTAACCTGACTTTTAAAAGTTGGTGCTGTTGGATTACTTTCCAATAAATACTTTTTCTTTTTTTCCTCTATAAATGTTATCTGTTTCATCATTTGTTTTATCCTTGACTGGTACTTACTTGTATAATCATACTTTATTTCCTCGTATGGTCCTTCCCTTATAAATTCTTCCGTTTTCTTTATGTATTCTTCCTTTCTCATTAGTACCATTGTATTTCCTTTATCCGCCTTCGTAACTATAATATCATTCTTCTTTATTTTATTCTTTAGTTTAGTTACAGTTGCTTTGATTTTTTGTTCATTCTTTGAATTATACAAACTTTTCTTAAATATTTTATCTACTACATTCCCTACTTCCCACCTTATTCTTTTTTTATCATTTTCATTTCCTAGTTTTTGTATTATGCTTTCGCATTCAATAACCGTTTTTTCTTTATTTAATTCTGGTGGTGGTGCATATTTTAAGCCTTTCGCTAACATTTCTTTTTCTTCCGTCTTGAAATTTACCTCTGTAAGGTTTATTACTCTTTTTTCATAGTTATTCTTAGAGAGGTGTTCCTTTTTTACTTCGTTCTTTCTTATTAATTTATTTAACTTATCTACCATTTTTTTATTTTTCTTTTCCAATTTCTTTTCTATGTACCCCAAACCAAAATTATATAATATTTCTTCTAACTCTACATACGAGTATATTCTTAATAATTCTATGTGTCTGTCATATAATTCCCTATTATATCTATTGATTAAGCCGTAGAGTGACCTTATTTCCAGTTTTATCCACAACTTCTCGCTTTGTTCTTTTACTTTTTTGGCTACACTGTTCTTATTTTTAATTTTAACTTGAGCGTACTTTGGGATGACATTATTATCCAGACATTGTTTATTAAACCATATTTTACTTAAAACCCTCTTCAATTTAACTTTTAACTTAAGATATTTAAAAACTTTACTTACCTTATTGTTGTCGTTTATTACCTCATTGTTGTTGTCCATTACCTGTAGTCGATTGCACATCTTAACAGACGTTTAATGAAGAAATTTGTGTTAGTGGTTGAAATCACAATCAGAATGATCAATATTGCACACCACTATATAAAAATTATTCCGATTAGCGCTTTCAAGCTTCACAGCTCATCGTCAGATCAGGAATAGACAGAAAATTGTAATACCCAACCCTTCACCCCTCACCCCACCCTGCTCACCCACAACAAAATAAAAATTAATGACCCTTCCCCACCCCCTAAACTCTGTCTCACCATCTGTACAGTTACATATTTTTCTAGTAAATTCCTTGTGTTTCAGTGTGTGTGTGTGTGTTTGTGTGTGTGTGTGTATCCTTTTAAACTACCCTCTTCCTCTCTACACACATGGGTCAGTCACACACCCTTATTTTAAAACAACCAATTAGTACTATGAAATATAATTCTTAATCTTATCTATCTGCCCTCTCTCATTTACTTCTTAATCATGTTATAAAATATTTCTTCATTATCAAATTTAATTTTAATATTAATTAAATTGTCTAACCCTTTTTCTCTTTCTTTCAATATTTCTAACTCCTCTCTAAGCTTCCTTTCAACTGTGTTATTTACTACTTTTACAATTTCGTATTCTTCCAAAGGATTAACAAACTTGTGGTTGTCTTCTATGAAATGTCTTGCATATAACGAATTGGTTGTTCTATTACCTTCTCCACGTTTGTGGTCAGACAACCTGCATGCGAATTTTCGTCCTGTCTCCCCTAGGTACACTTTGTTGCAGTCTTTACATTTTAATTTATAAATTCCGCTTTTCTGTAATACTGGAATTTTTTCTATATTCTTATTCCTTATCTTATCAAATACCGTTTCACATTTTTTAATAGCTATATCTACTCCATATTTATTAAAACATTTTATAATTTTTCTAGTATGTGAACCTATGTATGTCAATGACCCTGCATAATTCTTTTGTTCTGGTTCTATTTTAGCTTTTTGTATGTTGACCCTTTTCATAACTTTATCCACTATGTTGGTGCTATAATTATTATTCCTTACAATTCCCTTTATCTTTTTTAACTCCCTATCTTTTGATTCGGTCTCTTTTAAACACTTCTGAGCTCTGTAACAAAAGGAATTGATTGCCGCCATTTTATATCTGTATGGGTGGTACGACTCTCTTGGTATAATTATATCAGAATACGACTCTTTCCTAAATATCCCAAACTGTAGTTTCTCATTATCTCTAATTTCTATGTTTCAATCTAAGTAATTTATTTGCTTACCTCCTATCTCTTCCTTAAATTGTAAGTTTTTATCCTTATTATTTACCTCCTTTATAAATTCATGCACTTCTTCTATGCTTCCTTCCCAAACTACTAATACATCATCAACGTATCTAGACCATAATTTTATATTGTCTTTATACTTAGTGGAAGTTATTAATTGCTTTTCAAAATCATTCATGTATATTTCAGCAAGAATAGGGGATAATGAAGACCCCATAGGTAAACCTTTTTTCTGTATATAAAACTTGTTATTAAACCTAAAATAGTTCTGATTTACACATTCTTTAATTACTTTCATCAACTGCTTTTTATACCTGTATTCTCCCATACTATTATCGTTTATTAACTTAATAACTTTATTTACTGTGATATTAGTAAACATGTCCTTAACATCCAGTGATATCAATTTTGTATTTACATTAATGCTAATATTTTCTAATTTTTCTATCAATTTTATATTATTCTCTACGTTGTATTTTGTCCCAAATTCATATTTCTCTTTCAGTACTCTGCTAACTTCCTTTGATAATTTATAAATAGGTGCATTAATAAAAGAAGCAATCGGTCTAATTGGTTTTCCTTCTTTATGTATCTTAACCTGACTTTTAAAAGTTGGTGCTGTTGGATTACTTTCCAATAAATACTTTTTCTTTTTTTCCTCTATAAATGTTATCTGTTTCATCATTTGTTTTATCCTTGACTGGTACTTAGTTGTATAATCATACTTTATTTCCTCGTATGGTCCTTCCCTTATAAATTCTTCCGTTTTCTTTATGTATTCTTCCTTTCTCATTAGTACCATTGTATTTCCTTTATCCGCCTTCGTAACTATAATATCATTCTTCTTTATTTTATTCTTTGGTTTAGTTACAGTTGCTTTGATTTTTTGTTCATTCTTTGAATTATACAAACTTTTCTTAAATATTTTATCTACTACATTCCCTACTTCCCACCTTATTCTTTTTTTATCATTTTCATTTCCTAGTTTTTGTATTATGCTTTCGCATTAAATAATCGTTTTTTCTTGATTTAATTCTGGTGGTGGTGCATATTTTAAGCCTTTCGCTAACATTTCTTTTTCTTCCGTCTTGAAATTTACCTCTGTAAGGTTTATTACTCTTTTTTCATAGTTATTCTTAGAGAGGTGTTCCTTTTTTACTTCGTTCTTTCTTATTAATTTATTTAACTTATCTACCATTTTTTTATTTTTCTTTTCCAATTTCTTTTCTATGTACCCCAAACCAAAATTATATAATATTTCTTCTAACTCTACATACGAGTATATTCTTAATAATTCTATGTGTCTGTCATATAATTCCCTATTATATCTATTGATTAAGCCGTAGAGTGACCTTATTTCCAGTTTTATCCACAACTTCTCGCTTTGTTCTTTTACTTTTTTGGCTACACTGTTCTTATTTTTAATTTTAACTTGAGCGTACTTTGGGATGACATTATTATCCAGACATTGTTTATTAAACCATATTTTACTTAAAAACCTCTTCAATTTAACTTTTAACTTAAGATATTTAAAAACTTTACTTACCTTATTGTTGTCGTTTATTACCTCATTGTTGTTGTCCATTACCTGTAGTCGATTGCACATCTTAACAGACGTTTAATGAAGAAATTTGTGTTAGTGGTTGAAATCACAATCAGAATGATCAATATTGCACACCACTATATAAAAATTATTCCGATTAGCGCTTTCAAGCTTCACAGCTCATCGTCAGATCAGGAATAGACAGAAAATTGTAATACCCAACCCTTCACCCCTCACCCCACCCTGCTCACCCACAACAAACTAAAAATTAATGACCCTTCCCCACCCCCTAAACTCTGTCTCACCATCTGTACAGTTACATATTTTTCTAGTAAATTCCTTGTGTTTCAGTGTGTGTGTGTGTATGCTTTTAAACTACCCTCTTCCTCTCTACACACATGGGTCAGTCACACACCCTTATTTTAAAACAACCAATTAGTACTATGAAATATAATTCTTAATCTTATCTATCTGCCCTCTCTCATTTACTTCTTAATCATGTTATAAAATATTTCTTCATTATCAAATTTAATTTTAATATTAATTAAATTGTCTAACCCTTTTTCTCTTTCTTTCAATATTTCTAACTCCTCTCTAAGCTTCCTTTCAACTGTGTTATTTACTACTTTTACAATTTCGTATTCTTCCAAAGGATTAACAAACTTGTGGTTGTCTTCTATGAAATGTCTTGCATATAACGAATTGGTTGTTCTATTACCTTCTCCACGTTTGTGGTCAGACAACCTGCATGCGAATTTTCGTCCTGTCTCCCCTAGGTACACTTTGTTGCAGTCTTTACATTTTAATTTATAAATTCCGCTTTTCTGTAATACTGGAATTTTTTCTATATTCTTATTCCTTATCTTATCAAATACCGTTTCACATTTTTTAATAGCTATATCTACTCCATATTTATTAAAACATTTTATAATTTTTCTAGTATGTGAACCTATGTATGTCAATGACCCTGCATAATTCTTTTGTTCTGGTTCTGTTTTAGCTTTTTGTATGTTGACCCTTTTCATAACTTTATCCACTATGTTGGTGCTATAATTATTATTCCTTACAATTCCCTTTATCTTTTTTAACTCCCTATCTTTTGATTCGGTCTCTTTTAAACACTTCTGAGCTCTGTAACAAAAGGAATTGATTGCCGCCATTTTATATCTGTATGGGTGGTACGACTCTCTTGGTATAATTATATCAGAATACGACTCTTTCCTAAATATCCCAAACTGTAGTTTCTCATTATCTCTAATTTCTATGTTTCAATCTAAGTAATTTATTTGCTTACCTCCTATCTCTTCCTTAAATTGTAAGTTTTTATCCTTATTATTTACCTCCTTTATAAATTCATGCACTTCTTCTACGCTTCCTTCCCAAACTACTAATACATCATCAACGTATCTAGACCATAATTTTATATTGTCTTTATACTTAGTGGAAGTTATTAATTGCTTTTCAAAATCATTCATGTATATTTCAGCAAGAATAGGGGATAATGAAGACCCCATAGGTAAACCTTTTTTCTGTATATAAAACTTGTTATTAAACCTAAAATAGTTCTGATTTACACATTCTTTAATTACTTTCATCAACTGCTTTTTATACCTGTATTCTCCCATACTATTATCGTTTATTAACTTAATAACTTTATTTACTGTGATATTAGTAAACATGTCCTTAACATCCAGTGATATCAATTTTGTATTTACATTAATGCTAATATTTTCTAATTTTTCTATCAATTTTATATTATTCTCTACGTTGTATTTTGTCCCAAATTCATATTTCTCTTTCAGTACTCTGCTAACTTCCTTTGATAATTTATAAATAGGTGCATTAATAAAAGAAGCAATCGGTCTAATTGGTTTTCCTTCTTTATGTATCTTAACCTGACTTTTAAAAGTTGGTGCTGTTGGATTACTTTCCAATAAATACTTTTTCTTTTTTTCCTCTATAAATGTTATCTGTTTCATCATTTGTTTTATCCTTGACTGGTACTTAGTTGTATAATCATACTTTATTTCCTCGTATGGTCCTTCCCTTATAAATTCTTCCGTTTTCTTTATGTATTCTTCCTTTCTCATTAGTACCATTGTATTTCCTTTATCCGCCTTCGTAACTATAATATCATTCTTCTTTATTTTATTCTTTGGTTTAGTTACAGTTGCTTTGATTTTTTGTTCATTCTTTGAATTATACAAACTTTTCTTAAATATTTTATCTACTACATTCCCTACTTCCCACCTTATTCTTTTTTTATCATTTTCATTTCCTAGTTTTTGTATTATGCTTTCGCATTAAATAATCGTTTTTTCTTGATTTAATTCTGGTGGTGGTGCATATTTTAAGCCTTTCGCTAACATTTCTTTTTCTTCCGTCTTGAAATTTACCTCTGTAAGGTTTATTACTCTTTTTTCATAGTTATTCTTAGAGAGGTGTTCCTTTTTTACTTCGTTCTTTCTTATTAATTTATTTAACTTATCTACCATTTTTTTATTTTTCTTTTCCAATTTCTTTTCTATGTACCCCAAACCAAAATTATATAATATTTCTTCTAACTCTACATACGAGTATATTCTTAATAATTCTATGTGTCTGTCATATAATTCCCTATTATATCTATTGATTAAGCCGTAGAGTGACCTTATTTCCAGTTTTATCCACAACTTCTCGCTTTGTTCTTTTACTTTTTTGGCTACACTGTTCTTATTTTTAATTTTAACTTGAGCGTACTTTGGGATGACATTATTATCCAGACATTGTTTATTGAACCATATTTTACTTAAAACCCTCTTCAATTTAACTTTTAACTTAAGATATTTAAAAACTTTACTTACCTTATTGTTGTCGTTTATTACCTCATTGTTGTTGTCCATTACCTGTAGTCGATTGCACATCTTAACAGACGTTTAATGAAGAAATTTGTGTTAGTGGTTGAAATCACAATCAGAATGATCAATATTGCACACCACTATATAAAAATTATTCCGATTAGCGCTTTCAAGCTTCACAGCTCATCGTCAGATCAGGAATAGACAGAAAATTGTAATACCCAACCCTTCACCCCTCACCCCACCCTGCTCACCCACAACAAAATAAAAATTAATGACCCTTCCCCACCCCCTAAACTCTGTCTCACCATCTGTACAGTTACATATTTTTCTAGTAAATTCCTTGTGTTTCAGTGTGTGTGTGTGTGTTTGTGTGTGTGTGTATCCTTTTAAACTACCCTCTTCCTCTCTACACACATGGGTCAGTCACACACCCTTATTTTAAAACAACCAATTAGTACTATGAAATATAATTCTTAATCTTATCTATCTGCCCTCTCTCATTTACTTCTTAATCATGTTATAAAATATTTCTTCATTATCAAATTTAATTTTAATATTAATTAAATTGTCTAACCCTTTTTCTCTTTCTTTCAATATTTCTAACTCCTCTCTAAGCTTCCTTTCAACTGTGTTATTTACTACTTTTACAATTTCGTATTCTTCCAAAGGATTAACAAACTTGTGGTTGTCTTCTATGAAATGTCTTGCATATAACGAATTGGTTGTTCTATTACCTTCTCCACGTTTGTGGTCAGACAACCTGCATGCGAATTTTCGTCCTGTCTCCCCTAGGTACACTTTGTTGCAGTCTTTACATTTTAATTTATAAATTCCGCTTTTCTGTAATACTGGAATTTTTTCTATATTCTTATTCCTTATCTTATCAAATACCGTTTCACATTTTTTAATAGCTATATCTACTCCATATTTATTAAAACATTTTATAATTTTTCTAGTATGTGAACCTATGTATGTCAATGACCCTGCATAATTCTTTTGTTCTGGTTCTATTTTAGCTTTTTGTATGTTGACCCTTTTCATAACTTTATCCACTATGTTGGTGCTATAATTATTATTCCTTACAATTCCCTTTATCTTTTTTAACTCCCTATCTTTTGATTCGGTCTCTTTTAAACACTTCTGAGCTCTGTAACAAAAGGAATTGATTGCCGCCATTTTATATCTGTATGGGTGGTACGACTCTCTTGGTATAATTATATCAGAATACGACTCTTTCCTAAATATCCCAAACTGTAGTTTCTCATTATCTCTAATTTCTATGTTTCAATCTAAGTAATTTATTTGCTTACCTCCTATCTCTTCCTTAAATTGTAAGTTTTTATCCTTATTATTTACCTCCTTTATAAATTCATGCACTTCTTCTATGCTTCCTTCCCAATCTACTAATACATCATCAACGTATCTAGACCATAATTTTATATTGTCTTTATACTTAGTGGAAGTTATTAATTGCTTTTCAAAATCATTCATGTATATTTCAGCAAGAATAGGGGATAATGAAGACCCCATAGGTAAACCTTTTTTCTGTATATAAAACTTGTTATTAAACCTAAAATAGTTCTGATTTACACATTCTTTAATTACTTTCATCAACTGCTTTTTATACCTGTATTCTCCCATACTATTATCGTTTATTAACTTAATAACTTTATTTACTGTGATATTAGTAAACATGTCCTTAACATCCAGTGATATCAATTTTGTATTTACATTAATGCTAATATTTTCTAATTTTTCTATCAATTTTATATTATTCTCTACGTTGTATTTTGTCCCAAATTCATATTTCTCTTTCAGTACTCTGCTAACTTCCTTTGATAATTTATAAATAGGTGCATTAATAAAAGAAGCAATCGGTCTAATTGGTTTTCCTTCTTTATGTATCTTAACCTGACTTTTAAAAGTTGGTGCTGTTGGATTACTTTCCAATAAATACTTTTTCTTTTTTTCCTCTATAAATGTTATCTGTTTCATCATTTGTTTTATCCTTGACTGGTACTTACTTGTATAATCATACTTTATTTCCTCGTATGGTCCTTCCCTTATAAATTCTTCCGTTTTCTTTATGTATTCTTCCTTTCTCATTAGTACCATTGTATTTCCTTTATCCGCCTTCGTAACTATAATATCATTCTTCTTTATTTTATTCTTTAGTTTAGTTACATTTGCTTTGATTTTTTGTTCATTCTTTGAATTATACAAACTTTTCTTAAATATTTTATCTACTACATTCCCTACTTCCCACCTTATTCTTTTTTTATCATTTTCATTTCCTAGTTTTTGTATTATGCTTTCGCATTCAATAACCGTTTTTTCTTTATTTAATTCTGGTGGTGGTGCATATTTTAAGCCTTTCGCTAACATTTCTTTTTCTTCCGTCTTGAAATTTACCTCTGTAAGGTTTATTACTCTTTTTTCATAGTTATTCTTAGAGAGGTGTTCCTTTTTTACTTCGTTCTTTCTTATTAATTTATTTAACTTATCTACCATTTTTTTATTTTTCTTTTCCAATTTCTTTTCTATGTACCCCAAACCAAAATTATATAATATTTCTTCTAACTCTACATACGAGTATATTCTTAATAATTCTATGTGTCTGTCATATAATTCCCTATTATATCTATTGATTAAGCCGTAGAGTGACCTTATTTCCAGTTTTATCCACAACTTCTCGCTTTGTTCTTTTACTTTTTTGGCTACACTGTTCTTATTTTTAATTTTAACTTGAGCGTACTTTGGGATGACATTATTATCCAGACATTGTTTATTAAACCATATTTTACTTAAAACCCTCTTCAATTTAACTTTTAACTTAAGATATTTAAAAACTTTACTTACCTTATTGTTGTCGTTTATTACCTCATTGTTGTTGTCCATTACCTGTAGTCGATTGCACATCTTAACAGACGTTTAATGAAGAAATTTGTGTTAGTGGTTGAAATCACAATCAGAATGATCAATATTGCACACCACTATATAAAAATTATTCCGATTAGCGCTTTCAAGCTTCACAGCTCATCGTCAGATCAGGAATAGACAGAAAATTGTAATACCCAACCCTTCACCCCTCACCCCACCCTGCTCACCCACAACAAAATAAAAATTAATGACCCTTCCCCACCCCCTAAACTCTGTCTCACCATCTGTACAGTTACATATTTTTCTAGTAAATTCCTTGTGTTTCAGTGTGTGTGTGTGTGTTTGTGTGTGTGTGTATCCTTTTAAACTACCCTCTTCCTCTCTACACACATGGGTCAGTCACACACCCTTATTTTAAAACAACCAATTAGTACTATGAAATATAATTCTTAATCTTATCTATCTGCCCTCTCTCATTTACTTCTTAATCATGTTATAAAATATTTCTTCATTATCAAATTTAATTTTAATATTAATTAAATTGTCTAACCCTTTTTCTCTTTCTTTCAATATTTCTAACTCCTCTCTAAGCTTCCTTTCAACTGTGTTATTTACTACTTTTACAATTTCGTATTCTTCCAAAGGATTAACAAACTTGTGGTTGTCTTCTATGAAATGTCTTGCATATAACGAATTGGTTGTTCTATTACCTTCTCCACGTTTGTGGTCAGACAACCTGCATGCGAATTTTCGTCCTGTCTCCCCTAGGTACACTTTGTTGCAGTCTTTACATTTTAATTTATAAATTCCGCTTTTCTGTAATACTGGAATTTTTTCTATATTCTTATTCCTTATCTTATCAAATACCGTTTCACATTTTTTAATAGCTATATCTACTCCATATTTATTAAAACATTTTATAATTTTTCTAGTATGTGAACCTATGTATGTCAATGACCCTGCATAATTCTTTTGTTCTGGTTCTATTTTAGCTTTTTGTATGTTGACCCTTTTCATAACTTTATCCACTATGTTGGTGCTATAATTATTATTCCTTACAATTCCCTTTATCTTTTTTAACTCCCTATCTTTTGATTCGGTCTCTTTTAAACACTTCTGAGCTCTGTAACAAAAGGAATTGATTGCCGCCATTTTATATCTGTATGGGTGGTACGACTCTCTTGGTATAATTATATCAGAATACGACTCTTTCCTAAATATCCCAAACTGTAGTTTCTCATTATCTCTAATTTCTATGTTTCAATCTAAGTAATTTATTTGCTTACCTCCTATCTCTTCCTTAAATTGTAAGTTTTTATCCTTATTATTTACCTCCTTTATAAATTCATGCACTTCTTCTATGCTTCCTTCCCAATCTACTAATACATCATCAACGTATCTAGACCATAATTTTATATTGTCTTTATACTTAGTGGAAGTTATTAATTGCTTTTCAAAATCATTCATGTATATTTCAGCAAGAATAGGGGATAATGAAGACCCCATAGGTAAACCTTTTTTCTGTATATAAAACTTGTTATTAAACCTAAAATAGTTCTGATTTACACATTCTTTAATTACTTTCATCAACTGCTTTTTATACCTGTATTCTCCCATACTATTATCGTTTATTAACTTAATAACTTTATTTACTGTGATATTAGTAAACATGTCCTTAACATCCAGTGATATCAATTTTGTATTTACATTAATGCTAATATTTTCTAATTTTTCTATCAATTTTATATTATTCTCTACGTTGTATTTTGTCCCAAATTCATATTTCTCTTTCAGTACTCTGCTAACTTCCTTTGATAATTTATAAATAGGTGCATTAATAAAAGAAGCAATCGGTCTAATTGGTTTTCCTTCTTTATGTATCTTAACCTGACTTTTAAAAGTTGGTGCTGTTGGATTACTTTCCAATAAATACTTTTTCTTTTTTTCCTCTATAAATGTTATCTGTTTCATCATTTGTTTTATCCTTGACTGGTACTTACTTGTATAATCATACTTTATTTCCTCGTATGGTCCTTCCCTTATAAATTCTTCCGTTTTCTTTATGTATTCTTCCTTTCTCATTAGTACCATTGTATTTCCTTTATCCGCCTTCGTAACTATAATATCATTCTTCTTTATTTTATTCTTTAGTTTAGTTACAGTTGCTTTGATTTTTTGTTCATTCTTTGAATTATACAAACTTTTCTTAAATATTTTATCTACTACATTCCCTACTTCCCACCTTATTCTTTTTTTATCATTTTCATTTCCTAGTTTTTGTATTATGCTTTCGCATTCAATAATCGTTTTTTCTTGATTTAATTCTGGTGGTGGTGCATATTTTAAGCCTTTCGCTAACATTTCTTTTTCTTACGTCTTGAAATTTACCTCTGTAAGGTTTATTACTCTTTTTTCATAGTTATTCTTAGAGAGGTGTTCCTTTTTTACTTCGTTCTTTCTTATTAATTTATTTAACTTATCTACCATTTTTTTATTTTTCTTTTCCAATTTCTTTTCTATGTACCCCAAACCAAAATTATATAATATTTCTTCTAACTCTACATACGAGTATATTCTTAATAATTCTATGTGTCTGTCATATAATTCCCTATTATATCTATTGATTAAGCCGTAGAGTGACCTTATTTCCAGTTTTATCCACAACTTCTCGCTTTGTTCTTTTACTTTTTTGGCTACACTGTTCTTATTTTTAATTTTAACTTGAGCGTACTTTGGGATGACATTATTATCCAGACATTGTTTATTAAACCATATTTTACTTAAAACCCTCTTCAATTTAACTTTTAACTTAAGATATTTAAAAACTTTACTTACCTTATTGTTGTCGTTTATTACCTCATTGTTGTTGTCCATTACCTGTAGTCGATTGCACATCTTAACAGACGTTTAATGAAGAAATTTGTGTTAGTGGTTGAAATCACAATCAGAATGATCAATATTGCACACCACTATATAAAAATTATTCCGATTAGCGCTTTCAAGCTTCACAGCTCATCGTCAGATCAGGAATAGACAGAAAATTGTAATACCCAACCCTTCACCCCTCACCCCACCCTGCTCACCCACAACAAAATAAAAATTAATGACCCTTCCCCACCCCCTAAACTCTGTCTCACCATCTGTACAGTTACATATTTTTCTAGTAAATTCCTTGTGTTTCAGTGTGTGTGTGTGTGTATCCTTTTAAACTACCCTCTTCCTCTCTACACACATGGGTCAGTCACACACCCTTATTTTAAAACAACCAATTAGTACTATGAAATATAATTCTTAATCTTATCTATCTGCCCTCTCTCATTTACTTCTTAATCATGTTATAAAATATTTCTTCATTATCAAATTTAATTTTAATATTAATTAAATTGTCTAACCCTTTTTCTCTTTCTTTCAATATTTCTAACTCCTCTCTAAGCTTCCTTTCAACTGTGTTATTTACTACTTTTACAATTTCGTATTCTTCCAAAGGATTAACAAACTTGTGGTTGTCTTCTATGAAATGTCTTGCATATAACTAATTGGTTGTTCTATTACCTTCTCCACGTTTGTGGTCAGACAACCTGCATGCGAATTTTCGTCCTGTCTCCCCTAGGTACACTTTGTTGCAGTCTTTACATTTTAATTTATAAATTCCGCTTTTCTGTAATACTGGAATTTTTTCTATATTCTTATTCCTTATCTTATCAAATACCGTTTCACATTTTTTAATAGCTATATCTACTCCATATTTATTAAAACATTTTATAATTTTTCTAGTATGTGAACCTATGTATGTCAATGACCCTGCATAATTCTTTTGTTCTGGTTCTATTTTAGCTTTTTGTATGTTGACCCTTTTCATAACTTTATCCACTATGTTGGTGCTATAATTATTATTCCTTACAATTCCCTTTATCTTTTTTAACTCCCTATCTTTTGATTCGGTCTCTTTTAAACACTTCTGAGCTCTGTAACAAAAGGAATTGATTGCCGCCATTTTATATCTGTATGGGTGGTACGACTCTCTTGGTATAATTATATCAGAATACGACTCTTTCCTAAATATCCCAAACTGTAGTTTCTCATTATCTCTAATTTCTATGTTTCAATCTAAGTAATTTATTTGCTTACCTCCTATCTCTTCCTTAAATTGTAAGTTTTTATCCTTATTATTTACCTCCTTTATAAATTCATGCACTTCTTCTATGCTTCCTTCCCAATCTACTAATACATCATCAACGTATCTAGACCATAATTTTATATTGTCTTTATACTTAGTGGAAGTTATTAATTGCTTTTCAAAATCATTCATGTATATTTCAGCAAGAATAGGGGATAATGAAGACCCCATAGGTAAACCTTTTTTCTGTATATAAAACTTGTTATTAAACCTAAAATAGTTCTGATTTACACATTCTTTAATTACTTTCATCAACTGCTTTTTATACCTGTATTCTCCCATACTATTATCGTTTATTAACTTAATAACTTTATTTACTGTGATATTAGTAAACATGTCCTTAACATCCAGTGATATCAATTTTGTATTTACATTAATGCTAATATTTTCTAATTTTTCTATCAATTTTATATTATTCTCTACGTTGTATTTTGTCCCAAATTCATATTTCTCTTTCAGTACTCTGCTAACTTCCTTTGATAATTTATAAATAGGTGCATTAATAAAAGAAGCAATCGGTCTAATTGGTTTTCCTTCTTTATGTATCTTAACCTGACTTTTAAAAGTTGGTGCTGTTGGATTACTTTCCAATAAATACTTTTTCTTTTTTTCCTCTATAAATGTTATCTGTTTCATCATTTGTTTTATCCTTGACTGGTACTTACTTGTATAATCATACTTTATTTCCTCGTATGGTCCTTCCCTTATAAATTCTTCCGTTTTCTTTATGTATTCTTCCTTTCTCATTAGTACCATTGTATTTCCTTTATCCGCCTTCGTAACTATAATATCATTCTTCTTTATTTTATTCTTTAGTTTAGTTACAGTTGCTTTGATTTTTTGTTCATTCTTTGAATTATACAAACTTTTCTTAAATATTTTATCTACTACATTCCCTACTTCCCACCTTATTCTTTTTTTATCATTTTCATTTCCTAGTTTTTGTATTATGCTTTCGCATTCAATAACCGTTTTTTCTTTATTTAATTCTGGTGGTGGTGCATATTTTAAGCCTTTCGCTAACATTTCTTTTTCTTCCGTCTTGAAATTTACCTCTGTAAGGTTTATTACTCTTTTTTCATAGTTATTCTTAGAGAGGTGTTCCTTTTTTACTTCGTTCTTTCTTATTAATTTATTTAACTTATCTACCATTTTTTTATTTTTCTTTTCCAATTTCTTTTCTATGTACCCCAAACCAAAATTATATAATATTTCTTCTAACTCTACATACGAGTATATTCTTAATAATTCTATGTGTCTGTCATATAATTCCCTATTATATCTATTGATTAAGCCGTAGAGTGACCTTATTTCCAGTTTTATCCACAACTTCTCGCTTTGTTCTTTTACTTTTTTGGCTACACTGTTCTTATTTTTAATTTTAACTTGAGCGTACTTTGGGATGACATTATTATCCAGACATTGTTTATTAAACCATATTTTACTTAAAACCCTCTTCAATTTAACTTTTAACTTAAGATATTTAAAAACTTTACTTACCTTATTGTTGTCGTTTATTACCTCATTGTTGTTGTCCATTACCTGTAGTCGATTGCACATCTTAACAGACGTTTAATGAAGAAATTTGTGTTAGTGGTTGAAATCACAATCAGAATGATCAATATTGCACACCACTATATAAAAATTATTCCGATTAGCGCTTTCAAGCTTCACAGCTCATCGTCAGATCAGGAATAGACAGAAAATTGTAATACCCAACCCTTCACCCCTCACCCCACCCTGCTCACCCACAACAAAATAAAAATTAATGACCCTTCCCCACCCCCTAAACTCTGTCTCACCATCTGTACAGTTACATATTTTTCTAGTAAATTCCTTGTGTTTCAGTGTGTGTGTGTGTGTTTGTGTGTGTGTGTGTATCCTTTTAAACTACCCTCTTCCTCTCTACACACATGGGTCAGTCACACACCCTTATTTTAAAACAACCAATTAGTACTATGAAATATAATTCTTAATCTTATCTATCTGCCCTCTCTCATTTACTTCTTAATCATGTTATAAAATATTTCTTCATTATCAAATTTAATTTTAATATTAATTAAATTGTCTAACCCTTTTTCTCTTTCTTTCAATATTTCTAACTCCTCTCTAAGCTTCCTTTCAACTGTGTTATTTACTACTTTTACAATTTCGTATTCTTCCAAAGGATTAACAAACTTGTGGTTGTCTTCTATGAAATGTCTTGCATATAACGAATTGGTTGTTCTATTACCTTCTCCACGTTTGTGGTCAGACAACCTGCATGCGAATTTTCGTCCTGTCTCCCCTAGGTACACTTTGTTGCAGTCTTTACATTTTAATTTATAAATTCCGCTTTTCTGTAATACTGGAATTTTTTCTATATTCTTATTCCTTATCTTATCAAATACCGTTTCACATTTTTTAATAGCTATATCTACTCCATATTTATTAAAACATTTTATAATTTTTCTAGTATGTGAACCTATGTATGTCAATGACCCTGCATAATTCTTTTGTTCTGGTTCTATTTTAGCTTTTTGTATGTTGACCCTTTTCATAACTTTATCCACTATGTTGGTGCTATAATTATTATTCCTTACAATTCCCTTTATCTTTTTTAACTCCCTATCTTTTGATTCGGTCTCTTTTAAACACTTCTGAGCTCTGTAACAAAAGGAATTGATTGCCGCCATTTTATATCTGTATGGGTGGTACGACTCTCTTGGTATAATTATATCAGAATACGACTCTTTCCTAAATATCCCAAACTGTAGTTTCTCATTATCTCTAATTTCTATGTTTCAATCTAAGTAATTTATTTGCTTACCTCCTATCTCTTCCTTAAATTGTAAGTTTTTATCCTTATTATTTACCTCCTTTATAAATTCATGCACTTCTTCTATGCTTCCTTCCCAAACTACTAATACATCATCAACGTATCTAGACCATAATTTTATATTGTCTTTATACTTAGTGGAAGTTATTAATTGCTTTTCAAAATCATTCATGTATATTTCAGCAAGAATAGGGGATAATGAAGACCCCATAGGTAAACCTTTTTTCTGTATATAAAACTTGTTATTAAACCTAAAATAGTTCTGATTTACACATTCTTTAATTACTTTCATCAACTGCTTTTTATACCTGTATTCTCCCATACTATTATCGTTTATTAACTTAATAACTTTATTTACTGTGATATTAGTAAACATGTCCTTAACATCCAGTGATATCAATTTTGTATTTACATTAATGCTAATATTTTCTAATTTTTCTATCAATTTTATATTATTCTCTACGTTGTATTTTGTCCCAAATTCATATTTCTCTTTCAGTACTCTGCTAACTTCCTTTGATAATTTATAAATAGGTGCATTAATAAAAGAAGCAATCGGTCTAATTGGTTTTCCTTCTTTATGTATCTTAACCTGACTTTTAAAAGTTGGTGCTGTTGGATTACTTTCCAATAAATACTTTTTCTTTTTTTCCTTTATAAATGTTATCTGTTTCATCATTTGTTTTATCCTTGACTGGTACTTACTTGTATAATCATACTTTATTTCCTCGTATGGTCCTTCCTTTATAAATTCTTCCGTTTTCTTTATGTATTCTTCCTTTCTCATTAGTACCATTGTATTTCCTTTATCCGCCTTTGTAACTATAATATCATTCTTCTTTATTTTATTCTTTAGTTTAGTTACAGTTGCTTTGATTTTTTGTTCATTCTTTGAATTATACAAACTTTTCTTAAATATTTTATCTACTACATTCCCTACTTCCCACCTTATTCTTTTTTTATCATTTTCATTTCCTAGTTTTTGTATTATGCTTTCGCATTCAATAATCGTTTTTTCTTGATTTAATTCTGGTGGTGGTGCATATTTTAAGCCTTTCGCTAACATTTCTTTTTCTTCCGTATTGAAATTTACCTCTGTAAGGTTTATTACTCTTTTTTCATAGTTATTCTTAGAGAGGTGTTCCTTTTTTACTTCGTTCTTTCTTATTAATTTATTTAACTTATCTACCATTTTTTTATTTTTATTTTCCAATTTCTTTTCTATGTACCCCAAACGAAAATTATATAATATTTCTTCTAACTCTACATTCGAGTATATTCTTAATAATTCTATGTGTCTGTCATATAATTCCCTATTATATCTATTGATTAAGCCGTAGAGTGACCTTATTTCCAGTTTTATCCACAACTTCTCGCTTTGTTCTTTTACTTTTTTGGCTACACTGTTCTTATTTTTAATTTTAACTTGAGCGTACTTTGGGATGACATTATTATCCAGACATTGTTTATTAAACCATATTTTACTTAAAACCCTCTTCAATTTAACTTTTAACTTAAGATATTTAAAAACTTTACTTACCTGATTGTTGTCGTTTATTACCTCATTGTTGTTGTCCATTACCTGTAGTCGATTGCACATCTTAACAGACGTTTAATGAAGAAATTTGTGTTAGTGGTTGAAATCACAATCAGAATGATCAATATTGCACACCACTATATAAAAATTATTCCGATTAGCGCTTTCAAGCTTCACAGCTCATCGTCAGATCAGGAATAGACAGAAAATTGTAATACCCAACCCTTCACCCCTCTCCCCCATCCTGCTCACCCACAACAAACTAAAAATTAATGACCCTTCCCCACCCCCTAAACTCTGTCTCACCATCTGTACAGTTACATATTTTTCCAGTAAATTCCTTGTGTTTCAGTGTGTGTGTGTGTGTGTGTGTGTGTGTGTGTGTGTGTGTGTGTGTGTGTGTGTGTGTGCATCCTTTTAAACTACCCTCTTCCTCTCTACACACGTGGGTCAGTCACACACCCTTATTTTAAAACAACCAATTAGTACTATGAAATATAATTCTTAATCTTATCTATCTGCCCTCTCTCATTTACTTCTTAATCATGTTATAAAATATTTCTTCATTATCAAATTTAATTTTAATATTAATTAAATTGTCTAACCCTTTTTCTCTTTCTTTCAATATTTCTAACTCCTCTCTAAGCTTCCTTTCAACTGTGTTATTTACTACTTTTACAATTTTGTATTCTTCCAAAGGATTAACAAACTTGTGGTTGTCTTCTATGAAATGTCTTGCGTATAACGAATTGGTTGTTCTATTACCTTCTCCACATTTGTGGTCAGACAACCTGCATGCGAATTTTCGTCCTGTCTCCCCTAGGTACACTTTGTTGCAGTCTTTACATTTTAATTTATAAATTCCGCTTTTCTGTAATACTGGAATTTTTTCTATATTCTTATTCCTTATCTTATCAAATACCGTTTCACATTTTTTAATAGCTATATCTACTCCATATTTATTAAAACATTTTATAATTTTTCTAGTATGTGAACCTATGTATGTCAATGACCCTGCATAATTCTTTTGTTCTGGTTCTATTTTAGCTTTTTGTATGTTGACCCTTTTCATAACTTTATCCACTATGTTGGTGCTATAATTATTATTCCTTACAATTCCCTTTATATTTTTTAACTCCCTATCTTTTGATTCGGTCTCTTTTAAACACTTCTCTCTATTCCTGATCTGACGATGAGCTGTGAAGCTTGAAAGCGCTAATCGGAATAATTTTTATATAGTGCTGTGCAATATTGATCATTCTGATTGTGATTTCAACCACTAACACAAATTTCTTCATTAGACGATATTTCACTGCCTTTTCTTTCGTTTAGCGTGGATTAGGCGCTCCACAGATGTTGGTGCTTGTGCATTTGTGAGTGGATGTCACATAAACGCAAAGTTCTTAGAATCGTGACAGTAGACAACATGACATTCCTTTATAAATATTTCATAACAGTTACAGCGTACTTTTGCATTGTTTAGACTGCGAGTTAGATTCAAACTGGTGACTAGCCACATATATGAAATGAATTGTGGAATTTTAATAAGATCAGAACCAAAATTAATAAAAAATAAAAAACCTTCTAATTCGCCCCATTACAACCCGTCTACATTTGTGATTGTAGTTTGGTCTCCATCAGTAGTTTTATTCAATCTAAAGTGAGTTATTTTCTCATCATATTCTTCTACTACACTCATTACCATATAAGGTAGGTGTTTATCATTTACAATGGTATTATCAAAATATTCATTTATCTCTCTTTCAACAGGTAAGCATTTCATATCATCTATTTCCTTCCATTCTAACCTCTCTTTCAACTCTTTATGATTTCTCTTTAACTTATATAATTCTATTTCTCTATCAATACACAACTCTCTATCTAAATCTCTCTCACCATAACACCATCTCACACTTTCGACACCATCCCACACAGAGGGTACTAACTTATAAAAATTCGGGGAACAACTCAAAGACCTCATGTCTTCCAATAACAAGGGACTCTTACCCTTCAACAACAACATTTGTGAACACCTTGGTTCATCGTAAATATGGGGAAAATTTACCCTCTGCCCTACATACTCATCTAATCTCTCTTGCCACTCTTTCTCTAATTCATCAACACTAATTACTACTCCGTTACAACCCATTACTCTCTCACTCTCACTCACTATCTCACTCACTGTTTTCAACGTATCACTCTCTGGTACCACCTTTTCAATTACATTACCATTTTCAATATCATTTTTATCATTTGTTACCTTATTCTCTAATACCACATTTTTATACATATCATTATAATTCTCACTTGTTTTACAGTCATCATTTACCTTGTTATTACTTATTTGATTTGCTTTACTTTTAATCTGTTTCCCTACTGACTCTACCACTTTCTCAATATCTTGTTTCAATTCGTTACAACTACTCTCACACTTAATTTTGACCTCATTAATATCACATTTAAGTTCGTTAAACTGACTATTCTGTTCATCAAATTTATTATTAAAACTACTTTGAATTTCTTGGATTTCGTTTGTCTGTTCATCGAATTTTGTATTAAAATTGCTATTATTCATATCAAATCTATTATTAATGAGATTAAATAAGTCATTTAATGACAACTCTTTTTCTCTTGTTTTAGTTACCACAGGAGTGGAAATCGCTCCCGGCCCACTAATTACAGATTCGTTTATCATGCTTGGAGTTGTCTCCATTCCTGAATCGTTAGCGTCAACATTTACTGAGTTTTCTGTTTCAATGTCATTTAAGCTGACGTCTTCCTTATTATTTTCATTAGTATTCATTTTGTATATAATTTATTATATTTTATTTGGTATAAAACTAAATTTTACATATACACAGTATTGTTTATATAATATGACACAAGTAACATAGTATGGCTCTAACGTCTTAATTTTTATACATCGTTAGTACACATGTTACCCAACCTCCAAATCAAACTTGCATTCGTTGTAGGTGTGGAATTTAATGAAATTTAATTTCTAAAATTCGTCCCTGTTCGGGTACCATTGTTACATTAATTTACATTTTAATACAAATAAATCACAAAAGTATTTATAAACTACTTTTCACACTTACCTCGTTTTGCCCTCTTAGCCAAGAATTCGTCACATGAACGTGGAAATGCAAGAGTGATTATAAGGTTATATCAATAACAGACGCAACTCGCATTTCTAAAGAGAACCAACTAATATTTTATTTAATTCATTAAAATTGCAACATGTTATTTATTTACCTTTTCGTTTCTTTACTATCGGATACTACTAAAATTAAACATATTACCTTAATGGAGGCCGCCCACCCTGCTCAATCACACATTCACACTATTAAAAAATTTTTTACCCGTTTATTTAAATAGTCCCCATTTTATTCGAAATTACCCATATATTTGAAATACTGTTGCTCAATATCACTACCGGCAACGTGGCTTCTCCCCGACCTCGTGCTACATTATTCACAAAATTAGTTCTAGGTCCGAAACAGTTTATAATTTCCTTTTCTTCTTCCGAAAACTATACTCACTTCCTCATTTTGAATAACTGAACTCACTTTTACTTGATATTGAAACTTTATTAATGAGCCCTGTTTGGCGGGCTGCCTGCGCAGGTGAGCATCGGTGAGGTACTGCGAAGAAGATCTGCTTAGTACCCCACTACCTAGATTTTTTGGACAAGACGGAAAGCAATGCCTTGCGCTTTAAAGTCATAGTCACTGTTCAGGCAACACATGCAATTCCCGCGTGTTGGACATCGACGAAATCTGGTGTCCACTGGTTTCGTCACCGATGGGCGTGACTTACAATTAGGTTTCCGTCATGTCGAGAGCACATGTCGGGAAAAATCATCTTCAAGCCATTTTGTGCGACTTGTGTTTAGCGTGGGTTATGTGCTCCGCAGATGTTTGGGCGTCTGTGCGCATTACACTGTATTACAGTTCTGAGAATTACGAAGTTGTGTGCAACACGACACATTCCAATGCAATTAGTTCACCTCACTGTTTCTTTGTTTGAACAAAGCTTTTGTTTAACACGTGGCTGGCTACACAGATGAAAATGAATTTACGCCTTTTTAATAAAATTAAAAACCCCTCCTTTTAGCCCCGTTACAAGAAAAAATCATGCAAACATGAGAAAAAGTTTATAAATTGAAAACATATAGCATGAGAAATTAAGAAATTTTTTTTTTGACATACCTTATAATAACGAGTGTTTTGTGTATGGTTTTCTGTTTGGTCCTTAACAGATGTAATTTAGGATCTGCAAAATGAGGATCCTTGAACCTGAATTAATTGAAGTTTATGTGACAGTTTCCAGGATGTAGTAATGTCATTACTTTGTTTGTCCAGTGTATTCTACAAATTTATTTAATATGCAGCAAATACTATAAAATTTTGTTTTTGTAATTGTTAATTAGAAAATTTCAGTTCAGTAATGACAGGTGTAAGTTCCTATACCCTGTGATGGTGCTGAAAGGCATATTTCTTGTTTTTTATGCGTTTAGGTGTTCAAAATAACACCATGTAACATTTGTAAATGAACATATATAAACAAAAAAACAGCTGAAAAAACATTATTTTGAACACCTAAACGCATACAAAAAACCAAAAATATATAAATCCAATTTAGCCACACATGCAATAAACATAACCATAACATGAACAAACATAACATGAATTCCCAGACATAACCAATGTGACACTAATAAAACATATACCACACAAAGGCACCATAATGAACATTTGGGAAAATTTACAAATATACAAACATAAAACACAAAACAAACTAATACCTGAACAAATACAAATCAATACAAAACATGACACAATATTCAAAGCACTCAACACCGAAAATACACAAAAAACTAACACATACACCACAATCACACATGATAAAACCAATTTGAAGTACCAGAGGCCAACAGGAAGCCACAGTAATAATAACCAACACATATGTACTTCACCAGACACAAAAACCGGAAGGCTGAGGATGGGTACAAGATGTACCGGAAACATGTTCCTAATAAGGAAAACAAAAATATGTTGAGGTAAATTCATTATAAATATTAAATGTATTATATACATCAAGAAACGGACTGTAGCAGAAAGTGATTGAATATATATACATATATATGTAGGCCTATATTGCAATGATACAGCCATATGCTGTATTGAGCATTGATTTAAATAAATATAAAATTTGTAAAATTATTATAGGTTTGGGGTAAATGGGCAGGTCTGGGATTGTAAAAATGTTTCATTGTTATACTAGGGGAGAAATTAACCTGTTCCAAGAGGCAAAGAACACCTGCTCGATTGTATGTGTGTTACGCGTGTATCTTGTGTGTGTTAGTGATACATGTACAGACAGGAATCTCAGCTACCCTCCCCAATTAATTACTAAAATAATTATTTTAATTCACTGTGTAAAAACTAATAAGTGTATAAACAAACAAAAGGCACCAAAGTGTGTGTAATTTTTATAGGTATCCACAGTAAGAAAATGACATTAATAGGACACACTACGCGAAGTCAGTGCGAAATAAATATGCCAAAAATATGCAAATAACCCTAAGACGCTCAAATTAATACAGTGAGTGCTTAATCAAATTAGCTATGATTTGTGCTATCTCAATTCCGTACGAAACATTGCCATTTCGACATGCAGGTCTCGACAGGATAATTTCGGAACCAACAGGTGCGGAATCTCGAGAGGGTATAAATTAAGGGTTCGACTGGAAGCCCTTCTCTTCTTTTCAAAACACAGTTGCAGTCGGACATGCTGTCCGCCGGCAGAACAGTTTTATTTTATTATAAGTCTCATCTACGAACGAATAAAGACGTTCTGTAATTATGTTTACACTATTTCGGGAAACGTAAAGTACCGGGACCGTTTAAGTCAGCAAGAGGATCTACCGAGAAGCTACAAAAAGCGACGCAAGATGCTGGAGATTAGGAGATGCTTTTTAGACGCCTAACAGCCGAACGAGATCCACCTCGCAGCAGCTAGTAATTCTCTGGGACGGACCACACACTGCTGGAGAACGACGCTGGACTCTGGACATATCCAGAACCACGCCAAGCCAGGAGGAACGGAAACCCAACTCTGGACAACGCTGGACCCCATCTATAAGTCGTAAGGTCATCAAAACTCGAGGTGCCATGCATAATGCATTTATAAATGATATTTTTTTTAAAGAGCTCATAAAGACTATATAAAGAGACAATGAATTAAAATAAAAAAGGTGAGGGGTGGAGGGGTGAGAGGGGTGGAGGGGGTTGTTTCCACTTATTTTGTGTCTATTCCAATCTGACGATGGGCTGTGAAGCTTGAAAGCGCTAATTGGGATAATTTTTACATAGTGGTGTGCAACTGTGATCATTCTGATTGTAAAATAAAAAAGTTTATAATTAGAAAGAATGTAATAGAGTCTTATGTAAATGTATTAGTCGTAAGAATGAGCGATTGCATATAGATAAATATAAATATAGAAGAAAAAAAGAGAGTTTAATTTTGTGATAGTATATGTTTTTTATCAAAGTAAAATAATTGAAATGATTTGATATTTGCATTTTGTAGAAAAGAATAATTTAAAGTTTGAATATGAAACAAATGCCAGTCTAAAGTGTAAAATTAATAATGTAAAGAGTAAACAATATAATTTTAAATTTTTTAAAAAAAAAAGGAAACATTGGTATAGACTGAGCAAGCTGAGGTCAGATCTGAAATAAATGAATTCAATTAAAAAATAAACTTAATTACATTTAAAATTTAATTTTTTATTAAATCAATTTGCATAAATGTCTAGATTAAGATTATTAATATATCTAGAGGTAAGAGTGTTTTAAATGTGTGTAACACCGTATAGCTTAAGAGATGAACTTAATAATGAGTGATAACTGATCAAAGATTATTAACAATGTTTTATTATTTATAATGCTTGTTAAAACAATAAACATGAAATTTTAACTACTCATAAATTTACTACTCTTATTATAGTTACACCTGGTATTGGTATAATTATTTACAACCTGCATATACAAAAGGTATCGTTGTATAATTTTGGCGTCCCAAAGAACATGGGGCCACATAATTACAGTATATCAAAGTTATGTTATGTATCATTGTGTAATTTTGGTACTCCAAGATCGTGGGGCTCCACAAATTTAAATTACATTATATAATTTGTTACATTATATAATTTTGTTACCCGTTAACTTGGGGGTTGACACGCCTACATTGAGTAATTAATGTATGCTCCATGATTACCAGTGTTTGATAAATTATATGATATAACTCATATTATATTTTAATTATTTTTATATGTTAGTTATTTTTAAATTGTTGTGTGTATTGTATTGTAATAACGCAATTGTTGCCGACCCCAATAAACAGGTGTAATTGTAACGTGAGTAGATAAAAAAAAAATAATAATAATTAAACAATAAATAAATAAAAGCTCGCATACGGTTCACCAATAATAAATTATAAATAAATATTTTAATAATAATTCACTATAGCAGCACCAGAAGGCTTAAATATGGAAGCACTTCAAACCATGATGCGTGCCTGGGTGGAGGAATTAAGTACAAACCAAAAAGAAGAAACTAGAAAGCAAATGAAGAGTTAAAAGAATTTAATACAAAGCAAATGCAAAAGAATAGGGAAGAATCTAAAGCCGAATTCAAAGAATTAAAGAGGGCTAATAAAGAATTTAAAGCTGAATTAGCGAAAACTAATGAACAAATACAAAAGACGTTTAATGAAGAAATTTGTGTTAGTGGTTGAAATCACAATCAGAATGATCACAGTTGCACACCACTATGTAAAAATTATCCCAATTAGCGCTTTCAAGCTTCACAGCCCATCGTCAGATTGGAATAGACACAAAATAAGTGGAAACAACCCCTTCACCCCTCTCCCCCACCATGCTCACACACAACAAGCTATAATATAAATGACCCTTCCCCACCCCCTAATGGTGGGGAAGGGTTTAGGGGGTGGGGAAGGGTCATTTATATTATAGCTTGTTGTGTGTGAGCATGGTGGGGGAGAGGGGTGAAGGGGTTGTTTCCACTTATTTTGTGTCTATTCCAATCTGACGATGGGCTGTGAAGCTTGAAAGCGCTAATTGGGATAATTTTTACATAGTGGTGTGCAACTGTGATCATTCTGATTGAAATACAAAAGAATAGCGAAGAAAGTAGGGCCAAATTTAAAGAGTTTAAAGAGCAACTGACTACAAAACTCGAAGAAACTAATATGAGAATAGAAATATTAGAAGCTAGAGTAGAACAGTCGCGAAATGAACAAGCTATAAAGATAGAGAATAGAGATCTGAAAACAGAATGGTCGAAAGAATTAAAAGAAAGTATTAAACAATTAGCTGAACACTGGAATGACAAGTTTAGAGTTTCAAAGCAGGAACAAGATGTGAGGATTAGAACAGTTAGTGAACAAATCTGGGAAAACATCAATAAAACGCAGGAAATAGAAGCCCGAACGACGACGTTGGAAACTGCTGTAGTAGAGTCTGCAAAATCCATCAAGGACTACTCAGGTGAAATGAACACACTTAAGGAAGATCTACGTGGAGAAGTATAACGTCTGAGAACGGAGATAAAGAAACGACCAGCGCAGACAATGATGTTCACTGCACCCATAGAAGAAAGAAGTAAGATAACCTTTACAGGTAACAAAGGTAACAAAGGGGAAAATAGCATGGAATTTTTGGCGAATATCGAGAGAGAAAGTGAAAAAATTGGAATTATGAGTGACGACGAGGAGAAAGTGAGTTTTGTCACCCGTCATTTAAGAGATTCTGCAAGTCAATGGTACTCCATAATTCGAGACAATATAACCACGTATCAGCAATTCAGAGAAGCTTTCGAAAATAGGTACTGGAATATCCATACTCAAAGGCAAGTACGTAACCTATTGGAGTATGGTAAATATAATCTGCATGGACGCCAGAGTATTGAGCAGTACACTATAGCGCAGATTGAACGCGTAAAACATTTAAAACCAAAATTTTCTGAGTATGAGATAGTGAGATAGTGTCTAAGTTGTCTTACCATTTCCATAGAGATATTCAGTTAGCTGTATATATGCAGGGTGTCAAAACGATCAAACAATTCTTAATACGTGTCACTCAATCACAAAATATTAACAAGAGTAACACTTCACCACACAATCAACAAACATGCATTAATTATCACGCTAGTTAAGACCGTAGTGATAAAGCACGAGAACGTGATGATACGTAAAACCGTGATAATTGTAAGCGAAATTATACGCCGCCAATGCACAATGTAAAGCAAGACACAGCTGTGAATAATGCATGCGATGTACAGAAGGAACAACATGCTGAGAGAAACGTGCGCTACACAAATTGGAAGAAAACGTTTAGTAAACCATATGACCGCACCGTATCCACAATGCAGAGCAAGAGAGAGAGCGCAGATGAGGAAATAAAAGTGAGACAACAACAGGGGCATGTTCAACCATCCTGTTCCCGCGACACAAAACAATGACGGAGAAACAGGACGTGCGGCTACACAATAAACAATATATGTCCGTGCGACGTGAGAAATGAGTTATAAGGCCTAGTCCACACCAGTAGACCACGTTGCGCAACGTGTTGCGCAACGGTCTCGAGACGGTCTAAACTTTAGACATAGACATGGTCTATAGACGACAATCTTGGTCTCGTCTAGCGTCCACACTACTATGTGAATTTTGTTAGTCTCGTCTAAGCACACCACCATGGAGGACATTGCTTTGTGTGGAATGAGTGCCTGTTTGGCTATTATTACGAATGAAAGATCGCGAAAACGTAAACGTTGGTGGACGCGCGAAGTACTCACAGAAGGACCAAGGTTCGGTACCACATTATTAAATAAATTAAAAATGGAAGACGCCATGGGATTTCGGAATTTCACCCGCCTGACGCCTACTGATTTCGAAGAATTACTTCTGATGGTTGGAGGGAAAATTTCGAAGCAAGATACAAAATTTAGGGAAACCATTACAGCTTCTCTTCGACTGGCAGTCACACTGCGTTTTCTAGCAAGTGGAGACTCATTCACGAGCCTCATGTACACCTTCAGAATATCCAAACAGGCAATATCGAAAATAGTACCAGAAGTTTGTGAAGCAATTATCTCTTCATTGAAACAACAGATAAAGGTATGTATAAAAAATTAATATTATTTTTAATAAACAATTTTATATTTAACATTTTTTACAAAACTAAATTTTTTTACAATTTTTTACAATTTTTTGTGCAATTTATTTTTTACAATAAGAAACAAATGAGACTTTATAAATTTATTTAACAAATGAAATTGATAAATTGGTATGATTTTTTTTTACAAAATTACAAATGCGTCATCCCCTGACTCCAATTGTTGTATTTGAACCTCTCCGATTTCATAAATACCAGTAGGTGCAGAGGGATTTGAGCTATAACTTTCTTCCGAAACGTGATATGTTGATGCGACGGAAGAAGTGGATGGTGGACGTGGCATCTGAATGGGCGGGATTTCCGAAGCTAAGAAACCCATGTCCAATTTAAATAAGACGTCGTTTATGTTACGCTGTGCCAAAGCAATTTCCATTCTACTTTTGTTACAGTTCCTCAATTTATTCGCTACATATTCCCCGAATACTGCGTACTCATCTCTGGAACTCACCACTTGAGTTAAGGATTTCAAGCAGTTGACTGCTTGTTGGGCAGCGGAGTCCTCGTTCTTGCGGACGCGTTTAGGAGCGCGTCCTGGGGGTTTGAATGGTGGGCTGTTGTCCTCACATTCCACATGCACGGTTTCATTCTCTTCCTCGTGATCGCCTGTATCTAGCAAACTATCCTGAAACACAAAGAAACTCTTTAAAAATATGTCTTCAAGACGTTAACAGAATTGTTTCTTTAATAAAAATTACTATTATTATCTTTATCGTTTTCTCAGATTTCACCAAAAGATAATGCACCACTCAGATCGACTTCATTTCGCTTGAAATGAATAATTAAAGTGGAGTTTTTCAAAAATATTCAAGGAACACGAACATCGTCTCCAGCTTTAGTTATATAGCTTTCCTATTTCATTGGCAGTAAAAGCCTAACATAAGGTCAACATCTAAACAAATAATTTTAACTAGCACAAAATTTTTTAAAATATTGATCGCATTACCGATTTAATATTTTTACTTTATTTATACACACACATATATATTCATAATTTGTGATTACCTATTTCTTCGTTTCAGAGACCGACTTCCGAAGCTGAATGGAAAGCTATTTCTCAGGAGTTTCTGAGTAGATGGAATTTTCCACACTGCATAGGCAGCATTGATGGTAAACACGTTCAGATGGTGGCCCCAGAACACAGCGGGAGCTTGTATTTTAACTATAAAGGTACTTTCAGCATTGTGTTCCTTGGCGTTGCAGACGCCAACTACAACTTATTGTACGCCGATGTTGGATGCCAAGGGCGTATTTCTGATGGGGGCGTTTTCAAGTTCACTTCACTATACAAGGATTTAGAAAACAATACCGCACACGTACCTGTAAGTGAGGCATTACCAGGAAGAACAGAACCTGTACCATATGTTTTTGTGGCAGATGATGCTTTTGCTATGTCTAATTATTTGATGAAGCCGTACCCTGGTCGTATATTGGACATTCCGAAGAGAGTCTACAACTATAGGCTAAGCAGGGCTCGAAGAATAATTGAAAATGTTTTCGGTATTATGTCGTCCAAATTTCGGGTGTTTCTTAAACCGATAGCTTTACAGCCAGATAAAGTGGAGTCTGTCGTGTTGGCTTGTGCCTACCTACACAATTTTTTACGTAGGAATTCAGCGTCAAGATATGCCTACACCCCACCAGGAAGTTTGGACTCGTACGATGGCGATGGAAATGTAATTGAAGGATTTTGGAGAAGAGAAATCAACGAAGAGAATCGTTTGGTTGATCTGCGCAACGCTCCTCGAAAATGTTCATCTAACTTGCATAAAATTCGTGATGAATTTCGAGATTACTTTGTTTCACAAGAGGGAGTGGTATCTTGGCAATACGATTCAATAAAGTAATTTACTTGATCACTTTTTGTTAGTAGAACCAATTTAATTAAAACTAAAGAATTAAGGTTGATTTAAATCAAATTAATAAAGGATAAATGTATTTTAATAAAGAGTTTCATAGAGTTATTTGTACTTACTTCAATTTCGTTGTTCCCACTGTCCGTGTTATCTGTGTTGCGGCTGCCCTTTGATTCGTTTGCCGGTAGTAAAAATAATAAATAGTCGTAAGCGAACCATGAAGACTTCTTCGGAGACGACCCACTTGACGGAGTGATTTTTTTCCGCTCCCTGTTGAATGAAGTTTTCAGATTATGAATTTTTTTCTCTATTTCCTCCACGGAAACTTGGTGGTTTGCAGCCAGGAGTTCCATAGCTGCTCTTCTTTTAGCCCGGTTTTTGTAATCGGGACTTGTCACATCCCACAAACATTTTTCATTATGGTAATCTTCGATTAATTTTAATACGTTTTCATTTAACCACATGTTGCACGTGATGTAAACAAACTAAAGTAGGGGGGTAAACGGCGCGGGGGAAGGAGTGGGGCAGGTCTCGTCTCGTCTCTAGACAAACGTCCACACCATCGATATGTTGCGCAACATGTCTAACCGTTGCATCAGGTCTCCCATTCCGATCGGGAGACTTTAGACCGGCGATTTTTGGTCTCGCAACGGCCCCCGTAGACCAAGTTGGTCTATTTAGGCAGTCTACCGAGACATCCTGAGACAACCTTAGACACGTCTCTGAGACCTCGGTTGCGCAACAAGTCTACTAGTGTGGACGAGGCCTTAGACACCGACAGGAAGGTGACACCAAATCAACAAGAAATAAATTGTCCTATAATTAATGTACGAATTAATGGATGTAGAATTAAAATGTTAATCGATACAGGTAGCCAATTAACTGTACTAAACAATAAGTGGGTACAACAAAATAAAAAATATTTTAAACAAACGGCTACTTTACCTGTCAATAATATAAATGTTATTACAGCCATGAATAAGAGAGAAAAGGTTAGACAGCAAGCTTACGTAACTTTAAATTGTAAGGACTTAGAAATAACATATCCTATGATCATAATGAATAAACTTATATATGATGGAATTATTGGAATAGATTTATTAAATACTTTAAGTGCAAGGATTGATATTAATAACAATAAGATTTTATGAAATTATAAGGATGTTCTATATGAATTAATTATGAATGAAAATGAAGAAAATTGTGAGGTAAGTGGAAAACCTATTGTTGTATCCAAGCCACATATACGATATGCACCTACTCAGCATGCTAATACAACCGAAGAAGGAATGCCATCTCAGGAAGAAGCGAAGTTATTTAAATTAATAGAAGAGTATAACAAAGTATTCAGCGATGTACCGATGCAGACCACAGTCTATAACACGCTATTATTGTATCGGACCCTACAAAATTTGTCAGACGAACGTACCCAATACCCATGAATTACAAGGGAGAACTTGAACTGGAAATACGATGGATGATAGAAAATAACATCATTGAGCAGTCGAACAGCAACTTTCTTAATCCTCTAGTTGTAGTAAAGAAGAAGAGTGGAGAAGTACGTTTATGCCTGGACATGAGGAGTTTGAATAGCATCGTTCTACATGAATTCGATTGTGCACCACCTGTGGACGAGTTATTTGCAAAGTGTGAAGGAGCACATTATTTGATTAAGTTGGATTTACAGTCAAGTTTTTGGCAAATTCCAATTAGAAGAGAAGATTAATACACCGCCTTCCTATACAAAAATAAATGCTACCAACACAAGGTAGTTCCCTTTGGTTTGAGCATGAGTTTGGCTGTGATTGTAAAATGTCTGGAGAAAGCATTAGGACCAGAAGTGGAGCCTTACACCATAGTGTTCGTGGATGATATCTTGGTAGTATCAAAAACACTTGATGAACACATTGAACATCTTAACACTATATTCCACAAGGTTAGGGAAGCCCATATATCCCTTAATCTAGACAAGTGCGAATTCATAAAATCCTCAGTCCAATTCCGAGGTCATATTATTTCATCCTCAGGTATTCAACCCGATCCCATAAAGATATCCAGTATTACCGACTTCCCTACACCTAAGAACATTAAAGGGTTACAAACATTTTTGGGACTCACAAGATACTATAGAAGATTCTCACAACAATATACAGAAAGAACACAACTGTTGCTGGAGTTAACAAAGAAAATCACAAATGGAAGTGGGAGAAGAAACATGAAGATGCCTTCGACCAAGTCAAGAAGTTATTCATTGAAAACATAATGCTTCATCATCCACAGCGAGATGGAAGATTCGTTATCTACGCAGACGCTAGCGACTACGCATGTGGAAGTGTACTGTATCAACAAGATGCTACAGAAGAACACCGTGTCATTGCATAGGTCAGTAGAGTATTGAAAGGGGCAGAGAAACAGTACTCTACATCTGAGAAGGAGATACTTGCTATAGTATACGCCCTGAAACAGTTTTGACATTATATTTACGGAACGCATTTTGAAATACATACGGACCATGAAGCGTTATCATTTCTATTAAAATGTAAAGTAACCAACGCTCGATTATTACGATGGATCCTAGCAGTCGGTGAGTATTCCTTTACTATAAAATAATGTAAAGGGAAAGATAATTTTATAGCCGATACATTGAGTAGATACGTCACAGAAGAGTGTGAAGAGGTCTACGAAAATAACCATAATGAGTTACAACTGTTACCTATTAAATTTGTTAATGATAATGATGTTAAACACATGCTGAAGAATCTAGCTCAACAACAAGACTTAGATGATGCTACGAGAGGATTTAAGCTACGAGATCACCTACCATACCATTACAAGGTACAAAATGGAGTCTGATATAAACTAATGAGGCAAGATTGGAAGGTAGTATTAACAAATGATATGTTGCATAAATTGATTCAACCAACACACGAAAGTTTAGCACATGCTGCTGCACTTAAATGTTACTTAAGCCAACGTGAAGATTTTGTAGTTTTACTTACACTCTACCACATTTTAATTATAATAAAACTTCTCTTACCTTGTGTCGGCCAGGGTTCTGCACACGAACTCACATCTATAAGCGTGATTTAGGGTTTACGTTATTAATGTACTCAACTCTCATTATAATTGTTAATTAGTTCAACCTTTATTAGACATGTGATTTAATATTCTATTTTTTCTTTCGAAAATGATGACAAATTTATTCTGTATCCATTTGGATTTAAGTCTAACAAATATTAATGTTGAGACACATTCTCAATTTAATCAAGACAAAACAAAATTCACAGTTTTCCTTAGCCTATTTAAAATAAATGGTTCATTACATTATATTAGATAAAGGCGACCCAGTATTTGCATACACTCACATTCATTCATTTTTTACCCCATACTTTAGAGCTCTTATTATAATTATTGGTTTCGCTATTTAATTCATTTGAAATTGAAATGTTTTTTATCTGGCCAACTGCTTATATTATGTACTCATCCTGTTACCGCCATCTCCACGTGGTTACACTATCACTGTTGACTCCCGATTTCCCTAACACACTCCGAAAATAAGTTTAAACTGTTAATACTTGCAGATTACGTCTGATTGATCACTATGACATGATTTCCCGTTGTATTAAGTTAAATCACATGATTTACTGGTCGGCCGACCCTAATTTACTTGAGCAATGTTTTGTACGACCGCGCAGTCTGATGGTGTTAGTCGACTCACGCTTAAAGTCAAGCGCCTTCAAGATGGCCAAAATGTTCTCATGCTGAACAACTTGCCCTGTGATAGGCCGAGCTGGCGTCACGTGACACAATAATTAGTGACCATGAGGTACTGTACATTCCCTCTGGCTGTCTGACCTTGTACGTGCCGATTCATCTGTGCGGGCAAGCATACGCGCACTTGTGCACATACCTTAGCACCTAGAAAAGTAGCATATTGCGGGGCGGACAGACCAAACGTGTAACTGGGTGCCCCGACAAGGAATGTCTATTGTTAAAATTGAGGCCCTGTGTGGGTAACTCCTGTGCATCCCATTTACAATTGAACTAAAACCCATCACCCAATTCTGTCCCGTTACAATAACCCCCCCCCAATAGAGGTTTTCTGCCGAAACAGAAAAACTCTCATTGCTAAACCCTAAGAGGATCAGCGAGGATATGGCCCCAACAACCCCCCTTTATTCCTTAATACATCATGGGTAAACTACCCCCCTAGCTCGGCTACTATGGCTGCACCTGAACGACACTACTGGACTTCTCTGTTCGAGATCCCAACACCGTAAAGTCGGACAGGCACTCACCACAGTACCACCTAACTGTGTAACATTTCAACAAAAAAATCAATAACTGGCCGTCTACCAAACCAGATCCTCAACCGATATATCTCCCCTTACATATATACTGGATTGCCTTTAGCAAAGTACTGGGTGCGTACACATATTCATTACTAAATTAAACACACTATCTCCAAATATTCATCATTAATGTAAAATTCACATAAACATTTTATATTTGCTTTTAAACAAGATTCACTCCCATTTCTCAACCTTTAATTGTTTGCTTGACATTACTGTTTCAAATCAAATTAAATTATTTCAATTTCGTTCAAGTAGTGCAATAAATCTAAGTCCATTATCAAAGATTTGCGTTTAAGTTAATTCACATCATCTCTTTCAATTAATTTTTTTTTCAATAATTAAATGAATTTAAATTCCAGAAACATATATTCTGACAATTAATAAAAGAAACAAATGATTAAATTACATTAATTAACAAAAGAACATATGAATTGATGACATTATACATTATACAATCCACACCAGTCATCCTGATGTCTTATTGTCAGGTGAATGACCTTTCTACAGGCACACTAAATACAAATACACAACATTATTCAATTTGATTCATATCATGTCCTGGTTGTTTATATAAGCATTACAATATTGAATCTAGCACTTAAAATCATTTGTTCTCATAAGTGAATATTCATCACTAATCATTGAATCATAGCTAATAGTAAACATTACTGAACAGGAACTGGGTCATCAACCACCAACTCTCTCTTTAGAGTAAGTAAATTTGATTGTCCCGCTGTTACAGTGGTCGTTACCTCTCGCTGATTTCTCAGCTACTCCTCCTACTTCATCATTTTATTAATTCCCCCCTTATACCCAGTTACAATTAGGTAACCACCTGCCGGATAAACCAGATCGAGTGTTTACCTTATGCACAGATGCGGTATCTGTACCCCTGGCTTGTAATGGCCAGCACCTTTTCCACACACACTATTTTTCCCTGATGGTGGACTGTAGCGTCCATTTGCATCCACAAGAACTGAAGTTTAAATAGGGTGTAGGCACTGCCTACCCCGTTCTTGCTTCAGCGTTATAAAAAATTCGGCATTACTGATGTCCGAGGACACCAGTAATCCTACTAAATATTATTTACAAGCCCTTAACACGGCACTACCAACCCTACGAAGGTAGCCGCTGTTCCATAGTTTGGTGATTCCCCTGATTTACCCCCCCCCCCGGTTAATTTCTAAATTCACCAATTTTGAAAATAATAATAAGTATGGCTAGGATACAATCTGCCTCACCACACTTGCTACCAATAATCCAAATCCACGGTCAGGGTTCGGTGATTCCGTGACCGCCCAAAAGTGGGGAATCACAAGTAAAATATATATATTTGATATAGTTAAAATTCCTACCCACTAATATAATACAACATAAACATTCATAAAGAACATAAACATTCCATTTAAAATAAACATCTCATTGTCATTAGAATACAATTTACAAACCTTTCAATTTTAATTTTAATTGAACCTTTCATTCCTCAATCTTTGATTAATTATTGTTTATTGTACCATTAACTTCTCCGAAAAAAATTGAAATTGATTATCAACATTCATTTTACCTAACAGTTCAAAATAATATCTTACCTAAGTTAACCTCTTTCAAACTCATTTAATGCCATCATAAGACTCTTTTACTTTACTTCAAAGTCATTATCAAATTCATACTTACATATGGTCAACCATTCAATCAAATAAACACATCATCACTTGTCATAGACTCAAACTATAAACAATTCTCACCACAAATATAACGCACTAAAATGTACCTTTGTAACGGGGCTAAAGTGAGGGGTTTTTTATTTTATTAAATTTGGGGTTTTATCTTATTAAAATATCAACAATTTATTTCATATGTGTGACCAGTCCCCGGTTGAATCTAACTCGCAGTTAGAACAAAGGAACTGTGGTGAAACAATTGTAATGGAATGTGCGGGTGACACAATTCTTGGAACTTTGCGGCTGTGTGACATCTACGCCCAAACGCACTAACATCGGCGGGGCGCCGACTGATGCCGAGTTGTTGGAAACAAGATGGCTTGGAGGCGAAAGTTTGTTCGCACATGGTCTCAAGGCGGCGGAAGTCTTGACGAAGTCCCGCCTCTTTTGTGACGTCGACCAGTGAACACAAATATCGTCGACGTCCAACGCACGTGAATTGCACTTGTTGAATGTGTCACCACTATGACTAAAAAAAAATATCAGGCTTTGGTTTCCGTCTTCTTCAACAAAAATATCGAGTAGAGGGGAGTTAGAGACGCTCTCGCAGTTCCTCACTGACTTTAGCCTGCGCAGGCTGCCCGTCAACCAGGGCTCAAAAATAACATTTTTAACATCAAAAAACAGTGAGTGTAGTTTCGTCAAAATCGACAGTGAGAACAGTTTTACGACAAAATGAACTAATAAATTGTGCTTTCGGTTAAAGTAGCGAAATTTGGGAGTGATGGTAACACGAGGTCGAGGGGACGCCACGTGCCGACAAGGGGTATCTGATTAATTATTTTGAAGAAATGGGGTGTATATATATATATATATATGTGTGTGTTTAAAAAAGGGGTTTTTGTTGTAATAGTGTGAATGTGAGAGTGAGAGCAGACTGGGCTGTCTGGTATAAGTTAAGGTAAGAGTGTAGCGGGGCATTTTGGGCCTACCTGAGGCAATATAACACAATTTGTTTTTTTTTTTATGATAATAAATAACATTTGTGATGATAGGGACAAAAATTTATAAAGAGAGGTAAATTTACTGTTTGAAACGAAGGCAACAGTGGCAGCACTGACTGTGAAGGTTCTTCGATAATATTTAGTAAAACCAGTAAAAACAGACAGCAAATTGCGCCAAGGTCAGCTCCAGTGACACAAAATCTGTCAACAAATTATGCAACGAGACGATCAGACCATGTTACGTCAGCAACTTACATAACGTTGCAATGCGGGGTATGTCAGCGCCAGCAGCGTTGTGAAACAGAGAACAAAGACTTAGTCGGCATATAACTTCTGAACACAACAGACGCAACCAACTGTTAGCCGGTTTTAGGCGAAGTTTTGGTGTTCGCCGGCCGTGCGTAATTATCGCCCGCACGTATACAAATTTTAAATGTAAAATAGCAGCTGTCAACTTAATCAAATTGAACTAACAGTTAAATGGGTTTTTCTAAAAACATGTAAATTCAGTGATCTACGTAGTGCGCGTAGTATAAGGCGATGTCATCTGGACTCACATGTCAGTTAAGTAACCTTCAATTTTCGTCTAACATCAACAAAATCTGATATAAATTTTATAACGAAACAAAATTTTAAGCACTAAACAAATGAGATCTCATATGAGTATGGGGGAATGTAAAACAGAGTGAATGAGAGTACGTATTAAATAAAGAACGCTGGTTTGCTTAATAAGGTAGTAAATTAATTGAATAAATACCATGGTTTAGTTTTAATTGTTTCTTCTTTTAAATGTTAAACTTAGATATATATATGGGAAAAATATAGTATTGAATAATTATAAATATGGCTAACAACCAATGTTCTAACGATAATGAAGTAAATGGAAAGAAATAACGTGCTATAAAATGAATAAATAATTCATGAGCAACAAATAAGTTGTTGGGTAAATCATTTCAAAATAAACCATTCTGATCTCCTGAGTTCGCCTAAAAAGCACCCAAAAAATGGTAAGTACACGTATGTTTTTCATACGTAGTTGGTAACAAGATGGTACACGACAGTAAACAGTGAATACAGTAAACAGCTCAATTATATTTATTTAATATCAATAATATCAAACGTATCAATGGCGCCCGAACAGGGACAATTTATATAATATAATTATATAAATATAGGCCTACTTGGGAGAGCAGAATAATGGTTGTTGAGGTAGAATAAAATTTTTTTTGCATACGTAAAACAAACGCAAATATGGGGTTATGTTTTGATAGTGTTATGTATGTAGTGAATTATTTGTTTATGAGTATTGTGAGCTAACATGGGTAACTAGTGTGTATGAGGTGAATTGTATTATATAAAGGGTATTATAATAAAAAAATTTTTTTTAATATGGCTAAGATACAAGAAAATGATAGTGGTTTTGTATGGAAGGAGTGGGAAAGCGAATTTAGAGGTGTTGTAGGTGAAATGACAGCCGAGGAATGGGGGAGGTTAGAAGATAGTTTAACACGAATGGAAGAAAAGGAAGAGGGAATATTCGCAGAAATTAAGAAGCACAGTGATGATAGTGGTAGTGAGGTGAACAGTAATAAAGGTAAGATCGTTGAAGCGACAGTGGTAGAGAATGAGACAGAAAATGGGCCTAATGATAATGATGTCGACAGTGTGGGAGTAGTGACAAAGGAGCGTTCATGGGAGGGTGTGCTGAATTTTTTAATAGCAATGGAAAAACAGTGGGATAAACGTTTTGACGAGTGGGACAAAATGATGGATAAACGGATTGATGATCTGAATAAAATAGTGGATGAGGGTGCCAATAAAGTGAAAAATGCTATTGATAAACCAGATGAGAAGGGGGAGGAAGATAGATGTCAATTAAACGTTGAGTTAACACCGGTAAGTGGTAATAATGTCTTTGAGAATAGTGAAGAAATAATTAACCAGGTGAGTGACAATTCAAATAATGAGTTAACAAATAACAGTGACCAAATAGTGGGAGAAGTAGTGTTGACTAGTGATGATAATGATATTAATTACAATTCTGAGGTAAGTAGGAATGATAATTATGACAATATAAGTGAAAATATGATGTTAAAAAATAATGGAGTAAATATAGAGAGTACTGATGAAGTTTTAGAATGTAATTATGGAATGTTAGTATGTGTTAATGGATTAAGGAGAGTGAGTGAAGAGAGTTATGTTGGGGTTATGAAGCAGGGGGTAAATTTTCCCCATATTTATGGTGAACCAAGGTGTTCACAAATGTTGTTGTTGAAGGGTAAGAATCCCTTGTTATTGGAAGACATGAGGTCTTTGAATTGTTCCCCGAATTTTTATAAATCAGTACACTCTGCATGGAGTGAGAGAGAAAGTGAGATATGGTGTTATGGTGAGGGAGATATAGATAGAGGGTGGTGTAGTGAGAGAGAGATAGAATTGTATAAGTTGAAAAGAAATTATGATGAATTGAGAAAAAGATTACCTGTTGAAAGAGAGATAGAAATTTATTTTGAGAATATTTTTATAAATGATAATGACTTACCTGACGTGATAGTAAAGGAATATAAAAATGATAAAACAAATTACCTGGCGTTGAACGATGATACTGATGTAGACTGGACAATCATGACTTATGGTGACAAAATTTGTAATGGTATAATGGGTAAAGTAAAGTTGATGGGTTATTATGATAATGATAATGATAACAAATTATGTGTGGATAAAAATGATATATGTTACAAATATATTAGGTATTTATATGACGATGGAGGTTGAACTAGATATCAGTGAATAAACATTGTTAAATATTATAATTTTGGTAACGACCTTGCAGATTTGGACAGTGAAATGTGAAACAATTGAACAGTTATTGACTTATACTTTGTAAATATAATGTAGTGAATTCATTTGTGTGTATTATGAAAGGTTAGGTAAGGAATGTGTATATGTATTAGAAAATGTTGTGTTAATAATAATAATATTATTAATATTTTGCCATCTAAACAAATGATAAAATAATTATGAAGACAATAATTAATGATTTGTAAATTTTGATAATAATTGAAATATGTTGTGTTTTAATAATCGATTGAAGTAAATAATTTGAGATGTTTAGATATTGTGATTGAATGTTATATGTTTGAATTTTATAAGGAATTTGAATTGTTTGATGAGATTTCAATTTAATAATTAATAAATAAATGAATGTTAAATGGTTTATTTTGTGGAATAACATAATGGTTAAAAATATATGTTAATAATAAATTTAGAAATTTTGAAAATCTGATTGCAACACAGGATAAATAAATAATGATGATAAATAAAAAATAAGTTAATGAAAAAATTTTAAATTATAATGTTTATAAGTTTTGCGATAAATTACTTAAAAGGAGAATTGTTTGTTTAATGTATGCTAATAATCCAGGTTGATTTCTATTTGTGTATTATGTTATGTAATGTATTATACAAGATGTGGGGATAATTTTGGGGGGTAGTTTGGTGCTCAATGAAGTGATAGAACAGTAGAGTGTGGAACTGCAACGGTAGAAAGTTTAGTTATCCATTCTAATTAATTAGTTAGTAAGTTGCTGTTGCTGGGGTGGCATGTGCCCCAGTAGATAGCGGAAAGTGTTGGGGGTAACAGTGAGTGTTACCTCCATCGGAGGCCAACATGGCGAAAATGCACGGCACACCTTTTGTATAATTTTATATTATACCTTGATAAATTGCCGTGCCGTGCATAATAATGATGATGTGTACATGCCTGAAGGAAGAGATGATTTCCCCGACTTTTCGGGCGATTACTGCCTTACCAGCACTAATCGTGGTTTTGGCTAGCGGTTAGCTATGGTCATACCAAGTCCCTTGACCATAGCTGGCTTGAAATTGGTCTATATTAGAAATTAATGGGGGGTGAAACTAGGGGGAATCCCGGAACTATGGAACAGCGGCTGCCACTCTGCCCGCTGGGGGGTAGCATAGACAGGTGGTAGAACCGCATTAGGGGCGCTTAAATATGACACAGATATTATGATATCTATACCTTTTCAAATGTAACGCAGAAGCAAGGACACGGAGATGTAACATTCCTCCAAAACCTCAGTCCTTGTGGACGCAACTGGACGCCATAGTCCAGGGGGGGTCATAGTGTGTGTGGCTGGGAGGTTATCCAGGGGATAACGTATTAGAAATTTGCTATATTGAATTAATAATGATGATTTGCTACTCAATAATTTTGTTTTGATTTGAAAAATAGATGCACTAAATACTTCCTATATTGTGTTTATTATGTCTTATTGTGTTAATTGCATTTAGTATGTTAGGAATAAGGATTATAAAATATGATAATATGTTTTCAATGTGTTTATAGATTTTAAAATAAAATGAAATAAAGTTGTGATAGTTAAAATTTTAATGGGTTGCAAAAGATAGAAATGGGTGATAGTAATTGTTTGAATAAAATGTTTGAATCAGTCCAAGTGGAATATTTGTGGGACATATAGATCTGTCCAAATTGAAGTCAAAGTTAAAGAAATAGTAGAGATGAAAATAATGCAATGTTATGTTGAGTTAATGCATGTGATAGAATTTTGAGTAGTATAAGTGGAGACACAGTAGAATTGGAGAATTTATGTAGAGTTTTGAGTGATATATTGTTGTTTATTTTGATGTTGTTATTTTGTTGTAGTGGTAGTAAGGTAATGAGATTGAGATTTTTGGGGATGGCAATTTTGTAGTAGGGGGTAGTGTAGTGTGGGAGTCCGCAACATAAGGGTTGGGATGGGATTTGGTATAGTTTTAGTGGGAAGGGGCCGCCTTAGGTAGAATCCAGGGGCCAGAGAACGGGAATTGAGCTTTTGGGGGGGGAACACTTATCCTATGTACAAAGGGTTAGAGAGTATTTTTTTTTTATATATAAGAGTAGAAGGTGGCGATTGAGTTAAAGTAGTAAGTAGTTAGAGGTAGAGAAGGGTTAGTAGAATTTTTGAGAGAGGGGTGTCATACTAGTTAAAGATTTTGTAAGGGAGCGTTAGAGTAATAAAAGGGGTAAGATTATGAGTAAATGCCAAGTTGATAAAGTGAATTATAATGAATAATGTAGAATCACCCAAATGAATGAAATGGAGTAATAATTGCAATGTTATGAAAAAAAAAAAAAAATTTTTTTTTTGAGAAACGAATTAATAAAAGTTGAATTGAGATTAAAAGGTAAATTTTATATGCAAACTTAATGATGTAAAATGTGTAAATTTTAAATACATGTTTAATTTTAGATAACGATAACAATGTGAATTATTAATGTACTATGTTTTCTTATGTTAGGTTAAGTTGTTAGGTATTCAGATATGTTAGAAGTAAGTAGAAACAAAACCAGTGCTTCTTAGCGCAAACCAGCACCGCTAGGGGGAAACAGATCAGTTGGGGATATGGTGTTGTATAAGGCCACTATTTGATTTGTTGTTTCAGTGTTTGGTGATGCTGTGGCGGCGGACCTGAGCTGGCCTGCACGTCAGAGCAGGGGCGTTGAGTATCTGTCTGACTCTACGGTGTTGGGATCTCGAGAGAGAAGTCCAGTATTGTCATTCAGATGCGGTCACAGTCACCGGACCAAGGGTGAGTTGATTATATTTTTTATAAACCATACAGGGGGTTGTGGCGACATATCCTGGCTGATCCCTTTAGCAAGTATGAATGTGTCAATGAGATTTTTTATGCTTCGGCATAAAATATCTCATTGAGGGGGTATTGTAGCGGGGCATTTTGGGCCTACCTGAGGCAATATAACACAATTTGTTTTTTTTTATGATAATAAATAACATTTGTGATGATAGGGACAAAAATTTATAAAGAGAGGTAAATTTACTGTTTGAAATGAAGGCAACAGTGGCAGCACTGACTGTGAAGGTTCTTCGATAATATTTAGTAAAACCAGTAAAAACAGACAGCAAATTGCGCCAAGGTCAGCTCCAGTGACACAAAATCTGTCAACAAATTATGCAACGAGACGATCAGACCATGTTACGTCAGCAACTTACATAACGTTGCAATGCGGGGTGTGTCAGCGCCAGCAGCGTTGTGAAACAGAGAACAAAGACTTAGTCGGCATATAACTTCTGAACACAACAGACGCAACCAACTGTGCGTTAGCCGGTTCGCCGGTTTTAGGCGAAGTTTTGGTGTTCGCCGGCCGTGCGTAATTATCGCCCGCACGTATACAAATTTTAAATGTAAAATAGCAGCTGTCAACTTAATTAAATTGAACTAACAGTTAAATGGGTTTTTCTAAAAACATGTAAATTCAGTGATCTACGTAGTGCGCGTAGTATAAGGCGATGTCATCTGGACTCACATGTCAGTTAAGTAACCTTCAATTTTCGTCTAACATCAACAAAATCTGATATAAATTTTATAACGAAACAAAATTTTAAGCACTAAACAAATGAGATCTCATATGAGTATGGGGGAATGTAAAACAGAGTGAATGAGAGTACGTATTAAATAAAGAACGCTGGTTTGCTTAATAAGGTAGTAAATTAATTGAATAAATACCATGGTTTAGTTTTAATTGTTTCTTCTTTTAAATGTTAAACTTAGATATATATATGGGAAAAATATAGTATTGAATAATTATAAATATGGCTAACAACCAATGTTCTAACGATAATGAAGTAAATGGAAAGAAATAACGTGCTATAAAATGAATAAATAATTCATGAGCAACAAATAAGTTGTTGGGTAAATCATTTCAAAATAAACCATTCTGATTTCCTGTTCGCCGAAAAGAACCCAAACATGGTAAGTACGTATATTTTTTCTTTACAGTTGGCAGTAAAGATGGCGCCCGACAATAAACATTGAATACAGTATACAGTTCAATTATATTTATTTAATATCAATAATAACAAACGTATCAAGAGGTTAGAGTAATATTATAATTGTAATTGTCGTAATCATGTAGTGAATCTCAGAAAAAATATTATGCATCTATTTTTTATTTAAATTTTGGAGAAATAATCGTTTGAGATAAGAGACAAGAAATAGTCTGATATGAAGTTTTAAAAAGGTTTAAAGAATAAAATAAAGTTCTAATTAATTCTATTCACAAAGTGCGAGTTGAGTCAATTATTGAAACAACCCTAAAATCATGTTTGCATCTAGACGTTCGTGTGATGTAACTCTGGGCAGAGAAAAGATTTTTAAGGTAAGTGGAATCGTAAATAATTTAAATTTATTTATTTGTGTTTGTAATTAATTAGATTATCACACCTTCTGAAACATTATAACAACTATATGACTCCACAACTAAACACATTTTACCTTTACTCATTTACTGTTTATTATCAAGTTCAAATCTCAGAAAAATCATTTAAATTCATTATCAACATTCATTTCTACCACATTTAAATCAATTAATTCATCTACAATTTTTTTTAATTCAATCAGTTATTTAAACACAACATTACTTTAATTACCTTATTCCAAAACAATTACATTTCATTTATTACAAACTCTCATCGTTTATTTAGTCTGATAAAATATTATTATTATTATTAAATCAATTTCTACTACATACACACATTGTTTACATAAAGTACATTTTACAACACAAACACAATTAATCTCACTATAAATTTATTTACAATTTTTTCGTCATATTATTTTATTGTTTACCACACCTCATTACATAATTTAGCCAAGTAGTTACCATAAACTAAAATAATTAAATATTCATTCACTGTTTGTTTAACCACCATCATCGTAAACCCATCTTATTTTCACATAATAATTCTCATCTTTACTTATACTCATTACATTATAATTATTATTGTAATGACCATTTTCATTAATTATATCAACATAGTATTTGACAACATTATTGCCTCCTATTAATCCATAAAACCCGTCTACATTGGTAATTTTAGTCCAGTCTCGCTTAGAATTTTTGGTTAACATCAGGTAAGTTATATCATCATCTTCGTCTACTATATCCATGACAATACAAGGTAAGTGCTCATCATCTACAGTGGTATCATCAAAATAATCATCAACCCCTACTACAACCGGTAAGTATTTCATATCGTCTATTTTCTCCAATTCTAACCTCTCTATCAACTCTTTATAACTTCTACTTAACTTAAATACCTCTATCATTCTCTCTCTCTCATAATCACTTTCATCACAATACCTGTCACAACACCACTGACCTACTTCACTCCATGCAAAGGGCACAACAAACTTACTATACCACTTCCTGGCTTTTCCAGGTTTACAAAAAATTAGGGGACTATTTGGAGACACCTTGTCTTCCACATAACTTTTGGAGGAACCTTTGTCCTCATACAACACTTGTGAACATTCCATTTCACAATATACTTGGGGAAAATCTGCCCTTTGCTCGCCTAACCTCTCTCTTTCATCCATACTCGCTAACACCTCGTTATTAAACTCTACTTCAACAAAATCTTCATTATCACTCTCAATATTAACCACCTTACTCTCTAGCACCACATTTTTAATTATATCATTGTTATTCTCACTTTTTACTTCAATATTAGACTCATTACTGTAATTACCACTTACCTTGTTCTCAGTTGCTTCAAATTACATTCCCACTACACTTACCGGTATTTCTTGTAACGTTATCTACATCATCTTGTATTTGTTTTATAGCTGTCTGGAAACGTTCATCAATACGTTTACATAATACATTACTCAGATAACCAAACTTTACATTTATACTACTCTCAAACTTCGCGTTCTGTTCTTTAATTTCTTTAAAATTAGCCTCACATTTTATCTTCTGTTCGTTCATGTCATTACTTAATTTATAAAATTTATCATTCTGTACATTGAAACTACTCTTTACTTCCTTAATTTCATTATTTACTTCATCAAATTTAGCATTAAAATCACTCTTTTGTTCATCAAACTTTACATTCTGCTCATTGACTTTCATATCTAACATTGTTTGTATCACGATATTAATTGATGACTCGTTGGGCACTTGGTGAAACATATTAATACAAAGGTTTTGTAAAATATATAAAAACACTTGGTAAGTTTCACAAATTTTTCAATTAACTCTGACAGCTGTTTCGACTAACTTAAGCCATTGTCAAAGAGCGAGTGAATGAAATTACCACCTAACACAGGATGTTAGAGTAGTGTAGGTGGTAAACATCTGTTTAGGGCGTATCTGGAACATCTGTGTTGTGATGGCGAGGGGTGGGGAGTGTGTGCATGAGACAAGGGAAGGTCTGGTGTCTTTAAAACTAAATACAATCATGAATGCAAAATATAAAATTAACTGAACTAAATATAAACTGAATAGAAATTTAAAATAATGATGAACATTCAAAATAATATAAAATAAACTAAACTAAATAACAGATTTTAATAAAGGGGATACACAAAATTCAGTCTGTTCATTGGTTAAATTTTTGTTATTTTTTATTGCTTTTTTAATTTCTAAAATTTCTAACAAATCCATTTTTTTACCTTTTTGTATGTTGTGGAGTAGTGTTATGTTTTTTGTGTCTATGAAGTGATTGTGTTGTAAGCAATGATCTGCAAAACCTGTCTTAGATGTATTGGTTAAAATCGCCTTCTTATGTTCAGAAATGCGATGTTTCAGAGCACGGCCACATTGTCCGATATAAATAGCATCGCATTCTGCACAGTGTATTTCATAAACTCCATTTTTCTCCAGTGTATTAGATTTTTCTTTATTATTGACTAGTAGTGAAAAAAGATTACGTTTGTTTACTGATACCATGTTAAGACCATGGTTTTTTAACCTATTATTAATCTTATCTGTTATACACGGAATGTAATTTGTTAAGTGAAATTTTTTGTTACCCTGATCTGGCTCTATGGAATAAAATTCTTTTAAAGTAATTTTCTTCTGTTTTTTTTAAATTAAAGAGTTAATTATTCTTTCATCATAACCGTTATTCTGTGCTATGGCTTTTATAATATCTACCTCTTTATTGAAATTTTCTTTGGATAAAGGAACTATAAGGAGACGATTAACCATTGCATGAAAACTGCTTAATTTTATGTGCCATGATGTTAGTGATTGTTTATGTATAACGGTATCTGTAAAAGTAGGTTTTCTATATATCTGAAAACTAAGATTATTTTGTGATCTAGTAATGGTAAGATCCAAAAAATTTAAACTTTTCATATTTTCTGTTTCAAGTGTAAATTGCACGCTACTATAAAAGGAATTAATATAATCTAAGAACATATGGAGCTGTCTATCTGTTCCCGTCCAGATACAAAATATATCATCAACATACCTTGCCCAATGAAAAACATATTTTATGTTGGGGTTATCAGATGTAAAAATGTTTTCTTCCAAAAATGTCATAAAGATTTCACTTAATAAAGGTGATAAAGGAGAGCCCATAGGTAAGCCATTAAATTGTTTATAGATTTTATTATTAAACTGAAAATAATTTTGTCCTATGCAAATATCTAAGGCCGAGAATAATTCTTTTTTCTGATCACTATTTAAGGTTAAAGTATTTTGTATATGTGAGGAACAGATAGACAACAGAACATCTACAGGTATAGACGGAAATAAATTCTTAACATCAAATGAAACTAATTTTGCATTCAGTGGTAAATGTACATTTTTTATATTATTAACTAATTGTAAAGTGTTTTTAATAGCATACTTTGGGTTAAAGTTAATATATTTTGGCAATAATTCATTAAGTTTTTTACAGACTTTATATGCATCGCATAACTGCGAGAAATGAATCGCTTGGTAAGAGGATGGCTGAAGATTTCCAGTGATAAAATGAAAACTCGGTATGACATTCGCAGCAATAGTGTGGGTTTCCAAGAAGGAGATCAGGTCTGGTTGTTCAATCTAAAGCACCGTCGTGGTCGCTCACCTAAGCTTCAGTCTAACTGGGAAAGACCCTACACTGTGAAAAAAAGAATTAACGATGTTGTTTATCGGATTCAACAGGAAGGACAGTGAAAGTTCAAGGTCGTCCACCTAGATCGCCTGGCTAAGTACAACTTTAGAGACGGTTTCCCAGTTCGGGACGAACAGGCTTAAGGAGGGGGCAGTGTTACGATGTCACAGAACAATCTACGTGTTTATCGAACGTTCCAGAGAGATCCAGAATGTAAGCATGTGGCGTACATGCTTGTAGACACATCTACGAGAAAGTTCTCGATGCCGCCAGCCGTGCAGACTGTGTCAAGGCCGCAGTTAATTACGTAGTTCATACGGACGCGGACGCTAAGACACAATTAGGAATCGTCTAGATATTCGACTGGCTATAAATACCGGTACTCAACCACGTTCAGTTTAGTATTAGGCGAATTTTTGACTGTGCGGTTCGAGAGTATTAGTGCGATATATTTATAGAGCGGTTCGAGTTATTACTGTGTACGTTAAGGTAGTTACTAGTGAAGTGTTGCGTTTTATATTCGGACGGTATAATTTTAATGCAATTGAGTTTTAATATTAGTGGACATTTTATATATATGTGTATATACATTTTTCATATGTGTGAACAATTTTCATTTGATTTGTTGTAGACACTGTGTTGTTAATTACGAACTGTTTAACTGTAAAAATTAAAGGTGTGATTAGTGACTTAATTGTTGTCTTGTACTTATTTTGTTTCCACTGTACCTACGACGATCGAGTAGACCGTCGTAACAATATAATAAAAGAGCATCATTTTTTGTTTAATGAAACTGCATATGTAACTGCACCTGCATATAAAGTCTGTAAAAAACTTAATGAATTATTGCCAAAATATATTAACTTTAACCCAAAGTATGCTATTAAAAACACTTTACAATTAGTTAATAATATAAAAAATGTACATTTACCACTGAATGCAAAATTAGTTTCATTTGATGTTAAGAATTTATTTCCGTCTATACCTGTAGATGTTCTGTTGTCTATCTGTTCCTCACATATACAAAATACTTTAACCTTAAATAGTGATCAGAAAAAAGAATTATTCTCGGCCTTAGATATTTGCATAGGACAAAATTATTTTCAGTTTAATAATAAAATCTATAAACAATTTAATGGCTTACCTATGGGCTCTCCTTTATCACCTTTATTAAGTGAAATCTTTATGACATTTTTGGAAGAAAACATTTTTACATCTGATAACCCCAACATAAAATATGTTTTTCATTGGGCAAGGTATGTTGATGATATATTTTGTATCTGGACGGGAACAGATAGACAGCTCCATATGTTCTTAGATTATATTAATTCCTTTTATAGTAGCGTGCAATTTACACTTGAAACAGAAAATATGAAAAGTTTAAATTTTTTGGATCTTACCATTACTAGATCACAAAATAATCTTAGTTTTCAGATATATAGAAAACCTACTTTTACAGATACCGTTATACATAAACAATCACTAACATCATGGCACATAAAATTAAGCAGTTTTCATGCAATGGTTAATCGTCTCCTTATAGTTCCTTTATCCAAAGAAAATTTCAATAAAGAGGTAGATATTATAAAAGCCATAGCACAGAATAACGGTTATGATGAAAGAATAATTAACTCTTTAATTTAAAAAAAACAGAAGAAAATTACTTTAAAAGAATTTTATTCCATAGAGCCAGATCAGGGTAACAAAAAATTTCACTTAACAAATTACATTCCGTGTATAACAGATAAGATTAATAATAGGTTAAAAAACCATGGTCTTAACATGGTATCAGTAAACAAACGTAATCTTTTTTCACTACTAGTCAATAATAAAGAAAAATCTAATACACTGGAGAAAAATGGAGTTTATGAAATACACTGTGCAGAATGCGATGCTATTTATATCGGACAATGTGGCCGTGCTCTGAAACATCGCATTTCTGAACATAAGAAGGCGATTTTAACCAATACATCTAAGACAGGTTTTGCAGATCATTGCTTACAACACAATCACTTCATAGACACAAAAAACATAACACTACTCCACAACATACAAAAAGGTAAAAAAATGGATTTGTTAGAAATTTTAGAAATTAAAAAAGCAATAAAAAATAACAAAATTTAACCAATGAACAGACTGAATTTTGTGTATCCCCTTTATTAAAATCTGTTATTTAGTTTAGTTTATTTTATATTATTTTGAATGTTCATCATTATTTTAAATTTCTATTCAGTTTATATTTAGTTCAGTTAATTTTATATTTTGCATTCATGATTGTATTTAGTTTTAAAGACACCAGACCTTCCCTTGTCTCATGCACACACTCCCCACCCCTCGCCATCACAACACAGATGTTCCAGATACGCCCTAAACAGATGTTTACCACCTACACTACTCTAACATCCTGTGTTAGGTGGTAATTTCATTCACTCGCTCTTTGACAATGGCTTAAGTTAGTCGAAACAGCTGTCAGAGTTAATTGAAAAATTTGTGAAACTTACCAAGTGTTTTTATATATTTTACAAAACCTTTGTATTGTTTGTATCATTTTGGACATTTCATAAATATCGTCAGATTTTTTTACTTTGGACCGGCGTCGACTTCGTTACGCCTTCCATTATTTTTTATTCGGTCTCGCTCACATCACTATTTATTTGACTTTCCGTCTGCCTGTCAGTGAAGCTGACTTCATTGTTAATATTTTCATTTGTACTCATTTTTGTTTTTTATATTATTTATTAGAATTTACTCTTACCAACAAATTAACCTTATATGTACTCGGTATTAATTACTATTATATGTATTACTTAACTATAGTATACACATCACATAACCTTCACGTAATTTATACGTCCTCCCAAATCACGCTTATATCCACTTGTAGGTGTGGTTTGTATCAAATTTGGTATACCTCAAATTTATTTGCACAAACTGTCCCTGTTCGGGCGCCAATGTAATTTTACTTACACTCTACCACATTTTAATTATAATAAAACTTCTCTTACCTTGTGTCGGCCAGGGTTCTGCACACGAACTCGTATCTATAAGCGTGATGTAGGGTTTACGTTATTAATGTACTCAACTCTCATTATAATTGTTAATTAGTTCAACCTTTATTAGACATGTGATTTAATATTCTATTTTTTCTTTCGAAAATGATGACAAATTTATTCTGTATTGTAATGGGGCATTTAAAGGGAAACATCCATTTTTCAATTTAATAATAATTTTGGGGCCAATATGTTTGGGCCCCATGTAGGTCCACGAAACTTGATTCACGTAACACCCTGTATGCAACTCGGTAACAAGCAGAGGCAGGTACGCGTTGAAGATAACATGCTGGAATGCGAACCGTGCGGTGTGCCTGGACTTTCCGTTGGGGGAAAGTAAAAACTTTATAGCAAACAATTAACAACCAAGAAATATAGGTGAACTCGGTCCACAGGTAATAACACGTGACCATCCATTAACATATCATGTGATGCGGGTTGGCGAATCACGGACCAAGTTGCCGTGTTTCAAGAAGGCGGGGCTTCATATAGACGCCAAGAAAACTGCGTTGTGTTTGAGCATCCCTGAGGCCGACCGGCTGAATAATGGACGCGCGCTCCGAAAGAAACTTTAAGTGTAAAATGTAGTATGAAAAAAGAACAAACTATAACAGTGCCGATTTAAAGTAATCCTAGACCATCAGGACAAATGTTTTTAGAAAATTTAACATTGACAATATTCCGTGCTACCAGTGTTTAAACAGGATCCGACGGCAACACATGCTCTGCCATTTAAAACAGGGAAGTAAAACGACCATATTTTTTTCTTAAAAATGAAACTAAATTATAAAATGGGGTTTTAAAACTGTGTGAGTGGAGCGTGTAGCAAACTGGGATGTCTTATTATTATTATCATTATTATAAGTATGACTAGAATATAAGATTGTTAGCTGTAAGTAATACAATAAGTCTTTTTTATGTATAACAAACAAATGAAGAAGAGAAATTAACAATGAACGAACGTAAAAGTAAATAGTTAAATAAATGTGGAACAAATAGTAAATTTTTGGAGACAATGAGTAATACATAAATTAAAGTTATCATCCAGCAGTTATTATCGATGTAAAGTAAAAGAATTTGTTGAGGTGGGAGTTTTAATATCATCTGAAGAAAAAGATAACAATAAAATGTGTTAATTAGACCTATAAGTATGTGTTTGTCATTGAACTACCTGTTGTTTTTCTCTGCCAAAGTACATCAGACGACACCCTGATTATTAGCGATAAAGGTAAGTGGGACAAAATTCAATATTTTAATAACTCAAAAACAAGTACTACTTTAGTTGGCGCCCGTAAACAGCGACGTTGTGAATTAAAATTTAAAATAAATTAATTTACAACCTGATTGAAAATGGCAGAGAAAGGCAAGAGGGCAAATTTATGTGAAGATGTTGGGGAGGGGTCAATTTTAAATGTGACACAAGACAGTTTAGTATCGACAAATATTGACGAGCACGTAAACGATACAGATGATACAACAGACGAAATTGAGGTAGTAGACACAAAAAATAGCAAAAGTGATAATGCAAATATATTTAACCAATTAGCGTTGATGATGGAATTGATGGCAGGAATGAAAACTGAAATCAAATCAGAGATAAACATAGTAAACGAGAAAATGAAATCAGAAAATAATAATTTAAAATCTGAAATCAAATCAGAAGTAAATGCCGTAAATATTAAACTTACCGATTTAAATAACGAGTTCATGAACGTAAGGAGTGAATTGAGAGTTAGTGAAATAAATATGAATAGCCGCTTGGAAAGTATGAATGAGGCTATTGTTGGAGTGAAAGATGAACTGACTATAGATATAAATAAGATACAAACCGAAATGAAAAAAACGATATAAAAATAATTAACGAAAAACAAAAAGAAAAGTGCTAGAGACACAAATAACAAATTTGACACATTGACAAATAAACTTAATGATAAAATTAAAAAGCAAAATGACAAAATTGACAGTAATGTTCAATGTATAATTAATGAGTGTGAAGCAAATTAAACAAGAAAATAAAATACAAGAAAATATAAATGATGAATTCAGAAGTAACTTTGAAGAAGTTGATGCAATTAAAATTAATGTAACTAGTTTAAAAAATAAACAAACAGAACATGAGCGTGAAATAATTAAAGTCAGAGAAGATTTGAGTGTAACCATTAATCAGAAATTAACTAATGTAAGTGAGAGAGTGAACGTGGAAGTGGAATAAGGGTATTTTAGTAATGAAAGTAGGGGGGTGAACCCCATACAATTTTTGAACTCTGTAAAAAGTTTCAATAAATATAACCAAGAAAGTTGGGAGATTAAATTAGTAAGAATTTTAATATACTTTAAAGGGGATGCTAAAATATGGGCGGATGCTCATAATGATAACTGGGTAGATTTTAATGAGTTTGAACAAGCATTTAAAAATAAGTACTGGTCAGAAGAGAAACAAGAGGGATTACGTAGTACCATAATGGGGTGGGGCAATTTTAATATTAAACACATGAGTATTACATCGTATGTGACAAGACTATATAGTCAGGTTAAATACTTAGAACCACCAATGCCTCTTTCATCGTTTATAAGATACATTAGTAAGCATTTACCTAAGGACATACGGTCCACAATCAGAACCCGGGAGTTTGCTAATATTGCTGAATTAGAAAAGATATTAGAAGCGTATCAAAGTATGAAAGAGGAAGAAGATAACAAATATCAATTTAGAGATACTGAAGTAAGACAACCAGACCATTTTATTAATAATGTGAATAGATCAGGGGAGGGGGCGTGGTTATGTCCAAACCCTAATTGTAGAGCTAATAACTATAACAGTTCGCGCAATCAATGCTATAGGTGTCAGGGTCTGAGGGAGAGTGCTCAAGGGAGAGGGGAGAATTATAATCGAGGTTTTGAACATAATGGGTTTAGAGGTAATCATAGAGGGAGAGGCTTCACCAGTAATCGTGGGATGCCGGGACATTTCAACCACAGAGGTAGAGGGGAATATGTTAGTAACCCAAATGAAACTAGGGGCATGGAAGCACCATCTCATAATCAAAACAGTAGGGGTGTTTATAGCGAACCACCACCTCCAATACAGTTAAACTAATTAGGGCGGTTGAAAAGGAAAGCCCCCAGCCATCTAGAAATCACATGACAATAGGGTCACTTATCACCAACATACATAATGATTTATCCGATGAAGAAGTGGGGGAGAGCAGCAATACTTTTGGGATGGCGGAATTTGAAGCCGAAGTGTTTAATTCTAAATACACTTTTCTAGTAGAGTCAGGGAGTGAACTGACAGCAATAGATGATACAATTTTTGAAAACATAAAAAGCCAAACTACAGGAAGAATTCCACAACTACCAGTACTAGGAATTATTGTTATAGGGGTAACGGGTGTCGCAGTAAAAAGGTAACTAAACAAATAATGCTACAATTAAAGGTAAATAAAAACAAAATAAATGTACCCTTCTTAGTTATTCCAGGCTTAAATATGGGAGCTATAATGGGTAATGATTTTTTAAATAATTTCAAAGTGGAGTTAAACTATTGTACCCAGACTATGAAATTAAATAATAACAATAATATAATTGAAATACCATTTATACAAAAGAAAACTGTAGAAATGAAAGCATTAAAAATAATTAACAAGGGAATGTTAATTTCTGATAACGATATAAATGAATGTAGGCCCTTGATGATTAATTATTGTAACTTGAGGGTAAATAATAATGAATTATTTCAAAATGAAGGTAGTTGGGATGAAAAAATGAATAAAATTTTATATCAAGATGGGGAATTTAGCTACCAAGATAGGGAAAAAGTGGTACTAATAATAAACAAAAATAAATCAGTTTTTTCAGACGAACCAGGTTTAGTAAAGAATTTTAAGGGGAAATTAATCGTGAAAGAAAAAACACCTTTTGCACCTAAGACCTATCCAGTACCATATTCCAAGAGGGGGTTAGTACAGGAGGAAATAAATAAGATGTTGAGAGAAGGTATAATAGAAAAATCTACTTCACCATATTCCAATCCTTTAGTAGTGGTGACCAAGAAAGATTTATCGATAAGATTATGTTTAGACACAAGACAAGTAAACAGAATAATTGTTCCAGACAGAGAATCACCGGAACCAGTAAGCGAAATTCTGCAACGTTTTAGTGGGACCAAATACATCACCACCTTGGACTTAACGGCAGGATACTGGGAAATAGAGCCGGAAGAGGAATCTCAACAATATGTGGCTTTTTTGTACAATGGCAGGAATTACCAATTTCGTAGGTTACCTTTTGGGCTAAACGTAAGTGTTTCAATTTTTATTAAGTGCTTGGATTATGTATTAGGGAGAGAGATTTTAGAATTCACAACCATTTATGTAGACGATATAATAATTACGTCACCAGACATTGATACACACTGTGAAAGGTTAGATAGAGTGCTAAGTAGACTGCATGAATATGGCATAAAGTTAAATTTAAGAAATCGGAATTTTTGAGAGAACAAGTTAATTTTTAGGCCATATAATTTCAGCAAGGGATATCAGTACACACCCTAAGAAAGTAGAGATAATACAAAATTTTCCGATACCAAAAAATGTTAAACAGTTGCAAAGTTTCTTAGGATTGTGCAATTAGGGTTAGGCAATTTGTAGATAAATATTCATATTTAACAGTACAATTGGGACATTTGTTAAATAAAGACAATCGATGGCAGTGGAGTTTAAAAGAGCAAAATATATTTGAGCTGATAAAAAATAAATTTTTAAACAGTTATATTAGCTCATCCTAATTTTTTAGAACCATTCTGTATACACATAGACGCATCGGACATTGCCTTGGGAGTAGAATTATTCCAGTTAGATGGGGATGGTAATCATAACGTGGTAGCTTTTGCTAGTAGGTCCTTATTACTTAGTGAAAAGAACTACACAACCATAGAAAAGGAAGCGTTATCAATAGTTTTCACCTGTCGAAAGTTTAGGACATACCTATTAGGAAATAAAGTAATAATAAGATCAGACCATCAAGCTTTAACATTTTTAAAGAACTGTAAACTAACGCATGGTAGGTTAGTGCGCTGGATGCTAATATTACAAGAATATGACTTAACAATTGAGTATTGTAAGGGTAAAGAAAACATAGTAGCTGATGTCCTATCCAGGACCAATTTTGATAATAGTACCGAAGTAGACATAGCAAATACGTATAAAATATTTATAGTAAAAGAAGCGGGGGAAATAAATATGAAAAAATTAATAAATAACTTAGCAACAGAACAAGAAAGAGACACCGAACTTGGTAAAATAATGTTAGCTTTGAATCAGATACCCAACATACCTCATAAGTGGGAAAAGCATTTTAGTTTGTATAATAAACATTTATTTCACCAGGCAAATGAACAGGGAGACGATTGGAAAGTGTGCATTCCTAAAGTTATAATACCTGAAGTAGTGAGAGATTGTCATTTAAGGTATGGTCATATAGGCCCCAAGAAATGTAGTGACATATTAAAAGAGTCATGTAAATTCAATAATATGGAAAGAACGGTGCGTAAAATATTACAAACATGCGAAATTTGTCAGAAAGCCAAAGTAAAAAATCGTAAACAGGAGGGTTTAGTGCAACATGTAATGCCAGACAGTCCTTGTGGACGCAACTGGGCGCCACAGTCCAGGGGGGGGTCATAGTGTGTGTGGTAAAGGGGGTTGCTCAGGGGAGTAACGAACTAAACTTGAAACTAAATGACGCTGACTAGCTGACATTACTAATTAAATGATTGTAATTTTACCGTAAACAACTTGTATGAATTTATTTACATATAAATATTCGACATGTAGTTGATTTACATGTGTTATATTCTGTATGATATTTTATAAATGGCTTTACTGATAAAAAAAAAAAAGATTATCTCAAGTAGAGGGTAGAGGAGACGTTTATCAGATCTTGTTTATTATGTTTTATTGTGTCATTAATCTTGTTATGTTAGATTGTAAAAATTATAGGCATGTTATGTATTTTTCATGTAATTTTTGTGTAATATATATATGGCAAGGTCAGTCACCTGACAGAGAGAGAACAGCTGATAACTGATGTTAAAGACAGGATAGGTTTTTGTAATTGATTCACGAAATTTTCGCTACTTAATTAAATTCAATAATTTTGTTTTTAAGTTAATAAAAGAAATATTTTGGGAAATTCAAATTTTTTGAAACAAAAAAAATTGTGCTATTCTTTGTATTAAAGAACGTTATTGGAAATTGTAATATTCCTTATCAGTAGGGAAGGTGTCAGCTGGTTTATGATGTGTATTTTATGTTCTCTTTTGTACTCGAGGGCATTTATTTTGAATTTTGAATTTATAGTAGAAATAAGTGGTGTATTTTTATCTGTTTATTAGGATTGTTAACAAATAAGTAAGAAAGTTATAAATCCAATTAAAAGATTTTAAATTTTTGAGAGAAATGATCAAATTAAGGGATCATGGATAATGAACTTAGATAAATTTTGAGAAGCCAACAAGATTCAAATGATTTCAATCTGATTTGTTTTAATTTATTTTGGATTCGAAACTAAAGTCCAGTCAAGGAAGTTGAAAAAGAAATGAATTTTAAAAGATAAAACCTTTTATAAGTTGTGAATAGGGAATTTATATATAATATAATATGTGTACGCTCCCAGTACTTGCTAAAGGCAACCCAGTGTGCATGATAAGGGGGAACATATCGGTTGAGGATCTGGCATGGTATAAGGGCAAGGGTTTGGATTTTGGGGGGTGGCATGTTAGAAGGTTAGGTACATTATGGTGCATAGCTGTTCGATTTTATGGTGTTGGGATCTCGACAGAGAAGTCCAATAATCTCGTTCAGGTGCAGCCATAGTTGCCGATCTAGGGGGGTAGTTTACCCATGATGCGTTAAGAAATTAACGGGGGGTTGTTGGCACCATATCCTCTCCGATCCTCTTAGGGGTTTAGCAATGAGAGTTCTTCTGTTCCAGCAGAAGATCTCTCATTGGGGGGGGGGGTATTGTAATGGGGCATTTAAAGGAAACATCCATTTTTCAATTTAATAATAATTTTGGGGCCAATATGTTTGGGCCCCATGTAGTTCCATGAAACTTGATTCACATAACACCCTTTATGCAACTCGGTAACAAGCAGAGGCAGGTACGCGTTGAAGATAACGTGCTGGAATGCGAACCGTGCGGTGTGCCTGGACTTTCCGTTGGGGGAAAGTAAAAACTTTATAGCAAACTATTAACAACCAAGAAATATAGATGAACTCGGTCCACGGGTAATAACACGTGACCATCCATTAACATATCATGTGATGCGGGTTGGCGAATCACGGACCAAGTTACCGTGTATCAAGAAGGCGGGGCTTCATATAGACGCCAAGAAAACTGCGTTGTGTTTGAGCATCCCTGAGGCCGGCCGGCTGAATAATGGACGCGCGCTCCGAAAGAAACTTTAAGTGTAAAATGTAGTATGGAAAAATAACAAACTATAACAGTGCCGATTTAAAGTAATCTTAGACCATCAGGACAAATGTTTTTAGAAAATTTAACAGTGACAATATTCCGTGCTACCAGTGTTTAAACAGGATCCGACGGCAACACGTGCTCTGCCATATAAAACAGGGAAGTAAAACGACCATATTTTTTTCTTAAAAATGAAACTAAATTATAAAATGGGGTTTTAAAACTGTGTGAGTGGAGCGTGTAGCAAACTGGGATGTCTTATTATTATTATCATTATTATAAGTATGACTAGAATATAAGATTGTTAGCTGTAAGTAATACAATAAGTCTTTTTTATGTATAACAAACAAATGAAGAAGAGAAATTAACAATGAACGAACGTAAAAGTAAATAGTTAAATAAATGTGGAACAAATAGTAAATTTTTGGAGACAATGAGTAATACATAAATTAAAGTTATCATCCAGCAGTTATTATCGATGTAAAGTAAAAGAATTTGTTGAGGTGGGAGTTTTAATATCATCTGAAGAAAAAGATAACAATAAAATGTGTTAATTAGACCTATAAGTATGTGTTTGTCATTGAACTACCTGTTGTTTTTCTCTGCCAAAGTACATCAGACGACACCCTGATTATTAGCGATAAAGGTAAGTGGGACAAAATTCAATATTTTAATAACTCAAAAACAAGTACTACTTTAGTATGCATTCGGATTTAAGTCTAACAAATATTAATGTTGAGACACATTCTCAATTTAACCAAGACAAAACAAAATTCACAGTTTTCCTTAGCCTATTTAAAATAAATTGTTCATTACATTATATTAGATAAAGGCGACCCAGTATTTGCATACACTCACATTCATTCATTTTTTACCCCATAATTTAGAGCTCTTATTATAATTGGTTTCGGTATTTAATTCATTTGAAATTGAAATGTTTTTTATCTGGTCAACTGCTTATATTATGTACTCATCCTGTTATCGCCGTCTCCACGTGGTTACACCATCACTGTTAACTCCCGATTTCCCTAACACACTCCAAAAATAAGTTTAAACTGTTAATACTTGCAGATTACGTCTGATTGATCACTATGACATGATTTCCCGTTGTATTAAGTTAAATCACATGATTTACTGGTCGGCGACCCTAATTTACTTGAGCAATGTTTTGTACGACCGCGCAGTCTGATGGTGTTAGTCGACTCACGCTTAAAGTCAAGCGCCTTCAAGATGGCCAAAATGTTCTCATGCTGACCAACTTGCCTTGTGATAGGCCGAGCTGGCGTCACGTGACACAGTAATTAGTGACCACGAGGTACTGTACATTCCCTCTGGCTGTCTGGCGAGCCTTGTACGTGCCGATTCATCTGTGCGGGCAAGCATACGCGCACTTGTGCACATACCTTAGCACCTAGAAAAGTAGCATATTGCGGGGCGGACAGACCAAACGTGCAACTGGGTGTCCCGACAAGGAATGTCTATTGTTAAAATTGAGGCCCTGTGTGGGTAACTCCTGTGTGTCGCATTTACAATTGAACTAAAACCCATCACCCAATTCTGTCCCGTTACAATTTCACCATCAATAATATGTTCAGGAAGATTAAAAACGAAAGTAAGAAATGTTATGAGTGTCAAACAGCAAAAGGACCGAATCTACATACTTATGTGGAAATGCAAAGTATCCAGAAGGACCAGAAAGGAGAGCTAATTGCAGTGGATTTTTTGGGACCACTTCCTAGATCAAGTTGTGGAGTGAAACACATACTTGTTTGTATTGATGTATTTTCCAAAGCTGTCCATCTGTATCCAATTATGCGACTCACAACTAAAGTTGTTTTGAAAATACTCTTGCAGAAATACATTCCTGCATATGGTAAAATGAAGAAGGTACTTAGCAACCAAGGAGTGCAGTTCCAAAGCGATGTATGGGAGAAGACTCTTCGTGAAAGTGGAATCCAACCTGTACTCACATCAGTACGATACCCACAGGGAAATCTCGTGGAAAGAGTAAATAAAGAGTTAGGTAAATATCTACAAATCTACTGTCACGACCAACACAACAAATGGGCAGAATATTTACCTTTCTTTGAAAAAGCAATAAATGAAAATTATAGCGAAGCAACAAGTTATACGCCAATCGAGCTAGATGAAGACAAAAAACCTATTAGATTCTGGACCAAATATGTAAGCAAGCCAGAGAATCAAAATGTACCTATTCCATTAAGTGTAAAGGTGGAGTACGCCAAACAACTCGTCATTGAACAAGGTAACAAGAGGAGAGAAAAGTTCAATAGAACACATAAATTACAACGATTCGACGTAGGAGAACAAATTCTGTTAAAAGCTAATCCCGTCGGAAAATGCATTGACAACACGGCGAAGAAATTCTTTCGGTAGTACAACGGACCTTATACGTTGAAACAACGTGTGGGAAGATACACGTTCATCATATATGACGAGAGCAAAGAAAAGGACATTGGCAAATATCATGCGACGTCATTCAAGAAATTCTACATATGAATAGCGAGAAGAGAACGAAAGAAGAACAAGGCCACGGCGCCTGTCCAAGGTCAATGCTCAGCTGTTATAATGGGGGGGGGGTGAATATATTGCATACCACCACAGGCGAGTGTTATACTGCCCTACTCATTATTATGTGTCATTTAACTGATGTAAACTAAGGTTAAGCTAGTATAATATTATTTTTATTTGTTTAGAACAAATAGACAAAAATTTAATAAATAATATTTATTAAATTTTTTTTTCAAGCAGAGGAATAATGCAACGATACAGCCATATGCTGTATTGAGCATTGATTTAAATAAATATAAAATTTGTAAAATTATTATAAGTTTGGGGTAAATGGACAGGTCTGGGATTGTAAAAATGTTTCATTGTTATACTAGGGGAGAAATTAACCTGTTCCAACAGGCAAAGAACACCTGCTCGATTGTATGTGTGTTACGCGTGTATCTTGTGTGTGTTAGTGATGCATGTACAGACAGGAATCTCAGCTACCCTCCCCAATTAATTACTAAAATAATTATTTTAATTCACTGTGTGAAAACTAATTAGTGTATAAACAAACAAAAGGCACCAAAGTGTGTGTAATTTTTATAGGCATCCACAGTAAGAAAATGACGTTAATAGGACACACTACGCGAAGTCAGTGCAAAATAAATGTGCCAAAAATATGCAAATTACACTAAGACGCTCAAATTAATACAGTGAGTGTTTAATCAAATTAGCTATGATTTGTGCTATCTCAATTCCGTACAAAACATTGCCATTTGCAAAAAATTGCAAATATATGAAAAGGTTCGGGAGTGGGGGCTGTCATGTGATCTGCAGGTCTCGACAGGACAATTTCGGAACCAACAGGTGCAGAATCTGGAGAGGGTATAAATTAAGGGTTCGACTGAAAGCCCTTCTCTTCTTTTCAAAACACAGTTGCAGTCGGACATGCTGGCCGTCAGCAGAACAGTTTTATTTTATTATAAGTCTCATCTACGAACGAATAAAGACGTTCTGTAATTATGTTTACACTATTTCGGGAAACGTAAAGTACCGGGACCGTTTAAGTCAGCAAGAGGATCTACCGAGAAGCTACAAAAAGCGACACGAGATGCTGGACATTAGGAGATGCTTTTTAGATGCCTAACAGCCGAACGAGATCCACCTCGCAGCAGCTAGTAATTCTCTGGGACAGACCACACACTGCTGGAGAACGACGCTGGACTCTGGACATATCCAGGACCATGCCAAGCCAGGAGGAACGGAAACCCAACACTGGACCCCGTCTATAAGTCGTAAGGTCATCAAAACTCGAGGTGACATGCATAATGCATTTATAAATGAAATTTTTTTTTAAAGATCTCATAAAGACTATATAAAGAAACAATGAATTAAAACAAAAAAGTTTATAATTAGAAATAATGTAATAGAGTCTTATGTAAATGTATTAGTCGTAAGAATGAGTGATCGCATATAGATAAATATAATATAGAAGAAAAAAAGAGAGTTTAATTTTGAGATAGTATTTTTTTTTATCAAAGTAAAATAATTGAAATGATTTGATATTTGCCTTTAGTAGAAAAGAATAATTTAAATTTTGAATATGAAACAAATGCCAGTCTAAGAGTAAACAATATAATTTTAAATTATTAAAAAAAAAAAGTTAACTTTGGTATAGACTGAGCAAGCTGAGTTCAGATCTGAAATAAATGAATTCAATTAAAAAATAAACTTAATTACATTTAAAAATTAATTTTTTATTAAATCAATTTGCATAAATGTCTAGATTAAGATTATTAACATATCTAGAGGTAAGAGTGTTTTAAATGTGTGTAACACCGTATAGCTTAAGAGATGAACTTAATAATGAGTGATATCTGATCGAAGATTATTAACAATGTTTTATTATTTATAATGCTTGTTAAAACAATAAACATGAAATTTTAACTACTCATAAATTTACTACTTTTATTATAGTTACACCTGGTATTGGTATAATTATTTACAACCTGCATATACAAAAGGTATCGTTGTATAATTTTTGTGCCCCAAAGAATGTGGGGCCACATAAATTACAGTATATCAAAGTTATGTTAGGTATCATTGTATAATTTTGGCGCTCGAAGATCGTGGGGCTCCACAAATTTAAATTACATTATATAATTTGTTACGTAATAATATATATATATATATATATATATATATATGTATAGTACATTATCTTTTTTAAATAACATTGTTTGAACATTTTTTGAACTTGTGTAAATATAAATTTTATTTTATGATGATCCATAAACTGTCAGTGTCAATCGTAGCTGTTTGAAAGACAGTAGTTTTAGAAGTCTCAAAATGAAATGTACTGTATATCATGAGCAAGAAAGTATTTATTTAGTACTCTGTATGTGTAAACAGAAAAAAAACACAGATTCACATTTTTCACTGTTTTGAAGTTCAGTAAAATTTATAGAATCAGAAAAATTCTTCTGAATAGCTGTTAACTAGTTCTGTTTTCTGTTAACTAGAAACAGTTATAAACATATTATAATTTTAAAATAATGGGGGCATATTTGGTAATGGATTTAAACAGTATTAAAACTTGTTTTGTAGTGTTTTCACATGAGTTTAAAGAGCTCAAAAGACAATTTAGTGAACATAATTTTTTTAAGAAACAAACTATTAACATTTAATTAATAAGGGCATGATAGTGGTTATAATTACAAACAGAAATTACATTTCTGCACACCACTTTTGAAAAAAATCCTGATTGACACCTTCAATTTTCACAGCTTATCATCAGATCAGAAATGTATAAAATTGTTAATCACGAATTTTTTCTATAGTGCTGTACAACAGTGTAATTTTGAAATATAATTTAATTCACTACCGACTGGGAGCACAACGTATTTTATGGGTAAAAATGTAAAAGTTTTACCTTATAATCTGAACCGGTTTTCGCTTTTAAAAGCTTCTTCAGAGGCAGCCGTTGGGAGCACTGTCTATCTTGTTCTTGGGGACGGTATCGACTTTTGAAAGATCGATGTTGTGTGTGTGGGGTGTGATATCTTCGAATAATGCGTGTGATTTGAATTGTGTCTGCTTGTTTAGGATCTCATTTTTTTTGTGTTTTCGTGTGTTTATATATTTCCAGTTGTTCTAGAGTGTCTAGTTTTCGGCCTTTTGTGTGTTCGTGTAGAATGTCCATATTATTGTCAGTGTTTTTGTATGTGTGGTGTGTGGTTTGCTTCAATGAGGTGGTTTCCAAAGGTGGATTCTGTAGTGGAGTGTAGTGCCTTTGTGTGTTCAATGTATCTTTGTTTGAAGCTACGTCCTGTCTGGCCTATGTAGAATTTGTTGCAATTTCTACAAACAGTATGTATGCAACAAATTCTACATAGGCCAGACAGGAACATAGCTTCAAACAAAGATACATTGACCACACAAAGGCACTACACTCCACTACAGAATCCACCTTTGGAAACCACCTCATTGAAGCAAACCACACATACAGAAACATTGAAAATAAAATGGTCATTCTACACGTACACACAAAAGGCCGAAAACTAGACACTCTGGAACAACTGGAAATATACAAACACGAAAACACAAAAAAACGACATCCTAAACAAACAGACACAATTCAAATCACACGCATTATTTGAACATATCACACCCCACACACAACATCGATCTTTCAAAAGTCAATACCGTTGCCAAGAACAAGACGGACAGTGCTCCCAATGTCAGCCTCTGATGAAGCTTTTTGAAAGCAAAAACCGGTTCAGAATATAAGGTAAAACATTTACGTTTTTACCCATAAAAAACTTTGTGTCCCGAGTCGGTAGCGAATAAATTATATTTAGTTAAGTAACAGCCACGTCATGGGCAATGAAATCCAAGAGTGTAATTTCTGTTTGTTAAAAAACTATTAGTTTATTGAAAGTTTTTAATGAACTCTCCATTAAATCATGCTAAAATTAAAAAAAAGTTACAAGTTGTTTAGTAATTTATTCTTAACTGTAAGTAAATAATAATTAATATATACAATAGAATGCTATAATATGAACGGCTGTCTCTGTATTTGCCTAATGAACATGTGCGTGTGTTTTAGATACATGTTTCGATCTTCTACAGTGGAATCTGGAAGATTTAATAGGACGACTAATTTTTAAGTTTTCTGTTGACCCAATGGACATTGAAGTTGTCACACAGCACATTGGTTTAGATTTGGTGTACTACATAATTAAGAACTGCACTCCAGCTATTCCTGTTACACAATTATGCCATCAGCCTGATATAATTATTTTAAATATTACAAAAGATGTAAGTAAACAAATGTACTAATAAGGGTAATACATAAATTTATGTTTAACCATAGTGAATAGAAGGGAAAGTGAGATCACTTAGCTAGTTACTGTGGTTCGCCGAAGCGTGGCATCACCGATTGTTGTGTACGCCAGCGTGAAGCACGCAGATAAGTTTTAATACAAACACAATTCTGTGTTAAGTAATACTTATTTGAAACTGTCGTGAAATGTTTTTACATGTTGTAACAATTAAAATTATATTTATGATACACTCCAATGCGTACAAATACAAAAGGATATAAGATTTAAACAATGTACTCACCCTAGGATGTCAGCAGTTTGAAACCTTTGAATATTTCCGAGAGGATTTAGCTGATTTTGTACTGGTCATTTCTCTACACATTCCCTTCATACAGAAAAAAAATCGGCACTGGATATATTTGAAAATTAGCTTGCCTACAATGTCTAGTGTGTGTTCACGGCAACATCCTACGCTGTCCATTGCGTGCACATTAATTTCTTTGATTTCATCCAAACATTCATAAAAAATATCCCCCCCCACATACTCTTTGGTGAACTAAGTTTTATTGTAACAGTTGTTTCTGCTTGCAATAGTACATTATAAACACCATTTGAAGGGTGCGTTAAATGAGATGTTTCTGCGATAGTTCCGTAATCTTTTATTTTTGTCCACACAGCAGCAGGTAGATTAGTAGGACGATCGTTCCTCAGTGTAACAGCACAGTCACCACAGTCAGTAATTCTAGATGGTTTTCTCACTATGTACCCTGCCAAATGGTACACGAGACATTCTTTCGGAGCACCAGGTTTAAGCTCAGGTAGTTCCTCTGCCCAATCGTACCATTCCGAGTCCTTTAAAACTACCTTTTCCTTGATGAGCAACTCCATTGATTTCTTGAGGGCTTTGTTTTTATTTTCTACCTCCTTACACATTCCACGGATTTGATTTACAAAAGAAGTGAGTGGCAATTCACTTTTCGGTTCACAGTTTGCTCCTTTTGCCAACGTAAGTTTAAGTGGAACATATACAGACTGCAACATATGAAGATGTAGAAAGTCAACTGTAAGTGGATGGTCATCGCATGACAAAGAGCGGAGAATCCTGAAATGGTGTTCTAGAGGATCCTGATTGAATTTTGCAGTAAGTACATATTTAAATTTCTTGCTCCACAAATATTCGGATACCTCCAGAGTACTTTTTAGAGTAACCCTGAGTGATTCTAGAGTTCTCTCTGAGGCGAAATTGTTGCTTTCTGAATTAAGAATTTGTAGAAATTTTGATAATATAAGACGAGACGCTGATTCATTGTAAAGTCCCTTTGTAGGAATTGGTTAATTTAATACATCAACAAGCTCATTCATGTCTCTGCTGAAGCTTTCTGTTTTCTCACTACCTAGAAACCCTTCACAGTCTGTGTCACAATAAAATTTAATTGCTTTGGCTATGCTGTTACTAAATAACTAGAACGCCAACCTTGCATTCATACGTTGGAATGATGTAGGATCAATCTTTAGGGCATGTCCTAAGTTCTGTGTTTTCAGCAGTAGTGTCCAGTTTGTAAACTAGTCTAAAGAATTTGTAGCTGACAATGTCATTGTACAATACTGACACTTTGTCATGGAAAAAGTTTCTCACACATTTTATTATATGGACAGCATCTGAGAATGCCCAAATCCTCCTGTCTTCGTCCGCCAGATACGGAATACTACATTTAATCATACCTCTTTTCCCACAGATTCCTAAGTTCGCCCATGCCTTTTTATCTGATTGACTACCATCTGATGTAAATCCAATTATTCTTACACCTCACTGCTCTAACTGCAAGATAAGCTGTATCAGAATTTTTTCCAGAATATCACCTGGGGTTGCATTCCTGCTTACGTACACTGCTACAGGCTGTACACAGTTGAATAGAGGCACAAACATGAATACCAGGGCATGGTTTGCCAGAGAATTTTTCATGTCTGTAGGTGTATAATCACCAGTCTACAAAGCCATCAACTTTTAAAGAGGTTGCATTAAACTGAATTTTCTCCCTTAGCTTCACTTCATCGAATATTACTACTCCAAGACATCTCTTTTCATCAGTTTCTTCTTGCAGAAACTCTGATATTGCATTTACAGCGTTAGTGTTTATCCCGTATGGGCATTTTAAACCTTTACAGTCATTTCAGGTAGCTTTTCGATGGAAGTGGCAATAAATCATGTTGCAAGCAATGTCTGTATCCCTTTGGGGATCTGATTTTAAGCAGCAAACGTTCCAGTATATTAGCTCATTACAGTACCTCATTCCTTTAGAATTTGACAAATTAGACTTTGTAACCATAGCATCTACAATCATGTTATCTTTTTTACTTAAATTCTTCATCCCTCTTTCATATGAGTCACATTCCTTCCTGGCAAGTTTCTTTTCTAGTAAAACAACTTTTGCTTTCTCACAACACAGTTTATTTTTAGTTCGTATCAAAGTACGAGTTAGATTCTGTATTTTCCGTTTCAGCAACATGATTTGGTTTTGTTCATCCAGTTGATCGTCTTGG